>CM019702.1:16870261-17470261 GCA_009760885.1 Achatina immaculata | reverse complement strand
ATGCGTATCAGGAAACTGAGCCCATGAAGGTTGTGGATGAAAGCCAGCCACTGGAAGTCCCCAGCCCGACTGCAGACCTCCTGGAACCTAAACATAAGATGCAAATAGGCAGCTGGAATGTAAGAACACTAAACCAGACTGGAAAACTAGCACAAACCATCAAGGAAATGCACAGATACAAACTAGACATAATAGGAATACAAGAAGCAAGATGGACAGGACAAGGCAGAAGGAAATTAACAACACAGCACACAGAAGATACAATAATATGGTCAGGTAAAGAAGATCTTCATGAAGGAGGAGTAGCATTGATTATAACAAAAGAAGCATCAAGAGCATTGCTGAAATGGACCCCAATAAATGAGAGATTATTATATGCACGGTTCAACTCAAGATTCACGAAGCTGTCTATTATAGTTTGTTATGCACCAACAGAAGCAGCTGAAGAGGAATTAAAAGAAGATTTTTACAACAGCCTCCAAGCAACAGTAGAAACAATACCCAAGCATGATATGCTACTCATCTTGGGCGACATCAATGCAAAAGTAGGTGAAGGAAATGAAGATAGAAGAAGAATCATAGGAAGAGAAGGAATCGGAGAAATAAATGAAAATGGAGAAAGACTGTGCAGTTTCTGTGAAGAAAACATGATGACCATCGGAGGGACAATTTTCAAACACAAAAACATCCATAAGATGACTTGGAGGTCACCAGATAAAACCACAGAAAACCAAATTGATCACATACTAATAAACAACAAGTGGAAACGGTCACTACAAGTTGTGCGAGCAAGGAAAGGAGCAGATGTAGGAAGTGATCACAACCTTCTGGTAGCAAAAATAAAACTAAAATTAAGGAAAGCCAAAATCGGAGAACACAGAAAGATACATTTTGATACAAGAAAACTGATTGACCAGCAAACAAGAAATGAATTCTCAATAGTACTTAAGAACCGCTTCAGTGTCCTACAAGACAAAGCAGAAATGTCCATATTAGAGTTCAATAAAACACTACAGGAAACAGCAAAAGAGGTGCTGGGATATCGGAAAAGGAGAAAAGAGGAATGGATAAGCAAGACCACATGGGAAAAGATAGAGCAAAGAAAAGAAATCAAGGGAAAATTACTGAACACCAAATCACAACGGCTTAAAGAACAAGTTTTAAGTAATTATGCACAAAAAGACAAAGAAGTGAAGGAATCATGCCGTCAAGATAAACGTCAATATTATGACAACTTAGCAGAAACAGCAGAGAAAGCAGCATATACAAATGACATGAAAGCCATATATAAAATCACAAAGCAGATGACAGGTAACTTCAACACAAGATGTGAAAGTGCAGTAAGAACACAAAATGGACAACTGGTCAGTGGAGAAAGAGAAAAAATTGAAAGATGGAGGGAACACTTTAACACCCTACTAAACAGAACACAAGGAGCACAAACAATAGACGTACCTGAAGCAAAAACGGAACTAAACATCAATACAGGACCAATAACAATAAATGAAGTAAAGGAGGCGATAAAGAGGCTAAAATCAGACAGGGCACCAGGTGAAGATGAAGTGACTGCTGAGATGTTGAAAGCAGAAGAAACAGAAACACCAAAACAACTTTGCCGGATATTACAACAAATTTGGGATTTAGAAAAAGCCCCAGAGGAGTGGAAAACTGGTCTTATAGTAAAACTACCAAAGAAGGGTGACCTCAGAGATTGCGGGAACTGGAGAAGCATTACCCTACTGCCACTCACCAGTAAATTATTTTGCAGAATAATCATCAACAGAATTGTACCAACACTTGAGGAAAAACTTCGGAAAGAGCAGGCAGGATTTAGGAAAGGAAGATCATGCATAGACCACATATTTGTACTTAGACAAATATTAGAACAGGCAAATGAGTGGCATAGCACAACATATGCATTATTCATAGATTTTGAGAAAGCCTTTGACAGTGTCAACAGAGATGCACTGTGGAAAATCCTAAGATGGCATGGCCTCCCCCATAAAATAGTTAATGTAATCAAAGCCCTATACGAGGGTTTTCAGTGCAAAGTTATCTGTGGAGAACATACCTCCAGCAGCTTTAGGGTACAAACAGGAGTGAAACAGGGATGTGTACTATCACCAACATTATTTATCTTGGCAGTAGACTGGTTAATGAAGGAGGCAACATCAGACAAACGCAGAGGATTACAATGGACCCTTGACACAGTACTGGAGGACCTTGACTTTGCGGACGACATTTGTCTATTATCAAGCAGTCACAAAGATATGCAAGATAAAATAAACAAGCTAACTCAGAATGCAAACAACATAGGACTAAAGATCAACGTAGGAAAGACAAAGTTAATGAAGCAAAATGTGAACAACAGAAATGTACTCAGAGTAGATAACAAGTTAGTGGAGGAGGTCAACGAATTTGTATACCTTGGCAGCAGAGTAGTAGAAAATGGAGACAGCACAGAGGACATCAACAGCAGACTTACTAGAGCAAACCAGGCTTTTGCAATGCTGCAGAATATATGGAAATAAAAAAAAACTAAGCATAAATATGAAAATCAGGATATTTAAGAGTAATGTTCTAAGTGTACTACTCTATGGAAGTGAATGCTGGAAAATCACCAAAACCATAGAAAACAAGTTGAATTCTTTCCAGACTAAATGTTTACGAAGAATTAGAAAAATATTTTGGCCAAACGCCATAAGAAATAACATCTTATTAGCAGAAATGCAGATGAAACCACTGGCAACAATTATTGAGGAAAGACGCTGGCGATGGTTGGGACATGTGCTCCGAATGACTGACAACTCACTACCAAAAATAGCACTAAGATGGACACCACAGGGGAGCAGAAGTAAGAGTAGACCAAAAGAGACATGGAGAAGAACAACAGAAAGGATGTTGAGCAATAGAGGGCTCACCTGGGCAAGAGCAGAAAAAAAGGCGAAGGACAGGCATTTGTGGAAAACCCTTGCGGAAGCCCCATGTGCCCTGGGCACTTAAAGTTCAGATATATATATATATATATATATATATATATATATATATTGATGGCACTTAAGACACTACAGCGTATAATACAGAGAATATGGGAAAGTGTGGTAACTGGCTAGAGATTCTGATGAATTATTTGTTGGCGAGTATTCTCACAATAGTAAGTTTGTCAGAGATCGTGACGTGTCTTCGTTCTGGTGGAGAATCAGAATCAGTTAGATCTGAAATGAGAGGATTTGTGCAAGTGCAACATAACGGATATCTTATGATATACTGATATATATTTCCAAAAGGTTAAGAATTGGGCATGCAGGCACTTGTTTAAAAAAAAGTTATTCTCTCAGTCTCACGATAACGATTATCTACCGAATTACAATTTCAGAACTCTTCAGAATAAATAATTATCTCAATTCCATGCTTGTAAGAAGAGTCTAAAAATAACACGTAAATTTTATGAATCGTGGAGGCATGTACTCGATATCAACCAGATACTGGAAAAGTTTATAGTTGTAGGAAAGGAGTATAGCTTGTATTTTTCTGAGCAATTGTGACCACATCTATTTATGCACTATTAAAGTCTAACCAAGATCCATAGGGTGCATGAACTAGCGATGACCTATAGTTTGATTTTAGACCCTATCCCACCACTCCATTGATACCGTTGAAAAGCATGCAGTGGAAGCACACAACGTCACCTCCGCCTAAGAAGTGTAGGTCTCAGCAAAGTGCATAAAAGTTATGCCCATCTTCTTTCGATTACCATGGAACCTTCTCACCCTGCCACGTGGTGCCACAGTAAATGCAGAATGCTGCCAGACCACCATTACAAACCTTAGAGCCAAGATCAGGCAAAATCAACCTGGGTCCTCGGCTAGTAGTGCCATCCTTCTGGATCACAATGCCAGACCTCATGTGACCAATACAACGAAGCAGAAGTTAGCAGTCCGGACCTTTCACTTTGCGATTTCCATATCTTTGCCAGCTGAACAAGCATCTGAGAGGCAAGAAATTTGACTCGGATGAGCAGTGACCGAGGTGGTACAGTCTTGGTTGCGACAGCAGCTTAAAGACTTTTGTGAAGCCGGTATCATTCGATTGGTGAAACAGGGGCAGAGATGTGTAGATAATGGCAGGGACTACTGACAGGTAGGCTAATACATTGCCCTAGTTAGGTCCTAGATTCGTTTTCATTTGACTGACAAATACGATGAAACATAAGAGTGAGCGCAATGACCAAATCAAATAGTAGACAAAAGAAACTTTAATGGTTGATTCAAAACTAGAAATCTAATTTATTCCTTCCTCTTCTTCGTACGCACACTGGCGTACGCTGATTTTTGCGATGCACCTTTTGGCTGAGTACCTCCAACTTCAGCACCTTTCCTCGCTAGGGCAGACTGTGGTCTTGCTAGGACTGCCATGAAGACAGTGGTGTAGGCTGGCCTGGCCAAAACTTTGTTTTCCAGCCTCTAGTGGCTGTACTTAAGCCCCTTCTCCACGTGAGATCTGGTCAGACGACTTGAGACAGTTCCACAGAGACACTCCGACTTTGGGATGAGGAATCTGGTAAGTGCCTCAACGATATCCATTCCCCGCCACTTATAGTCTGCTGGCTCTGCTTTGTTTGCATCATTCTGATAGCCATTGTTATAAAGACCCATAGGCTTGTCACGTCCTGGATTCATCGTGTTTGACGCCAGATTTTTCTCATCTCCACTGGAGATCTCCATGTCCCCATCCGTCCACCAACCTGACTTTACATTTTACAAAAATAACAATTACAATTAGTGTAGATTGCTACAGGTTTCTTGGCTACAGAAATAGGTCAGAGTTTTTAATCAAACAGATCTATTTTCCATGTTTCACAAAGACTGTGTTAAGATAAGTATGTTCTTAACACAGTTGTTCCCAGGGGTATTCATTTCTTTAAAAGTAGGGCACCTAATAAAATGTTGTCCGTAAATGACAGCCCGGTTTTCTTTTGTTGCTCCTCTTTTAATCCTGTAACATATTTCATTATCGAGGGAGACTTCAAGGTCTTTCTTTATTAAGTGCTTAAACCTGAACTTGTCCAAGTTTCAGTGCACCAAAACATCGTAGATAAAGCCTGAAGGTAGCATGCTGTAAAAAGTGGCTTTCTCATGAAAGAAATTTGTTAAGGACAGATAAATATTTGCTTTATATGTTAGTCTGTCAGCGAAAACAGTGGGACCAGCCACTGGCAATTCCTTTTATCTACAGCTTTGTTCTGTTGGTCCTGAATTCTAGCACTGTCAGAAACTTGATGTGAAAATCTGAATTTGTTTTGAATTAGGCCAGGGAACGATCTATAATTTTGCTGCTTTCAAAACTCTAAATTTCCTTCACTGGGGTGTCCTCGGGCGCATCTCTTGACATCACTATCAACTGTGGTCACATCTGTTTTCTCTGTTCTCTGCTGCTCTGACAGTCACTTCAGAAGCACTTACTTACAGTCTGTAATGTTATTTCGATTTTATCATGGTTTGCCATGCATAACGGTATAAGAATTTTATAGAACAGAAGGTAGTCCCATAGCAAATGCCGTAGAGACTTCATTATGCTGGGCCATCAACGGATGAGGTAGGGTGGCCAGTTCCTTTCCTCGCTGCCTTTCCTTCCTATATTTTCTCTGGTACCCATTTTACGAGGCTGGGTCGACCTCGGATCCGTATTGGTCAGAAAAAAAAATGCCGCTCAGTTGGGGATTCGAACCCTCGACATTCTGTTTCTAGATGATTGCTCTAACCACTAGGCTAGCCGGTCCCCTTTTTACAGAATAGACTTACTAAACAAGTTTACCTCAGAATATTGAAACAAAAGCAAAAGTATTCGATGTTTTAATATTAGTAGCGTTAGGCAGGCCCAGAGATGAAAGGAGGAAATTACAGAAAAACTTAAATATTTCATTACATGAAGCAAATCGCTGAGCCCTATCAGGGTGTCCATTTGTCTCCTCGACACTGAAGGGTATATGAAGAGGGACATATATAGTAGGACACATATTACAGTATCTAGGGACATTTCTTTAATAGAATGTTGTTCTATAATCTGTAACTGTAATCAGAGACTGGCATCCCCGGACTCTTGATATTCCCATATGTGCTCTGTCTTCCCTTTCACCACCCACTGAAGCGGGCGCCAGTCACACCCTGGTTGTGGATAACGCGAGCAAAACCACTTCAATCGTCTATTCCCCCCCCCCAACCCCACAACTCGATCATCCTCCTGATGTGATTGTTGTTATTCAACCCGATGTAGTCCTCCATGCGCAGTCCAAGTTGGCTCTTGCAATCTCCTCTTTGTCTATTCTAAGGGTACCCTGAATTGATGCCTTGCCTGCCAGCTTGTTCGCTTTCTCATTGCCTGTGACTCTCGCATGACCCGGGCAGTAGATCCGCGGCAAACTGGATAACCGAGAGTTCTCTAGAAGCTGGATCCAGTCCCTGAAGAAGAAATGTTTCTTGATTCTCCGTAACATAGCTTTTGGGAATATGTTAAAATGGAGCTGTCCTTCGTCCACCAACCAGGAAAGTTGCTCGTCCTGCTGGAATCAGGGGGTTGGGGGAGGGATGAGGGGTAGGGTAACAGACATTCTCTTTCCATTTGTCGACCCCACCCACCATGTCTAAAGTGCTTTTTTTTTTCGGCAAGTTAAAGATAATCATTTATACTTAGCTCTCCTCACCATGCTGTGCGCAAAACCCTCGTTGACTGCACCTTGCAAAAATTACTCGTATTGCCACACAAGCGTTTATCATCTTGAAGCAAGCCATTCTCTGTTTTCTGAAACCGCGTCCGATATCCCTTTGTGACAGATTAGGAGAGGTTATAACAAACTTCCATGGTGAGTAAAGGGATGGATATAATCCCCAAATTATCTTTTCATAAAGTGCCGCCATGGTGTACTGGTTACTGAAGTTCCACAAAAATTATGAAATAAAAACAATATTATGAAAGATATCGATATCCTCGTTTAAGAACTATAGCATTCATGAGGATTTTTTTTTTTTTTGGTCTCATTTATCTCATGTTATTGGCCTCTTTTCCGGAAGTAGCTGATATTGCTGAAATTTATATAACAAGATAGGTGTTGTTGTTGTTGTTGTTGTTGTTCTTCTTCTTCTTCTTCTTCTTCTTCTTCTTCTATTTACAAAGTTTATACACTTTCATTCTCAAGTGCATCTACCATTTTCCCAAATAAAAATATCGGGAACCTGTTTTCATCTGGTCTGGTGGGGATTTATGTGGAGTCGGGCTTGAATCTAGTTCTTTCGTGATGAGGAGGCAATGCTCTACCTAGCAGCACTGTTCCCACGCCACAGAAAAAAAAGAAAGATAATTAAGTTTAATGAGATATAAGAGCAAAATAAACTTTAGGAAAAAAATATTACACATAAATTCAGTTCACTTTCACTAATCATTTTGTTATATCTTAAACAGATAATTTATTTCCTAATCTCTCGCTCTCTTATATAGTGCTGTGTGCAGAACCGTGTGCAAAAAAAGAATACTTTGTTAGCCACAAAAATAATAGATAAAAAGTCGAACAGTATATTTTATCTTGAAAAGTCTAGAGTTGGTTCTTGCAAAAGGTCATTGTCTCACTTTTGTACAGGTAAGAGTTCTGAGCAAACGCGCATTGAAATGTTCTATAACTTCCCAGTTTCATGAACTATTAATTCTCTTTCTTGCCGCGTTACTACTTCAAGCAATAGCTAACAATCTCTATCAAGCGCCGTGACAACTGGTGCTGGCGGTCTAACTCTCCACAACTCTCTGTTTTATGTTGCTTCTGTGAGTTGTTCTGGTGTCCTCTTTCCATCATCTTGCCAATTCATCTGGAGTTTTTTTTTCTCTTTCCTCCTCTAACTTTCCTGTTGTTACGATGTGTTCTAGTTTGCCTTTTCTCATGACGTGCCCTATAAATTTAGACTGTCTTCTCCTGACTGTTGTAAATATTTGTCTTCTCGAATCGGTCTTTGTGAGAATTTCTTCATTTGATTTCCTTGCCGCCCAGTGATGTCCTTAACATTCTTCTTGGCATGCCCGTGACTTTTGGACATTGTTGTATCTCTTAAGTAACTATCCAGGCTTCACACCCATATATCAGAACTGGTTCTATGTAGCATTGGAGCACCTGTATCCTTATACTCAGTGACAGTGATTTGTGGCATAAAATATCTTTCATATTGTGGTCTTTTACTTGTATGTCTACAGAAGCTGTATTTTCATATACTGGTATTTCATAATCCAGAGGCTATAAAAGGTATTTTCAACATGTATTTCCCCCATATTCTTGCTATGAAATATAAGGCAAGAAACCTTAACTATTATTATTGCTTTGATAAATTCAAGCAAGTGACGTTCCGCATTATTCTTGTGCCTTGATAAATTCAAGCAAGTCAAATGAAGCCGTGTACTTCAGTGTTCAGAAGGTAGATTTGGCCGAATCGATAACCAGGCGACCCTCTCGGTCAGTCTCGGACTTCTGAGTGTGAGATCGAATCCAGCCCGTCACCTCCTAGTCGTCAGGGTTCTCGCCGGTGCTACGGAGCATCTGCAGCGTGATGAACTCCTCTTTTATATGAGGAGATGGGAGCATCTATGGGCTTGTCTGACTGTGCAGTGATGATTTACCTTTTAACTTTGAAGACTGCGGTTTCTGCTTTAATACTTTTTAAATCAGAAAATGAAACTTTGGTGTTAACATTAGTCACATGAATATATGATTCTTTATTTCTGTACATATCTGCATCTTTAGAATTTACGTTTATATATGCGATTTCGTTTTACTTTCTTTTATCACAGCTTGGTAATGTCTGTTCAGTATGTTCAAAGTATATATTTTATACCAAAATTGACCAGAATAGACAACACAAAATTTTCGCTGGACGAGCAAGTCAAGAGAAGATGTTACTCCAGGCTCTTTTAGCCGTCTTCGCGGTCCTCTGTGGTCCACACGTCCAGGCACAGACCACTTTTCTTTTCGAGTACCGCCACTGCCAAGAGCTTCCTAGGGACACAAAGATATGGAAGGCCACGGTTTCTCTTACCAGACCGCTGTTTCAGATTCAAGTAATTAATATATATATACACACACACAAACACATATTGTCTTTTCTTCCTGTGTTTTCTCCGAGCGGTAAAGAGATCCACCGCCGGCTTGCTGAGTCAACGGTGGTTTAAGGGCAGAACATATCCCAGGGAAACCTGTCTCCCTGAGCCAAGTCAGAGCCTCAAGGCCATAGCTCTCATCTTATACAAACGAGGATGTGGCGGGTTAACCTGCGTGTACATGGGACATCGGCAGGATGCTAATTTTCCTTGTTCGCTTCTCCAAAGAGAAGCTATCTGACCCCCCCCCCCCCATCACTGATGGATACAGTGTCAGGAGTCACATCCATCTTAAAGGCCGAGCCGAGCCCTGCCAAGATGTCTGTTTGTACCCTTAACACTGAAAAGCATAAGAGGAAGGAGTCAAGGCAAGACAAGACAAGACTCGCAATTATTTCTTTATTTTGTTTAGGTATTTCTTTATACCCATCCACTATTATTATTATTAACACTAACATTTGTATTGTTCGATACTTTCTGTACCCGCTAAGAGTGCAGTATGCTATGCCTTTTATAATATCTAGTAACACTATGCAGTTGTTAGCTGTGAGTTTATAACATGATTTTTCATATTTATTATGACTGTTACTCTTATAATCACTGAACCTGCTATACACAGACTGATTTTTTACTGCTATTACTACTACTACTACTACTGCTACTACTGCTACTACTACTACTACTACTACTACTACTACTACTACTATATTACTACTACTACTACTATACTACTATTACTTCTCTTCTACTACTACTACCACTACTGCTACTACCACTACTATACTATTACCACTACTATTCTTCTCCTACTATAACTCAACTACTACTACTCTATTACTCTACTACCGCTATTACTACTCCTTATACTACTGCGAATACTACTATTACTCTTACTGTACTATACTATTACTATGCTATTACTATACCATTATTATCCTATTACTATTCTACTACCAATATTACTACCCTGCTACTGCTACTACTACTGCTGTATTAATCTACTATTACTACTTTGCTACCTCTCTGCTACTGTTACTACTTTTCTACTACTACTGTTGCACTACTTTTCTACTACTACTGTTGCACTACTTTTCTACTACTACTGTTGCACTACTTTTCTACTACTACTGCTGCTGCTATTATTATTTTTCTGCTACAACTATTGCTGCTAATACTACTACTACTACTACTACTACTACTACTACTACTACTGCTGCTGCTGCTGCTGCTAATATTATTTTTCTGCTACAACTATTGCTGCTAATACTACTACTACTACCACTACTACTACTACTACTACTACTACTACTACTACTACTACTACTACTACTATTCAAATACTAGTACTACTGGCACTCTTTCGGTCAGACGACCTAGGCTAAGTACTGCCATGCACGCGAGCATATGAATAAAAAAAATACTTAAGGCTTAAAAAAAATACTTTCTCTTTACAGGAAACAAGTTCGTCTAGGAACGACAATAGATCTATAGAACATTTTGCCAGGGGTTCTTAGGCTTTCAGCGCGCTTTTCATTCTCTAGATACCCGCGATTTTAGCAAAGCGCTTTCCTTTTAGCACTACTCATTATACACTTACGCACTGGGATACAGTAAATATACGTTTGATAGCGTTTGGGCATACGTTTGGTCAGCTCCGCTACTTTTGTTTGTCTTTATGTTACTTCAATATAAGGGGGTTGTGGGGGGGAGGGTGGGGGTGGGGGGGAAGCTGTTCGTTCTGGCAGCCAGCGACCCATAGGTTTAGCGAACCATAGCTGGCCAAGACCCTGTCCAACTTCTCTATTGAATTTCCCCCCCCCCCCGCCCCGTAACAGGCCTAGCCTGGCTAACGGAGCAGGGGTCGTCATAGTCTCCATGGTGGTGGAGTCTGCTAAAGAAGTATTGCACATCCCCTGCTTTTTATCTACACTCAGGCAGTGCACAAAAATGGCTTCCATGGCCCGCTCCCAAGCCGACATGATGCTGTGCCTCAACATCCCCGCAGCATCCTCAGCATAGAACACCAGCTCTCAGTTCCAGGGAGACTGAAGGAGAAGAAGAAGAAGAAGAAACTGATTCGAAGTAAAGGTATAATGCCTTGTTGAAGAGATGGGGGCTTAGGTATCATTATTCCATCATGTTTATTTCAGTCAGTGACACATCCCTTTTCTATTCAGATTTCCGTTTTTCTAAAATAATTTTAACTATTCCCCCAAAGAACTGCATAAGACAGTTAAATAATTTATATAAACTTTATCCGCTGAATGAAAGAAGCAAAACATTTAGATTCTGTACATCTTTAAAACGACTTTTCAAAATGGAAAGTACGTCAAATAATGTAAATAATATTACGCAATGTTATTTCATAATGTACGAGGGGGTTCAGAAAGTAATGCACCGCATCATTTTTTTCAGCTAATAATAAAGATAGAAGCTTGAAAGTTTGCACACTTTAAATAAGCTATGTGCCGATTGTGTGAACCAAAGTGCACCGCAACCGGCCAAAGAATATGGCTGCCCTAACCGTTGAAATGGAGCGTGTTAGCAACTTGCAGTATAATCAGCGTTGCAGAGAAGGAAACTGTTGTGAACATTCACAAGCGTCTATGTGATGTATATGGAAGTGTTGCAGTCGGGAGGAGTACAGTCAGTCGCTGGGTTCAGAGAATCAAAGAATCAATAAGTGCAGATAAAGAGTTGCATGATCGGCCGCGCTGTTGACGTCCTGCCACAGCCACAAAGGCAGAAGTGTTGAAATGCACTGAGGGCATTATTCTTACTGATAGGCATATCACTACTCAACAACTGGCCTTAAAGCTGTCAGTCAGCAATGGTAGTGCAAATGCACTTATAAAAGCTCTCGGAATTTCTAAGATTTGCGCAAGATGGGTTCCTCGAAGTCTCACAAATCGATTGCAAAAGAAAGTAATTTCTTCTGAATTGTTGAAGCGTTTCAATGCTAATGGAGAGAACTTTTTGGTTAAGATCGTAATAGGAGACGAAACCTGGGTACATCATTTTGAACCTGAGACAGAAAGACAGTCACTGGAGTGGCATCATCCGCAATCACCACGAAGAAAGAAATTCAAGACAACTCCTTCAGCTGGAAAGATCATGATCACTGTCTTTTGGGACATTGAAGGTGTGATTCTTGTGGATGCTATGCCAAGAGGAGAGACAATCAATTCGCAAGCTTACATTAAGACATTGAAAAAAATTCAATCAACGGTTTCGCAGAGTTCGGCCGTATAAGCTGATGTGGATTATGTTGAATAATACCGATGTTTACATGACATATCCATGTATAAAAAGGGTAAAGGTAATCCTGTCATGCCTTAGAGGTACATAGGGATATGGTGTTAGTGTCCATATTTTCCTTGACCTGTCAGCACACTAGAGGTGATATGATCAGTATCACATCTGGCCCCCTTTCCTTCCCCAACTCCAGAAGAAATCAGATACCCATTTCTACATCTGGGTGACTGGGGTGGCTCCGCCCGGATTCGAACCCCCCGACCTTCGCCATGAGACACCAGTGCACTAACCACTTCGCCACTGAGACAATATAAATCCATGTATATTATGTATAACTTTCATGCTTTTTAAATAAACAGCTCCTGAGAAAAACGATGTGGTGCATTATATTGGGAACGCCCCTCATATGAGGTGTGTTAGAAAAAAAGAGAGAACTTTTTCAGAATTGTAGCAACCGGCACAGAGTGGTTGCCGTGCGGCTACTGAGTGCACCTAGCAACAGGTCTTGACAACAAACTGCCATTTGCCCCGTTCCCGTATAAGCATTAGTCGTCGAGCTACATCTGCTGAAGTGAGCACACGCACAAGCTGTTCATCGGATTAGCGACATCGTGACAATGAAGCAGATCGAAGAATAACTTGTGTGTGTGTGTGAAATTTGTTCAAACTTGGTACAAATGTTGCAGGGACATGGCAATTGCTTAAAAAATTATACGAGGAGGACTATATGAACTGAACGGAGTGCTATAAGTTGGTTAAGTGTTTTAAAGAGGCCAAAACCTAGGTTGATGAATATCCCAGCCCTGGACGAACTTCCACATCAAAAGATGACCATCATGTTGAGAGAGGTCGTGTTGTGATTCGTGAAAGTCGTCGTTTAACTGACAGAGACGTTGCTAACGAATCGGGCATGAGCACAGAGTCTTGCCACTGAATTTTGCCTCAAAATCATCAGATGCATCTCGTCTGTGCAAAATTCGTGTAGGATTTGCTGAGTGGCAGTCAAAAAGGGAACCGTGTTGAAATCAGCCAGGAACTGCTTATCAATGCAAACATGGAATCTTTCTTAAAAACATTGTAACAGGAGATGAGATGTGGGTTTATTGCTATGAGTTTGAAATCAAACGCAGTGGGTGAGGAAAGAGTCTCCTTGAAAAAAAAAGCACGGATGAGTCCGGTCAGAGATCGAGGTGTTGTTGAATGTGCTTTTTTTTATTGCAAAGACATTGCTCACTACGAATTTGTACCACGTAGTAAAATGGTAAACAAACAGCTGTACCAGAAGGTTTAGCGTGTTTGAGTGACATTGTGCACAAGAAGAGGCCTGAACTGTGGGGAAAACCAGACATGGATGTTGCACTACGACGATGCTGCATTACATGCATTGCTTCTCATTCGCAGTTATCAGACACAACATCTGACATCCGTTGTGACCCACCTGCTCTATTCTCCTGACTTAACCCCAGCAGATTGTTTTCCTGTGTACCAAACTTAAAACCACTTTGAAAAGACGTCGTCTCCAAACCACAGACGAGATTCAGGAAAATGCGATAACAGAACTTTGCTCCATCACATAAAGTGCGATACAGGAAGCATCCCAACAATGGAAGAAACTTTGGGAACGGCGTATCGTCAGTAAAGGGATTATTTTGAAGGGGATAGTGCTAAAAATGAGCACTTATGCTCTATAGCAAAAGTTCGCGTTTTGTTTTAACACATCTGGTACGTTAATAATAAATGTAGAACATGTCAAATTTTAATTTTCTTCTCTAACTGAAGCTTGTTCTTTAAGATGAAGGTCACATATTAATATACCGCATCGGCTCTGTACTTTCTAAGGCAGCCTTGCTTGCTCCACTGCTACTTCGGCTGTACAAAGTTTACTGTTACTACTTCTGTCACTAGTGCTGCAAGCATTGCTTCTATTTTGAATCTTATTACCGTTGTAGCTAAAGAACTGCAACTTCTACCGGTAACTTACACTACTAATATGTTGTAGCAACAATTAATACTGCTTATATTACATATTTCCACTGGTGTCTACTACTACTACTACTACTACTACTACTACTACTACTACTACTACTACTACTATTACTATTATTACTACTACTACTACTGCTGCTGCTGCTGCTACTGCTACTACTATCACTACCACTGGTACCACTACTACAACTACTATAACTATTTTACTACTACCATCACTACTATAGCGATAGTTATTAGCCTAGTTATTACTACTGGTCAGTTTTTATAGCAACAGTTCATTTTAAGTAGCTTTTCAGATAATACATGGAAAGTTTGCAATAACTGAATTTCACACACACGCACACATATAAAACTTCTTCAGGGCACTGAAAGGCAGCAGATAACCTACATTAGACACGACAACAAATACCTGGAGATCGTTGGGCCAATAGATGCAGGAAGTTCCGAAGTGTGTGTCAGCTTCCAAGGAAAACACCTGCTCGAAGCTCCAGAACTAAATGTCACCATCGTACCTTTGATAGCCTCCCTGGAACTTCTGACCAGGGAAATTCAAAGCTTGAGGATCAGGCGAGGTAATTTATTATTAAAGTGAATTCAGGCTATCATTTCCCTTGTGCTTTCTAAACCAGATTTCATCTTCACTTTTCAGTTTAAACTATGATACCAAAACGAACACCTCAAAGCATACCATCTCATCTCGATTAAAAAAAAACAAAATACACAGTAAATCATTTTTTCTGTTTGTGAGAGGCGTTTTACAGGGGAGATACGTCATCGACATAATAATTAGAGAGAAAGTTTTATGTGGAATAACCAGATAAAGTGTTTGCTTGACGTCGAGACAATAAGTTTCTTTTAACTGAAGAGATGTAAGGACTGTTGATGCAGAAAGACAGACAAGCAAATAGGGAAGGATGTGCTTAGGTAGATTAGGCAGGCAACTGATTGACTGATGGATGGACCATAAGATGGACAGACAGAGAGACCAGGCAGACCAGACCCAGAGAGATCAGGCAGACCAGATAGATAGACAGACAGACAGACAGATATAGATAGATAGATAGATAGATAGATATAGATAGATAGATAGATAGATAGATAGATAGATAGATAGATAGATAGATAGATAAGCAGCACGTGTCATTTAACAATAAATAAACTTAAACACAGAGCTTATCTCGAGTTTTAAAAAAAACGAATGGACTGTACAAAGGATGAATAAAAACAAAGTCATATTTCATCAAGTAGGAAAAACAAATCAGCAAAGAAACAGTATGTCAATGATCTATTTCCAGCCACTCAAATATGGCACGTGAGCAGTTTCCCAGTGACCACCAACAAACAAACCCTGCTTCAGTCCTTCCAGCCCTACCATCATCAATGGGGAGACGACTCACTCTCTGGCACCACCACGCACTCTTCAGTGGGATCTCTGACCGTTCATTATGCCAAGGGCAGCTACTCACAGTCCAGCGGCACTCGAGGTTTTTGTTTTTTTAGAAATATCTGAATAGGGGAAGTAACCGAATCTTTATTGCTCTCCTTGTCACGATTTCGTGTCCACTTCAGGCATAGATAAGAGACGATTTGGAGAGCCTTAAGTTATTTCCACTTCTTGAAGATTTGCTACAGATTCATTTTTTGCGCTAGGGTCTATACATTTCGATCGAATGAGTTTCTAATCTTTAAAACCAAAATTGAATATTTCAGTTTTCAGAATGTTTCAATTACTGCTGTTTTTATAATAGAATCCATTTTCTCTGCAGAGAAAGAGGGGGGTCTTTATACAGAGAGGCTGCGATTTTAGCTGTAATTGCGTCTATCATCTTCAGTTTGTATCTCCATCATTTAGCATCGCTTGCTTCTTAATATTAACGTTTCGTGAGGCGGAATGTGGTGTTTTATTTGTGTGAGGTAAAAGAGATCAGTTGGGAGTTTGAGTATCATTACCAAAATTATTGGTTTTTCGTATCATCATCATCATCATCCAAGAAAACGGCATGATAGAAAATGGTCGGCTGCTTAATATGTTCTTTATCTGTTTTATGTTAAATAAACCTCAGTTTAAGTTGTGGCAGCAACTGACATGCTAGCGTCAGGGTTGGCAAACCATAACCCATCAAGACCCTGTGCCACTTCTCCGTTGGTAACTTCATTAAAAGGTCTAGCCTGGCTAACGGGGGGGGGGGGGGGAATCTACATAGTCCCTAATGGGGGGGTGGAGTCAGTTAAAGAAGTATTGTACATCCCCTGCCTTTTAGTTCCACTCAAGGATTGAAAAAAAAAACAACCACCTTAGTCCGCTCCCAATCCGACACAGTGCTGTGCTTCAACATCTTCACCGCATCGACTGCATTGAACAGCACCTCGCAGTTCCAGAGAGATAGAAGAAGAAGAAGAAGAAGTAAAAGAAGTAGAAGAAGAAGAAGAAGGTTTTAAATATGACAGTCGACATTTCAGTTCTACCTCCACGAAAACTATTATTTTTCCATCACCCTCAAAAAATGGGAAGAACTGGCGAAAGACCTGCTACATGGAGAACAAGCCTGCGTTTCTGCTCTAAAACTCCAGAGGACGTGCTCGCCAAAACTAACTATACAAGACGCTGTTGCAAATAGAGGCATGACTTAATAGTTTTCGTGGCCAGTTACATTCATCAAATACTGGCAGAATGAACCATGGAAGATGCTGAATCTAGAAACAGTGTAAAAAAAAACCAATAGCTATGACCTAATTTTTCCAAACTTGTCTTCTAAAAAGTTTTTAAAAACATACTCTAAAAAATCTACATGAACCTGTAAATAACATCATTTCTAGTCAACATCATGATAAAACAGCATTAACTCTCATCATAGTTAGCCAGCATTAACTCCCAACATAGTTAGCCAGCATTAACTTTCATCATAGTTAGCCAGCATTAACTGTCATCATAGTTAGCTAGCATTAACTCTCATCATAGTTAGCCAGCAATAACTGTCATCATAGTTAGCCAGCAGTAACTCTCATCATAGTTAGCCAGCATTAACTTTCATCATAGTTAGCCAGCATTAACTCTCATCATAGTTAGCCAACATTAACTCTCATCATAGTTAGCAATCATTACCTCTCATCATAGTTATCCAGCATTAACTCCCATCATAGTTAGCCAACATTAACTCTCATCATAGTTAGCTAGCATTAACTCTCATCATAGTTAGCCAGCATTAACTCTCATCATAATTAGCCAGCATTAACTCTCATCATAGTTAGCCAGCATTAACTTTCATCATAGTTAGCCAGCATTTACTCTCATCATAGTTCGCCAACATTTACTCTCATCACAGTTAGCCAGCATTAATTCTCATCATAGTTATCTGTTATACCTGCTAAAACACTACAGCGTCTGCTCTAACTTTCTTCATACTTTGAACCCTTACAGGTGTTGGCTGGTTCACTACACCCAATGGTTTACCTTCCAACTCTGACGATTTGGTTTTGAATTACGATATTTTTTTCGATAACTTCGGCTTCGGGCGCATGGGCAAACTACCCGGTCTTTATGGAGGAGAGCAAGGAGAAGGGGCGTACAAATGTTCCGGTGGAAACAATCCGTCCACTTGTTTTTCATTAAGGTATTTCTCTTTTTTTTTTGGTCGTCGTAATCATCATCATCATCATCATCATCATCTTCTTCTTCTTTAATCCTCCTTTCTTCTTCTTCTTCTTCTTTAATCCTCCTCTTTTCTTTTTCTTCTTCTTCTTCTTTAATCCTCCTCTTTTCTTTTTCTGCTTCTTCTTCTTCTTCTTTAATCCTCCTCTTTTCTTTTTCTGCTTCTTCTTCTTTTTCTTCTTCTTCTTCTTTAATCCTCCTTTCTTCTTCTTCTTCTTCTTTAATCCTCCTCTTTTCTTTTTCTGCTTCTTCTTCTTTAATCCTCCTCTTTTCTTTTTCTGCTTCTTCTTCTTCTTATTTAATCCTCCTCTTTTCTTTTTCTGCTTCTTCTTCTTCTTCTTTAATCCTCCTCTTTTCTTTTTCTGCTTCTTCTTCTTCTTCTTCTGCAACGTCTCTTTAGTGCTCATCTTTTTATTATCATCTTTCTTCTTCTTGTTCTTCTTCTTCGTCATGATTTCCCGTAATTAGATGGCCGTTCAACAGTTTCCTATAAGATCGACCCATTTAAGTTTCTTCCACGCACCAGTGATACTTTCTTCATTCTCTTTTTTTGCTGTTAATTTCCTGACATTTGTTAATTAGCTCCATCTTCTTGCATTTCCCCCCTGGGATTGTTAGTAAGCCACCGGCCGTGATGTATAAGTGGAATATTAACTGACTGTTCTGCTACGTAGCGTAACGCTAGACTTCTATACTTTTGATTATTCCTCGTTTAACTCCCCTGCGAATATCAAGATTTCACAAGCATGCACGAGATCGAAGCTAATAGCAACCGCAGCTTATGTTCGAGTTTTGTTTTTCTATCTCTTCCTAAAGAACGTAAAGCCTGTTCTAAAGCGCTTGAGGATATTGCGTCGGTCCATTCATTTTTTAATTAAAGGTCGGTACGCTGGACAAGTGGCTCCTCAGAGGAACATTTCTCCAACTACTTGTAACGAGGAAGGCGGAGCACCACTTTTTTATGTAATATCGTAATGCCAGGAGCCCTTGTTTTTATGCATAGAAGTGCACTTACTGTCAGATCGATAATGCATCCGCGGACCAACTGATAATGCTCAAAGGAACACTTTGTGGCTCGCGAAACTACAAATGAGAGTGACCCACACTTAGACCCCACATATGAACAGTGCCACGTTAGATGGCCGTTTAGTCCATTACTGCAGTGGAAGTAACACGTGGCGTATCACCTGACTGTTGTTCTGGTCGATACTCTACATTGTTGCTCGTTGTTCTATAACGTCAGGGTGAACTCATCAGGTATTTTACTCTGTTCAGTGCCAGGCATTCACTGGGCTTCCTCATCATCATGTGCCGTGTCACCGGGCGTTTGGAGCATATTCTATTTCTCTAGTCTTATACATCCATGGAATGAATAAAGAGAGAGAGAGAGAGAGAGAGAGAGAGAGAGAGATTCACCATAGATGGCTTTTAGATTATGCCCTGATGAAAGTCTCCCACTTTTCTCTCTCCTTCCCTCCCTCCCTCCCTTTCTCCCCTCCCTCTCTCTTCTCTCTTTCCCTCTCTCTCTCTCTCTTATCTCTCTCTTCTCTCTGTGATCAAATATGATCCTGTTTCTTTAACTGTGCCACTTGGTCAGTCCGTCCAGGTATTTCTTTTTCTATATCCCTCGCAATATTTTTTTTCGAAAGCTTGTGTTACTGGAAAGTTTTTCTTAACTTTTCTATTCTCATGACACGTTTGTAACTCCCACTTAAGGCTCGCACTAGTTCGGAGCCATGTATGGCCACGTAACTGAGAACGTTCTCTTTTGCTGTTGAGGATGTAAGGACGCCCATCGTATAGGTCTCCACAAATCATGTCTTTAGTTTTTCCTAGTTTCTCTGTCATCTGTTTATTGTCCCAAGTCTCGCAAGTACGGAGTAATAGTGCTCCTATGTTTTATGCGTTTCTTTCATGCCAACGCTTTTAAATACACTCTCATATTCTCAGTATCTTCCTCATATTGTAGAATTCTCCTTTGTCTTTTCTATTTGTCGTTTCAGCGACACTTTTTCTCGCTCCCTCTTCTCTCTTTCCTTCCCTTCTCTTTCTCTCCCATTCCATCTCTCTCTCCCTCCCTCGCTCTCTCTTTTCTCTTTCTCCTCCCCCTCTCTCTTCTCTCCCTCCCTCTCTCCTCTTTCCCTCCTTATCTCTCTCTCTTCTCACCCTCCCTCTCTCTCTTCTCTTCATCCCTATCTCTCTCTCTTCTCTCCCTCCCTCTAAAATAGAATTTTGTTGTTTCTTCGTGTGTTGGTTCTTTCTAGAGGCGAATCATTGTACCTCTAATGATGTGTTCTAGATTGTTTCCTTCTTCTATGCAGATGACTGTAATTGTTGACTTGTTAAAGACTTTGGTCTCTGTGATTGATCTAGCAGCCTCATTTCCGTTACATTGATATTCCCTGTGTAACATTACATAACCCAGGAACAATTAAGGTAGGGCTCATACACGACTGTGGATTGTTTAGAGAAATCAACTACACATGTCACCTCACAGCTGCGCTACAACATAAATCAAGGACCATCTAACTCTGGGTACTACAGGATAAAGATCATTCATTCATTCATTCATTCTCTCTCTCTCTCTCTCTCTCTCTTGTTTCGTATTGCTGTTTGGAAGTAAACATTTTACATCTGCCCCTTCTGATAGATATTGCAAGATACAGCTAGTGTTTTGTATTTTAATCTTGCCGTTATTTTTGTTGGTACTGAAGAATCCCTTTTAACTGCTTTCTTTGTGCTCGTTTAATAGGCTTTGCAAACAGCTTCCATCTTCAGCTATCAGGGAGTTATCTGCATTATCTCAATTTACTATTGTTACAACCTAATTTAATGCCTTTCACGATACTTCCAATGTATGGTTTGGACAGGTCAGACAGCACATTTCCTGAGGTTTGCACGACAATTAAGCCATAGTTAGCTCTCTTTATCAGAAAATGATAAGACTTTCCGTACCTGTCGCCGTGGACAGTTTCATAAGTGCTTGTCAGCACTTTTGATACTTTAAAATCAAAAGCTTACTTTTGTTTTCCTCTCTCTCTCTCTCTCTCCCTGTCAGGCTTATGTGGCGCTCTGGTGGAGATGGAGAGCTCTATGCTTATATACCCAGCAACCAGGCAGCCGGTTTCGCCAGTCGCCCTGATGTCATTACCAACTCTGACTACGGTCAGTCAATTGGCAGAGGAAAGATCAAATTCCAGGCAAGCAATAAAACAGACTTTTGCCAGTAAATCATAATTGACAGTTCTATACGTGTGAGTGTAAACATGGAACACTATCTAGAAAAAAAAACCAAAACAAAAAGAAAAAAGAACAGAAAAGATAATATTGAATTCTACCGATAAACAAACGCATTGCCCACTCTTCTTGAAATCATTCACGTGCAGATGGAGTGCTTTCTATTTTACGAAATTTCCGTACTAGTCCTAATTCTATGCTAAGTTCTATAGCCTTAGTTTGCGCCCTTCTTTGTAATGTCTCAGTCGAATAAGGTATGATCTCTCTCTCTCTCTCTCTCTCTCTCTCTCTCTCTCTAAATATATATATATATATATATATATATATATATATATATATATATATATATATATATATGCAGGAAACTCTCTACTGTAGAGAGCGGAACTCCTTCAAATCATCAGAGAGGAAGTACCCCCCCCCCCCCACACACACACACAAATGTTTCGGACGTATTAAACTACTGACACTCTAATGGGGATGGGCCCCTCTGGGTCATGACTCCCAGAGGTCTTGTGAGTTGTTGGGGTTTTTTTTTTCTTCGCCCCGGAATTAAACCCGAGGTCTTCCAACTGGCACTGCCTATACTTCGAAGTGCATCTTAGCGGTTTAGCTAAGGAGAACCAGTATTGGTTGCGACAAACGAAATTATTTCAGTTCTCAATGCTAGTTTCGCATGCTCCACAGCCAGCATGAGGCCTTTTCTGTTGTTTGTGAAAAAAAAGTCTTTTTAATGCCCTTGCTTGTCTCTTTATGCCCATTTGCTTACATAGGTCGTATAGCGATGTTCCTATGAGTCCTCTCGCTTCCACTTCTACAGCTATTACTTTTGACTCCCGCCCCCTGCCTTAGTTTCTTGACCAGATCATTGTATTTGTCATATAAACAAGTTTGTCTTTCAAAGACCTAACATACATAGAAAACTATTTCCCACCATACATACAAGACGAACATTTTGCTCTATAAAAACTGGAAAAAAAAATCGCCCAGAGCCTATTCCCTGATGTTTAAGTTTAGACTGGCCTTGGAATAGAGTTCATTCATTCATTTGCATGTCCCTTGCGGAACTTTGCCTCCCAAACAGCACTCCTGTAGGCCTCTCGGTTGTGAGCAAGATGACCTGCTGCTGATGCATCCATTTGCAGATCATCAACGATGTCTTGCAGCCATCTTCGCCTTGGTCTTCCTCTCTTTCTTTTTTCCCATTATGTACCCTTCCAAGACGATCTTCTCTAGATTATCATGACGTTTAATGGGTCCAAAATATTTAAGTTTTCTCTGTTTAATGTTCTTTACTAGCCAGCCTTCTTCAATATTAAGTTCTTGTAGTATGGATATATTTGTTCTTTTTAGTGTCCATGATATTTGAAGAACTCTTCTGTAACATTTACATTCAAAGGCATTTATGCGTTTCTCAGCTGTTTTGTTAAGTGTCCAGGTCTCACAGGCATATGTTGAGTAGCGCTGCTAAAACATTCTTCTATCTGGAGCACTATTTCGCCCTGTGCAAGTTGCGGCACACTCTACAATCAGTCAGTCATTTTGCACGTCCCTTCTGGAACTTTGCTTCCCTAACAGCTCTCTTGTAGGCCTTTCATTTGTTAGCAAGATGCTAACTGATGCAACTATTCGTAGACAGCCATCTTCCCCTTAGTCTTCCCCTCTTTCTTTTTTTTTCTCTTTATGTACCATTCCAATACTGTCTTCTCTAAATTCTCATGACTTTTAATATGACCAAAATAACGTTTAGTATTAGTTTTCTCTATTTAATTTTCTTTATTAATCAGCCTTCTCCAGTATTAATTTTTTGTAGTATGGATATATTTGTTCTTTTTCTTGTGTCCATGATATGTGAAGGACTCTTTTGTAGCATTTACATTCAAAGGCATTTATGTGTTTCCAAGCTGTTTTGTTAAAACAAAAGTTTTATTAAGTGTCCAGATCTCACAAACATATGTTATGATGGGAAAGACGCATGCTCTTAAAAATCTTATTTGTGTAGTTCTGTCTGTAACAGCTTCTTTTGTTGTTGTTGTTGTTGTTTTTTTTTTTTTTTTGAAGAGCAATAGATGTTCTCTGTTTTAATTTTCCTCTTTGTATCTCCATTATTAGTTAGTAGTGATCCAAGATATTCAAAACTCTTCATCTCTTGTAACTTTTCCAACTTTTCCTCATTGATATATATATATATATATTTCAGCTGCCTTATTTGTTTTGTCAGTTATCATCAGTTTAGTTTTCTTTGTATCAATATAAATCTTTTGCTCTTCATTATTTTTACGGACTGACATAATTAGTTTTTCCATTCCTTTTTGTGTTGTGGACAGTAATACTTTGTAATCAGCATATCTAGTCTGTGGTATTTCATAACCTCCAGTTTTTATGACATCGTAATATTCTTTGTCTACATCGTCTCTAACGTTCCTCGTTGTATGTTGTGGATACAAGTTAAATAAGTAAGGCAACAGTATGCACCCCTGACGGACCCCTTGTTTTATATCAAACCAAGTTGTTGTTTCATCATTTATTCTTACTGCTGCCTGTTGGTCTAGATACAGCAGTGATGTTAACTGTATCAAATGTGTTGGAAATCCCATTTTTTTCCATTATTTCCGAAAGTTTCTGGTGTTGTACACAGTCAAATGCCTTTGATTAGTCTATAAAAGATAAATGTAGATTCACATTAAATTCTCTAGATTTCTCTATTATTAATCTTATATTGAATATATGATCTCTTGTTCCTGTTTCTTGTCTAAAACTGGCTTGGAGCATATCGATTTCGTCTTCTATTTTCTTACGAAGTCTACCCATTATGATTTTGTAATAGAATTTTAATTGCATTAAATGATCAGGGCAACAGTTCTGTAGTTTGTGCATAATTTCAGGTTACCCTTTTTTGGCAGTGGTATGAATAGAGTTCGTTTCCATTCTTTTGACTAAATACCTGAATGCCATATCTTTTAACATAGTGCATGACAGATTGTTGCACATTCCTTTCCTCTTGCCTTAATAAGTTCAGCTGTTATCTCATCACATCCTGGTGATTTACCATTTTTCAGATTCTTTATTGCCCATAAAACTTATTCAATTGTCAGTTTGGATTCTTCCTCCTCCAATAATAATTCACACTGTTCATTTCTGCCCTCACAGTCAGTTGCACCATACACTATTCTGCAATATTCCTTCCATCTTTCTAGAATTTCCTATGTCAGTCAAAGTCTTCCCCATATCGTCACAAATTACATTTAGCTTAGGTGTGGCATTTCTCGTCAATGTCTTCATTTCTTTAAACATTTCGTTATCTCTTCCACACTTCCGATGTCCTTCTAATCTTCCACAATAACCTTATATGTATTGTTTTTTTATGTTTTCTCATGTTTCTTCTTATTTCGTTTCTTAAAGATTTACATTGCTCGCTGCTTTTATTTGTCACTTTCCATTTCGCCTTCATTTCTCTACGTTATTTTATTAGTCTAATGTGCCTTTTGTAATCCATTCATTCTTTTGTGTTTTCTTTACTGAAACCATATCTTTACTTGCTGTTATTAAGATATCTCTGGCCTGCGTAGCCAATTTTTAGGTGCCGTCTCCTCCTGTGCAGCTATCAGTGTCCCGAAACGGTTCTTCACTTCTGTGCTGTATTTTTCTGGTATTTTTGTAAGATCAAAGCTGAGTAAACTTGATTTCCTAACTGTGTTTTTTTTTATCTTTATCTTCATATCTGTTATTAATAACTCGTGATCCGTGTCACAATCGGCACCTGGTAGAGTTTTTGCTGAAGAGAGTTTTGCTGAAGTTATAATTGATATCCACCATCTTTGCACTAAAATATAATCTATCTGATTCTTGATTTTACGATCAGGTGATGTCCATGTGTAAAGTCTTGTTGGCTGTTGTCGAAAAAGAGCGTTAACGACCATTACCTCATTTTCCGTGCAAAACGCCACTAGATTGTCACCTGCCTCATTTCTATGCCCTGGACTAAAATTTCCCAAAACGTATCCTTCGTCTTCTGCTCTTTCTGTGGCAATCTTTGCATTAAAATCGCCCATTATTAGTACACTATAATTTTTTAGTATCTTTTCTACACTCGTCTGCAGTGTTATAAAAGTCTTTACTTCTTCTTCTTCTGCTGCTGATGTAGGTGCATATATCTGGATAATTGTTATATTTCTAGAAGTGCCTTAAGTCTTATAGTGAGGGTTCTATCACTTACTGGAGAGTAACCTAGTAATTAGAAGAAGAAACCTTGTGATATTAATTAATTAATGCCACATATTGTTTTAAAGGTTTTTTTAACCTGGATTTTCACGCACAGCCACGGAAGTTTACGACACACTGCTGTGCTGCGCCACACCCTTTGCGAATCCCTGGGATAGGGTGTGCTTGTGCTAGGCTAACACTAAACACCCACGTTTATGAGGTCCCTTGAGTGACAGATGCGTTAGTCTATACCGCTTCGATAGTACTGTAGTTTGTGAGCTAGTCCATAAGCCCTAAGCACGCACACACACACACACGCACGCACACAAACACCACACACACCCCGGTAGCTATGTGTGCGGATATACCAGCATTTATAAGGCTAGTGGCTTGATTTTCCTTAAGACTTTTAGCAGAATATCCAATAGCATACAGTCTTTGGACCGAAACCCTACCGAGACTATGAAACTTATAGAAAATGTTTTTACTTTTGTTCCGAAAGTTATAAGGACGTCTTGTACTCTGGTACGTCTTGTATTCTGGTACGTCTTATATTCTGGTACGTCTTATATTCTGGTACGTCTTAAACTCTGGTACGTCTTTTGTGATTGGAGTGTTTTAATTTATATTACTTGATGGTAGACTATTGCGAATCTTTACAGGTCATGACCTACGGTTTTCTGCGAGAAAAGAATCAGAAATTATAACAGGTGAAACAGGTTTGCAAAGTGATGAAACCGTCACTTCCCGTGATAATTTCGGAAACTGTTGGCGTGAGGAGGGTACCTTCTCTGATTATTCTCGAAGCTTGCGTGATTGTTCCGCTCTTGGGTTTGAAGGTTTCTGATTCTTGTTGGCTGTGGAACTGCTGTTTCAAGTGTCATGCTACAAGAAAGTGTTACGTCTATGTACCTGGCCAGGTATGATATGGTCACATCACCTCCCAGTGTATCGACAAGTCAGTAGGAAAAAAAAAGAAGGGCACTAAGGTGATACCTCTAGGTGTATCTGTGTGTATTATAAGGACTGTGTTTTTTGTCCATGTTTAACATCTTTCTGTATTCATGGTATTCATGGTCAGTTTTTCTCTTTGGTTCGATGGACTTCATACGTAATGTAGTTTTGTCTGGTGGTTTATCCCCCCCCCCCCCCCCGTTCACTTTTTTCACTCTTGTGATCCTGTCATATCCATTGTTTTGTTTTGTTTAGCTGATTCAGCTTTGCATTTTTTTACGACATTAGATCATTCATACTTAATGCTGAAAACTTCCTTGCTGTTGTCATTTAACAGATCTTTCTCATGTTCTAGAATCATGTCCACGATTTTTTTTTTGTTTTTGTAAATTCAGGTGGTCTTCCATTTTTGTTTTCTTTTCTTTAAAGCAAAACGATGTTGTTGTGCTTTTTTTTTCTGTCAGCAAAAACTTCCTCTATCTATTTATGAAAGCTTTCAACGATTGCGTTCGATCTCACTTGCTTTTAGCATCAATCTTTCATTTTCTCCACAACGGTCGCTGTTTATCTCTACATTCATATTTCTGTTTTATGTTCGGTTATTTTTTTCTTATCAGATTCTTTAAAGGTATCATCATCTGCTTAAAAATTATTTTAATGGTTTCTGTTTTAAAGGCATTGAATTCTGCTATGAAGGATTATGTTGATCTTGTAGCGTTTCCATATAGTGATAAATATGACCTTGTATTCGATGTGTGTGTGTGTGCGTGAGAGAGAGGAGAGAGAGTCTGAGAGAGAGAGAGACATTTCGTTTATGTCTGTGACTTACTTCAGCGCTGAAACAGTATTTCTGGCGAAGCTTTTCTTTTCTGATTTGAATTTCTTCGCCTTCATTTTCATTTTTCTCGTGTAGATGTGTCTAAACCAGTTTTCATCAAAATACCAAACTCAGCCACCAGGGAAAAAAAGCAGAATTTAAAATGATAACGTATACTTCGTAAATGCTTTCAGGGAGATAGAAATTTGTGTAAAATGTTTTATGTGATGATAGTGATTTGCGTTAAATGTTTTATGTGAAGATAGTAATTTGTGTTAAATGTTTTATGTCAAGACAGTAATTTGTGTTAAATGTATTATGTGAAAATAGTAATTTGTATTAAATGTTTTACTTGAAGATAGTACTTTATGTTAAATGTTTTACATGAAGATCGTAATTTGTGTTAAATGTTTTACGTGAAGATAGTAAGTGATGTCAAATGTTTTGCGTGAAGATAGTAATTTATGTTAAACAGTTTTATGTGAAGATGCTGACCAATGAGGCAGTCAGCGACCCAAAGCTGACATGACAGCGTCACGGTTGGAGGATCAAAGCCCATCAAAACCTTGTCGCACCTCTAACGGTCTAGGGATCGTAATAGTCTCCATGGTGATGGAGTCTGCTAAAGAAATATTGCACACACTTTGTTGTTTTTTAATCTCCACTCAAGGATTAAAAAAAAATAGCCACCTACACCCACTCTCAAACTGGCACGACGAGGTGCCTCAAATCCTTCAACGCATCCGCTGCAAAGAACAGAAGCTCGCAATTCCAGAGAAATAGGTGTAGAAGAAGAAGACGAAGAAGAAGAAGAAGATGATGATGATGATGATGAAGAAAACACTATATACGGCGCATAAATTCTTTGAAATAATAGATTTTAGTGTCATACAGGAAAGACGTATATTAATATAATAATAATAATAATAACAATAATAATACGGTTGTGCGGGAATATGAAAAAAATCAACAAAATTCTTGGATTAAGAACAATGGTAGAAGGACGCGGGGAGGTAATGATTTGTGCGACGACCTTAGATACAGAAGACGACACTTGGGCAGGATGTTAACAGTCCAGAACTTACAGATAACGCCATAAGAAATAGTAATAGTTTCGAGAGTTACTGAGCAAATTAGTAATGAACAATGAAAGAGAACGATAATCTGAGATAAAACCAATAAATACAACTCCAATGCCGACAAGTATGTGTTCCACTTCGCCATATTATGACTACTTTTGGCAAAAACATTAAAAAAAAAAAAACTAAAATCTAGGACAAAGGGCGTCAGTGTGATAAAGTTTGATGCACCAACGAAACAATCATTTTAAATGAAAGTGAAAACACTGTGCAGAATTTGCTGAATGAGAGGAAAACAAACACAAGAGAATAAAAGCTAAGGGGGGGGGGGAGGGAGAGGAGGAAAGTTGGAAAATAATCGATAACAACACTAGATGAAGTAGATACCACATGTATTTATCGTACAGATGTGTCAGAAAGACAAACGTGAGACCGGTCAAACTGGCAGATGAAAATATGAGTTTAAAATATGAACAGTTCTTCTTTACATTTTTCCTTAAAACAAACCTTACAAACAGGACGCAATTAATTTAACAGTACGGGAAAGGGAACCAGTGCAGACAACGTGACCCCCTCCCCCTCCCCAAATCATGTCCCATAAAACCTCATATTTTTTATATTTCCTAGAACGTTATAGAAGTAAGTGAAGTCCATAGAGAAGTTTCAGAACACAGCAAAGGAATTAACGCTTTCAGGAAAATGCAGTTAAAATAAGTGCTCTTTTTTTTGCCATATTATCAGGGGGAGGAGGAGGAGGAGAACCTGATAGTTCTCAGAATTTTGCAGACAGAAAAGAAGAGGAAAATGAACGAAAAAGCCGGCAAAGAGGCTAGTAAAAGCAAGGGCAAAACATCGATGATATAAATAACTGTAGGAAAGATAATGATGTATTCCGCTTTGCAAGCCATAACGATAAATGGATTTTTCAGATTTAAGTATTTCGGCTGCCCATACTGATTATTAATATTCTTTATATTCTGCACTTAAATGGCTTTGTGTAAAAATTTGATTTGTAAATATGAAATATATTGCTCGTAGGTACTGCAGTGTCATTTAATCTGCAGTTGTGTGAGCAAGCAATTCCATAATGTGCTAGTACAATATTATCTAATCTTTACCTAATCATCATCATCATCATCATCAGGTGCCATGCCAGTAGGCCTTGTCGGTCATGCTTGTCGTCTGATCTCGCTTCTTGATATTTTCAGTCAGTTCTGTTTGGTGATTTTGTTTGTCTGTCTGTTTGTTTTTTTGTTTGCTTGTGTGTCTTAAGAAGGTTTGCAATTCACACCCAAAAGAACGTACATATATTTTTTTTTTCTTCTTCTTCAGCTTTCCCCGAGCCATTTAAGGATCATTCGCCTCCACTCCGTTCTATTCCTAATATTCTCTCTCTTCTACGCTGTCTTTCCATCTCTGTCTTGGTCTACCCCTTGGTCTTGTTTCCTTCAACTCTTGTACAAAACAACATTTTCCTGTGTTCTCTTCCTTTTTTTCTACATGGCCCAACCAGCGTAAATTGTTCAGTTTAAAGACATTTATAATTCGTTGGTGTTAAAATAAGCTGTTCAGTTCAGTGTTCTTTCTAACTCTCCATTCTCCACTGTTGGTATCCTTTATGGGATCAAAGATTCTTTTAGGATCTTGTTATCAAAGACCTGCAGTTGTTGTTTAAAAAACAACATATATATATATATATATATATATATATATATATATATATATTCGTATATTTGGTGTGCCGTTACCAAATGTGTTGCAGTCTGATAAAGTTTGGTAACCACTGCTCAAGATAATCTACTACATATTTCAGTCTATTGAATCACATAACGCATCACATATACTGTTTAAATCTACCATTGTAATTGTTCTATGCAAAGATAAAAAATATTTTTTAAAAAACTGTTTTGTTCACATTTCATCTAGAATGGAGTATGGCAGACAGTCACGCAGCAGGTCCACCTGAACGCCATCGGCCAGACCGACGGCTGGGTCAAGTTCTGTAACCAAATTCACGGCCAGAGCCAGCAGTGCTACACCGCCAGCAACCTGCGCATGCGCAACAGCTCAGGGCATCACCTGAGGGGTCTGTTCTTCTCAACTTTCTTCGGAGGCAGCCAGCCTGAAGATGCTGCGCCCAACGATTGCCATACCTACTTCAAGGAACTGCGCATTGAAATTCCAGATGGCGTCACTGTAGGATAAAGACACAAGATGGTACAGCATAGCACGCACTAATACTGACGCAAGAAGATATTTAGTTCTAAGATATGAATCGTGTAAGGTTATGAACTGTGCTGTCCTCATAATTTTCAGCAAATCAGAACAGTACGATCCTTTTAATAGGGCTAATTAGTTCAAAAGTGAGAAGTGAATATAAGAACTGTATTCGTATGCAACTGAAAGGAAATGAATGCTCAATAAAAAAATAATTATGCGGTCCTGTCTTACGCTTTTTAATTTTACTACTACTACTACTACTACTACTACTACTACTACTACTACTACTACTACTACTACTACTACTACTTATACTAAGACTACTCCTACTACTACTAGTACTACTCCTAGTACTACTACTACTACTACTACTACTACTACTACTACTACTACTACTACTACTACTACTACCTGGCTGTCAGAATCCTGTTTAAAACAGACAATTTTCACGTTTCTTATCTAATCTGCGAACCCGTATTGTCCGTGAGTTAATATTTAAATCAGGCAAATGTTTTACGAAATATTTCCCCACTCGATGATTTTCAGACATTTACCAAAAACTGCTGCGCAGCGAAATGAATGAATGAATGAATGAACGAACGAATGAATGAATGAAAATAGACACAAAGACACTAAAAACAGTCAGACATGGGATGTTTGTTTTTGCGAAACGACATTTAGATTAAAGTTTCATTGAATCCACACCTCATGAAGTTCCTATTTGCTGCTTCTAAATCAATCCAGCTAGACCCGTATTGATTAAGATAATGTAAACGTAGCATTACTTTACGGGGGGGGGGGAGGTAATCAGTTGCTCTTGTAAAACTATCTGGAACTTTTTCCGACGCTGGATTATCTGTGCCATATTTGGACTGATTGCATCGTTTTTGAAATAATCGATTTCATTCTCATATTAAAATTAACGTTGCTTCTTGAACTCCAACCTTCGACATGTTCTCCGTCACACTCCTTTAAAAAAACTGTTCTCTCTAATATTCTCTTTTTACATAGTTCCTTCGCTTCTGGCTATCCAAGAGATCTTGCTGAAACTTTAGGCAAAATTCTGGCTAAATTCTCAGGGTTAAAATGGGATTTGCAATCTGTGGAAACATGCGCACAAGAGGGTTAATTTTTCTTCCTTTTTATGGCTCAGTGATGAATCTGGACACTTTTTTTTTTTAATTTATGGAAGCAAAGACTGTCTGTCCGGAATTTGATGTTCCTCTCCCTTCTGCTGGTGCATCTTTAATCTTAGAGAGGCGTTTAGCAAAGCCTGAACGTATGTTCACAGTTCTTATCTTTCTGTGCAAGAGTTCGTTAATTTGTATTCTATTGTTAGAGGAAGACCAAAACGAAGATGGCTGCAAGAAATCGTTGACGATCTCTAAATGGACGCAGCAGCAGCAGGCCATCTTGCTCACAACCGAGAGGCCTACAGGAGTGCTGTTTGGGAGGCAAAGTTCCGCAAGGGACATGCAAATGAATGAATGAATGTCAGTCGTATAGCAATATATCCTTATCTCTCTGTCTCTCTCTCTTTGTCTCTCACTCTCACTCTCCCGCTCTCTCTCTCCCCCTTCGAATTTCAATCCTTTTAAGCACATTGGTACAGATAACTGCAGATAAAACCTGCTTCCACTAAAGTGTGCTTCTGGGTTTCATCTTCCCAGTTTGTTCTCCCCAAACACTCTTAAGTCTTCTTCCATGCTGTCTCTCCGTCTTGTCCTTACTCTTGTTCCCTTTCATCTTCTACATACTCGTCCACGTGAGCTCCATCTGACAGTTCTCTTCCATTCTTTCCACATCGTAGTTTGTCGACTTTCGTGGCCGAGAGGTTAAGAGATTCGTTGCAAAAAAAACCAAAACAAAACACGAGTTTCTGTGTCAGTTGTGACGTCTGACTCAATTCCGTTGTTGTTTTCTATAACAGGGTCAAGGACGCTACAGGCCAATCAGTCTCACTAGCTGCCTATGCAAAACGATGGAACGCATCATTGACCTGAGGCTAAAATGGTACCTAGAAAGTGAAAACCTTCTCGTTCCACAACAAGCAGGATTTAGGCAGTACTACAGTACGGAAGATCAAGTGACCTATCTCTCTTAAGAGATTGAGGATGCATTCCAAGAGAAAAACCTTGTACTAGCAGCGTGGATAGACCTGAAGAAAGCTTTTGATAAAGTATGGAAAAAAGGTCTGCTGTGGAAACGAAGAAACTGCAATGTGAATGGAAGATTGTACAACTGGATAAAGTCCTATTTACACAATAGAAGAGCTAGAGTAGTAATGGATGGACACAAAAGCCAGAAAGTACTTCTGCGACACGGTGTACCACAAGGAGGAGTCCTTTCGCCTACACTATTCCTTGTATTCATTAATGACCTGGTCAAGGAACTTCCCTATGGAATCAAAGTGGCACTGTATGCAGATGATCTGTTCATGTGGTGTACAGATGAATATGCGACAGTTGCTACACAGAGACTCCAAAGAGCAGCAGACATCTTGACGTCATGGACAAACAAATGGTGTGTAAGTATCAACACAGAGAAATCAAGTACCACTCTGTTCACCTTCTCATCTAAACAGAAAGCAGGTAAGATCTTTGTAAATGAAATATCCTTAAGGATGGACAACCAACCCACTTACTTAGGAGTGACTCTTGACTCAAAACTGACGTGGAAGCAACACATCAACAGTGCAGAAGCAAAAGCCAGAAGAAAACTAGCCATATTAAGAAAATTGAGTGGAACCACATGGGGAGCTAGTGAAAGAATCCTCAAGAATGTATATCAGCAAAGTATTCTACCACATTTAGAATATGGCTCAACATCTTGGTGCACAGCATCAAACACTACGCTGCATAATCTAGACAAGGTTCAAAATCAGTCACTACGGATTATCACAGGTGCCATGAGGTCCACACCAATAGTAGAAATGCAGAAAATAGTTGGTGTTCACGTGCTAAAGGAACGTAGAGACACAAAGGTCATGACCATAGGAGAAAAATTCCTTAGCTCTGTAAGCCATCCCCTGAAGGAGAGATTCAATAACTTGGCATTTGGACGGCTTAAAAGAAGCAGCTTCATTCATCAGGCCAAGCGTATGCGTAAGCTGATACCTGACCTTCCAACTGTAGTCGCTCCAGTATCATCTGTACCTGAGCATACACCATGGAAAGAAGCAGATTATACACAAATAACTATTCAGACTGAAGTGAAAGGTGTGCAGAATGGTGAGATGCAAAGCAGTCTTGTAAGATCAACAGCCACACTTAGTGTTCTAGATGACAAATATCCATGTGACACCTGGATACGTGTGTATACAGATGGATCTGCACATAATGCCATAAAGAATGGAGGGGCAGGAGCATATATTGAATATCCAAACAACATCACTGACAAGATTTCCATACCCACTGGTAAATACTGCAACAACTTTGATGCAGAAGTTAGGGCAATTATTGCTGCAGTTGAAAAAACTATCAGACTCCAGAATTGATACATGTCCTATAGTAATTCTCACAGATGCAAGATCAGTACTGGAAGCTCTTCAGTGCAACAAACTACCAGACCTTAAAGATGCCTTGTCAAAAATTGGCTTACAACATGGAATCACTTTGCAATGGATTCCCTCCCACTGTGGGATACCAGGCAATGAGAAAGCTGACCATCTGGCCAAAGAGGGCACTGAAATGGAGCAACCAGACATACCAATCACCTATAATCAGAAGAAAAGCATGATAAAAACCTACAGGAAGCCACAAACACCACCACACGATGACTATCACATGCTAAACAGAAAGGAACAAGTCACCATCTTCCGTCTCCGAACAGGACACAGCCGACTCTGAAGTCATATGTATACAAAGTTTAAGGTTGGTACTACTAATCTATGTACATGTGCCCATGTGCCCCAAACTGTGGAACATATCCTCCAGAACTGCATCAACTACGAGACACCGAGAAATAATTACTGGCCCAGTGAAACCACTAAAGAAGATAAGCTCTACTGTTCCATACATGAGTTACAAAAAAACAGTGAAATTTATCCAAGAGACAGGACTGCAGATATAGACAGACAATGCGAACGAAGAAGAAGAAGAAGAAGGGTCAAGGACTTTTATAATTCTGATCTAAAAATTACTGTACCTGTTTCCTATCTTTTATGTGCCCGAGTCATACAGAACTGCCGGTCGTATAGCAGTTTTAGCATAAGATTATTTTGGCCTCTGAGGAATAATATATTAGATTTTAATATATGTTTGTATAGATCAGCAATGTTAGAGAAAAGCTGGAGATACAAAGCATCTTGTCCAAAAAAAAATAATAAAGGAGAGACAATGTACTTTCATAGAACATGAAGTGAGAAGAGGGGGCATTGAAAATATTATAGCAACAGGAAAAATAGATGGAAGAAGAGCCGGGGGGGTGGGGGGGAAGACCGAGAGAAGTGATACTGGACAGTCTGACGAGATGGCGTGAGAGGAGATCACCAACTGAGCTAATGGCCTGCATGAGGGATCGTGTACTCTGGAGAAGCATAGTAGCCAACCCCAGCTGATACGGCACATGATGATGATGATGATGATGATAGTGACGATTATAGCAGATTCTATTTCATACCTGTATTCTGATTTAAGGATATTTAAGAGTAATGTTCTAAGTGTACTACTCTATGGAAGTGAATGCTGGAAAATCACCAAAACCATAGAAAACAAGTTGAATTCTTTCCAGACTAAATGTTTACATTTTGGCCAGACACCATAAGAAATAACATCTTGTTGGCAGAAATGCAGATGAAGCCACTGACAGCAATTTTTGAGGAAAGACGCTGGCGATGGTTGGGACATGTGCTACGAATGACTGACAACTCACTACCAAAAATAGTACTAAGATGGACACCACAGGGGAACAGAAGTAAGGGTAGACCAAAAGACACATGGAGAAGAACAACAGGAAGAATGTTGAGCAACAGAGGGCTCACCTGGGAAAGAGCAGAAAAAAGGCAAAGGACAGGCATTTGTGGAAAACCCTTGCGGAAACCCCACGTGCCCTGGGCACTTAAGGTTCGGAGAGAGAGAGAGAGAGAGAGAGAGATTCTGATTTAAATGACTTCTCTTACTTCGTTCCCTGATTTTCACGTTATGTTTTTATAGATGTTGCAAGATACTACACTTGTAGTATATATAATATATACTGCTATAGTGATATGTTTTTTATTTGTTTGTTACTTGAACTAAAATTTATACTGCTCCTCTATACATAGGTATAGTTGTCACTGAGTTTTTTTTTCCAGAATTCCAAAACATACTCGTTCGTCTGTAAATACTGTTCTTCTTTCCCCCCTCCCCAATTTTCCTCGTATTACAGCACTTCTGCTTTTTCAACCATTACCTGCCTCGTTTTTTTCGCCTGCTCAGTAAACACAAGCAGGAAAAAAGCTATGCAAATATATACAGGCGGAGTAATAGCCAAACGTCCTACGTTACTGGTCCCATGAATGAACTTGTTCATGATTTCTTGTTTGATTTTCCAGTCCGTGTTGTGTGTATTTTAATAATTAACTCCCCTTTGCTGCAAGTTATAACTCTTGTTTGAGTTGCCCGTACGTTAATAATTAGTCCCCATTTGCTGGGAGTGAAATGCTATTCTTTAAGGATGTTTCAGAATGTCGCTATGGGCCTGCTGGTCTCGTCGGTAGATGCTCGCGTCGGGTGTTGGAGATCGCTAGTTCGAATCCAGCTATAGAAGGTCCAGGGAATTTTTTTTTTTCCTCGAGAAATACTTCAGGAATAACTTCCCCTGGTTTTAGTTAGTGGAACCGAGCCTCTGTATCAGGGATCTCGCACGTTAAAAATCCTTTAGGAAGTTGGAAATAGCCTGATGCTCGGGCAGAAATTGCAGGAAAGAAAATCTACCACGGAAATTGGCTCCGTGATTTGCTGTACTGCTCTTTCTACGACACCCGTTCTGATCTGGTAACTGGAATGGGCGGAGGGGCAAATACGGGAACGTCCTGCCTGCGATAAAGCCATTTCCAAGCAACAAAGGAAACGAAACGTTTCAGACCAGCAGGGTTGTTACACATCGTTAGATAGGGAGGAATGAAGCTCGGTGAACTTGCTACCTCTGGAGATTCACCTGGGCACAGGCTCTGTTATGTCGTGGACTAGGGGCCACTCTTGAGATGGTAGTGGCGGAAACGTGTTGCGAAGCTCGGGACGGCGACAATCATTAACGGTCAGATTCCCTTATTTTTACCTACAAGACGCCAAAAGATGTACAGAACACCGATATCATTGTCCATGTTGGGATGAACCGATGGACACTGGAGATGATATAACTCATTATATGACGCGATAAGGAACACTGTTTTAATCCTCAGAAAACAGTGGAAGAAGATGATGTCCCTTGCCCACTGTGACAAGATGCAAGAAGCAGCATAAAACCTTCAGATGTTTATTACAAAAATAACCAGCCCTGTCCCAACAGAAAAAAAACAACAGTTGGACGAAAGAAAAAGGAGATGGCAAGAGGAGATAATTTAAAACGTCTTAAAAGCGAAGACTACAATGACTGGGAAAAAAGCAAGAAAGCTGAAGCGTCTAACTAAAAAGTAAGAATTCAAAGTGTTAACTACGGAATTGTGCTTAACTTGGCCTGAAATACAAATATTTTCTGAAATAACGAGTAGAGGCTATAGAAGCAAGTAGAGATATATAAAAAGAGATAAATTTGACGCCCCATCCATGCTTGTTTCTTTTATCCACTCTGGGCCTACTCAACTCATCTGGGCCCATCCTAAAAACAGGAAACAGTATCCGGACCCCAGAAGCAAATCGCACGGCTAGACACTCCCCACCCCCCTCCATACAGGACCACCAAGAGAGGGGATCTAGCCATGGCATTTCTTTGGGAGTAGAGGATGTTCCTTATTTTAATGGTGGACCTAGAGCAGCGCCATTTTAACGCATGGGTCCAACTGGGGCCCAAGTGCATGGGACTCAACCAGCCCAACCAGCCCATCTATGAATTCCTAACATTACTTGCATAGGTTAGAGAGGAATGGTGGAGGTCCAGTGCCTTACTTTGCCCAGAATCCCCGGTGCTGTTAAGACGGCCCTGGCCCAGAGGGTTTGAGAAGGCCCAGAGTGGCTGGAAGAAATAAGCAGGGGCGGAGGGAGTGAATTGTATATATATATATATAATGAGAAGAGGGGGCATTGAAAATATTATAACAACAGGAAAGATAGAAGGAAGAAGATCAAGAGGAAGACCAAGAGAAATGATACTGGACAGTCTGACGGGATGGTGTCACCAACTGAACTGATGGCCTGCATGAAGGATCGGGTACTCTGGAGAAGCATAATAGCCAACGCCAGTCGGCACGGCACATGATGATGATGATATATATATATATATATATATATATACATAAATGGATGTGTATATGTGTGTATGTATGTTCCAGCATAACTCTGGAACGCCTGCACCAATTTCAACCAAATTTGGTACACGTATGACCTCCAATATGGAGAAAATTACTGTGGGGGGGGGGAAGAACACATCCCTAGCACTCCTAGGGGGGCCTGGAGTAGGGTGTGATGTGGGTGAAATGTAAAAATAATAAAAAATGACTGACATTAGTGTCGAATCCATTGTTTTTGGTGTCACTGAGATGAGTAGTGACACTCCCGATGCCGTTTAAGTCCAAGTTCAGCCTACATCGGCATGATGGGCTTAAGGGTGGGGGTAGGATGGGGGTGACATGTAAAAATAATCGAAAACGACCGATATTAGTGTCAAATCCATAGTTTTCTGTGTCGCTGGGATGAATAGTGACACTCCTGATGCCGTTTACAAGTTCAGATGGGAGTGAGAGGGAGTGAAAATTAGGATTATTTTACTACGGAACCTCAACCCGCCAAAACTTTGCAACGGCACAAGGCTGTGTGTAAAGAGGATGCTGGGCAATGTAGTTGAACCCACTATCTTAAAAGGCCAAGGAGAGTTTTTATCCCACTGATACCACTCATTCCGACGGATCTCCTTTTCAGCTTTAAGAGATTGCAATTTCCAGTGAGGCGTGTTCTCGATCACGATCAACAAGTCACAGGGGAGCTCAACACATTATAGAATAAAGCCTTTTACAAATTCACTCTAATATTAATTTAACTTTTCTTCTCCAGAAGCAAGAATAAATAACTTCTTGGGTGAACCCGTTCCTCCCCCCCCCTTTCCAACCCCCGCCCTTAAGCAAGCAACATAAGGTTTCCGTGGGAGAAACATGACGATCTCAAATCCATTCCGCAGTATGAATAATTAATAATATATATGACTGATTGTCCAAAACTTAGAATGCTCTTTTCCATGAGAATATTCAAAGAAAAGTCATGGGCTATTTTTCTGACAACCTCGCAATTAAAAACCTGGAGTGAGACTAGTACAAGCTTATTAAAGCGCCAGCTGAAACCACTTCAAATTTTGAGAACAAATATTATTTAAATAATGAGCCCTCACATAAAAAGATGTTATCTCCCTTGCCTAACTCTGGCGTGCTTCTCAAGTTCAGCCTGGAATACTTTCTCGCTGGTTTGTCCAACAAACCTAGGACTAGGCAAAATAGAAAATGGACAAAAATGACCAAAAAAAAAAGGATGTGTACTTTTCCACTCGGCTGCTCAAACGTTCCCTTGCCATGTGTACATACGGGCGTAAATGTCACGTGACACGTGACACGCAACACCCACTGTTGTCACTCCCAGACATTCAACCGGGGGTAAAATCGTGATTTGAAATCCTTTTTTGAAAATACGCAAATATGCGCTTTATTAAAGGTAGAAATGAAGCGGATTCTACCTTTCTGGAAGGTATAGCACGCATTCTGCTGTGTTTACTTTTCATAGTTTACCATCCCGTTTTTTTTTTTTTCATGACAGAGAGGATTTAAAACCATTCCCTTCCAGTTTGGTCGGGAAACCCTTCTAAAAAAAAAAAGGAGCCAATGTTTGGTGTTGCCCACGAAAGCTTGAAGAACTTCCGAACTGCATCACAGTGTGTTCTGTTGTATCCAGGCGAGTAAGCTTGATTTTTTGTTTTTGGCGACAGAATTTTATATGTCTGAAGTGAATTTTTCTACAAGGGTCTGTGTCTGGACTTTCGACTTTAGAGATCTTCGCTGGATTTAACGCTACAGGCAAAGTGGTTAAAAAGAAAAAAAAACACACGAAATAGCAAGTATCCACTACTTTTAGTGTTGACATCTTTCGGTGGTGGTCAAATTATCAGCATTAATGCTCATGTTTTTCTAATGTATTAAATATACATAAACCACAGATATACATCCTCGTACTTATTTGCATTTGCTGTTTGAGTCTGTATATCATTTGGTAAGAAATGCTCATCATCATTATCATCGCCATTATCATCGCCTGTCACTCTCTTGGGAGTATAGGCTACGGATAAAGTTTCTTCAGTAATCTCTGTCTTTGGATTTGTTCTCTACTTCTCTCCATGTGCTTCTCTATCTCTAAGCACTTTCATAATATTCCTTCTCCAAGTAGTTCTTGGCCTTCCTTGATTTCTATTTTCCTTGGGGGTTCCATGTCAGTGGAGGCTCTGTTTCTGCTGGTATCTGGCTTCCTTAGTACATGACCAATCCACCTTCATTTTCTAGAAATGATTTGTAGGTTCATGGGCTATTGTCCTGCTCTTTCCAAGATCTCCTTGTTCTCGGTCTTGTCCTGCCATTTTATTTTAGAATCATTCTCAGGCAGTAGTTCCTGAATGTCTGTATCCTTCGTTGTATTACATTAGTCATCGCCCTTGTCTCCGAGCCATATAGTAGGACAGTCTTTACATGTGTATTAAAGAGTCTGAGTTTGGTTCAGAGTTACTAATGTATAAAAGATCTGGCGGAAGTTTAGAACATATGAACTAAATTTATGATATTCTGACAAAACTGTCTTTCTCTTAATTTTCAAATGTACTGAAGAAAAGTAATTCTGCCTATGTCTGTACACGAAATACACATTTATAAAATGTTTCTACATAATACTTAGAAACCGTGCATTTGGAGCTCGGGTCGCATTTCAAAGAATTCTTATGTGAATAGCTTTTGTGAAATTTCGGTCTATTCGCATTGCTGACGGTATATCAGAAGAACACCACCAACACTTTGAGAACAAATAAGAAGATGGAAATTAACTAAAATAAAAAATACATGTAATTATACTGGAAGGTAGCTAAAATCGTGGGGAAAAGAAACGTAATTATATTCTGCGAGTAACTAGAGTGTTTCCACGACTGGAAATCTACATATATGTACTACTGGACAAAAGTTAAGGGCCGATTTTTCAATTCTTACAAAAACAAAATCAACTGACTAACAAACAAGCCATTAGCACCAAAGAAAACAGCTTTTAAAACTGAACAAATTCAGTAATTTCATTTGCAAATCGGAATAGGATACATATACAGCAAGCTGGCGAAATCACTCACACTTCGTTCAAAAATTCACAAAAGTGAATCTATGTGCCCTTGCATCCATTGTAGGGTGGTCTTGATGTCATAGGAAGCGAGTTGGTTTATTGCGCTGAGTATGTCAGTTATAATGTGATCAGCTGTTGGTATCCAGTTTTCAAGGGCCTGTAGAGCAGACTGGGAGTCTGAGAAGATAACAAGGTTTTTTGGGTGGGTGGCACTGTTTGTATTTGGTAGTGGTGGCTGCCAGGGCTGCTAATATTGCCTGCATCATAATTGGAGCAGCGAGATCCACAAGGAGCAGAAATGTACCTTGTTGTCTTGTCTGGAACATTATGAGTACCCCATATCCTGCATTGTCTGTTTCCTTGAATGCTGACCCATCAGTGTATGCATGGATCCAGTCCTTGGGGTATGATTCTACGATCTCCAGTGCATACAGCTTTAGGGTGTTGGGATCTGATGATTTGTTCACTAATTTGTCCTTGAGTCTGGTGTTAGTTTGAGGAAGTGTGTAGTTTGTGTTTGGTAGGATGTCTGGTACTTTTGTAAATTCTCTGTCTTCAGGGAGTTTGTGTCTTGTGTTTAACTGTTCTGCTATGTGTACTGGAGTTTTCAGTTTCAGTTTATAATTATGCTTCCATTTATCAACCACTATTCTGTTAGGATAGTCTGGGGGCATGTGTTTATATCTTTCTACTGCCTCAATGGTTGACTTTTCGCGTCTTATATCTAATGGCTATGTTTGCATCAGTTTCACATGCAGCTGTGGGTGTTGATCTCATTGCCCCACAAATGAAATGAACGGCTTGGTTCTGGATTCTGTCTACTTGTGTATGAGAGCTCTTTGATGCTGTGACCTGCAGGGGGAGGTTGTAATCTTTTATAGCTTTAACATATCCTGTGTACAGTTGTCTGAGTGTTGCTTTGTCAGCACCCCAGGATGTACTTGCAAGCCGCTTGAATAAGTTTAGTCTTTTGGATGCTTTTTCTGCTAGTCCATCCTTGGACTCTTTAAAATTCAATTTTCTATCTCATTTCACACCAAGGTATACTGGATTTTTTCTTTCATGATTTGAGCATCATCAATAGTTATTTTAAATTCAGTCTTTGCTAGTTTGTTGCTAATAATGAAGACTCTATATGTAGTTTTACTAAAATTGATCTTCAACTTCCAGAAATTGCAATATTCTGATATGGCGAGGAGGGCTCTATTAAGTCTCTCAGCGCCAGCTGCAAGTCTGTTTCACTAGTCCATATGACAAGGTCATCGGCAAACATGGTTTTTTGTGTGTTCAACAGGTCGAAAAGGTCATTTATAAAGATTAGGAACAAGGTGCAGCTAAGAGCAGAACCTTGTGGCAGACCTTCCTCCAGGGTGCATTTGTTTGACAGTCTGTTATTGACCTGAGTTTGTATGGTCCTGTTACTCATGTAGTTTTTAACCCATTGATACATTTTTCCATGTATGCCCATGTTTTGCATCTTTAACAGTAGGCCTTTTCACCAGACCCTGTCATATGCCCGCTGAAAGTCTACAAAGACAGCTACTGAGTTTCTCTTGTGTAAAAAAACTGTCTTTTACACTTTGAGTGAGGAGAAATAGCTGATCTTTGGTTCTTGATCCTATGCGGAAGCCTGCCTGAAAGTTATTGGGGGACCCCGAGGATTCCAACCGCCAGTACAGCCTATTGTTAAGCATTCGTTCTGCTAGCTTACCAATGTTGGAAGTTAGTGAGATTGGTCTAAAGCTTTTTAGGTCATCTTCTAGCTTTCCTTTTTTTTTCAGGATAGGTCTAACTATGGCCGACTTCCAAGATTTTGGTAGTACTCCACTTTGACAGGTCTTGTTAATGAAGTTGAGCAATGTGGACTTTCCTACAGGGCCCAGATGAAGGATCAGTTTGTCTGGTCCTGGTGCTTTTCTTAGCTGTAGCTTACCCATAGCACTCTGGAGTTCATGGATGGTAAAGTTTACCTAAAAAAGTGGAGTGTTTGTCGAGGTAGATCTCTCTTTACTTCTCAGAACTTTTACTAGCACCTTGTCAAGTACTTTCCTGTTGGAGGATTTGTTGGTGGCAGCAAAGAATTTGTTAAAAGTACTGGCTTTGTCTGAGTCACTTGAGAAAACTCGACCAGAGATTCGCATTGGTTTAGGGTTAGTTTGTTTGTTTTTTCCTGACATGTTATCTAAGAGTTTCCAAGCCTTCTTTCCTTCAGTTCTGAGGTTTAGATTGCTGCATGTGCTTAACCACTTCTCTTTCTTTGCTTTTTTAGTTTCGAGTCTAACCTTAGCTGTTAGTTTATTGTATTCTATTCTGTTTTCTGGAGTAGGGTTTTTCTCTGCATTCTTACTGACTGCTCATATTTTTTTTACTAAGTCTTTCAGAGATTTTGTCCAGAAAGGGCTATATTTCTTTCTGCATCCTCTGGGGATTGTTTTGTAGGCTATTCCAAGTATGGCTTGGATTATGTTGTCAATGTTTGTGTTGTCATTTAATTTTGATAGGTTTTCATCTGTTTGTGTTCTGAATTTTTCCCAATCTGCTTTTCTATAATTCCAGTGACGGGGTTGTGTGGTCTTTGATTTCGTGTGTGAGAAATTTGTAGAAGGATTGGGCGATGGTCACTTCCTGTGTCATCAAGCACTCTCAGAGTACAATAGTTGTGGATGTCTGTTGAGACAATGGTGAGGTCAGGTCTGTATGTGCATCCAGTGGCTCTGTGGAGGAGTGTTCGTGGGGAGGAGGAGTCTTGCAGTATGTGCCTGGTGTTGCATAGCTCTTCAATGTTGTTTCCCATAGGGTTTCGGTCTTTGTATCCTAGTGATGATAGATGTGCATTAAAATTTTCTACAATTATAGTTTTCTGCATGTCTGTGCTATGTATGTTGAGTTGACTTTTAGAATTTGGGGGACAATAAACATTACATAGGGTGTACTCCAGTCCATCATGCCATACTGTTATTTCCTGGATATTATTCTCATTGCACTTCTCCTTGGATGTCATTTCTCAAGAGTGTGGCAATACCCCTGCATTTACCACATTCACATTTGTACATTGTGTATCCAGGCACTGAGTGATCTTTTTCCATTATAGAAGGTTTTCGTGTATGATCGTAATATGGATGTTTTTTTTTCAGCTGTCTGCTTAATTCTGAGGCATTTGACCTAAGTCCAGAAATGTTGATTTGAAGAATGTTTAGTGTGCCCCCCCCCCCCCGTAGCTGATTTTTCGCTCAGGGTAGCCAGGGGGGGGGGGGGGCGAATCACCTGACGCAGACCTTTTACAAGGCGACGTCCGGGCTCGTATTGTTTTCTTTTTGTTTCTGACATTTTATATCGGGGTTTTTGTCCTAAGTCTTTCTTTCATACCCAGGAGGCCTTTCCAGTGAGAAGCTGAGATCAGGCCCAGAGTGAAATACCGTCCGACGGCTTTGAAACAGTTTCACAGAGACACACTGACTTTGGGATGAGGGATCTGATGGTGCTTCAACGATGTCCATTCCCTGCCACCTATAATCTGCTGGCTGCTTTGTTTGCCTCATTCTGATAGCCATTGTTGTAGATCCATAGACTTGTCATGTCCTGGACTCGTCGATTTCTATCAGACTTTCCCCATCCCCCGGGTGATCTCTGTGTCCTCAACCATCCACCATCCCGAACAACCCAGCGCTGCCCCAGGCCAAGATCTCAGCTCCACCTATTGACGGGTCTGCAATGCCAAAAGCTGGAGGGCCTTCTATACTAGGAGGGGGTGGGCCTTCTGTCCTAGGAGGGGTATTTGTGCTTGTCATTTTTCCCACAGGCGAGTGTGTTTTCTTAGCGTACATAGTATTCTGAGTTATCTGACACTCCTATAATAAACAAGAGGCTACTAGCAGATTTCTCAGTTCTGTGTTCCCTGTTTCTTTTACAGAAAGTTCTGTTCCCTAAAAATTCTGCCTTATAAGAGGGTGACATTATATTTTATAAGAATAGCAAATAGTGCTGGTTGCTACAGGTTTCTAGACTACAGGAGTAGGTCAGAGGTTTTTAAGCAATCAGATTTAATGTTCCCTATTTCACGAAGACTGTTAAGATAAGTGTGTTCTTAACACTGTTGTTCCCAGGGGAAATATATATGTGTGTGTATATATATATATATACATATATCTGAACCTTAAGTGCCCAGGGCACATGGGGCTTCCGCAAGGGTTTTCCACAATTACCTGTCCTTGCCTTTTTCTCCGCTCTTGCCCAGGTGAGCCCGTTATTGCTCATCATCCTCTCTGTTGTTCTTCTCCATGCCTCTTTTGGTCTACCCTTTCTTCTGCTCCACTGTGGTGTCCATCTTAGTGTTATTTTTGGTTGTGAGTTGTCAGTCATTCGGAGCACATGTCCCAACAATCGCCAGTGTCTTTCCTCAATAATTGCTGTCAGTGGCTTCATGTGCATTTCTGCCAACAAGATGTTATTTCTCATGGTGTGTGGCCGGGATTTGCAAAGAATAGGACCACTGTACCCTACCACACATGATCGTAAAAGGCTACTAAGGAGAGTTCGGCATAGGGCTAGCAACCCTATCTGGTAAAAAAAAACTATCAGACTGCTACAGAAACAGAAGCAAGGGAAAAAACAAATGTAGTTGGAAGGAGAAATGCTTATCAGGAAACTGATCTCATGAAGGTTGTGGATGAAAATAAGCATGAAGACGAAAATCAGGATATTTAAGAGTAATGTTCTAAGTGTACTACTCTATGGAATGAATTCTGGAAAATCACCAAAACCATAAAAAAACAAGTTGAATTCTTTCCACATTAAATGTTTACGAAGAATTATATATATATATATTTTTTTTTTCACCTGGGAGAACAACAGTGGATTGGGTGTCGCAGAAAACTGGTTCGTTAACACCATAAAAATTATAACGCTGAGAAACTTCGGCCACATCAAAAGACACAACAGCGTGGAGAAGTTGACAGTAGAAGGTACTGTACCCGGCAAAAAAGAAAACTGACGACCTTGCTGCAGATGGACTCAGGACATCACCGAAAGTCTGAATGTGTCACTGCAAGACGATGATCAACCTGCACAAGACCGTCTTGCATTCAGGGAGGCTGTGAGGGGTACAATGTTCTGGAAAGGACATGTCACAATGAATGAATGAATGAAAAAATGGTTGAATGAATGAATGAATAAATATATTTTTCACGATTGTCTCTTGTGATTCACGCATATGTCTTGTGGCTCACGTATATGTCGTGTGATTCTAACATTAGTCTTGTGGTTCAGGTATTAATCTTTTGGTTCATGCATATGTCTCATGATTCATGCACCTATCTTGTCGTTCACATATGTGTCGTATGATTCACATATATGTCGTATGGTTCACACATGTGTCTTGAGGTTCACGCATTAGTCTTGTGGCTAACGCATCTGTCTTCTCCAATATTAATCATTTCTGGGATTTTTCATTCCAACAGTTCAAAAACTGTTTTGTGTTCTGCTTTTTTTTGTTAAACCTGGAGAGAAATCCTTTAATCCACTTTTAACCCTTCTGGTCTCAGACCAAAAAAGATTTTCGGACGAGCTCCACTTTTACGGCCGGGTCTGGCTCAACCCAGGGGTAGAAGTCACTAGTGGCGAGGATTCGTCCTCCTGGACAAAAGCTCCATCCTGGACACAACTAGGAAGGGTAGCGGCCACGACCGCACAATGCTGAAGTCGGAGACACTGGACCAGGGAAGTCTAGATAGGCAACCACCTCTCACCCGGCGGGGATGTTTGTGTATCCTAGTCACGCTGAGGTTTTCCGATGAGAAAGTCCAACTCTGGACTAGATGGCAACCACCTCTCACCCGGCGGTGATACACGGATATCTCAAAACACGTCAAGGTTTTCCGGTGAGAAGGTCCAACTCTGGCCTGGGTGGGCTACCGCCTCTCACCCAGCGGGGATGCACTGATATCCTAAACACGTCGAGGTCTTCCAGTGAGAAAGTCCAACTCTAGACTAAACTGGTGCAACGAAAACCACGGTGTCACGCAATCCGCTTCAGAGACCCACCAAGAATACAGGCTAAAGCCCTGCGATACTCTGAACCCCTTGTGGTCCTCTCGTGGATCTCGTGTTGTCCTTTCGGGGACCACACAGGAGACCACGGTACCTAACGAGGACCACAGGCGTAAATTCAGTAGGATCACAGTGCGGTTTTGGTGGTAGAAGCGAACGAAGAAGAAGAAGAAAAAGACGGCCGGGTCAAGTTCAGGATCTCAACCAGTAAGCACAGCCCACATAATTGTTTGACTTGTATATGCTCGATAGCGTATTTGACTGTAGTGATGTGGTTAATACATTCGCTTAATTAGGAAGGTTTCTGGTTCGATTTCGCATTCAGGGGAATTCTTTCGGACCGACCGACACTGGGTCCAGCCTCCAAAAAAAAAAAAATTGGGTACCTGGGGTTTCCCTAGGAAAACAAAGGCAGCCATGACAGTTGTTGGCATTCCTACGTCATATGCTATAATGGCCTAAAAATGTGACTGTACTAATACTTCACACCCCTAGGGCATGGAAATACTAGGAGAGAGAGAGAGAGAGAGAAAGAGAGAGAGCCAGAGAGAGAGAGAAAGAGAGAGCCAGAGAGAGAGAGAGAGAGCCAGAGAGAGAGAGAATAGAGACAGAAAAAAAGTGCAAAGAAAATTTGGATGTGTGACGTGTATGTTGCATATGTTTGTCCTTAAGGTTAGGCTGAAAGTAAATGTACATAAATTTATTGGAGGAAAAATGAAGGATATAGCTCACTTTAGTCATCGGATTCCACAACGAATCCTTGTGGTTTAGATAACACAGACATATCTGAAACTCTTGCAGGGGTTTGTCTTGCTGTGGGGACTGACGGTTGCAGAAAACTATCCTTTGATTTCAAAGGTTTCTTCCTTAAAGTGCGAAAAATCGATAAACTTTGCCCCAAAAATTGTCGCCCAATTTTCCCATAGAGTCTTTACAATATGCAGCAGCATCTAGAAAGGTTATTTTGGAGGATGCAGGGAGTGATTATACACATGCGTGGTTTTTTTTCCTCCCTATTTTGGGAAAGGAGCGAATGAATGAACGAACTAACAAACGAGAAAATATTTTAAAGAAGGTGAAGTAACTGACATTCGGTCATTTATCATATTGGTGCAAATTAAAAAACAACGAGGCTTTCGCATAGTAAAGCAACGGAACAAATACAATTTTGTATGTATTTTTCACCCGGTCTAACCATACAACACCGTGTTCTATTTCCTTACTGTCCTTTAACATAGTATTTTTTAACTCAGTCCCAGACAGTCTACATCAGTTGATACGAAGGGAAGCTGATGGAAATGTTGTATCTTTTTTTTTTTTTAAATGTTATAATAAAGGAGATTTTGTACCTAACTTTTTAAAATCCCGTCAATATTTCTGTCGGGTTATGTGTTGTACACACAATTTAGAACTGCCGAACATTTGTCTCAGATGCTGTACTTATTAGCAGAAATCGAGTAACAAGTACCTCCTAATGTAAAGAGCGGGTATAAAAGTGAAAATCACCTCAATAGGTAAACATTGGGGGGGGGGGGGTATTGTAATTGTCAACCAGCGAATAAACGGGTCATAGAAAACCTGAACGCCGATAAGAGGGACCTGTCTTTTAAATGTTTCATCACCGATGTCAGACTGTTTTTATTGTCTTTTAAATGTTTCATCACCGATGTCAGACTGTTTTTATTGTCTTTTAAATGTTTCATCACCGATGTCAGACTGTTTTTATTGTCTTTTAAATGTTTCATCACAGCTGTCAAACTGTTTTTATTGTCTTTTAAATGTTTCATCACCGCTGTCAAACTGTTTTTATTGTCTTTTAAATGTTTCATCGCTGCTGTCAGACTGTTTTTGTTGTCTTTTAAATTTTTCATCACTGCTGTCAAACTGTTTTTATTGTCTTTTAAATATTTCATCACCGCTGTCAGACTGTTTTTGTTGTCTTTTAAATGCTTCATCACCGATGTCAGACTGTTTTTGTTGTGTTTTAAATTTTTCATCACCTCTGTCAGACTGTTTTTGTTGTCTTTTACAAGAATTCAGAAATATTTCACACATGCAGCAGATTTCTCTGTGTGTGTTTTTTTTTAAAAATAAACTTCTTACATGATCTTTATAAAAATGTTACTGTAATTCTCTTCTATATGTTATATTGAACCTATCTTATTGTTTGGAATTGAATTATGGACAGGTCAGCAAAAAGATCGCTGGAAACTGAAAAGCACTTTAGACATGAGGGAAAGAAAAATAGTAAAAGCCAAAAATTGCTCATCATTTTTTTTTCTCTTCTGTTTCCATGAAATTTAAGAATATGATGATTAGATCTGTAGTCTTAGGTGAGAAAGGAGTCTGCTCACAAGTTCACAAGACGTTAGATGTTTTGAAGAACTTTGGGTTTGAGTACATAGATTACACAGCCTACTTACCAGATTTTGTCACATCCATTTTCATTTTCCCAACCTTAAAAAGTGTTTGAAAGGGAGGAAATTGTTCGAATTAATCGTAGGTGATAGCAGCTACTCCCTTGACATCAAATCCCTCGATGATATTGAGAAACTCGCCGAGAATAAATACTCTTGGCGGGACACACTGCGAGCCCTGTGTAACGCCTGACGGCACGAGAGGAATGTAAGATACAAACAACAAAGCAGTATTTCAGTGACCAGACATCAATTTTTTGAAGGGTTAAAAAAAACTGGAGAGGCGATGTGTCAAATGTGGTGAACTTCGAGGTGAATGTGTGAAATAGAATGCAAGTTTCATAACATTAGGTCATTCCCTTCTTGGTAGGTTCAATAACTTTTCGCCACTCTCAAAGAGTACTAGCTGGCAAATAAGAATGGACAAGATTTGTAGTAGTAACTACAGCTAATTAGCTTAAAAGTTTGTGAGAAGAAAAACTGACGACGCTAGAAAAGACGAGAATCCAAGATAGATGTTAATGAGTACTTGAATGTTTGGAACTGAATAAAAACATTTAATTATAAATAATATAATAAAAATAATGACTCTAATAAAGATCAAATGAAAAGTTCTATGAAGTACTTTAATCGCTAGATAATTCTAAACGGCACACGATTATGATACCTACTCGTAGAATCCAATCCCTCATAAAAAATTGAAGAAAAGAAAACAAACATTTCTCTATTCAAACGCTCCACCGCTAACCTTACATAGCAAAAAACATGACAGCACGCCGTTCATCTTAGTACCTGAGTTCGTTGGATGACACATTTGGACTTTAAAACTCGGGGCCTCTCTTGAACCTCATTTTATTAATAGTATACGTATTTTGTTTGAACTTGGGGAACAAGTGGCCGCCTACAGGAGAATGCTATGTGCGATTTATTCAGTTGGCCTGTGTTCATACCATCTGCGTAGAGCAGGTAAATCCTGGATGGCCTTTCTAGCAGTATGAGGGAGGTTTTAAAGTCTCAGTAAGTTGCGTGCAAGAATCTGCGCCAGGATCTAAAATTCTTTCGAAGTAAAGATACCTGATGTTCTAAGAACTCCGTCAAAGGTAAAAACAAGTACTAGTAGAATTTATAAACTTCAAAATCTTTCACATTTTAACAATATGGTACAAAAGAATATTACATAAAAGAAATTAATTACTCATGTTTTTAAACTTTCAAGACGAGGAAAGGTTAAATGTTCTGTATTTGTGGGCTAGAACAATTGTTCATTCATTCATTTGCATGTCCCTTGCATAACTTTGCCTCCCAAACAGCACTCCTGTAGGCCTCTCGGTTGTGAGCAAGATGGCCTGCTGCTGCTGCATCCATTTCCAGATCGTCAACGATGTCTTGCAGCCATCTTCGTCTTGGTCTTCCTCTTTTTCTTTTTCCCATTATGTATCCAAGCAGCAATCATGGAACAATTGTTAGATTATCTTAAAATGTTATAGGTGAGAATTTATTAACAAATATAAAGTAACAATAACGCCGAAAGGCTCAGATTATATATGCTTAAGTACTCTCACATTCAGCTTCTCGTAATCTAATTCTTTTGATGTCCCCAAACTTTTGAATTATAAGATCTTTTTGGAAAGCTTGCAGGTATTATATCTGCATCTCATGGCACTTTGGCGTAATCTGCAACCTTCTCTCTCTCTCTCTCTCTCTCACTCTCTCTTCTCTGCCTCCTGCGCACATGGGACTTCCGCAAGGGTTTTCCATAAACGCGTGTCTTTCGCATTATTATTTCGCTTTTGTCCAGGTGAACCCTCCATTTCTTAACATCTTCTCTGTAGTTCATCTCCATGTCTCCTTTGGTTTACTCATTTTCATATGTCCATCTCAGTGCTGTTTTTGGCAATGCAATGAGTCATCAGTCATTGGGAGTTCATGCCCCAACCATTGCCAGCGTCTTTCCTCATTAATCGAAGTCAACGGCTTCATCTGCATTTCTGCCAGCAAGGTATTATTTCTTATGGTATTTTGACCAAACTATTCATCTAATCGCAATGAAACAGTTTATCTTATATATATATATATATATATATATATATATATATATATATATATATATATAAACAGTCCAATAAAACTTGTCACTGTTATTTCTTAGGTTTTGTAATAAATTCATATTTTGTCTGTCAATACAAATCTGCGCCAGGATCTAAAATTCTTTCGAAGTAAAGATACCTGATGTTCTAAGAACGCTATCAAATGTAAAAACATGTACTGTAGAATTTATAAACTTCAAAATCTTTCAAATTTTAACAATATGATACAAAATAATATTACATAAAAGAAATGAACTGTTTTTAAACTTTCAAGACGAGGAAAGGTTAAATGCTCTATATTTGTGGGCTAGAACAATTGTTAGATTCTCTTAAAATGTTAAAGGCGAGAATTTATTAACAAATATAAAGTAACAATAACGCAGAAAGGGTTTATAAGCAGACTGTTTTTTTGTAATTGCGATCGCTTGTAGGGCGGATTCTTTCCAAGGCCTGTTGAGAAACGTGACCATGGTCTGAGTTCTGTGAGACAGAAAATATGGCAATGTAGACTGTGTGAGCTATCATATTATTGATGAAGGTTGACGATGATTAAGTTTTTCTTTTGATCATAACACATCGAGGTCTCACACGCATTACCACATTCACTAGATCAGAGCAAGTCCGATATTCATTGCATTATTTAATTCTGACAAATAAGTTCAAGATGTATAGTCGACAACATCACTTGGATTGAATCACTTAATCATGTGTTCACAATATCGAACTCTATCAAATTCTGCATACAGCATTTCGGCAATGTTCTCAACTTCAAGATATTCTACATGTGATACTATGACGATTCTGAACTCTGTTTTCTAATAGATCTCCAATACGTGGTCTGCTAATTTCTCGTCTGAAATCTCTTTACTCGAAGTTTCAAAGTAACAAATCTTCTTAATCACTTTAACCACTTGAAACACATCTTCAGTCTAATACTGCTTCTGATTCTATAGCGTTTCGTTCTCTTTCTTGTTCTTCTGTGTTTCTGTCCTCTCCGATCTCCTGTTCTTCTGTTCTTTTTTCTGATCTGTGTTCCCCTTCTGCTGTTCTTATCTGATTCTCCTCGTGTCTGTCTTATCCCCTCTTGTTTTCTGATTTCTTCTGATAGTCTTCTTCTGCCGCCTGAATCGGCTTTCGTTTACTGACCGTCTTTTGTCGGACGATTCCTCACTTGATCGTCCCTCTTTGTCTACTGTTCCTCTCTGATCGTCCCTCTCTCCAACTGCCCAGTGACTTATATGTAAGTCAATTGTGCAATAGGCCAGGCCTCTAAACATTTAATTGGTCAGCTGGCCGAGATGGTCATTCCTTTATTTAAAAACCGTGTGCAATAGCGTCCTAATGGTGTCCTAACGCTAATAGGTGTCATGCGTGTCATCTGCATCAATTCAGTCTATACAATTGTCATTTACTTAAGTCATTATTTTGCTCTTTCATGTCGCAGATTTTATTGTGTCCTCGTTTTTCACTGTGTCTGCCTTTTCTATTCATCTTTTCTATTCTGTTTACTTATGTCGGCTTCCAGTCATACTAGTGTCATGGAATTTTGTTTTTCTACCTTGCTCTAATTTTTCTATATAACTTTTTCTGTTGCTATTAGATTTTACTATTATGCCTACAGTATATTCATAATCATATTAATTAATAAATAATAATAATAATAATAACAACTACAATCATTACTTACAAGGCCATGCTACATAAATTTAGATTCCGTAAGACATTAGAAATATAAGACATATTCTAGAATGTACGTTTTTATTCAGCATCATGGATGATCTATGTCAAGAAGGAATAATTTAATTACTCAGAAAAATCTAGAGTATGTATAAAACGTAGACAAAAAATTCGGGCTGAAAAAACATTAATTCTCTTGACATATGCTTTCATTCGTAGTTGATGTCTACCTTCATTTAGAAAACTATGTACTTCTATAGTTATCTTGTACAGTTCTGTAAACATTATGAAGTGCTGTAACGATTATGCTCTGTGCATACATCAAATATCAGTAGGACGGAGTCCATGAATGCTTTCAATACATTTCAAATACATTTAAATACATTAGATATAGCAGCGCGTATTTCATGACTAATGAAAGAACAATTTTAGCGAACTACGTACCTTTCGTACCCACACGGATTGCCTAGCAACAGACAAACGTGTGTACATTTACACAACAGTTGCTATTTGTTAAAACATTCTGTGTCTTTCTTTGTTTTAAAGAGCATACCCCCCCCCCCCCAAAAAAAAGCTAATTTTACCATTTTTCATCAGTTTTTCGTGGGTTTGTAAAAAATATATCTGTTGTGCTGTTTTTGTTTGTTATCCTTGAAAAAGGCTTTTGCCGAAATATTAAATTGCTGTATGTTCTTTATTTAAAGGTACTGATCTTACTTGCTGTCACTCCTGTCCTTGCCTACTTTCCTCACTCTTTTTCTTTCTTTTTTTAAAAAATAAAACTGAATATAATAATTCAGCCTACCTTTATTCGTCAAGGTCTGAAGATTCTGGTATGCATTTCTTCTTTTAGAATAACCAAAAACAACATGGTTAACATCAAACTGAAGGAGCAGCGTAGGAAACTGATAACTCCTTTGAGCAGCTGGATTTGCTAAGTAGAAAAGTCCCACCTGTGCTGAAAACCCTGATTTGCATTGAAAATAATCTCACTGCAGAAACAAAGACATCCAGAAGCTGGCTTTAAGCGCAAGATCTTTGTCGGTCAGTCATTTCCATGTCCCTTGCGGAACTTTGCCTCTCTAACAGCTCTCCTGTAGGCCTCTCGGTTGTAAGCAAGATGCCCTTCAGCTGATGCATCCATTAAGATCTTTGTAAAGTTCTTTAACTTACATGCAGATTATAATCACATTCAGAAACATAAAGTTGTTTCCTCTTTATGTTTTTTTTTCCAGGTAACCACATCATGAAAGTGTAGATCATTTGTCAAGGTACACGTAGTAAAGCGAGTTTTAAACTTGTTTTCGTATAATGTGAGCAGGCACCCCGACTTTCAAGATCCGAGATGTCTGTCAGATTTTGTATGTCTGTTCTGGTTGCTTTAGCGACGGCTTCCATAATGCTGATCTCGGGACAGGCGACATACCAAGAATGTAAGTACATATTTATGTGGTTTTATGTCGGATAAATGTAGTTTTTCTGGCTGCTTGAAAGTTAGTATTAAAAATAGGCCCATATCACAGACTCTGTATTGACACGGTATTAATACTGAAAATGCAGTAAATGCAAATTAAGACAAATAAAGACAAACAATGTAACGCAGTTGTATTATAAAAACAACTTTGTGAATTCAGTGTGCAATTTTAGTTATAAGGCTTTCAAAAAACTTTTCAACTTAATGGACTTCACAAACATGCTTTTTTAAAACTTCAAATAATGTACACACAAAAAAGAAAAAAAAAACACACACACACATATATAGACACTTAGGACGGTTACAGTAAGGGTTGAGACTTTACTAGGTAGACACCGCATAAAGATCGTCAAAACATGATGATGATGATGTAGCTGGGACAGGACCAGGAGAAGTGGATGCTGATGGTTTTCTGGATGTACACCAGTAGATGATGCTGTACCGGCAAACTTGCGTGCAGTTTTCTTGAAAAATGAATGAGTGTCAACTGTGCTTCTGAGGCTCGACAATTTTAAACTTACATTTCCGCTAGAAATTGATTTTATTTTTATCTAAGGTATTATTTCTTAGATTTATTTTTGCCAGTTCCTTGAGAATTATGAAGTAGTAGTCTTTTTTGGAAGCAGCAGAAATGTGGTTTATTAGAAGAATGTTGCGAATCCCCTGGACAGCAAAAATAACTAATGAAGAATGTATGAGAAGAGCTGGAGAGACAAAAAAAAAACCCTAGTCAAAAAGATAAGAGAGAGAGACAATGTACTTTCATGCAATGAGAAGAGGGGGCATTGAAAATATTATAACAACAGGAAAAATAGAAGGAAGAAGATCAAGAGGAAGACCAAGAGAAATGATACTGGACAGTCTGACGGGATGGTGTGAGAGGAGATCACCAACTGAACTGATGGCCTGCAAGAAGGATCGGGTACTCTGGAGAGGCATAATAGCCAATGCCAGTCGGCACGGCACTTGATGATGATGATGAGTCTCTTTTGTGTGTGTGTGTGTTTGTGGGGGGTGCGGGGGGAGAAGGGGTGGGCGAAGACGCTGTCCGTTTTGGCAGTCACCAACCCATAGCTGACATATTCGTGTTAGGTAAGGTAAAGGTAAGATAAAGGTAAAGGAAAGGTAAGGTAAAGGTAAGGGAAAGGTAAGGTAAAGGTAATGTAAAGGTAAGGGAAAGGTAAGGTAAATGTGAGGGAAAGGTAAGGGAAAGGTGAGGTAAAGGTAAGGGAAAGGTAAGGGATAGGTAAGGTGAAGGTAAGGTAAAGATAAGGGAAAGGTAAAGGAAAGGTAAAATTCCCGTTTCCATACCATTAAGACATATTGGAGAACACGGTGTTAGGCCCGTATTTTCCATGACCTTCGGCACATGAAAGTTTAATGTGGTCAGTATCACCCTGGCCGCTTTACCTTCCCAGACTTATCTGGTACCCACTTTTAGAGGCTGGGTCAACCCCAGGACCTTTATGGTGTGTACCAGAAAAAATCCCACTGCCGGGACGGAACCCGGTACCACCGGATTAGCAAACCGAGCGCCTAACCACTCAGTTAACCAGGCCGCCATATTGGTGTTAGGGCTGGAGAAAAATAGCTGACCAAAACCCTGTCCCGCCTCTCTGTTGGTACGCCCAGCACCTGGCCTTCATGACAAACCATCCAGAAAATGGTAATTGAAGCGTATCGAGAAGTACTTTTATGTAAATAAAATGAAAAAAAACAGCACCTGTAACAGAAGGATATAAATGAAAACAATCCAGTTATTTCCTCTACCTTTGGTAGTGCTGAACTCCATTTCAGTCATTTAAAACGGGCTTAAAAACTTAAAGAGGAGAGAAATTTTAATAAAAGAAAAGAAACGCACGAAGAAGATTTCTGTCCGCACTTAGGCTATAAATTTTAAATGGTTCTTGAAGTTTTTCTAAAAATTAGTATTTTAATTTTATCTCAGCTGACTCTCCTGTGGCAATATCCACGATAGCATAACTTAATCTTATTTTCCATGATTATACGAACCAGTCTTAAGAGCAATCAGATTTTCAAGGAGCGTCCGTGTCATGGAATCACCGAGTTCTTGCTCTGTGCACGCTAAATTATTCATCCCTTGTGTGATCAAATTCTAATATGTTTTACAGACGGATTCTATAAGCTTTGTTGATTCACTTTTCAAGTTCCTTGTGCTCTAATTTGGAACGGGAGGGGGGATAAAGTAAGAGAACACAGTTTTGTAGGATTAGACCTCGAAAAAATTGTAGACAAAGCACTTTAGTGAGACGTGAGAGAAAGAAAAATCACAAGAGAATTACCTGGGATTCGAACCTTGGACTCCGGTAGAACGAGCAGCCGTCTAGCCACGGGGGGAAATGAAATACTTTAGGAGACGCAGATTTCAGAAATAGACGTTTTAAGAACCGTTCTCTGGTTCTTCATTTTTCTCTTGGATACCAAAGTCACTTCAGAACCATTTCATTTCATACAGTTAAGAAATGTATATAGATAAACATATTCTTGAGACCAGTCTGCAGGTATTGTTAGCTTTTCTAGTACTAGTATGAAATGGATTGAAACAGGCGGTGGTTCCCAACCTGTTGCCAGATATGCATTATGAGATGGTCGACGGGAGTGTTATCAGTTTGGTACTAAGTGTCCTCTGCTCAATTAAGAACAATGTGAAGTTTATGGTGTTGCTGTATTACATATACCTTGGTGTCTGTAATATACATGTAGTTTTAGAAGTGGTCATCGGATGTAAGAATAGTTGAGAACCACTAGTCAAGGGGAGGTAGTAACTGCTTTCTTTAATTAATACAGCTTCTTTGGAATTTCTGGGGTTGGACAGTTTAAGATATTTTAGACTCAAAGTTGGATAAAACTAGAACACAGACTTTTATATTGTTCATGCTATACTGTTGGGTGTTGTTGGTGGTGGTGGTGTTGGTCTTGTCGTTATTGCTGGTTTTTGCTTCTTGTTGTTAAATGTTGTTGCTTGTTTTAGTTGTTCTTCTTGTTCTTGTTGTTGAGTGTTTTTGATTGTTGTTTTGGTGTTGTTTTTAATGTTAGATGTTGTTGATCTGTTTTTCTTGCGGTTGTTGTTGTTGTTGTTGTTGTTGTTGTTGTTGACAGCTTAGAACTGTGAACCAGCTGTTCATAAAATTTCATGTTCCTAAGATGAAATACGATTGATTTAAGACAGCGGTTCTTAACACTCTTTTTTTAAAAAATCTGACCATACACCCCAATCCCTTGTCCACTCTGAGAACAGCTGTGAATCCCTCAATAACAATTAAAAAAGTTGATGCTAGTTTTTTTTTTAATCGAGCCATTTCATTTGTTGGTCCCCGAACCCCAAAAAATTATTCCGTGAACCTTTTCTTGCACGTAGGAAAGGAAAGACGATCAGGTCAGGTCCTGATCACAGTATCTTCTATTGTATTATGCTCTGTTGTGTCATTAGGTCAAGAAAAGCATATGTAGTAAATGCCACGTCGAAGTCTGATACACCTCTTCGATGTGGACTCCGCAGAATCGTTTGATTTCTTCTTTTAAAAAAACGTGAAGCGGATTTTCTAAAAAGAATGGTAACTTGATAGTTCCAGAGTTTCTTGAAAATGAATTCTTCCACAAAAGACGAAGTCTGGTAAAGTTATAAAACTCCTGAACTTGGAGCAAGGAGCATCGTGGATTCGCCTACAGCGATAACAACAACAAAATAGAAAAAAATTCATACAATCGAGTAGGTCTTCTCCATTTATCATTAGACTTTTCCTTTTCTGGAACTTACATAAGAATCCATTCAGAAACTGGTAACAGAGGCACATCGAGAACAGAGTTTATGTAAATGAAATGAAAACAAAATGAATATGAATTACAATTTTATGCCCAGGGAAAAAGTTGAGGATCTATATTCTATAAGGAAGTGAAAAGCCATAAACAAATTCTACTGTATAATCACGTTCGCAGGACTTTGAAATTGCCAGACTTTACTTTTGACCTTAAATTCATGTGAAAATAATCTATCAGGTTCTAAGATTTTAAATGCATGTGAAAATAATCTATCGGATTCGTAACATCGAACAAAACTCTACTTACAGACATTCCTCGTGCGAAATGTTATGAATATTTGGAAAAATGTTACATTTATAATTAAAGTATTTCTGGGCATACAAAAAAGCATAATAAAGTAATAAAAATATAAATGAAAGAAAACGTGGAGAAAAATATTATTCGTCGCAAATCGGTAGACAGCATGAAGAAAACGGCACAGGAGATTCCATGCTCCGGTAATGGAGAACCCATGACCCAGTAGTAGAGATTTCATACTCCAGAAGTGGAGATTCCATGATCCAGAAGTAGAGATTCCATGCTCCAGAAGTGGAGACTCCATGGCCCAGTAGTAGAGATTCATTGTTCCAGAAGTGGAGATTCCATGCCCCAGTAGTAGAGATTCCATGCTCCAGAAGTGGAGATTCCATGTCCCAGTAGTAGAGATTCCATGCTCATGAAGTGGAAATTCCATGCTCCAGTAGTGGGGATTCCATGCTCCGGTAGTGGGGATTCCATGCTCCGGTAGTGGAGATTCCATGCGCCAGTAGTGGAGATTCCATGCTCCAGTAATGGAGATTCAATGCACAATCTCCCTCTGTGTAGACGGCTCAGGATATTTACACATACTAGTAAACAATTTATAGTTCCTGATGCAGAGAAAGATCTGGCAGGTCAGTATCTAAGTTCTGTCTTCTGTGCACAGTATTGACCATCCAGTCGGTGTAATGTTCAAATAAGAGGTTCTAACCTCATAGCTTTATCGTGTGTACACAGGTATTTATCGTATGTGTACTCTAAGTATTGTTTTAATGTACAGCGTGCCGTATGTATCTCTATGTGTACAGTACTGACAGCATAATGTCGTTATTGTTTAAATGAGACATTCTTAACAATACAATCCTTGTAATGTTTACATGAGACAAAATTAACAGCACAATCCTTGTAATGTTTAAATGCAAAGTTTTAGCACAATTCTTGAAATGTTTAGATGGGAAGTTCTTAAAAACCCAATCCTTAGAATGTTTAGATGAGAAGTTCTTAACAACACAGTCGTTTAGATGAGAGGTTCCTAACATCACATTTCTTGTAATGTTTAAATAGTAAGTTCTTAACACCACAATCCTTGTAATGTTTAGATGATAAGTTCTTAACAACACAGTCCTTGCAATGTTCACATAAGAGATCCTTTTCTCACGACTACAGACTCTTAATTGACTGCCCAGTATTACCTCATACATCTTTGACCAAGCTGTTGAAATCATGATCTACCCTATTTCTGTTAGGTATGAAATTTTAAAAAAGAAAATGATAATACTTCAGAGTTAAAACTTTACGCGTGGATAGTTAGGTGCAGAACAGCCAAAAGAAAAACAAAAATCTCATCAATAACAATTCATATATTTCTGAAGCATGATTTTACAAGGGAACTAGGATAAGACGGCGGTTTCCCTTTGCCTTCCACTCGGTTTCTGATACGGTTCTCTCCGCTAGTCTTTGTCTAAACTAATTGGCCCACAAGGGTACGATGTTTGGGTCTGCTGCTATTTACTAAGATATTCACGTCTGACGTATGTATCTAGAGGCTGCTCCATCATCCGCCGCCCGGTGGACGTACCTGGTGGAAGGGCAGACTCCTGCTCATAAGTCACAACATGAGAAGGCAGAAGCTGGAGTGGGTAGTCTTCTTCTTCTTCTTCTTCGTTCGCTTCTACAACCAAGACCGTGATCCAACTGAATTTACTCCTATGGTCCTCGCTAGGTCCCGTGGTCCCCCATGTGGTCCCTGACCACACGAGATCCCCGAGAGGACCATAAGAGGTTCAGAATATGGCAGGGCTTGAGCCTGTATTTTTGGTGGGTCTTAGACGCGGGATTGCGTGACACCGTGGTTTTCCTTGCACCAGTTTAGGCTAGAGTTGGGCTTTCTCACCAGAAAACCTTGTGTTTTGGATATCAGTATATCCCCGCTGGGTGAGAGGTGGTAGCCCATCCAGACCAGAGTTGGACTTTCTCACCAGAAAACCTCGACGTGTATTGAGATATCCATGTATCACCGCCGGGTGAGAGGTGTTGCCCATCCAGTCCAGCATTGGACTTTCTCACCGGAACACCTCAGTGTGATTAGGATACGCGTACATCCCCGCCGGGTGAGAGGTGGTTGCCTGTCTAGACTGCCCTGGTCCAGTGTCTCCGACTTCAGCATTTTGTGGTCGTGGGCGCTACCCTTCCTAGTTGTGACCTGGGTGGAGCTTTTGTCCAGGAGGACGAATCCTCGCCATTAGTGAGTTCCACCCCTGGGTTGACCCGGTTTAGGCATATCCCAATATGGGCGTGTTTGGGACGTGACCGACCTCTAGAGCGGAGGTACCGTGACATGCGTAGCCTTCAAGTTTCACCCCTGGTGTAACCGGTTTAGGCATATTTCACCAGTATGGGTGTATTTCGGACGTGACCGGTCTCTAGAGCAGAGGTGCCGTGGTATGAGTAGCTCTCGCCGCGATGCTACTGGAATACAGTTTAAGCTTCATTTTATCCTTTTATCACCTTTTCACATCGGCCCCACACAGCAACCATAGTTGTTTTTCCGCATTTTCTTCCTTGGCCGGGAAGAGTTTCACTCCACCCAGAAGAATCTATCCAGCAGTGTCTTAACCTCTGTGTTAAGCCGGTTCAGGCATTTCGCCAGATATGAGTGCACTTAATAAGTTGCCGACCTCCAGACCAGAGGTGCCGTGATTTGACTACTGTTTACTTCGCTTAGTCCTTTCTTTCACCTTTTCCACAGTGGTCCTGCGCGGCAACCCCATTCGCGCCTTTCTTTACTGGCCAGGAGGAGCCCCATTCCACGCACGGCAGCTGAAGAATCTCGCCAGCAGCGGTAGATGAGCTACCAAACATGACTCTCATCTACCCGAAGCGTCCGGTTTTCAGGCGCCAGATATTCTCCTTCGCCCCTTCTCCTGTCAGTTTAAACAGTTCTGCCGCGAGAAGGCCAGCAGCTGCACTTGACTGTCAGAGGCTATTTGAGACGCACACCACTGGAGTAGGGAGCGTATTCTCCACCCCACCTCCGGCAATAACAGTCCTTAGAACCGAGAGCGTAGTAAATGACTGGAAATTTCAAGGGAGAAAAGGAAGAGAAGAAAGCCAAGAAAAAAGTATCTCAGTGGACTGACCAAGTGGCATCGAGAAAAGAAAAGCATCTGAAATTAATCGGAAACACTAAGGTCCTCCCATAATGGACAAGCAAGATACCCAATGCTATCCAGCAAGGCAAATAATAATAATAATAATAATTGATATTTAAATGTTAATAGTTCGAATCTATAACGCTGTCTCTGTTCCCGAGGTGGGACCGGCAAGGGGGAATCAACCTTTGACACCTACAGCTAGGGGAGTTCAGTTACCTGGTATTACCGCATGTAAAAAGGTCAGAATCTTTTTAAAAAAACCACGTCATTTGATTGGCCGGTCTGTCTGACCAGACACGCTAGTATTACTAAACAGTAGGGAAACGTGGCTGGTAAAAGCAGTTACACACTGATTATAACTGGGAGATGACACTAAAACTGACGATCTGGCAGAGCGAGGTTCGTCTTAACCCTTGCTGAAGTTCTCAACTTTCGCCTACGATTGTTTATTCTATGGCGCACGGTGTAAAACAGCATTCCCTCACTCAGCTTTGACTAGCTACGAGTATCTTCCCCTACTTCAGTTCTAGCGTGTCTGGTCAGAGACCGTCCAGTCATTTGATTTGATTCGATTTGATTGTGTTTGTTTTAGAGTCTGACTAATCTGCACTCTAAGGTTTTGAGGTTCTTGCGCAGAATTTTCTACCCGTGTGCAAATATATTCTCAGAAATATTTTCTGTGCAAATGTGCATCATAACGTCAAATAACAGAGTATAGTTTTGAAATTTCAAACAAAACATATTACAATCCAAAGAAATCATTAAAACAAACTCAGATGGTGCTATCATATTTTTCTTCAGCCGTCCAACAGCACAGAGTAACATAAGGAAACTGACAAATAAAAGTAGCAATGTTACTATTTTTTAAGGAACGTATATAATTTCGTGCGTGGCATGATCTCTTTTTGCGTGCGCTGCCGCGCAGCTTTGAGAGAACATTGCTTCTGACTCTTTCGTAAATGAGTAATACCAGATAATCTAAAGTATTCCTGCAGTGAGTGTCAAGATCTGAACCCAGATCACAATATTCTGGAGCTACAGGCTTCGTCTTAGCATTCCGCCTTGCCTGCCCCACCTCGGGAACCAGGAACAATGTTACACTTTATTTAGTTTCCATGCGCCCCCCCCCCCTCCTCCCCGACACACACAGGAATATGAATACCCACGGTTAAGAACCTTTATTTTAGATGTTTCGTAACATTTGTTCTGTGGAGAATTAGAAATAGCGCGCAAAATGTAACAAGATACGTGCATTAGCTGTGTCAGTTTGAAATGCAATATTTAACAGTTTCATGATTCTTTTTTTTTTTTTTTAAATAACGAATCTTGCATTGTTTCATTGAAAAGAATATTTGCTATGTTTTACAGCCGACAGACCTAATGTTTCTTTAGAAAATCTATAAATCAAACAGGTCCTAAACATGAGGCGTTTGCTTTTCTTTTTGACGAGATGATGCCCTTTTTTTTTACATTCTAAGTTGAAGCTAAACAAGGACTTCGCATCAAGTAGACATTTTCAACTGATATAAGGTTTTTTTGTGTGTTAATGTAAATCTCTTGAGATCACGTGACATGCGATTTCCTTTTCTCCCCTTTTCAAAGTAAATACTGACAGCTTAATAAATTCACTAAGGTCTGCAGTACACTAACCCAGGCCGCTTGTCTGTGCCAATAGATAGACAAACAGACTTCAGTGTGGGCTAGTTGTGCTTGAGCTAACCTGAAATATCTGGGGAAATAAGGGTTAAATTGAGTTTTCCGAGGTAATAATTGTCACAGTGAATGTTGGTTAAAAAAAAAGAATACTGAAGTTTAAAGTTGTACAAAATGTTGAATGTCTGTCACGGAGTTCTTGGATTTATTATTTTTCATGCTCTATCAGGGAAAGAAAAAAATATATGAGAAATTTTGATAGAAAGAAACAGGATGGAAGTTACTGTATAACCTAAAGATGTGGGTTGGGTTAGATATGCACTACGTTTCATTCTATTCAGACTTTCCCAAAATATCGCCCCGGAGCACTGATTCGCATAGTTGTGCAAGATCTACGAACACAACCAGTTTTGTTTTGTAGTGAAGGGGTTAAAAGGAAGAGAAAGTGAAACTGTAATTAGGACGTAAGAAAAAAAAACCATGGATGGCGTTTAGTTCATGTTTTATAAGGCACATTTAAGAACAAAATCAAATGTTTATGGCCAGAAAATGGCTAAACAAGCGCAGGCGATTTTGATAGGTTTTACTTTTAAACAGAGTGCCTGTAAATAGTGCAGTCATTAGGGATAACACTATCTTGAAAATAATAACAGAAGGGAAAAAAACCCCTCAGATGTAAGGGAAATAACTCGTAATTATATATAGTAGATAAAAATGGGAAGGAAAAAAACACGCTCTGATGACATCTTCAAGCACTAACAAGGGAAGAAAAAAACACGCTCTGATGACATCTTCAAGCACTAACAAGGGAAGAAAAAAACACAGTCTGATGACATCTTCAAGCACTAACAAGGGAAGAAAAAAACACAGTCTGATGACATCTTCAAGCACTAGCCTGAAAAGACAAAAAATGGCGGATTTTCTGCACATCCTCACATCTTCTATGAGCAGTATAGAAATGTCCGTAATGGTTCATGTTTGTACTGATTTAAGATAACAGTTGCGGTAACGTCCCTGGAGCATAATTATGAGCTGACTTTTAAATACAAGTCATAATTTATGAATAATAATCCTGACTTCAGAGAATGTGAATGATGTTTATGGTCATCCAATATGCGAACCAGAGAGGATACTACAGAGATGGGGACAATTCTTCGACAAGTTACTCAATATGCCATCAGAGGCAAGCCAAACCCCATGATAACAACAGAATTAACCACATAGAACTGAAACCAGACATACTACAAACTGAAATCAGGGAAACCACAGTAAAGGCAGCAGTGAGTAAAACCTCTGGATGTGATGGAATACTCAATGAGTTCATCAAATGTGAGAAAGAAGATAGCATAACTTGGCTTCACAGACTCTATAACTTGGTATGGGAAAAATAAGAAACACCACAGAATTGGAGAAACGCTGCAATTATTTCAATATGGAAGAAAAAGGCAGTAAAAGAGACTTAAGCCAACATAGAGGTATCTCACCACTAAGCCACGCTGGAAAAATGTTCTTCAAGATCCTAGAGAACAGACTGTCATCAGTGATTGAATCACAGTTAAATCAATCTCGTATGGGATTTAGAAAAAAATATAGAAGCTGTACAGATGCCATCTTTTCCCTAAGACAGCTAACAGAAAAAAATCAGTTGAACACAATCCGATACTGCAGGTAGCTTACGTAGACCAAGAAAAAGCATTCGATAGAGTAGATAGATATAAACTATGGGATATTTTTCAGCATTATGCGGGTAGTACACATCTGATCAACCTATGCAAAAACCTATACGAAAACAGCACTGAACACACGCTGTACACATTGAACAATTCATCACAAAATCTGGAGTCAGGCAGGGCTTTATACTATAACCCTTACTATTTATAACATACATTGAAAACATCTGCAAAGAATCTAACATATATAGTAAAAACTCCACCACAAAGCTGCCCAACAGCCCAATCCCATAAACAATGCCCATAAACCCATAACACCTTCCAAAAGACATATCCAATAAGTGGACCATAAACGAACTCCTTTTTTTGCGGATAATAGCATTTACAGCCACAGTAGAAAAAGACCTACAGCATAACATATGTAATTTAAAATGGGGATGTAAAAGCCACAACATGAAGATCAGTGCTGAAGAAACGAAAGTCATGATCTTAGCATGAGAAGAAAGCCAAACAAAGATCTTCCTAGACAACCAGTCTTTGAAACAGGTGAAACATTTCAAATGTTACAGAAACATTAAATATCCCATTCCATGAAGCAAATCGCTGAGCCCTATGAAGATGTGTTTGTCCACTTAACACCGAAAGGTACATGGGGAAGGCGATAAGACAAGACAATCCTAACTTTATTCTCAAATGGCATATAGCAGTCATAGAAAGAATTATTAGTTCTATTTTTTTTTCCATTTTCTTTCTGTTGTTTTCATTTTGATGTTAAATATCATTTAATACGCTGTTAATTTGATTAGCATTTCTTCTTCTTCTAATGTTGTTGTAACTATTATTAGTATTGCTACCACCACCACCACCACTACTACTATTACTACTACTACTACTACTACTACTACTACTATTACTGCTGCTGCTGCTACAACTACTACTATTATTACTACTACATCTAAAACAGCAACAACTAGTACTACTGCTATTACAACTACCATTACCTTTCTACTACTACTATTGCTACTACTACTGTTGTTGCTACTACTGCTACTACTACTACCACTACTAGTACTACTACTACTATTGTTACTACTACTACTAATACTACTACTACTACTACTACTACTACTACTACTATTGTTACCACTACTATTATTATTACCACTATTACTACTGCTACTACTACTATTATTTCCACTATTACTACTGCTACTATTATTTCCACTATTACTACTGCTATTGCTACTATTATTTCCACTATTACTACTGCTACTACTACTATTACTACTACTACTACCACTACTATTACTACTACTACTACTATTACTACTACTACTAATATTACTACTACTACTACTACTATTACTACTACTATTAATATTATTATTACTACTACTACTATTACTACTACTATTACTACTACTACTATCACCACCACCACCTAGTGAAATTTTGTAAGCCATAACAAAATTTTATACACTCCTCCCCGCAACCCCCACCCACACCACAACCACCCCGTTGATTTTTTTTTTTTTTGGCCGCTGGGTGCCTTCCAGGCGCTCGTGACCCACACTTTAAATAAAGAAAACCCTCCTGCCCCAAAGCAATGCACCGGCTGGAACCCCCCCCCCCCCCAACCTCTGTGTGTGTGTGTGTCTCTCTCTCTCTCTCTCCTCTCTCTCTCTCTCTCTCTCTCTCTCTCTGTGGCCCTGACTAGAATTTCCGAAAGGAATTTTGTGAGATGGTGCAGAACTACTTTAGTGATTCAGTCATTTGCATGTCCTTGGCGGAACTTTGACTCCCTAACAGCTCTCTTGTAGGCCACTCGGTTGTAAGCAGGATGCCCTGCTGGTGATGTGTCCACTCGCAGATCATCAACGATGTCTTGCAGTCTTCCTCTTTTTCTTTTTTCCCATTATGTATCCTTCCAAAACTGTCTTCTCTAGATTATCATGATGTTTAATGTGTCCAAAATATTTACGTTTTCTCTCTTTAATCTTCTTTACTAGCCAGCCTTCTTCAGTATTAAGTTCTTGTAGTATGGATATATTTCTTCTTTTTAAGTGTACATGATATTTGAAGGACTCTTGTGTAGCATTTACATTCAAAGGCATTTATGTTTTTTTCAGTTGTCTTTGTTAAGTGTCCAGGTCTCACAGGCATATTTTGTGATGAGAAACATCCATGCCCTTAAAAATCTTATTTTTATAGTTCTGTCTATTTGTCTCCACAGCTTCTTTAGTTGTTTTATTTTTTGAAGAGCAAAAGATGTCCTCCTCTAGTAATTAGCCATTCTATTTTCATCCGCTATGGGCCCCCTTAAGGCAAGGGGACGCCATTCGGGCCCTGAAGCGATGTACCGTCTCTAACCTGTCACTCCTACCCCTCCCCTTATTGGACTTGACCACTCCTACTACCATTACATCCACCACCACAATTATTTATTAATCAGTTGCCGTCTGTATTACTAAACCTTTGTATTATTGTTTCTACTGCAGCCACACCGTCTATTACAGTGTTTCCCAGCCTTTTTCTGAATCATTTTTCTGAATCATGCCCCTCTTCAACCCGCCTCCCCCCCCCCCCCCCGCAACATAATAGTTAACCAAGCTGTGAAAAAGTATAATATAAATGTATTCTAACTGCCCCCTCCCCTCCCAATATAAATTCCCAATCCCCTATGAGGCGTACATTCCACTTTGGTAAACACTGATCTAATACCACTGCATTTTTTCTTTTTTTTTTTTGTACGGGTGCATCTGGCACGATTTACATATGTCTGCTGCCATACCCACAGTCATAAACATAAAACTAGTACGTAGTCAGAATTATATCTGCATTAAAGTATATGTCATTCATTCATTCATTTGCATGTCCCTTGCGGAACTTTGCCTCCCTAACAGCACGCCTTTAGGCCTCTCGGTTGTAAGCAAGATGGCCTGCTGCTGATGCATCCATTTGCAGATCATCAACGATGATCTTCGCCATCTTCGCCTTGGTCTTCCTCTCTTTCTTTTTCCCATTATATACCCTTCCAAGACGGTATTCTCTAGATTATCATGACGTTTAATGTGTCCAAAATATTTAAGTTTTCTCTCTTTAATTCTTTTATTAATATGTCATTATGCTCAACGATTATTATTCGTTATATAAGTCGCAGCGGAAGCAGATGTGGATCAGTCAGTGACCAAGTATATCGACGTTTCGAAGCCGCTGAAATGTGGCTCCTTAGAGGAATGCTCGGAATATCATAAGGAGCTAGGACATCAAAGGAGGAGGTTCTGAGAGAGGCTGGAAAGATCAGGCAAGCAAGAATAAGCCAGACTGGGGAAAAATCGAAAATCATAGAAAACGTTCTTTTGTGAGGCAAAGTAGAATACATTGTGACAACGGGAAAGATAGAAGGCAAAAGAGATCGAGGCACACAGAGTGAGAAAATACTGGACGGACTAACAACATGGTACAAACAAAGAACGCCAGCACAGCTTACAGTCAGTAAGCATGGTCGCCAGCGCCCATGAAAAGGCAACAGGCAGGTAGACAGACAGACAGACGGACACAGACAGACACAGATAGATAGATAGATAGATAGATAGATAGATAGATAGATAGATAGATAGATAGATATAGATAGATAGATAGATAGATAGATAGATAGATAGATAGATAGATAGATTTTAAAATAAATTAAGTTACAAAATTCACATCACTTCTTTCAGGGATGTGCCAGGTGATGAGAACGTCCTTGACACTGTGCAAACTGAATTGTTCAGACGGGCTGGCCCGACCTAAAGGATGCGAAATCTGTGAATGTAGGGAGGCTCTGTGTGAAAAACCGTCCGCGGTGAGAAAAGCTAATACAAATAGTCCGTTGCGGTTTTTCTTAAATACACTTACTGCACGGATTTAATCTTGCATAATGCTTGATAAGATCTGGTTACCTGTGTCGTTATTTGTCCAGTAACAAATCCACGTTCCCCCGTGTGGTACCCGGGATCTGCAAAGAATAGGACCTCTGTATCCTACCACGCATGATCGTAAAAGGCGACTAAGGAGGGTTCAGCATAGGGCCAGCAACCCTATCTGGTAAAAAAAAACTATCAGACTGCTACAGAAACAGAAGCAAGGGAAAAAACAAATGCAGGTGGAAGGAGGAATGCTTATCAGGAAACTGAGCCCATGAAGGTTGTGGATGAAAGCCAGCCACTGGAAGTCCCCAGCCCGACTGCAGACCTCCTGGAACCTAAACACAAGATGCAAATAGGCAGCTGGAATGTAAGAACACTTAACCAGACTGGAAAACTAGCACAAACCATCAAGGAAATGCACAGATACAAACTAGACATACTAGGAATACAAGAAGCCAGGACAGGACAAGGCAGAAGGAAATTAACAACACAGCATACAGAAGATACAATAATATGGTTAGGTAAAGAAGATCTTCATGAAGGAGGAGTAGCATTGATTATAACAAAAGAAGCATCAAGAGCATTGCTGAAATGGACCCCAATAAATGAGAGACTATTATATGCACGGTTCAACTCAAGATTCACGAAGCTGTCTATTATAGTTTGTTATGCACCAACAGAAGCAGCTGAAGAGGAATTAAAAGAAGATTTTTACAACAGCCTCCAAGCCACAGTAGAAACAATACCCAAGCATGATATGCTACTCATCTTGGGCGACTTCAATGCAAAAGTAGGTGAAGGAAATGAAGATAGAAGAAGAATCATGGGAAGAGAAGGAATCGGAGAAATAAATGAAAATGGAGAAAGACTGTGCAGTTTCTGTGAAGAAAACATGATGACCATCGGAGGGACAATTTTCCAACACAAAAACATCCATAAGATGACTTGGAGGTCACCAGATAAAACCACAGAAAACCAAATCGATCACATACTAATAAACAACAAGTGGAAACGGTCACTACAAGATGTGCGAGCAAGGAAAGGAGCAGATGTAAGAAGTGATCACAACCTTCTGGTAACAAAAATAAAACTAAAATTAAGGAAAGCCAAAATCGGAGAACACAGAAAGATACGTTTTGATACAAGAAAACTGAAAGACCAGCAAACAAGAAATGAATTCTCAATAGTACTTAAGAACCACTTCAGTGTCCTACACGACTAAGCAGAAATGTCCATATTAGAGTTCAATAAAACACTACAGGAAACAGCAAAAGAGGTGCTGGGATATCGGAAAAGGAGAAAAGCGGAATGGATAAGCAAGACCACATGGGAAAAGATAGAGCAAAGAAAAGAAATCAAGAAAAAATTACTGAACACCAAATCACAACGGCTTAAAGAACAAGTTTTAAGTAATTATGCACAAAAAGACAAAGAAGTGAAGGAATCATGCCGTCAAGATAAACGTCAAAACTATGACAACTTAGCAGAAACAGCAGAGAAAGCAGCATATACAAATGACATGAAAACCATATATAAAATCACAAAGCAGATGACAGGTAACTTCAACACAAGATGTGAAAGTGCAGTAAGGACACAAGATTGACAACTGGTCAGTGGAGAAAGAGAAAAAATTGAAAGATGGAGGGAACACTTTAACACCCTACTAAACAGAACACAAGCAGCACAGACAATAAACATACCTGAAGCAAAAACGGAACTAAACATCAATACAGGACCAATAACAATAAGTGAAGTAAAGGAGGCGATAAAGAAGCTAAAATCAGACAGGGCACCAGGTGAAGATGAAGTGACTGCTGAGATGTTGAAAGCAGAAGAAACAGAAACACCAAAACAACTTTGCCGGATATTACAACAAATTTGGGATCTAGAAAAAGCTCCAGAGGAGTGGAAAACTGGCCTTATAGTAAAACTACCAAAGAAGGGTGACCTCAGAGATTGTGGGAACTGGAGAGGCATTACCCTACTGCCACTCACCAGTAAATTATTTTGCAGAATAATCATCAACAGAATTGTACCAGCACTTGAGGGAAAACTTCGGAAAGAGCAGGCAGGATTTAGGAAAGGAAGATCATGCATAGACCACATATTTGTACTTAGACAAATATTAAAACAGGCAAATGAGTGGCATAGCACAACATATGCATTATTCATAGATTTTGAGAAAGCCTTTGACAGTGTCAACAGAGATGCACTGTGAAAATTCCTAAGATGGCATGGCCTCCCCCATAAAATAGTTAATGTAATCAAAGCCCTATACGAGGGTTTTCAGTGCAAAGTTATCTGTGGAGAACATACCTCCAGCAGCTTTAGGGTACAAACAGGAGTGAAACAGGGGTGTGTACTATCACCAACATTATTTATCTTGGCAGTAGACTGGTTAATGAAGGAGGCAACATCAGACAAACGCAGAGGATTACAATGGACCCTTGACACAGTACTGGAGGACCTTGACTTTGCGGACGATATTTGTCTATTATCAAGCAGTCACAAAGATATGCAAGATAAAATAAACAAGCTAACTCAGAATGCAAACAACATAGGACTAAAGATCAACGTAGGAAAGACAAAGTTAATGAAGCAAAATGTGAACAACAGAAATGTACTCAGAGTAGATAGCAAGTTAGTGGAGGAGGTCAACGAATTTGTATACCTTGGCAGCAGAGTAGTAGAAAATGGAGACAGCACAGAGGACATTAACAGCAGACTTATTAGAGCAAACCAGGCTTTTGCAATGCTGCAGACTATATGGAAATCAAAAAAACTAAGCATAAATATGAAAATCAGGATATTTAAGAGTAATGTTCTAAGTGTACTACTCTATGGAAGTGAATGGTGGAAAATCACCAAAACAATAGAAAACAAGTTGAATTCTTTCCAGACTAAATGTTTACGAAGAATTAGAAAAATATTTTGGCCAAACACCATAAGAAATAACATCTTATTGGCAGAAATGCAGATAAAGCCACTGACAACAATTATTGAGGAAAGACGGTGGCGATGGTTGGGACATGTGCTCCGAATGACCCACAACTCACTACCAAAAATAGCACTAAGATGGACACCACAGGGGAACAGAAGTAAGGGTAGACCAAAAGAGACATGGAGAAGAACAACAGAAAGGATGTTGAGCAATAGAGGGCTCACCTGGGCAAGAGCAGAAAAAAAGGCGAAGGACAGGCATTTGTGGAAAACCCTTGTGGAAGCCCCATGTGCCCTGGGCACTTAAGGTTCAGAGAGAGAGAGAGAGAGAAAAATCCACGTTCACAGGTAGCTTTGTCTGGGCGAAGACGCTGTCCCGTGTGGCAGTCAGTGGAGTCATAAGTGACTTGCTAGCCTCACGGTTGGCGCAGTCAGCTAAAGACCCCGTCTCACCTCTTCGACCGTGCCTTCAGAAACAGGCATGCCAGACTAATGGGACAGAGATCACTACAGTCCTCACTGCGTTGGAATCTGCTAAAGAAGGATTGCACATTCTCTAATCACGGGCTGAACCCCCCCCCCTCCCCCACCACAACCCACTCCATATTCGACATATTGAGCTTGCCTCGACACCTTCACAACAACATCTTCTTCTGCAGAAAAAAAAACCCCACTGTACTCGCATTTCCAGGGTGGTAGAACATCAGCATCAGTATCAACAACAACAACAACAACAAAGGTAAAAGTCGTGCGTCCCCCACGTCACTTATGTGGCATCCTTCTGTCTTCTCCCTCGCTTTCTGTACCCCCTGTCTGGAACATAGGCCATCAACAAGGGCTCTCCATTTATTTCTGTCCCGGGCTGTTTCTTCTGTCCGTCCCCAGGTGTATGTAGTCAATTAACTTACACCACACCGCGTCGTAGATCTTCGTAAAGAAGTTCCTCCCTCTCCCAGTATTAATTTTTTCCTCTTGCAGAGCTGTTGTTGATGTTTTCGTAGCGGAAATATTTATTATTATTTTTTTTTGTTACAGAATTATGTATCTGGTCCTATGTCCACCTCTTACTCCTTTCCCACTTGGCTTGGGACTGGCCACGACGCAGTTATTTGCTATCAATTATCTGATTATGTTCTTTATTCTCCAGTGCAATACTGCTGGGATGGTAACTTTATTTTTCTCTGTTAATCTCTGTATTCTACCTCCTGCTATTTTACCTGTATCCACAGTGCGCTATATTTGTCTATGACATCTTCGGTGTACTATGTACGAGCCAACTGAAACAGGTCCCCCTGTTCGTTTATTTCACTATGAAAACAGTCACTCTGTTGCCATAGTAAAGAAACAGGGGAGAGCACTTGATAAATTCAGCCTGGATTCTTATTTCTTGCCTTGATTGCACGGCAGCCGATGCTCTTGTCTGGGATGTCTCCTATTTTTCTTGCATCATCCAGCAAGACTCACTTCTGGCTTTTGGCATCCTTGCTAAATGATACGCTAAATATTTACCCATTTTGTCCAAACCATGGTAAATGGCAGCAGCAAAACGCAAGTTACACTGGGTACGTTTTTGGACTGTGACTTGTTGTCTATTTTTCAGCGCTTCTTCTTGTATTACTGCCGACCTTCACTGTGTGTCTCCTTTCCCTGTCCGTTATCTTTAAGGATCTTGGTATCATTGACATCAATCAGTGCAAAAGAAACGAAAAGGGAAAGTATAGTTTTATTAGTAATAAAACTTCGATGGTTTCAAGTAATTCTCTATATCTAGTCTGGGAGTTATTGTCCATGATTTCTTTATTTCTAGCCTGTGAATTACTGTCCATGATTTCTCTAGCTCTAGTCTGCAAGTAATTTTCTACGACTCCATAATTTATGGTCCGTGAGTATTATCTCATGATTTCTCTATTTAAAGTAACTGTTAGTGAATTTTATATTTTTAGTATGTAAGTAATTGTCCATGAATTCTATATTTCTATTGTGTGAGTAACTATCAATGACTGCTATATTTCTATTATGCAAAGCTGTCCATGTTTCGCGATCTGCCTGAAACCATTATAGTGTCACTATGTTACATTTTAAAGATTTGTTTTCTCGCTTTGATGAAAAAAAAACAAATGCATGATTAATGTATCTTCTATCTTCATATCAAACAACATTTACGTAAATCATTTCCACATTTTACAGATAAAATAAAACGATTTCTCCATAAGGAAGACACGTTATTCTCACAAGGGAATATGCGAATGTTCAGTTCTGGACCAATGCATGCATAAGGGCCCCAGTTTAAAATTGCTTGGACAACGGGATAAAACAAAAAGTTCGCTAGCTCTCCCACTGATGCATAATAGCATTAGTAACATTCCTTACAATGTTTGTTCTTGAGGCATCAAGAGTTATCTCAGGAAGGGAATGCCGAATAACATCCAGTTGTCTTTATTTTTTCTTTTAATTCTGAAGAAAAACTTCTATTTAAGGAATTATCTAGCACTTGCATAAAGATATAATTACAGCAGGAGCAATATTTCTTGGCTTTTATTATCTTATTGTAAGAAATAAGATGGAAATCATGGAGAATTTTTTAGTAACCCCGGTGGTGGAGCTCATACAGAAACCTAGCGTTGCAGCTCTGACTGGCCCTGCTCTAGGTCAATGTCCCTTTGGGGTGCAAGGACAAATAAAAGTCACGACATCACTCAGGCTTCCTGCTGTAGCATTGTTTCATAGCAACAAACGCTCAGACATATTGATTTGATTCAGATATTCTGTAAGATCAGCGACCCATATCTGAGATCCTTGAGTCAGGTCTTTGGCTGTGGGTGGGCATAAAGCTGGTCATTCAGACCCTTAATAACAAGAACATTAGAACTTATTTATTTCATATCTAAATGATGGCTAAGTCAGTCAGTAACTTTGTCATTACACTTTCCAGATTAAATGTCAGGAAGGGTTTCACTGCCAGGTGCAAGAAGAAGGCCCGTCCAACTTTCCATATGATAGCACTGTCTGCGTGCCAGGTTGGTGTAAGAGTGTTCATGGTTCTGACACAGGAAATATCATGGAAAGAGAAGATAATAGACTGGATGATAAGGCTATCGAAAATGGTTCTTCTGCTTTCAGTATTTTTCAGTTTGAATATGTTATTAGAATTATGTGACTGTTATAATGGTTTTAACATCTCTGCGTAATTTGAATTTGTACTAAAGTTGTACTAAATATGAAGTTTACTAAAGAAGATAACTAAATATTTTTTTTAAAATACGATATGCAATGGGAAGATAGGCACTGAAAATATTGCAACAACAGGAAAAATAGAGGAAAGAAGAGCCAAGGGAAAACCGATAGAAATGATATTGACAGTCTGACGAGATGGTGTAAGAGAAGATCACCAACTGAGCTAATGGCCTGCATGAAGGATCGGGTACTCTGGCTAAGCATGGCAGCCAACGCCAGTCGGCACGACACCTGATGATGATGATGACTAAAGTTTTCTACACATGTTTTTTTCCCTATTTTATGCTTTCTTTGTTTGTCTTTTAAAAATATTTCATTTTATAACCAGGTTTTTGTTTTGGTTATTGAACACATACACACAAGCTCTAGCACTATGTGATAGAAGATAATATTGATTTGATTCACATATTCTGTAAGATTGTCAATCAGCCACCCATATCTGAGATCCTTGAGTCAGGTTTGGCGAAGAAAAGCTGAACAAGACCTTGCCCCACCTCTCTTTTGGTACCTAACCAGTAACAGGCCTAGTCTGGTCTGGTTAACCAGGCACAGATCGCCATACCGTCAACAGCAGTGGACTTTGCTCATCGCCTGCTTTTCAGGGACTGAAAAAAAAAAGCTGCTGTAACCCGCTTTCATGTGGGGCGATGCTGTGTCTCAACGTCTTCATCGCATCGGCAGCAGAGAACACCAGCTCGCAGTTCCAGAGAGATAGAAGAAGAAGAAGAACTCATTTGCTAGTTTTAGCTTGTTTAGAGACACTTTATGGACTACTACGCACTGACAGTTAAGTTATCACTTAATGGCTGTGGGAAAACGAAACAAAGAATAAATGACACTGATTCTTAAATTCCCCCCCCCCCCCCCACACCCCACAAAGATGAAACTAGCAACGTGTCTGATGTGCTAGCAGCTGAAAGTGCCACAGTGGCAACAACAATCGGGGAAACGGGAAAATCCAATGACTCAGCTACAGCAACAAGTACTAGGACGAATACAGCATCTACCACAAAGATCTCAGCAGTGAAATCAGCAATCGCTGCGTCGGAAATTGAAGCAGCTCTGACAATGGAAAATTCCACCAGACCGTCAGCACCTCATACAGAGGAGACATCACCTGCTGCGGAAAGAACTACGGCCGTCAGCAAGGGCAGCAGCAGCAGCAGCAGCAGCACCGATGCCGAGCCAGTGACGTGCGAACAGAAAGGACGGTGTGACAGTACAGGAAAGTGCTCTACCCCAGGTTACGCGTGTCGCTCTGACGGAAAGTGTTGCAAGTCGGAAAGTGGCATGCAAGATCCGTACCTCCCACGTGAGTATTTAAACTTTTGTTTAGCCATTTTTCTTCTTTTCTTTCCTTGAGGCATAATTCTTCACGTCACGTGATCAGTTCTGGAGCATCAAGGCAAGACTACCTAATTATATAAACAGCTTATCTCAAAGGTCGGTACTGCATCTCTTAAATCCACGCCAGACCCGGCTGACTAGTTAGCCCAATGGTTGTTCAAGTTATGCCCACAAGCCGCGCCGTCGTTGCATTATAACCATCTAGGAATATTTTACTAGGTTTTTTTTATCACGTTTCATTCGAGTTCAGTCCCGCATAATTATACTTTTAAACAGCTTGTGGGAAGTTTCAACGTGGGGTTTCTCCTAAAAGGAAATTTTCTGAACAAAACATATCTTTTACTGAAAGAAAAAACAAGAAAAGTGCATAGTAATTATTTCATATTTTACTCTTTTGTAAAAGTAAATGAGACTAGTCGAGAAACTATTTTGTGTTTGAACAGTTTCAAATATAGTTATCGAAAAGAAAATGGAGACTAGCAGCTCTGTATAACAAATGGAGAGAGGTTTAAAAGAAATAATGTAGTCCTATCGTTCCATAGAGACACCTAAGGGATATTGTGTCCTTGACCTTGTGGCGCATTAGAGAGTGCTGTGGTCAGCATTAGGCCTGGTCCGTCTTTCCTTCCTTGACTACAGAAGAAGCTGGGTACCCATTTCTTTAGCCTGGGGTGATAGGTGGGTCCGGATGAGCACGCTAGCCGGTACCCCACTAACGCGCTCTGCGGCGAAGGCATAATGTAATAAATTTAAACGAAAAAAAATCAATCTACTGTGAATTGTGTTCTTAATATTAAATAAAATCCCTATACACGACAAAACAAAGAGCAAAGATGAAAACTATATTTAAAAAAAACACACATACAAAACATCGAAGTCAAGATGAAACAGCGGACAACGTTTTGCTGTGACCGTTGTCCTATAAATAACACATTTCTGGCCGCGCCTTTAGAAGCACTCTCTGCCTTGCATGCTGATCATATTAAGTAGCATATCAGCACCTTCTAACCCTGTCTTAACCCTATAAAGCAAAGCTAGAGTTGTTCTGAGTTTTCTTTTTTTTTTTTTAGGAGGAAAAAAAAGAACACCCAATTCTTGTCTTTTATACTGGACATGCCATGCGTGATTTTTAAGTTTTTATTCTCTACCCATCATTCCCTCTGATAATTTGCATACGTTCGTCTCTGTGCGCGATTTTAGTCACGTTAACGTTGTTTCATTTACTTAGGGTCACTGCTAGCACCATCATCATTTTCAGCAGTTTCTTTATCATAATAATCGCCGCCAGTGCCTCTATCATCATCATCATCATCATGACCACCATTATTGATATCAGAGTAAGGGAGAGGTGGTAGATCGAAAATGATCTTGTTTTCTCACGGAACCCCCCCCCCCCCCCCCAAGAAAAACTATGTTTGTGGCTCACTTTCGATGTCCTTCAGGTGGCCCAGTTGACCCACTAATGCCGAGAGAAATCAGTGTCTTTAAACAGAGAATCTCAATGTCCTTAAACAGAGAATCTCAGTGTCTTTAAACAGAGAATATCAATGTCTTTAAACAGAGAATCTCAATATCTTTAATCAGAGAATCTCTGCTTTAGCTGATCACCCAAAAATGGAGAGTCTTTGCTGATTATGGGAACCACACAACTGTCTGCTAATTTGATGAGAGCATATAATTCAGATCTCTAGAACTCGAAACACCAGAAATCCAAGGATCTTAATAATTTAAGAATGTAAGAGTTCTAAAGAGGGAACCGTATTAACATTTGCTGATTTGTCATCAGCGTGTTGGTCGTCTCTTAGATAATCTGTTTTGCATTCAACAAAGTGTGAAGACCATTTTTTAATATGTTTACAGTACTCCATTTCTCTTCTCTGTTGCAAGGTCATCTTTCAATGGAGTCTGTTTCAAGGTCTGTAATCAGGCTGTTAAATGCTTGGATCTGTTTAACGCTTGGATCTGTTTAACGCTTGGATCTGTTTAACGCTTGTATCTGTTTAACGCTTGGATCTGTTTAACGCTTGCAGCTTCTTAAACGCTTGTTTTTCGTTTAATCTCGTCACCACATTTCATTTCGACAGTTTTAACATATTTTGACTTGAAGACACCATCAACAGGATTTGTCAGGAAAGAAATTACCACCCTTGTTGCAGGAATCAGAGCATTATAATATTCAATCCATTTTTTTCCAAACTCCCATTTTCATTCAAATAGAAGTGGAGGTAGACAGAAATGCATATTTAACTTTTCTTGCACAAAGATAGAAAGAGGAGAAAGGGCGGAAAACGGACCTATTTCTACACATGGTGACTTATGGGGGTCCTTCTGGCCGGATTCGAACCACCACCTTCGTCATGAGAGCTGAACGCACCAACCAATCTTCTTTTTCGTACGCATTTTCTATCTATATCTGCAGTTCTGTCTCTTGGACACATCTGACTATTTTTAGTTCCTGAATGGAACCATAGAGCTTAACGTCTTGAGTGGTTTCAGTGGGCCAGTAACTGTCTCTCAGTGTTTCTTAGTTGATCCAGATCTGGAGAATGCGTTCCACAGTTTTGGGCGCCTCGGCACATATACAAAAAAGAACTGCCTAACCTTAAACTTTGCTCACATCTGACTTCCAATTCGGCTGTGTCCTGGTTTGAGGCGGTACACGATGACTTGTTATTGTTGTTCAACATGTGATAATTACCCGCGCAAGAAGACTGCGGTGTGTCTTAGCAAGGAAAAGTGCCGAAGTCAAGAGACAGCTGCCTAGAAGACGTGTCGCAGAAATCAGGGCAGTATCCCAACTGAAATCTCTTCATCTACACTAAGCTGTGAGACATACCAATCACCTATAATCAGAAAAAAGCATGATAAAAACCTACAGGAAGCCACAAACACCACCACATGATGACTATCACATGCTAAACAGAAAGGAACAAGTCACCATCTTCCGTCTCCGAACAGGACACAGCCGACTCCGAAGTCATATGTATACAAAGTTTAAGGTTGGTACTACTAATATATGTACATGTGCCCAGGTGCCCCAAACTGTGGAACATATCCTCCAGAACTGCACCAGCTATGAGACACTGAGAAATGATTACTGGCCCAGTGAAACCACTAAAGAAGATAAGCTCTACGATTCCATACATGAGTTACCAAAAAACAGTGAAATTTATCCAAGAGACAGGACTGCAGATATAGACAGACAATGCGAACGAAGAAGAAGAAGACTAAGCTGTGAAAGCTTTTTAATTATTTTTTTTTATTCCTGTGTAGTACAAATGGGCCACATATCACTTCGTCTTCTTCTTCTTCTTCCTAATTTTCTCTCTTCAGTTGATGACAATATTTACTGAATATCCTCTTCTAAACTGTCTCTCCATCTCTGTCTTTGTCCACCTCACGGTCTTGTTTCCTCCATTTCTTATACGTAGTTCATTTTCATTTGTCTGTTCTCTTCCATTCTTTCTACATGACCAAACCAGCGTAATCCGTTCAGTTTCAAAACGTTTATAATCCGCCGTGATTTAAAGCAAATATCTGGAAATCTCCCATTCTTCATAAGGCGTTCCATTTCAGAATCTGTAAATCCACGTTATTATATGCAGCCGAAACATTGAGAACCAATCTGAGAATTGAAAGTAGACTGAGAGGATTTGAAGGAAGACGCCTCAGAAAAAAAAAAAATAAGAATCCATGGAAAGAACACGTGATAAACGAGGAAATAACCAAACACACAGACAATGAGAACGTTAATAAGCTGGCCAAAAAGACGAAGATCATAATGGCCGGGCCACATACCACGAATGCAAAGAACAAGACAGCCCTTTACCGCTGTGACTTGGACACCTCAAGGGTAAAAGAATGAGGGGCAAGCCGTTAGGAACATGGAGACGAAAATTACGGGAAGAACTAAAGGAAGCGAGTTTTGGTTTGACATATCCCGACTTGCTCAAGACAGGATTGGCTGGAGAACTTTTACTGACGCCTTCTGCTGCACTGCGACTACATGGGACTGAGGGGGGTGATTTAAATAAGTTGTTAGATTCAGTGTTCTTTCTACATCTCCATTCCCCATTGTTGATTTTCTTTGTGGGCCCTATATTCCCTTTCTATTGATATCCTTTGCGGGCCCTCTAAAGAGCTTCTCCTCACAGACCTGCCCAGACCCACAGCTGTTCATCTTTCTTTGTTGTACTCCAAGTTTCTGATTAATACATGACGCCTGGTTTTATTATAAGTGTGTAGCGTGTTTATTATAATTGTGTAGCGTGTTACCTTGGTGTTTTGATAATAGCATTTTTAGATTTTAACAAGTGTAGCAAGGCAAAAGTATATTTTATCTCCTATCTGTACACTATTTTTGTTTACTTGCTTTCTATGGGAGCTGTTGAAAGCTGTGCCTACATACCATATCTCATTACAATATAATAGTATGCAGATGATGAAAGCCTCATAGTCAACAGCTTATTTTGTGTTTGTTTTAGTGTGCATTCTGAACATAAAATTCTTTCAAAAGCTTCTGTAGTGAGGCAAGTAAAAATGCTCCCAACTCTGCCAAACACGTGACGTAAGCACATCACCACAAAACTTGCAGTAAACCTCTTACACTGAACACGATACAAACATAACAATTTGAATCAATTTGAACAATTTTTGCACCCTTTCTTAGCAGATGCTGGTGATGGCTACATTTTTATCACGAAAAAATAATGAAACATTTTTCTTTAAAAAAAAATTTTAAATAAAAAACCATACATTTTGAACAGAAAACGTCTTGTACCCCACGATAAGTTTACTCTCGATCATTTTTACGACAAACAGGAGAAAATTACCCAAATAACTTCCATAAACACAGACCAGGAAACTGTTGTAGGTGGAAGTTCTATTGGGAATTACAACTTCTTGTGTATAAAAGGTGTTTGTGTTTTTAGACACCTTTTAGAACAAAATTCGTGTTATTATAAATTATGGATGTGAAACGCAGTGCGTTTAAAAAAAATAATAGAACTTATTTTCAAAGAAAAGAAAAGCAATGACAGATTCTCAAAGGTTAATGCAACTGATTAAAAGCAGGTGCAGTGATTTATGTAGCATTTAATATTTTCTTGGTTTTTCTTTAATTGAAAAAGACATTTTTAAAGTCAAACATGGAAAATAGTTTTTTTTTTGTCTAGCAAAGTAGTTGTGGAGGCTGTACAGGTTGAAGCAGACATTATCTCAGTACCGTAACACTTCAAAAACAGAGCCGAAAGTGCTCATCTACTGGCCAGATGCTGTCACGTGATTTCTTCCTATTTTTATTTCACATCATTCCAGCCTATTTTAAATCTGTTTTATGTGCGTCTTAATTCATATATGGCTTCTAAATTTTAAAGGAAAAAAAACACGCACAAAGATTTTCAGTGACAGCTACAGGAAAGCCATTAAGCTGGGGTAATTGTTGAAGAGATATGTTACAGGTGTCCTTAGCGTGCTCGTTTAATATTTTTATATTTCTGTTTGTTGGGCATGTTCGGAAAAGGGTCAGTATTCTGTTTTAACAAGGGCCAAGTGCAGTCATATTTCTGCAGCTGGTACGAGCTACGAGGGAAAAATTTTAGTCATTTCGCAAAGAAAAATTCCTAGCTATCAATGACTCCATCCTTTGCGTTCTTCTATGGACGAATATCTTACCGACTGTAGAGTTGTGAAAAGGCCAGTTTATCTGCTGGGGTAAGGCTGGAGTGTTGAAAGCAGGTCGGGCGACGTTTGTTGATTTTATGAAGAGTGTGATCAATGTAGAGGTCTTAGACTCCAGCCGCTGTGGAAAAGTTAATGGTTTATGAGAAGAATTTCTAGGATCCGCTTGGAAGTTACTACAGCTTGTGAATAGCTTGTTAAGCTCTGGAATCTATTTAAAATCAGTAAGCAGACTTGTTAAGCTCTGGAATATGTTTAAAATCAGTAAACAGACTTGTTAAGCGCTTGGATTCTGTTTTAACGGTTGCAGATTTTTCAACTTTTTGTTGTGTCTCTCAACAGGCTGTCAACAAAAGCCCAATTTTGGCCTATGTCGAACTTCACGTAACATGTTCGTCTTTGACATAGCCACGTCTCGCTGCACCCAGACCATTTTTGGAGGATGTAGCAAGATGTCTGAGAACGTATTCGGCACGATGGAAGAGTGTCAGGAAGTCTGTGGTATGAGAAACTCTGACAGTTTTCATACGTGTAATACAGTCTTTTGTCTGTTGATTCATTAAACATATTTGCTTTGTTTAGCTACAGTAATGCAAAGACAGTGCGAGTAACAGATAATGATTTTTTAGGTGTTATGATTCTTTTGTAAAGATTTGCTTTCCAAGGAGTCTATCCAATTTAATTGGTCACACACGCGATTTCTCTACGTCCTTAATATTGCATTTTATGATTACCCGAATAACCCTTTTTTAACGTTCTAGTTAATGGGGGGGGGGGGTTGATTGATTCTGTTTGGGTGGGGAAACTCAAACCGAATGAGATAACGATAACCCACAGCTGACGGCTTGCATCATGTTTGGCGAAGCGTAATCATCCAAGAACCTGTTCTGTCTCCCAAAAGCGCCCATGAAACAGACAAGTATTCTGGCCGAGTGAGCAGGGATCACTATGGAAAGGCGAACCCAGTCCTAATAGTTTGCCGAACCGAAGTGGCATATATCCAGTCGAAATACATATAACTGTAATGCAATGTAACAAACGCCCTTTTGAAGGCGAACACAGAAGAAGAAGAAGAAGAAGAAGAAATGATTCGGTTTTTCTTCTTGAAATTCCCCTGTTTAAATTTTCGTCTAATCTATGAATATTAAGCTGTGAAAAGCTCTTGGTAAACAATGTGGACACCAAACAAATGGTTACATGTTTAATCCGGGATTTTTGTTTTATAAATAAAACGTGCACAGTTTTAAGTACACGGAGAAGAACAACAGAGAGGATGCTGAGCAATAGAGAGCTCACTTGGGCAAGAACAGAAAAAAGGCAAAGGACAAGCGTTTGTGTAAAACCCTAGCGGAAGCCCCATGTGTCTTGGACACCTAAGGTTCAGAGAGAGAGAGAGAGAGAGAGAGAGAGTTTTAAGTGCTAATACAATTTTCACTTCCTCTGTCGCTATTTTTGACATTTTAAGTCAGATATAAGATTTACTACAACATTTTAGAGGTAATAATATTTTCCACCATCTTCTCGTAAACGAATTCTGCTAAAGAAAATTCCGTTATGCTTTATGCTAAGTAAAAGGAATTCTGCTACTAGTCATTGTTACCGTATCATTGCAGAAAAACCTTGCATGCAACCACAGACTGAAGGTCCATGCAGAGCAAACATCCCTCGATTCTACTTCGACTTGGCCAAGCTCAAGTGCCTGATATTTGATTACGGTGGTTGTCAAGGTAACCGCAACAACTTTGCGACAGAATCTGACTGTGAGACCCATTGTCGTGGTCTAGCCAATACCGGGGAAAGCGTGTACAGCTCCAGGTACAGAAGTGCTAGCGGTACACACCTGTACTTCCCAGGCGGCGGCAGTGGAACTGCTAAAGAAGCTGCAGACAAGGATGGAAATCTCCAAATCTCCATCAGTTCAGTGACCAGCACAACAACTACGCGGAAACCCTTCGACTGGTGGGAGTTTCTGAATAAATATTTTAGAAAATCCTAAAGTGACAATCGCAATGCCTCTGGCTTGCTGGTTTAACGTCATTGATTTATGTCAGCGTTTGATGGAGGTGCCATAATGAAGGTGATGGAGGAGTGGTATAAATGCAGGCTTCATGAAGCTGGTGCCGATTAAGATCAATAAGCATGTCTCTTCAAATGAAATATTAATGTGCATAATTCTGTACAGTAAAAACAAATCCAGGTTATTGAATAATTTTCTTTCGAAAATTTCGGGAAGTGATGGCATACTGAAGTGATTAAAGAGTTTTTTTTAAGAAAGTGATGTAATCATATGAGCATGTCATTGTTTTAAATAAAACTCCTTGCCTGAGATGATGTAGTCACTGATAATTGACCACTGTATGTGTATGTGTGTTCAATTGTTGCAGCCATCATCGATAAACTATCAACATCTTATTTTTCATATAATTGATATAATCCAAAGGTGTCCAGAAAAGAGAACAACAGCATTTGAAATGATATGTTACAGAAGGGCATTCAGGTAGAATACTTTGGATGGTAAGAAAATCAAATAAAGAGATACTGACGGGATTAGGTGTCGTAGAAAACTGCCTTGTAAACACCATCAAGGTTAGAAAGCTGAGATACTTCGGCCACATCAAGATACATAACTGTATGGAGAGGCTGACAGTAGAGGGCATAGAGCCTGGCCAAAAAAAAAAAGGGGAAAAGGGGCGACGTGGCCACAGTTGGACTCAAGACATCACGGAAAGTCTGAATACGTCAACTTGCTCAAGACCGCATTGCTTCCAAGGAGGCAGTTCATTTCTTTCGTTCTGGAAAGGACACGTCAATGATGATGAAAGATGTCCAACTAGCAGCCTATTTTTTTTGGGGGGGGGGGCATTCTTTTGCAGCAGGCGAGATTTACCATGAAAAATGTAATTCGTTTATTTAAAAAACAGAAACGATGAGATTTAATGTCCCGTGCTGCGGAAGAAAGAACTCATTCTGGATCCAGCTGTTTGTGCTGCCAGTAGTTCGTATAATTCTCTAGAGCGATTCTCAGGCTTTTTTTTTTTTTTGGTCCAATGCACCCTTTTTCTTCCTATGTCATATTATCATTCCCTTCCACCCCCATTCCACTCCCCCCATAGTTCACCCAGCCTCTAAACATGGATACCAGAGAAATCTGGGAAGGTAGAGCGGCCAAGTGTGTGATACTAACTATATGGTCGACTGTTATTCGTCAAATCTGACGCAAGCAATAAGCTGTGAGGTCACTGACCGCTGTCTCACTCAAGTGGGGCAAGGAGTCTGGAACTATTCTTGACAGTTCTGTAATGTATATTCTAACACTGACTTAAAAGATGCATTCTACTAATATTCATACAATAATCTAAGGCTTCACCTCCTGGTAACGTGCAAGATGGCGGGTTACGTTAACACTCTTGCCGGAGTGCATAATTCAGCAAAATTTCGCTGGAACCTGTCTTGCTTTGAGGATGGGCAACTGAGCGTAAGGTTAACATTTTTAACCTGAGACCCATCTAATGGCGACTTTAGAGGGGGAAAACATAACTGTTCTGGAAACTAGCATCAAAGCAAGAAAACGTGGTGAACTACAGTGCGAGACCTCTCCTCTGTGACATTTAACAGCTCGGGAAGGATGTAATATTCTGAAAGTCTGAGCCGGTTAGTCTTTGGTCCCAATCTGCCTCATACCACACCCTCATAACCCTAAAATTCCTTACTGTTTGAAAACCACTGTACAAGAGCATAATGGGTAATTTTGAGATACAGAGAGAAAAAAAACTAATTGATTTAGACCCACTAACCAATCCACTTTTGGATATATCCGTGGCACCTGCACCTTATGGAACTGGACACCCTTGAATGTAATACTCCTAATCACTTTACGCTGTAAATCATTGCCAGTGAATTACTGTCAGCGCAGAAATTTTGCTACATTCTGCAATTTTTTCCCATCATATTGTCCGTCTATGGCTCAACTCTTTCACCCCAAAACAACCACTGTCAGTTGGTAGATGCTGCATACCCATTCTCGCAGCGATATTTAAACAGTCTAAATAAAATGAAGAATAGGACATTGCTACCCGGGCTCATATTTTTAACTCAATAGAGTAACTCCCTTCCACTTTGTTTCTAACAGAAACTCCTCACCAGAGTTTGTTCAGGTAGAGAATTTAAATTATTTCAAGGATGAAAGCGTTAATCGTTCCTCTTTTGCTCCTCAGAGCTTGACGGTGCCATCGGGGGCACCCAAGTCATAAGAGCACAGCTGCTATATTTTGACTCTGTGCCAGTATCAGAGATTTTAGCACCGTCACCGTCACCGTCACCGTCACCGCCTGTAGGTTCCACGCGTTAAGTGCGCTAAGGTGCGGCGGAACATTGTCTCATATCAAGATGTAGGAGTCTCACTGTACACTACATACATCTGTAACAGAGGTACTTCATCTGTAGGTCTTCACTACTTCGTATCGACCCCTCCAGACAAGACGGATCGACCTGCAAGGCTCTCCACTTTGTGTTAAGTTTCCTGAGTTCATCCTGAATTTTTTTTTTAAAAATCTACATTCGAATACTTTGGCAGTTTTTCTCTGTTATTTACTCAACATCTATGCTCATTTGATAACATAACACAACATAGCTTAGCTTAGCACAGCATAACATAACATAACATAAAAGCATAATATAATACAATATAATATAATACAATACAATATAATATAATATAGTATAACATAATACAAATATAATATAATATAGTATAATATAACATAATATAATATAGTATAGTGTAGTATAATATAATACAATACAATATCTTATCTTATATCATATATCTTATATCCTTCCCGTGCCGTTAAATGTCACATAGGGCTCGCAAAGTAGTTCGCCAAATTTTCCTGTCTTCAGCGAGTCTTTCGACCTCATCAAGGGATTTTATGCGTTTTATTTTGGCCTCTCTTAACAATGTCCTCTTCAGAGTTTCACGCGGTCTGCCTCGTTTTCTTTGGCCTGTTGTGTTCCACTTGACAGCTTGTTTTGGGATTCTCTGATCATTTCTTCTTATCAAGTGACCAACATATGTCCATCTCCTTTTCCTGATCACCCATGAGACTGGTTGTTGTTCAGTCATGTGTCTTATCTCTGCATTATTCTTAAATTCGTTCCACTTGATGCCGAGTATTTTCCTTAGGCATTTGTTTTCAAAAGAGTCTAATTTCTTTTCTATTTCTTTAGTTGTTTTCCAGCTTTCACATGCATAAATGAAGGTGGATATTACAATATGACATAGTATAATATAATATAATATAAGATTATATAATATATATATACAAAAGATAGGGAGGAACGATTTAACCATCGTAGAAGTTTATAAACTGGATACTGGGTGTTGTCTTTTACTTCTAGCACTTTCCTACATCACCTGCACGCGCAGCCAAACAGTTTACAATCTTTATAAATCGACAAGCATCTTCCATTCTTTGTTTATGTATGTTTCGAATGCCTCCTCCCTTTTTTTTTAAAATTGCTTTTAAGAGAGCCCAGTATCTGTATAAAAACACCAGGAAGGTTTGCTGACATTATATGACAACTGCTGCACGTGACCTGATAAAGCTAATTTATCATGTAAGCTTTGGTATTTTATGATTCCCTGGAACATTTCTAGTTCCTCCAGGTTTCTATCTAGCTTTGCCTCTGGCAGTGGAAGACTGTCATAGAATGTCATATACATTTTACCGGATGCCCCAATTGCTAAAAAAAAAAAAAAAGATCCTGGGAGGGAGTGTACTTTGAGACTCAGGGTTTAAGATTGCCTGTACAGTCCAGACTGGGTCTTTAATTTTACCTCCTGCAGACACACCTGAACATTACTGAGTTTTGAAACCGTGTTTCTCGAAGGACAGGCTGGCGTTCAAGCTCATGGCCACAGTGCCCACTAACAATCATATTTCGACAGTTTGGGAAACGAAAACGATCACCTTTCCCAAAACTATCCTTGTTCTCCATGAGGGATTCACATGTGAGTCCCCGTAGTGTGATATATGACATCGTATGCGAAAGATGCAGGATAACTTATATTGGTGAAACTTGTCTCAGATTAGGTGACCGCATGCAAAAACATATGTATGGTATCACCCAGCATGCTTCGAAACCAGTCACTAATCATTTCAGTGACTCCAACCACAGAGGCACATCTGATTTTCTGGTAACAGCCACCAAACAATGTCACGCTGATGAAAGAAGCCGCCTAACGGTCGAGAACCGCTACATTCAGGAATATGGGACGGTGGAACCTCACGGTTTGAACTCACAATTCAGTTACACCTAACATTCCCCTCTCCTACAATTATAATCCCTCTGCACTAAGTTCCACTCCTTTCTCACTTGTAACACATAGTCTAGAACCTCATCACAGCATCAGATTACACCTCTACCTCAACTATAATCACCTATTCCACCTTCTTCCAGCTAGACTACCATTATATCACTATCTCCCTTATCCGTGGTCCACCCATCCCTGTTACGACCCACACATCACTAGTCTCCGTTTAAACTACACTCTACATTCCAACATCCGCATTTCTTGACACAGCCTCTTATAAGTCACAGCTAAGTGCTCCTTTTACTTTATTTTACTCTTTTTTTTTCTTTCCTACTTTTTTTTTTACATAGCATTCATGTGAATTTATGTTTTATTTAATATCATTCATGTGAATTTATATTTTATCTCCTCTCTCTCTCTCTATTTCTTCGTCCGGTATGTTTTTTTATGATTAAGGCTCACGCCGAAGCGTCACAACTTTGTGGTCGTTAAGTAATGAAGCTGCTCCCACTTTTTTTCCTAGTTTATACATTTTGGATCCACCTTTTAATTCGACCAGGCTGATATTTGTTTTCGAGAGGTGAGGGTGGGGGGAAGGGGAGACTAATGGGAGGCAGAACGGGGTCTTAGTCGACTGTTATACGTATTCGTCAATTCTGACGCATGCAAATCAGCTGTGAAGTCATTAACCGCTGTCTCACTCAAGTGCGGCAAAGAGTCTGGAACTATTCTTGACAGTTTTGTAATGTATATTCTGACTGTACAAATAATTATATACTATTGTCCACTTTAACAAAAACAGCTGAGAAACACATAAATGCCTTTTAATGTAAATGCTACAGAAGAGTTCTTCAAATATCATGGACACAAAAAAAAAGAACATATATATCCCTACTACAAGAACTTAATATTGAAGAAGGTTAGAGCAGTATTCTTTATTTTATATGCTTGCTGCATTTGTATGTTGTACTTATATGGCGGGCTCCACTGAGGTGACTAGAAACAGCTTTCAATCTATAATGACCCTGATGATGGTGATGGAGTTTTGCGTGGTACTCTCCTTGTTGTCTGCATACTTGTACGTCAGCGGGCGAATTTTACCCAGGCTCGCACTTCTTCTCAATGGTAAAATAGAAGCACAGAAATGACCTTAAAAGTTATAATGATTTTTAATGGTACACTGGATGACGATGAGACGATGTGACAATGTGACAGTGCCAAGGACCAGTCAAAGGACACATATTTCAGGACGTGAACCTCAAGGCAACCACCTAGAACAAGTTTCCGGGGTCTACTAATGTCCTAAGACTTCAACGCCAACGGGATATCTTGCTATATTCTAATCTAATGAACTATTACAACTAGTTACACATTTCATAAAATAACTAACTACAACTTCCTAACCGAAATACAAACTTCAGGTCTTTCTAGATCCAAAGTCCTAACGGTCATTTTTTCCTCCATCTTGTCGTCTCCTAGTCCTTTTGTCGTCTGCTGTCGTTCCTTTCTTTTTTTTTCTGTCCGTTCATGTGTCGCACGGTGCCTTTTTTTTCCAGCAGAGCGACAACCAGAGAATCGGGTGTTCCCGATCACTCTGTACTCACTTTCTCCCTTTCAAACAAAAATTACGCTAACTTCACTTCTAATATACTGGTACAAGGTTGTCTAGTAAGGAATATTAAACAGAAAACTTAACTATTTTGGACATATTAGAAGACCGTCTTGGAAGGGTACATAATGGGAAAAAGAAAGAGAGGAAGATAAAGGCGAAGATGGCTGCAAGACATCGTTGATGATCTGCGAATGGACACATCAGCAGCAGAGCAACATGCTTATAATCGAGAGGTCTACAGGAGTGCTGTTAGTGAGGCAAAGTTCCGCAAGGGACATGCAAACTGATTGGCCACCTACATTATTTACTTTTTCTCTTTTGTCAGATACAGCAACAATGAAGCGGTGCAGTCTGTGTTTGTCATCTAAAACAAGATGAACTTCATTGCAAAGACGTTAAGTTTTATATGTTTAAACGTGTTTACTGACCTTATTCAGAATGTCTTCTCTGCTTCCAGTTTCTTTCATTCTAGTATTATAGATCTTTTCAGATGGCTGGCACTGCACATTCTAGTCAAGTGTCCAAACAAATGTGTTCCTCTGTTTCTTCTGTTCTTATCCGGTCTTTCCAAGTCTCGTGGATGGCTGTTCTACTTCCCACGATCTCGTCTCGTTTGGTGGTGAACTTATTTCTGAAGCAGCTGTAAGGCCTCTCTATATCTGCAAATCTTATACGAATATCCAAACATCGCTGTAAAACTGGCATGAAGTGCCTTGTAGGACCGTCCTGGGATTTTCATTTACTTGAGTAATCATTAGACCCGAGTGAGAATGCAGTATTGTGGCTTTCCCACTTTTCTGAAGAGGTCTTGAGGAGACTTTTCAATAGACTTCACCGCTGCCTGCTTTATTTCTCACACGTTTAGATGAATAACAAGTCTGCCAGTGTTGCGGTGTTACATGTAGAATGACCTGCACACAGTGGGTTCTTTTACACAATTTTAAGACGTAAAAACGTTAAGGAATACACTTTGAAGATTTTAGTAAAAAAAGTACAGGTAAATCCCCGTTTCTATGCCATTAAGGCATATTGGGGATACGGTGTTAGGCCCGTATTTCCAAGACCTCCAGCACATGAAAGTCTGATGTGATCAGTATTACGCCTGGTCTCACTTACCTTTCCAGATTTCTCTGGTACCAAGTATTAGAGGCTGAGTGGATCCCGGCGCTTACTGGGGGGTGGGGGGGGGGGGGAAGAGGGATTTGAACCCCGTACCACCAGATTAGTAAATCATGCGCCTAACCACTCAGCTAACGAGGCCGCTAATAAGATTTTAGTAGCAAATAAATTTTTATTGGAATCTAAGAACCTAACTTTCATTATTGAATGAAAAGTTACATTTTAAAAGTTACGTAAATTCCAGATTGCTTAATTTTTTTTCAACATGCTCAGTGTTTAGGAGTTCGTTTATCCCGTTTGAATAAGCCTAGTACATGTTATATAATCATATACTGAGTTCTTTACTAATCGTGTTGAAAATACGGAGCGAAGACGAATGTCTTAAGAGTGACAGCATATTTGTTGGAGCCAAGTCCCTATCCCACTTTTCCATTGGTGCTCCCTGTAACAGGAGCCACGTCTCGCAAAATTTGACTAGGATTGTCGTGGTCGTGATGGCGACGGAGTCTAGAGAGAAGCACTCGCCCTTTCTTCTGACTTTTTGCCTCTCTATAGAGATGCAAAATGACTCTTGTAACCCACTCCGAATTCGACCCGATGCTTGTACTTCAACATCTTCACGGCATGGGCTGAAAAGGTTATTCTGGTTGCATTCCAATGAGGTATAACAAGCACAAGTTTAAAAAAAAACACACACAAATAAAATGAAACATTAGGAGCAAGGGAACAAAAATGTATTTATCAGCCTCTTATATGGGGTTCTGGCGGTACCGGGTTCAGTCCCAGCAGTGAGATTTTTTTTTTTTTTTGGTACACACCGAAAAGGTCCCAGGTTTCACCCAGCCTCTAAACATGGATACCGGAGAAATCTGGGAAGGTAGAGCGGCCAGGTGTGATACTCACCACATCACACTTTCATAGGCAGAACACCGTGTTCTCCAATATACCTTAATGGCATGGAAACGGGAATTTTACCTTGCTTATATGGAGTTAATGTAAAAACTGTCCTACTATATGGTTTGGAGACATGAATGATGACTAAGACAAGTACAACGGAGGATGCAAACATTTATCATTTACTGTATGAGAAGGATTCTAGACATCATATTGCAGGATAAAATTAGGAACGAGGAGGTCTGAGAAAGAGCAGGATAAAGATCAGAAACGAGGAGGTCTGGGAAAGAGCAGGACAAGAGACTATGAATCCGTAAATTGTCTAGAAAATGTAGGTGGATTGGCCACACAGTGAGAAACCAGACATGAAAATAATAAGGCAGGCACTGACATGGAACACTCATGAAAATAGGAATCAAGGAAGGCTCAGAACTAATCGAAGAAGAGAAATTCTGAAAGTGCTCAGAGACAAGGGCTACACATGGAGGGAAGTAGAGAGGAAATCCAATAACGAGGATGACTGTAGAGACTTTATCCGTGATCTATGCTCTCTAAGGGAGCGACAGATAATGGTGATGATGATATGGAGTTCTTAAGATTGTGCGAAAGAAAGAAAAGGATGGAATGTGATGGAAGAAATGATGGATCCTTGTGTGATAACATATTATCTCCATTAGAATAACGGAGGACACAATCACCTACGAACTGATTTTTAATGAAAGAACTTCAGCCCGTGTTCCACATTTTAGATGGACCCGGCTGGGACAAGGATGTCAAATCGTGCTATTCTTGTCCCAGAAATGGGTGCTTCAGCAGGCCCGTGTTGCCACAAGCCAAGGACGCTTGAGGCCCCTGTCAACATGGAGATCATTAATGGTTCGTCTAGAATTCTGAATTGTCGCTAAGAGCGAGATGTCATATTTTCTAGAATTCCTTATTTTCATGGTTGTCTTGATAACCCCACCCATTGACTTTTATCACGTCTCTAACACAAGAAATCAAAGCGATGTCCTGGGAATGAGTATTTTACACTCATTTAAGTGCTTGACCAAATCCCTGTATTGTGAGCTGCCATATAACACAAAGAGCATTAGTGTAAGGTAACTCCATAGTCTTTTTCCAGTACATCCTATTTTCCTTTTTCGCCGTCGTTTTATTCCGTTAAATATGTGGCAAGCTGTTGTCGGGTGTTTTTGGTTTCTCCAGTTTATCTTTGGGTCTTTTTTTCTACTATTGTAACAAGATCTGCTGCGGGGTCAATGGAGAGCCATATTTTAAAAAAAAAACTAGTAAAGGTAAAATCCAGGTTTCCACGCCATTAAAGCTTATTTGGGGATACTGTGTTAGGTCCGTGTTTCCAAGACCATCGGCACATGAGAGTCTGATGTGGTCGGTATCACGCCTGTTCTCATTTATCTTCCCAGATTTCTCTGGAACCCATTTTTTTGAGGCTGGGTGGACCCCGAGACATATAGCTTAGCCATATAGAAATAATTAATTAAATACGTTCGATTCTGACGAAAGGGGAATCGGAGAAAACACCAGTGACTTGTATTTATCAGTTTTAGCAGAATATAACCTCAAGAAATAAGTAGAAGTTTTGTCATTTAAAATTTTACTCACGTTCATTAGGTATTTAATATTACTTGCTCTGAACCGAATGTTCGTAAGAGAGTGGAAGTTGAATGATATAAGACAGGATAGTAGACGCGGTGCGGGTACAATTCTTTACCTGTAAAATTCGTTCGTTCAAAAATAAATGCTGATTTTTGACAGAATGATCTTGAGATCATTGGCTTTTTTTTTAAAAAAACGTGGATTGGTTTCTTTGATTTGTATTTTTTTCTGCAAAAGTTTAAGAATTTTCTAAATATCTAGTATCATCATTTACGTTGTTAAAGGATTTTTTTTTCCAGAGGTGAGTGACAAAGTCATTAATGAGTGGCAAAGCCAATAATGGTGAAAATAAACAGCTTTTCCCAACACGTATAAGATACAGCCGTATACGTTTGATATAATCAGAAGAATTAGACGCTTTATAACATCAGGTGTCGCTGCGACCCTCAAGCAGGTAAACACCTTATAAGAATTAATGCTTCTCTTATCTTCACTATTAAAATTCGTGTTACTTTTGCAAGTAATCTACGACTGTTTACTTATAACAGGCCAACTCCAATGCTTATTTTTATGCTCTGGCAGCTGCTAATAATGGTTCTTTGCGTGCTGAAAGACAGCCTGGAAGTAGACGGCTGCCAGATGTTCGTGGAAGATGGTAGACATCATTCTGCACAGTATTTTGTGTCTCATAATTGACTCTATCAGCTTCGGGTTGATATTATTGACTACAGTTATTCCAATAAACCACAAACAAACGACACAGTCCACTCTCTCTTCACGCGTGCCTCTTCAGCAGCCGTAAGTTCCATTCATTCATTCATTTGCATGTCCCTTGCGGAACTTTGCCTCCCTAACGGCCCTCCTATAGGGCTCTTGGTTGTGAGCAAGATGGCCTGCTGCTGATGCATCCATTTGCAGATCATCAACGTTGTCTTGCAGCCATCTTCGCCTTGGTCTTCCTCTCTTTCTTTTTCCCATTATGTACCCTTCCAAGACGGTTTTCTCTAGATTATCATGACGTTTAATGTGCCCCGAATATTTAAGTTTTCTCTCTTTAATCCTCTTTACTAGCTAGCCTTCTTCAATATTAAGTTTTTGTAGTATAGATATATTTGTTCTTTTTTTTGTGTCCATGATATTTGAAGAAATCTTCTGTAGCATTTACATTCAAAGGTATTTATGTGTTTCTCAGCTGTTTTGTTAAGTGTCCAGGTCTCACAGGCATACGGTGCGATGGGAAAGATGCATGTCCTTAAAAATCTTATTTTTGTGGTTCAGTCTGTTCCTTTCCACATATTCTTTAGTTGTTTTACTTTCTGAAGAGCGATAGATGTCCTCCTTTTAATTTCCCTCATTATATCTCCATTATTAGTTAGCTGTGATCGAAAATATTCAAAACTCCCCACTTCTTCCAGTTTTTCTCATTGATACATATTTCAGCTGCCTTGTTTGTTTTGTCAGTTGTCATCAATTTAGTTTTATTCGCATTAAGATAGCGGTTTTGCTCTTCGCTATTCTTACGAACTAAGTTCCATTTCTATAAATAATTATTTTTTTTTATATTAATCATAGCTTTAGCTACTCAATCCGGGCATTGTAAACACAGAAACGGCACACATAAGAATTTTTAAAGTGGAATGCAAAGTTTGCTATCGCGAACTAGAGCAACTTTGTGGACGCCATAGAAAAGAAAAAAACAAGCGGTTTTTGTAGACGTGTTTGACGGCAATTCTGAGGAAGGAAAGGAAAACAAGAGAGTGTTCATTATGTCATGAGAATAACAGATCGATATAAAATTCTGGAGAGCACTGTCAAATTGAATGCCAAAATAAGATCAGAAGGGGGAAGAGACGCAAGAATGAGAATATGATGCGTGAAAAGCGAATCAATGGCTAGTCCGGGAACTAATGCAGTAGGATATAGAAAAACACAGTCATGAAAGCTTCTTATACTGGAAGTTCTCCCACCTTATATTTCATCCATACAGATAAACAGTTTGTGTTAATGTAGTGTACACTTATGGAAACAATATTAACTACATGAAACAGCGATGCTTGCGCACAGTCAAGTATTAGTACTAAGTGTATATGGTTAGCGTGGAAGGACTGTAGAGAAAGTACTTTAGATATGAGAGAAAGAAAAGTAATAATAAAATCATTATGAATCACACCACGGGTTTCAGAGAAACATAACACAGCCTAATGTAACACAATATGGATCTGCAGAGTTTGTTTCTCTGCGTTACGAGTTAAAGTTAACGCCCTTGACTTTTTTTTGTACAGTTAAAATTTTGGGGTAATTTCCCTTGAGCTATCCACGCAAAAGATCACGTATTCTGTCAATGCACGAGAATTATTGTGCGGGTGATTTTTGACCTGAGAGAGATCAGACAGTTTTTGTTTAATACTGTACGAGAGAAGTTCTGTTTTTGTCAAGTCATTGAATGAATAGTGTCTCACTGGCTGCATTTCCGATCAATGTGGCAAGGTATTATTATTTGCTCTACCGCGAAAACCAATTCTACAACCCAGGATTCCCCTCCCAGGATACTGTATGCCAGTCATGCATCACATCACATACATGTGCATCCATACTTCACAGGAACATGAAAAACATATTTCCAAGCTCAATATCAAATTACAGCCATTTTATTAACTCTCTACATATGCTACATGGCGCCACCACAGGACATCCACATATATCATCGTGATAACAAGCATGACATAAATATATGTATCATCAATGCAACATATTACAGCAAGACATAAATCACCAAAGTAACATAATAACTCTCTAAAGATAAAACTAAATCTATATGTGCCTGATGCTGCCCTGGGCTCCCTGGCCCCTCTCCCCATAAGCTAAGTCACACACATTTACTCATTGGTGCCAACGCACTTATTCTAGCCTTGCCTACTGCTGAGATACGCGACACTCATCTTCCTGGATCGCGATATGCTACTACACTTGCAATTACAGCACTGTTGCCACGCCCTTCTCCACATATATATCCTGATCTCCTGGTTGTGCTAATGCATTGGAATAAAACTTCACACTTTCTGGTGTGCTAATGCACTGACATAATACTACACATTTTCTGGTGTGCTAATGCACTGGCACAATACTACACATATTCTGGTGTGCTAAATGCACTGGAATAATACGACACAAAATCTGGTGTGCTAATGCACTGGAATAATACTACACAATTCTGGTATGCTAATCCACTGGAATAATCACTCCATCTCCCCACTTCACAATTTCCATTTGCTAATCGCCTCATTAAGTGCAGTTGCTGCAACCAAGGGTTACGTATCTCCAGAATGCCATCTCGACATATACATATCTACCAGCCATGCGAACGAAGGCCTTGATGGACCAGATAAGTGCCCATCCAACTGTGACGATCAACCAAGAATCTGATAGAATTTCCCACATACTACATGAAATAATTAATCCACATCACATATGATTTTCATAACACAACATAACCAAACAGTATTTCACGATACATAATGCAAACGAACTCAGCGCCCGCCATAAAACTCGTAACTTTCTCTCTGTCTGCATGTCAACAACCTTCCTATTTATAGGACTCAAAGTTACCACGTGGGCGATGACGTCATGCCACGCGCTTGCGCTATTCTTAGCCTTTCGTTCTTGCCCACATGAGGTTTCCCACCAAAAATCACTTATACTGCCACAAATGGCAAGTAGGAGACCAACATATCTTCGGTATTTTCGTTCTGTTTTTTTTCATAGATTTCGCTGGCTGGTGTTGCTGTTGCCAGTGCTATGTGCATGTGCTTTGTATTTCCACCAGCAGTTTGAGATGTGTGAATGAACATTTCATCTGTCGTAATGATTAAACTCGCTTTTCATTTTGACACACTGACAAGCGACTGTGAAATGCCAAACTACTCAGCACAGTTGAGCTGGGTCTTATCATGTGTATAATGTACAGGGAATCTTATCGTTTGTCATGTGTGTGACTGTGTTATCTTCGTCAATCACCTCACCGTCTGCCCAGCTCCTAGATAGAAGGGAGACAGGCATACCAGTTACGACAAGGCAGCTCGGCCAGGGAAGCATTGCTTAGGAAGATGCTGGACATACGTGTCTTCAGTTCATACCTGAACTCGTGGCTCACTTATAGAAAGTTGAACTTCAACACGGCGGAAAGCTCTCACATGTAACAAATTTGATACGTCTGAAAGGCTTATTTTACATATATTTGACGGTTGTCATGTGTACTTCGCTATAACACTTTATTCTGCTATATTTTAGAAAGAGAGAAGTTTTTTTGTTTTTTTTTGGCTTAGATACTCTAGAGCCTTTCACTTTTTATATCATAATGACAAAAATCGAGACTTGTGTGTCTTGATGTCACCTTGATATTCTTTTAAAGTATGTAGCAATCCATTCAGTCTCGCAAACACCCTCCGAGAAAACTTGAAAAGGTTGTGATCTATAGAATTTTCCTTATCCTCAAGCATTTCAGGCTTCGATCATCACACACACACACACACACACACACACATACACACACACACACACACACACACACACACACACACACACACACACACACACACACACACACACACACACACACACACACACACACACACACACACACACACACACACACACACACACACACACACACACACACACACACACACACACACACACACACACACACACACACACACACACACACGCACGCGCACACACACACACGATTCAGATAAACTTCAAAATACGCCACAGCATTTACTTCTGATTACATAAACTTGGTCTTATCATTTCGCCTTCATGCTGCCTACCAGCTTCCACAATGAGAATCAGGAGAGAGACTGCCCTTCATCAGCTCGAGTAGCTCCACAGCTGAACTTTTCATCTACAACAGACACGCTCCCAGAAACTAAAAGAGCGTTGCTTGGCTACGAGTTTTACCATAACTAGTCCATACTTTCGCCCAACGTAGCTTCTTTTAATAAGCCCTATCATCATCATCATGTGCCGTGCCGACTGGCGTTGGCTATTATGCTTCTCCAGAGTACGCGATCCTTCATGCAGACCATCAGTTCAGTTGGTGATCTCCTTAATAAGCCCTGCACCCCCGTTTTCGCCAGTCGGTTACCATGAATACTTCCCACAGTGCCTTGCAATGTTTACAGATAATCTTTATATTTCAGGGTATTAAGTCTATAACAAGCGAACTACGCTTTCACCAGGTGCTATACGTTACTACTCGTCCTACCTATGTTTTGTGGATATGTGTCTTCAAACGTTACGGACAGGTCATAGAGAAAAAAGAATGATGTAGTTTGCGGCTTTCTGTGAAGGAGTAGGATTGATCAAAGTTTAACAGATGAAGGAATGGGATTGATCAAAGGTTGACAGGTGAAGGAAAGGATCAAAGGTTAACAGGTGAAAGAAAATGATTGATCAAAGGTTAACAGGCGAAGGACAGGATCAAAGGTTAACAGGTGAAGGAAAAGGAATGATAAAAGTTTAACAGGTGAAGGAATAGGATTGATCAACGGTTAACAGGTGAAAGAAAAAGATTGATCAAAGGTTAACAGGTGAAGGTATAGGATTGATCAAAGATTAACAGGTGGAGGAATAGGATTGATGTATGGTTAACAGATGAAGAAATAGGAATAATCAACGATTAAGAGACCATGTTTCGCTGTAAAAAAAACTCATAAGATTCCCACGTTCTGATGTACAAGTTGTATTATATCGATAACCGATAACGAAGGCAAGGAAAGGCATCGTTAGCAAGTGGGCTGTTCTCTACGAAAAACTGCGTCATTAATATAGAATTAGAGTTTATGACCTGCTATTCTTAGAAACGAAAAACCAAAAGGAAACCAAAAGCGAATGGAGGGGGGGGGGAGTTCGGAAAATATAAAAGAGTAGAACACCTTCAACCGAAGCTATTCACATATACAAGGCTATAACGCATGAAACATTTATAAGACAGATCAAGGGAAAGAATTTGTTGAACTAGCTCCATTAGGTCTTGGGGGTGGGGGTGGGGGGGAGAGTTAGAGAGGGGAGTTTTAAAAAAGGAGGGAGGAGACAACATGCATGGCCCAAAAGAGAGAGTTAGTCATACATTGTTAGCAGAATAGACAAGATTCCAGTTTTGTAATGCTGTAATAAGCTGAAAGTATGACAGTAGGTTCTACAATGAAAGCTGGTTTTGGGGGGGGGGGGGCGGGGTGTTTGTTTTTTTGGGAGGGGATGGTTGATGTCAACCCCCGCTGATGTGGGTTACCAACCAGTCAAGCCAGTTGTAGAAATGCGTGCTCAGAACTCGGGTAGTTATCAATGCCGAAGGTTCTCACCTGTGCTTTGAGGTACGTATTTTTTAACAGACAGGAAACGACTAGGCTATCGCACCGTAATAGTAACAGACCACTGTTGTTGTTGTTGTTTGGTTACACCTGGGGAAAAGGGGGCACATTTACAGGTGAGAGAAGGAAAAATTAGAAGAGAATTACCTAGAGCTAGAACGTCTGAGCCTGCTCTGTCACAGTCATGTCACTAGGATGTCTTTTTTGTTTAAACCCGTACAGTTGTAGCTGACTTCCACCTTACGTGAAGTACTTTCCGGAATGCAGGTTTTCTAATTACAAAATTCAGTACTTTTATATATTTTTTAAAATTTAAAATATCAAGGGCGAGAATTAATATTTACAAAATACTTACAAGCTGAACCAAGGTCAAAACTGGTGGATTCTCTTCCATGCAAACTGAGCATCATCAGTCTGATCATTCTCAGCGAAGTAGGTCTTTGATAAAATAAACCGGTTACGGTAAAAACGATCTCCAGAATTTTCAGATTTTCTCTTTTGTTTTTCCTAATCGATATTTTACCGATAATTTTTTTTAAGACGATGAAAACAACAGGCCGTGACCCGGTGGTACTGCAAACCAGGTCCACCCTTAACGAGATGTGGACCATACCACCGGCATTCAATGTGCAGGGCAGGCCTCATGCATCTCGTTTGATTAAAAAAGTATCGACGCTTTTGTCTTAACCAAAGGGCATATTGATCAGGGTACCTGCCAAGAGGACACTTTGACCTCATCCACTTTGATCTTAACCAAAAGGCCGAGAAGCGATTTACCGATAATTTCCCGTTAAAACTGGGCTCTAAGATTTTTTTGTTTAGGTCTAACCATGCAGCACTGTACTCTATTAACTTTGCTGTACTATGCGAAAGCCTCGTTGTTTCCTATTTGTAAAAATTTGTATCTAAAACTACCTTTATGTAACAAGTATTCGCTTATTTGCTGTTATTGTTGTCCAGTATGCACAAGGCATCTGCAAGGAATGTGATGACCACCGAACTATCAGCCTCTCATGTCACATAACGAGGCTACTTCTGAGAATCATTATGAGAAGAACAAGGAGAAGGATAAAAATGGAAATAGCAGATGAACAGTTTGGATTTGTTGAAGGAAAGGGAACACACAATGTCATTTATGCTTTACGAACACTAACAGAAAGAGCTTTAGAAGTATAGAAAGATCTCTGCTTATGCTTCATTGATTATATCAAGGCATTCGACAAGGTGAAACATAATGAAATTATTAAAATTCTCGAAGACATCATTATAGACGGCAAAGACCTGAGGATTGTAAAACATCTATACTAGCAGCAAGAAGCAGCAATTCGAGTTGAAAATAGAACTGGAAAATATCAACCTATAAAACAAGGGGTGCGACAAGGATGTGTATTATCTCCAGACCTTTTTTCTCTGTACAACGAGAATATTCTAACAAACAAGGCAGGTGATATATCTATCAACGAGGAAAAACTGGAAGAAGTGGAGAGTTTTTAATGTTTTGGATCACTACTTACTAATAATGGAGATACAATGAAGGAAATTAAAAGGAAGACATCTATCGCTCTTCAGAAGGTAAAACAGCTAAAGAATCTGTGGAGAAGAACAGACAGAACTACAAAATTAAGATTTTTAAGGGCATGCATTTTTCTCATCACAATATATGCCTGTGAGACCTGGACACTTAACAAAACAGCTGAGAAACACATAAATGCCTTTGAATGTAAATGCTAAAGATGGGTTCTTCAAATATCATGGACACAAAAAAGAACAAATATATCTATACTACAAAAACTTAATTTTGAAGAAGGCTGGATAGTAAAAAGGATTAAAAAGAGAAATTTTAAATATTTCGGACACATTAAACGTCATTATAATCTAGAGAAAACCGTCTTGGAAGGGTGCATAATGGGGAAAAGAAAGAGAGGAAGACCAAAGCGAAGATAGCTGCAAGACATCATTGATGATCTGCAAATGGATGCATCAGCAGCAGGCCATCTTTCTCACAACCAAGAGCCCTGTAGGAGGGCCGTTAGGGAGGCAAAGTTCCGCAAGGGACATGCAAATGAATGAATGAATGAATGATCGAAGATATTCAAAATTCTTCATCTCTTCCAATTTTCCCCTAACAGGGATGGTAATCTTAAAATTTATTATTAAAACTATTTATACTTACCTGGAATAATTGCGGATAAAAATTATTTGTTGTGTGTAAAGGAACATTATGAAACAGCCACTATGAAAAAGAACAAACTGAAGTTGGAAAGAATGGACGAACATAGACGAACAAAGACGGCCTATACAGAAGTGATGAACCATTGTACACCAAGAGGAAGACCTAGACAACAATGACAAGACGAACTAGAAGAAGATATACGCGCTATGGAATCGATATATCAGGAATAGATCAAGAACATAAAGGAATGGAGACGTGTCTTGTCTTCAGCAATGAGCCTCAATGGCTCGGAAAGCTGCTGAATTCAGAAGATGCTCAGAGAAGAAGAGGAAGAAGTAAAGGAACGAAAAAACAGTTTTAATTAATTTTTTTTTTCAAAGTAATGAACATATCGAGAAGCTGCAGGTGATTACTTCGGTGGCGCATCGTGTCTTTTTTTATTTTCTTCAAAGTTACAGCAGGAACAGCAAAAACTGCTGAGGTGTAAGAACAAACAACATTTACGACATGAACCTAAATACTGTATATGGACGTATAAAAGTTCTACACATCTTCTTCTTCTTCAGCTTCCAAGTCATTAATAGTCACTGCTACAGATAAAATCCGCCTCCATTCCTCCCTGTTCCTAATCTTCTCTCTCCAGCTGGTGACACCAATTTCCTGTACATCCTCATCTATGTTGTCTTTCCATCTCTGTCTTGGTCTACCTCTCGGCCTTGTTGCCTTTATCTCATGTACATCATTTTCGTTTGTCTATTCTCTTCCATCCTTTCTACCTGACCCAACCAGCATAATATCTATTCGGTTTCAAGACATTTATACACTGGACCTCAAAATTAGAATAAATCGACGTTAGAGCTTTATTCATCACTAGCAACGTGCGGACAGAACCGGTGAAACTGGGACTAAATTAGCAGACAAGAAACGCAAAAGTAGACAGAGCTTTGTAACGTGTCCTGCGCGAATTTAGCACGGCCGATAGGGAATCTCATTTCCATGCGAAGTTTGTGAGATGGAAATGCACTGCCCGTGCTGCGGTGTATAACACAGGTAATATATTTGGGGAAACTATCTCTAAAGACAAAGAATATCTGCTTACATAATCAAGAAAACATAAAAAGGTACACCATATATGAAAGACTGGCAAGTGCTAGAAAGAGAAAGTAGGACATGATGTGGGCCAATCCCACTGAGCACAGTGTCGTGTCAGTAATCACAGGTCCGTGAAGGGAAAATAAAGGGCCCAGGTTTGTTCTCGCTTTTAGCTGACTCTGGAGAATAAATAAAGCGAGAATCAGCCGACACGGAGCAAGACGATTACTTTCCATTTACAACCAACATGCATAGTTCAGTTCTTCTTTTCTCTGAGATGATGTAAAAAAAAAAACAATTTGAAACTTCTGAATTTGGCATTTATGTTTGTTCTGCGCTTGTACTGTACTATATTTGTGTACGTATGTAAGCATGCACATATAATGGCTGTATTCTGAATGATTAACTCGGCCATGGTTGTGTAAAACTTGATTGGTGCAAGTTTAACAAGATTAATTTAGAGGAAATTAATTGAGGGAAAAATTGATACTAGATCTAAACAATCCCCTTGTTATGTACAACTGTAGTAGAGGAGTAATTCTGTCTTGCTTCTTACATGACCAACCCAAGTTCCCCTTACTGGCCTATTGTATGCTTACTTAGATGAATATTGGTCTATTGTATGCTTACTTAGATGAATATTGGTCTATTGTATGCTTCTTATATCTTATATCCTTCCCGTGCCGTTAAACGTCACATAGAGCTCGCAAGGTAGTTCGCCAATGTTTCCTATCTTCGGCGAGTCTTTCAACCTCATCAAGGGATTTTATACCTGTTAATTTGGCCTCTCTTAACAATGTCCTCTTCAGAGTTTCACGCGGTCTGCCTCTTTTTCTTTGGCCTGTTGTGTTCCACTTGATAGCTTGTTTTGGGATTCTCTGATCATTTCTTCTCATCAAGTGACCAACATATGTCCATCTCCTTTTCCTGATCACCCATGAGACTGGTTGTTGTTCAGTCATCTGTCTTATCTCTGCATTGCTCTTAAATTCGTTCCACTTGATGCCGAGTATTTTCCTTAGGCATTTGTTTCCAAAGGAGTCTAATTTCTTTTCTATTTCTTTAGTTGCTTTCCAGCTTTCGCATACATAAATGAGGGTGGATATTACATTTGAATTGAATAGTCTTAACTTGGGTTTTGTGCTTATAACTTTTGAATTCCATATGTTCTCAAGGTTCTTGAAGATCGATGCTGCTTTTGCAATTCTGATTCTAACTTCCTTTCTGGTGTCACCATCCTGGTCTATGTAACTGCCAAGTTATGCAAATTGATTGATTTCTTCAATATCTGTCCCTTCTATGTGTATTTTTCCATTTTGATTAATGGGAATTTTCATTATTTTTGTTTTGTCTTTGTTAATTTCAAGTCCTATTTTGCTAGCCAGTGAAGACAGGCTATCTGTTTTTTCTTGCATGGAATTCACATTGTTACTGATAAGAGTTATGTTATCAGCTAAATCAAGATCTTCTAGTTGGGTCCCATGTACCCAGTCAATACCTGTGTTACCTGTGTAGCATTTTTTCATTATGATGTCTATTGTAATCCCAAAAAGTAAAGGAGACAGTATACATCTTTGTTTCACACCTGTTTCAATCTGGAACCATTCACTCATCCCTTCTTCTGTCTTGACTGCACAAACATATCCATTGTATAAGTCCTTAATGATGTTGACAGTTATAGATGGTATTCCATATAGACACAAAATTCTCCATAATGAATCTCTGTGTATGCTATCAAATGCCTTTTTAAAGTCTATGAAGTTCAGTATTAATGTTTTCTGCTTTTTCAATATGTTCTTCAAGTATTAATCTTAGAGTAACGATCTGGTCGAGACAGCTTCTCCCTTTTCGAAATCCTGCTTGTTCTTCTCTCATTGCAGTATCCACTATATCTTTAAGTCTATTCAAAATGACCTTGCAAAATACTTTTGACACAACTGATAAAAAGGTTACTCCTCTCCAATTGTTACAGTCACTAACGTTGCCTTTTTTTTTGGTATTTTAACAATGATTCCTTTTTTCCAATTAGAGGGGACCTTTTCTTCTTTCCAAATCTTGTTAAACATTCTCTGTAGTTGTCTCATGTTGTCACTATTGATAGCTTTTAGCATTTCGTGTGCTATTTCATCTTCACCTGCAGCTTTGTTGTTAGCCATTAAATTCACTGCTGTTTCAATTTCATGCAATGTAATTTCATGTAGGTTGACATTTAGTTGTGGGGCTGGTAAGTCGGTTTAAAGGTTTAACAATTCTTTTGGGTGTGGTCGATTAAGTATTTCTTGGAAGTGTTCAGCCCATCTTTGCTTTTGGTCTTAATTTGATGTTAATAGTGTTCAAGTTTTGCTAAGAACTGGTCGTTCTTTAGATGTTATAGTACCTGTTAGCCTCTTCTGTATGTTATATAAAGTTTTGCTGTCTCTTGTTTTTGCTGCTTTTTCTGCCTCTTTCGCCATATTGTTTATGTATTCTCTTTTATCCCTTCTAGCTAAACTTTTTACTTTCTTGTCTAGTTCTTTGTATGTTGCTTTCACCAGATCTTTTCCAATGTCTGTTTTTGCATTCAACATGTCTAATTTGACTGCTCGTCTTTCATGTATATACTTCCATGTTTTTTCTGATATCCATGCTTTTCTATTTGGTTTTTCCAGTCCAGCGCTTACTTTTGCTGCTGTGATTATGGCTGTGCTGTAAGAATTCCATAAATCATCTATACCTATCTCCTCTACTTCACTGTGTGTTTTGGAATGATTGGTAAGTTCCTGATTGAAATTAATGTTAGTATTTTCTTCTTGTAGGCTGTGGTTGTTTATCTTTCTGTGTACTGATTTCTTGTATTGGCTTTTCGATTTTAGTTTTATTTTCCCTATGCACAGGTTGTGATCACTGTTGACATCTGCACCCCTATAAGCCCTTACATCTATGAGAGATGTTCTGTGTTGCTTTCTAATACAAAAATGATCTATCTGGTTTCTAGTTCTATCATCTGGAGATATCCACATTGTTTTATGTATCTCTTTGTGTGGGAATATTGTGCCTCCAATGACCATGCCCTCTGTTAGACATATTTCAATTAATCTTTCTCCGTTCTGATTAACCATGTCAGTTCCTTCTTTCCTCATTACTTTTCAACGTCGGTGTTATCTTTCCCTACCTAAGCGTTAAGTCCCCCATAGCAATTAGAATGTCATGTTTAGGGACTTTGTTGACGATTTGTTGTAGTTGGTGATAGAAGTCGTCTTTCACATCATCATCTGCATCGTTCGTGGGTGCATAACACTGTATTATTGTCATTCTTCCGTGTCTTAGGTTGTATCGTGCTCTTATTATACGACTGTTCATTGGTTCCCATTCTACAAGGCTCTTTGCTGCTACGTTTGACATAATAATACCTACCCTATCTCGAAGTTTTCCGTCATTTGTGCCTGAATATACATTATTAATAGATATTAACTTACCGTTTTCCGCCGATCTTTTACCTGCTTCTGGCCATCGCATTTCACTGATGCCCGGTATATCTAGATGGTATATCTCCATTTCTTTGATGATCTGAATAGTTTTTGTTGTATGCTTACTTAGATGAATATTGGTCTATTGTATGCTTACTTAGATGAATATTAGTCTACTGTATGTTTACTTAGATTAACATTGTATACTTACTTAGAGGAATATTGGTCTATTGTATGCTTACTTAGATTAATATTGGCCTATTTTATGCTTACTGGGATGAATATTGGTCTACTGTATGCTTACTGAGACGAGTATTGATCTATTGTATGCTTACTTACATGAATATTGGCATATACTATGCTTACTGAAATGAATACTGGCATATTGTATGCTTACTGAGATGAACATTGCTCTATATTGTGCTTACTGAGATGAATATTGGTCTATTGTATGCTTACTGGGATGAATACTGCTGAAGCATCTGACATTTAACACACATTACAAACATAACATGTACAATATGAAGTCTGTAAGCAAATAATAGATCATTTATTCACAAAACTGGACCTCAGCAACACACCCACAACTGACAATAACAACCAGCATACCGACAAGAAAACATTAATCAATGATATGTAAAAACAATGATAAACGAATCAACGAGGATGGAGATTCATGCATTAATAACTCAGGCCTGATAACATGCAGTAACAAAACATTCAGCTGGCCTGCAATATCGATATAATGAGCTCAGTGGACATGTATCATAGAAATTCACTAGGCCATTAACAGAAGGCTCTACAAGAATATGTATACATTTTGCACTTAAAATCTCCAGGCCATGGATGCACAAGGCATACATAACTAATAATCAGTATGAATGAATACCACCTGAACAACATACCTATAATCATCATTATGCATAAATATATAATAATCAGTGTAACTAGAAAATCATTATAAATCAATGTGCATTTTAATGAGCGTATACAAATAATAAGATCACGCATATAAATATAATCAAAGTATGAATTATGCTCAAGATGAATTATAGCATTTTTATAAGCCATTAATTACAAGTAAATACATGTATTACTATAACACGTAACAGTCCCATAGAACTTCACCTTCAGTAGAAATTTACATCACAACAAACATTAAATTGTAACCTACATCAAAACCTCCTGTACACTTACATAAAACAGACGCACCTTATGAGGTGAGCATAGGCAGAAATCATAGCTAAACAATCGGTCGTCCAAATCAACATAATATAGCAGAATATTAAAGCAACAATCTATGAGCACAACGAAAACAAAACACAGCTCGGCCGTGCCTCAGATACCAAATGATGCAAGAAAAGTATCAATCACACACTAACGCCAGAAACACACTCTACCAAGTCTCGTCGACCACTACATTTCGGTCAAGGTCGTACGCCCGTTAATCCAAGAGCAAATTTCGTTTCCCACAGCTGGTAGAGCTGGGCACTACTCTGATTTTTTTAGAAAACGAATATTTCGGATACTATTTTACTAATGGAACCGACTCATGAAGCCGATTCCTCTAGTTATTTCCCTTGGTAATTTAAAATTTAAATTGGGTCGTGTGTGTGTGTGTGAGGGGGGAGGGAAAGAGAAGATTAGGAAAAGCTAATCTTCTTCTTCTTCTTCTTCGTTCGCTTCTACCACCAAGACCGCCATGTGATCCTACTGAATTTACGCCTGTGGTCCTCGTTAAGTCCCGTGGTCCCCGAAAGGACCACACGAGATCCCTGAGAGGACCACAGGAGGTTTAGAGTATCTCGGGGCGTGAGCCTGTATTCTTGGTGGGTCTCAGAAGCGGGATTGCGTGACACCGTGGTTTTCGTTGCACCAGTTTAGTCTAGAGTTGGACTTTCTCACCGGAAAACCTCGACGTGTTTAGGATATCAGTGCATCCCCGCTGGGTGAGAGGTGGTAGCCCACCCAGACCAGAATTGGACTTTCTCACCGGAAAACCTCGACGTGTTTTTAGACACCCGTGTATCAACCCCGGATGTGAGTTGGTTGCCCATCCAGTCCAGTGTTGGACTTTCTCACCGGAAAACCTCAGCGTGATTAGGATACGCGTACATCCCCGCCAGGTGAGAGGTGGTTGCCTATCTAGACTGCCCTGGTCCAGTGTCTCCGACTTCAGCATTTTGTGGTCGTGGCCGCTACCTTTCCTAGTTGTGACCAGGATGGAGCTTTTGTCCAGGAGGACGAATCCTCGCCACTAGTGACTTCCACCCCTGGGTTGAGCCGGTTTAGGCATATTATCCCAGTATGGGCGTGTTTGAGACGTGACCGACCTCTAGAGCAGAGGTACCGCGACATGCGTAGCCTTCAAGTTTCACCCCTGGTATGAGCCGGTTTAGGCATATTTCACCAGTATGGGTGTATATTAGGCGTGACCGACCTCTAGAGCGGAGGTGGTGTGACATGCCTAGCCATCAAATTTCACTCCTGGTGTGTGCCGGTTTAGGCATATTTCACCAGTGTAGGTGTATTTCGGACGTGGCCAGCCTCTAGAGCAGAGGCGCCGTGGTATGTGTAGCTCTCGCAGCGATACTACTGGACATAAACTTCACTTTATCCTTTCCACCACCTTTTCACATCGGCGCTGCACAGCAACCTTTATTTCTTTTCAGTATTTTCTTCCTTGACCGAGAGGAGCTTCACTCCACGCGCGGCATTCGAAGAGTCTACCAGCAGTGTCTTAACCTCTGGGTTAAGCCGCTTCAAGCATTTCACCCGATATGACTGCACTCAGGACGTGGCCGACCTCCAGACCAGAGGTGCCGTGATATAACTGTTTGCTTCGCTTTGTCCTTTCTATCACCTTTTCCGCAGTGGTGCCGCGCGGCAACCCCATTTGCACCTTTCTTCATAGGCCGGGAGGAGCACCGCTCCACGCACGGCAGCTGAAGAATCTCGTCAGCAACAGTAGATGAGCTACCAAAAGTGCCACTCATCTACCCTAAGTGTCTGGTTTTCAGGCGCCAGATATTCGCCTTCGCCCCTTCTCTTGTCAGTTTAAACAGTTCTGCCACGGGAAGGCCAGGAGCTGGACTTGACTGCCAGAGGCTGTTTGAGACGCACGCCGTTGAAGTGGAGATCGAATTCTTCACCCCACCTCCGGCAATGATAGTCCTTAGAACCGGAACAACTAATAATAATGAGCACATAGTTGTAACTTTTCGGTGTGCACCTTAATCATATAAAAATATACACGACAAAGAAAAAGAGAAAGAAGATAAAATATAAATTCACATGAATGATATGTAACAAATAGGAGTGACTGATTGATTGACTGATTGATTGATTGATTGATCTTTATTTCAAAGGGGTTAAGAACTGGGCAATACAGGCCCGTCTGACATTCTGCCCTTTATCATACACCTTTCACTCTGTTCCAGACATTTTACAAATATGCTGCTCATATAACAAACATAAATAACAATGAAGTAACTACATACACATAAAAATGACTGACTACATACACATATAAAAGACTAACTACATACACATATAAATGGCACTCTGCCAAACAAAAATTTCATTACTTTTCAGAATAATGTGTTCCGTGTCTGTAAGAGCAGTCTAAAATAACTTTTTAAGTTTTATTCATGCAGGCATGTAGTTGATATTAAATAGATATTGGAAAAGTTTGTAGTTGTAGGAAGGAGTATAGCTTATATTTTTATACGGGATGGGAGGATATTCCAGAGATGAGCAGCAGAATAAGTAAAGCTTTCCTTGTGAAGGTCAAGTCTAGGTTTTGGAAGACTTATGTTGTTCGAGCGTTGGCTGCACTTTGGGCTAAATTTAAACAGGTTCCATAGATAAGGTAGAGCATGCCGTGAAGGAATTTGATGTACCAACTTGGCTTTGTTGAAAAGGAACTTATTCTTAAGAGGCAGTATTTTGATACGTTTGTGCTGGTTAGTTGTTTGTGCTTGATCTTTGTTACTAATAAGCTTTACTGCTCGCTTTTGAAGTGAGTATAGCCTTTTTGTATTTGACACTGAGTAACCATCCCAGATTGTTGAGCAATAGTCTAAATGTGTTTGTATATTTGATGTGTAGTATATCTTCCTTGTGTCGTGATCGAAGAAGTGCTTGATTTTGACTAACTGGTATACTTTTTCTGCAATGAGTTTTGTTAGATATTGCACATGAAAGTTCCAGGTCAGATGTTGGTCAGTAATAAGACCTAGTGTTTTGTGCTCGCTAACGTTTTCTATCTGTGATGTTTCAATACAGAGCCAAAGTGTTGTTTTTGTCGCGTTTTGTAGTTTATCTTGCTGTTATGAGCATCGATTTTGTTTTATCAGTATTTATAACCATGACATTGTTATTGCTGCATCTAATTAGATTGCTTAACTCGACCTGAAGAGTGGATTCAAGGTTAATACAGTCGTAGTCACTGGTGTAGACTGTGCACTCATTAGGAAAAAGGTCACATGAAGAGTGTTTAAGATGAAGTGGAAGATCATTGATATAGATAGCAAAAAGTAACAGGCCTAGAATAGAACCTTGCAGAACGCCGGTGTCAGCTATAACAGAATTTGAAAGAGAATTGTTGAAGAATACGACCTGTTGTCTGTGTGAAAGAAATTGTGCAATTAATTTTATTAGGTCAGGGTGCAGTCTATAAATATTTTTTTTACAAGAACAAAATGATCAATCATATCAAATGCCTTTTTTTGAAGTCGACAAAGATGGCACCACATAGTCTGTCGTCATTTATGTTACATAACAAGTTTTCTGTCATTTTGGTGAGAGCTGTGATTGGGTCTAAAGCCTGACTGATTGTCTATGAGTAAATTGTTCTCTTGCATGTGTCGTAGAGTTATTTTGTATATGTGTTTTTCGAGTGGGCTTTGATAACGACGATAGTATGGATATTGGTCTATAGTTGAGATTGCTGGATGAGCCAGATTTAAAGAGAGGATACACTTTAGCAGTTTTAAAAGCCTCGGGGAAATAACATTTTGCAATGCACTGATTATAAATGTATGTTAGTGTATGTGAAATGACAGGTGCAGCATAACGTAAGATCTTATTGCTAATATCGTCAAGCCCAGCTGTACTATTGTTGTTTTTTTAAGGATAAAAGATAACTGTAAACTTCACTGACTGCTAAGAATGGAACGTGTAACTGTTTAAGTTTACATCTGCTATCCAGGAATGATTGTAATTCATGTAAGTCGTATACAGGAGCTGGTTTTGATGATTTAAAAAACGTTGATTTCTTCTCTGAAACGAGTAATGTTATGTGCGCTAGTGTATGCATGACTGCTGGCTTGAAAATCAAATTCCTTTATTTTTTATTTGATAAGGTATTTATGTAGTGGGGAAAATTGGGGGGGGGGGGGACGAAGCAAGTAGCTGTGACTTGCAAAAAAGGGGAGTCCGTCCGAGAGTGCGTGTGACAGAGTTATGTGAATGTTTAAACGAAGATCTGGGATGTGTTGGTAGTAAATGTAGGGTGGGGAAAGAGGAAAGGAGAGAGAGGGATATAATAATATCCAAGCAGAGAAAAATGTGTGGTTAGACAGATGAATATGGGTGGGCAGAGGGTTTGTAATCTAGCACAGCGAGGATTCTGGGATATAAGTTACATGCGAGAAAAGAGTAGAACTTAGTAGATATGGAATAATCACTGTGCAGAAAGGGAATGTTAAATAGAGCTGAATTTCGAACTAACTCGTTAACTACTCGTTAACTAGCTCGTTAACTAATAAAGCTTCTTCTACTTTTATTTTAATAGTTTAATATTTTGTTAGCACAGCTTTCCTACAGTGGCTTTCTGTATATTTACATACTTACTCATATATATATAATATTTATATATAATATTTATATATATACATATTATAAATATATATATATATACCCAACAATTATTAATGTTTTGGTAAATGTGATATGCTTTTCCACATGTCTTCATACAGAGCTAATATTAGATCTTTGAGCCACTATTTACACGTAGCATTTTGGCATTAAGACGGCTTAAAAGAAGCAGTTTCATTCATCAGGCCAAGCGTATGCATAAGCTGATACCTGACCTTCCAAATGTAGTCGCTCCATTATCATCTGTACCAGAGCATACACCATGGAAAGAAGCAGATTATACACAAATAACTATTCAAACTGAAGTGAAAGGTGTGCAGAATGGTGAGATGTAGAGCAGTCTTGTAAGATCAACAGCCACACTTAGTGTTCTAGATGATAAATATCCATGTGACGCCTGGATACGTGTGTATATTACTAATCTTTGTACATGTGCCCAGTTGCCCCAAACTGTGGAACATATCCTCCAAAACTACACTAACTATGAGACACTGAGAAATAATTACTGGCCCAGTGAAACCATTAAAGAAGATAAGCTCTATGGTTCCATACATGAATTACCAACAAAAAAAACAGTGAAATTTGTCCAAGAGACAGGACTGCAGATATAGACAGACAATGCGAACGAAGAAGAAGAAGACACGTAGCATTCACAGTAAGACACGCCGAAGTGAGTGAAATAAACCTGGAAACAGTTATTCAAGAAAAAAAAATTGTACGTGCTTGTAACAACAATTTTTGAGGGGATACCAATGTGTTCAACGTTAACATATAAAACAAACACTTTTAATAACTGCACAGTACAAAAAATATATGACTACTGTGGTTTAAATGATTCATCAGTTATCACAGAATGAATAAAGGCGCTAATGTGTATTGTAAAATGAAGGACAGTGAAAGAGAATGGCAGCTATGGAATGACATGGAGCCGTTTATTTTGACTTTCAAATTCTCCCTCTATTCCATTCAAATCGGCCTACACTGTTGACGTCAGCAAAGTGTTCTATTCACGAACTCGCAAAACGGTTCTCTACTCATATCTGGAACAGATTTGGTTTCAAGTTTCTAAAGCGGTTCCAAGTGGATACTACTCGGTATCAGGAATCGGTTTGTATCCGAAATCGGTTTATAAGAACCGAGTACCCGCTTTCACCGTAAGAACCGAAGGAACCGGTTCATAATTCGGTTCCTGCTCAGCTCGTTATAACAGCTGGTCCCAAGCCCGGATGTAGGAAGTATGGTTGGACGTAGGGGCCATCTACCCATTTCTAAAAAAAAACAAAAAACTTCAGCTACAAAAACGTCAACAAGATGCTCAACAAGGGGAAAAATTAATACTAAGAGAGTTAGGAAATTCTTCACCAGTTTCTGATAGAAAAAAAAAACAGCCCAGGATAGAAATAAATGGAGACGCGTTGTTGATGGCCTATGCCCTAGACAGGGGTAAAGAAAAGGAGGGAGGAAGGAATTATGTATGTATGCGTGTATGGATTGTGCATACGTGCATGCTTGTATGTGTGGAGGTATTATGAATTCACGTATACATGTAAGTATATATGTAATCGTATATATATATATGTATGTATGTATGTATGTATGTATGTATATATGTATGTATGTATATATGTATGTATATATGTATATATGTATGTGTGTATGTATGTATGTATGTATGTATGTATGTATGTATGTATGTATGTATGTATGTATGTATGTATGTATGTATGTATGTATGTATGTATGTATGTATGTATGTATGTATGTATGTATGTATGTATGTATGTATGTATGTATGCAATGTGTGCATGCATCTATGTATATACAGCTACACGGAAATATAAAGACGAAAAGTAAAGAAAAAGAGCGGATGTGAGGTGTAACATTAAAAAAAAATTGTCTGATAACCTCTCCAGAGATTCGCCTCTGTACTTGAATGTCCTCCATCAAGACTTGCCTGGATCTACCAAACAAGACAGGTTTTCTGCACGAGAACTGCAGAAAGCGAGGAGGAATTTAGAACAGAGTAGCACGGCTACAGATGGCTCTGTAGCATGTGACAGACCTCCACAAGACAAGGTCCACGTTTACGTAGTTATCTGCCGTAATGTATTGGGAATACCCGCCGGAAAGGTAGCAAAGGACGGATAACGTTAAGACAGTAACGTTCCGTGCCGTCTATAATTATAATGTCGCACCCCCAACCACATTTCAATCAAATACATAAAATAGGTGAATGTAGGCGTTAAGGAGGATACTATAGGTAAAGGAGGTGATTGAAGAAGGAAGAAGAAGCAGAGAAAGAGTTATGACCAAGACAGAAAAGGATAGTCGACTGAATTTACAAGATCGCATTATGTAGAACAGGAACGAATTTAAGAAAACTTCATGTTGATATATGATAATAAGGAAAAAAATGATCATATTTGCGAGTAAGCAGTTGTATGTATGTGAAAGAGTTAGAACCAAAAGAAAAATGGAAGCGGACTGAAGAAATGTCGTTCCTTCCAACCTACCAATGAAAGACCAGGATTTAATGTCCAGTTCTAGAATGGGGAATCCTAAAACAAACATAATACGTGAAACACTCTTATATTTCTATTCCTAGAGGTGTTTACGAAAAATGTGATGACGTAATAAGTCATAAAGTTTACCTGTTAGCACCTCAGTGATTGGTCCTTTAATTAAACATTAAAGAAAACGTACACAAAACCACTGACTGAGTGACACAGAGTTTGTAGGAGACAAAAGTTAATTTTTTTAAAGTCGCAAAACGAGCTAGACTGAACAAAAATCTACTGCGAGTACTTTCCCGAATTTAAAAAAAAAATATTTCGACATAATCCCCCCTCCCCCTCCTCCGTACATTCAAACACTTAACCCATTGATTCGCAAGTTCTTGAAAGCTGGCATCAAAGAAGGTTTCTGGGTGCTGCCGCATCCAAAGAATTACCTTCTTAACATCGTCTTCGTCCTCTCAGAAATTGCGACCACCCAGACGATTAGTTTATTATTGAATTTCTGGATCCGGTTATACATGGAGTTTTTTTGACATACACTTTTTTACCTCATGCTTCAAACATTTCTTTATGCATTTCCTCTGTGTGTAGACCTTTGGCCCGGAGAAAACACACGACTCCTCGCTGTTCCTCTCTTGTGCACGCATGTAACACGCTCCCCGTACTGAAACGGCAAATGTTAAATAACCATAGCATGCTAGCATAGAGCTTTGGTTCTAATTTTGCTCCACTTGGTGCTGCTACGTACAGCCCAAAAATGATCAATGAATTTTCAGTTATTTCATTCTGTGCGGATTCCATCTTATTTATTGACTCTTATTATAAATCGATATTGACTGTAGTACTTTCGTGAAGAATGGGAAAACATTCTTCATATTTTTGTAGACAGTTATGAACATTACAGACACCACATCCCTAAAACAAGCTTTTTTCTCTCTCTCCATCGACGGACTTGAATATTCTCTCTCTCTCTCTCTCTCTCTCTCTCTCCCACACCCACCAGCTCTCGCACAACGCCAAAACTGGCGGTTTGTATTTCCAGAACAGTGATATCATTTCATGTTATGAGCTGTTCTGTGATATTATACCGTTTTTTTTTAAAAGTCTAATTATTTGTAAGGCTATAAATTCCATATCGTAAACACTTGAAATTAATAACTGCCATTTGACAAGAGACAGGTAAAAGTAAAATCCCCGTTTCCATGCCGTTAATGCATATTTAGGGACACGGTGTTCGACCCGCATTTCCAAGAGCATCGGCTTATGAAAGTGTGATGTGGTCAGTATCACGCCTGGCCGCGTTTACTTTCCAGATTTCTCTGGACAGGAGAAAAAGTGGGACATTTTGGAGTGGAAAATGACATATGTCAACTTTCGATTAAAAAATAAAGCGGTGACAATCTAAAATGGATGAAACGAAAAAAAAGAGTTAGCTAAGATAAAATTATTGTATCTCTTTGTGTGCAGATTAATAAAATAACATTGCACAGTTTCATGGATGTCGGTCTCCCGGAGATATACGCTTAAGCCAAATCTTGGTCCTCAAGGCAAATCATCTTCAAGAACCTTGAACATTATATGGAACGCCGTCTACTTGCTAGCAGTGTCATACATCTAACTCATTTGACAATTATTTTAGATTTATCTTTACTTAAAAACTGGTGACCTGGTCAACTGAGTGGTTGGGCGCTCGGTTTACTAATCTGGTGGTACCGGGTTCAGGTTCCTGTAGTGGGTCTTTCTTTCTAATACAGACCCAAAAAGACCCCGGGGTCCACCCAGCCTCTACAAAAAAATAAAAAAATGAGTATCAAGGAAATCAGAGAAGGTATATGCGGCCATGCGTGATACTGACCACATCACTCTTTCATGCTCCGATTGTCTTAGAAATACGGGCCCAACACCGTATCCCCAATATACCTTAATGACGTGGAAACGGGATTTTTACCTTAACGTAATTTTTTTTTTTTTTGGTGGCTTTGGATGTATACTGTCTTTTTTTTAAAAAATCAACAAAAATGACTTCATTTTTACCTATTTGTTAAGGTAAATGATTCACATTCTAGAATTTTTCGGAAATTATTTGAATGAAATTACGTATCGTAATAACTTATATTTTCACCCAAATCAATAGTTGACAGAAAAAAGGTTTAAATTTTCATTATTAATAATAAAGTAATTGGCTAGTGAACGCGATGAAAAAAAATGTGCTGTACAAACTGGCACGGAAATGTGGTTATGGTGACGTGGGCCCAAAAGAATATTCAACCGTAATACGCTACAGCTCAAACAATCAAAAGAGAAATATTTGAAAGAAACAGAATGCAGTCGTAGGAAAATAACAAAAACATAAAATTAATTGTCTGCTATTAAAAAAAAAAGAAATGACTCAAAAGCGTAAACAACGACGAAAGTTAATGAGAAGAGAAAGGAAAACTGAAATAGAAGATGAAAAATTAATGTGAGATAATGACGTAACAGAAAATCACCGACTGAGCTTTCCTGAAAGCTTTATGTAGATCTATGTTGCCACGCACGTGGTATGGAGCATGATGATGATGATGATGATGATGTTCAAGCGTTTTAATATTTTATGACACGCGGCTGTCATGCAACCAGTAGAAATAATTTATTACATAAAGGGCAACATCTTACTGGATACTTTTGGTAAAATTTAGAACAAATCACTGACAAATCACTGTGTTTGGGGGGAGGGGGGAGGGGAAATCGGTGTCAAGCGATGACGCACGCAGTTGCCAAGGCAACATATGAGAACAGACACATCGTATAATGTCTTTGTTTCATCACGTCTGAGTTACTCCTGAATTAGATCTGGCTACGGCTTTATATTTGCTTTAATCCGCCAGGTTTATGGCAATTCCTTCAAGCAAAAAACAAGCACGTCTTGGATACAGGCAAGTGCTTACACAGGAAGAAAGTATAAGACTGTGATTGCAGTTACAGAGCCGGGCTAAGCTTTTCAGAAAGATTCATATAAATCTTAAAAGGGAGAAAAAAAAACTGGCTACTCCATCCATATTTAATGATGCACGATGCACACAAAAAAATGTAACATTAACGATTAATCTCCAATGGCGCCATTTATATCTGCTTATTTGTAGAAAAAACTGATGGACACGAAAAATTCAGTCCGGCAGAATAATCATGATTTGTTTGTGACCGCTGTGAATATGTATAGTGTATCTTTTAGCATAATCAGTGTGTAATTATTATCGTACAGCTTTCGGGTCTCTACCTATGTGGAGTAAAGGTTCTCAACGGGTGCTCCCCACTTGGGTATGTAAAGATAAAGTTAATCCTGTCATGCCTTAGGAACACATAGGGATATGGTGTTAGTGTCCATATATTTTCCATGACCTGTCAGCACACTGATGTGGTCAGCATCATGTCTGTCCGCCTTTCCTTTTTTTCAGCTCCAGAAGGAGTCAGGTACACATTTGTACAACTGGGTGACTGGGGGGCCTCCTGTCGGATTCGAACACCCGACATTCACAATGAGAGACTAGTGCACTAACTATTTCAGCACTCAGACACTCGGTTACTCATTAAGCTTTCAGCTGTCTATCTATGCAGGGCTAAGGTTTTCAACCAATATTCTTCATATAGTTTTCAGCTCCCTACCTATGCAGAGCGAAAGTTCTCAACCAAAGTTCTTTATATAGCTTTCCACAATCTAAGTAGAGCAAAGGTTTTCAACCACTGTTCTTCACTTAGCTTTCATGTATCTGTGTAGAGGAAAGGTCCTCAACCACTGTTCTTCACTTAACTTTCATGTATTTGTGTAGAGGAAAGGTCATCAACCACTGTTCTTCACTTAGCTTTCATGTATCTGTGTAGAGGAAAGGTCCTCAACCACTGTTCTTCACTTAGCTTTCATGTATCTGTATAGAGGAAAGGTCCTCAACCACTGTTCTTCACTTAGCTTTCATGTATCTGTGTAGAGGAAAGGTCCTCAACCACTGTTCTTCACTTAGCTTTCATGTATCTGTGTAGAGGAAAGGTCCTCAACCACTGTTCTTCACTTAGCTTTCATGTATCTGTGTAGAGGAAAGGTCCTCAACCACTGTTCTTCACTTAGCTTTCATGTATCTGTGTAGAGGAAAGGTCCTCAACCACTGTTCTTCACTTAGCTTTCATGTATCTGTGTAGAGGAAAGGTCCTCAACCACTGTTCTTCACTTAGCTTTCATGTATCTGTGTAGAGGAAAGGTCCTCAACCATTGTTCTTCACTTAACTTTCAGCTACCTATGTGGAGCAAATGTTTGCAACAAGTTTTCTTCACACAGTTTTTCTCGAAAGCCCCATTTTTTTCAGCTTTCTCTACGTTTTCTTCCGATTTAATCTGCTGAGGTCCCATGCCAACTTTTCAGGAATTTCTCACATGAGGTTTCACTAGAGATCTGCCGTGAATAATAAATCCTTTTGGGCTCTCAAAAACTCCCTTTTCAAAAATGAATTACCCTTACACTTTCGCTGTTAAACTGGTTTTCTTTGAACAAAATGCAAAGTGCTTTAATAACAAGAGCTTATATTATTGCAAAAAAAGGAAATTATAACAACTTGTGTAAATAAAATGTAAAATGTGTGATGGCAGATAGAGAGGTTTCTCCGCGTGTCTCCAAGACATATTTATTTGACATTAGCAAATGAACTGGGACAAACGTTGAGGAGGATTGTCGTGCTCTCTTCTGAAGGAAAGCTATGAAACTAACATCAGAGGTTCTTCAAGAAAGAAATCAAGAGACTAGTGATCTCCATTCTGATGCCAGGATTAGCGAACGAAAGCAGATGGCTGCCCTTCTGCATTACCTTCAAGTGTTCTGTAGAAAAATAGTGTCAAAATATATAGCTCGCCTGTTCTTAACAGAGGTATCAATTACCCTTTGGGTTGTGGAGTTCTGTCTTTCAACACTATTTTTTTTTCTTTTTAAAATTTGTTAAATTAGAACATTCTTTCTGTTGTACTTTTCTTATTTAGAGTAAAGCCATGTTACTGATATTTGTTGAAGTCATACTGGGACCCGAAAGATTATGAATAATTTGTATATAATTATATAAAACTAAGTATAACATAATATATATATATATATATATATATATATATATATATATATATAAAGTCACACACGAAGCCACTGCAGTGTGACATCAAAATGTATAAAGTAAGAAAACAGATAGAAACAGCTTTATTAATTAACAAGCACACAGTTGTGGAGTTTTGGTTTGCACCTTAATCATACAAAAACACACAGGACGAAGAAACAGAGAAAGAAGATAAAACATAAATTCACATGAATGCTATGTAAAAATGTAGGAATGGAAAAATATAGAGTAAATGGACCACTTAGTTGTGGCTTCTAAGAAGCTGTGACTTGTAACTGTGTCCAGAAGTGCGAATGGTGGAGTGTTGAGAATGTTTAAATCGAGACTTGTGATGTGTGATAGGTGGGTTGTAAAGGGGGCTTGGGGTAAGGACCGCGGAAAGGATCGAGAGTGATACAATTGTATCTAAACGGGAGAAAGTGAATAGGCGATTGTAGTTTGGGAAGAGGGGTTGTAATCTGATGCCATGAGGAGGTTATGAACTACGTGTTGCAAGTGAGAAAGGAGTAGAACTTAGTGCAGAGGGATTATGATTGTAGAAGAGGGGAATTTTAAGTGTAGCTGATTTGCAAATCTGATTTTCTGGTAAAACAGCCATCAAACAATGTCACTCTGACGGCATAAGATGGCTAGCGCTTGAGAACCGCTACATTCAGGAATATGGAACTCTGGAACCACATGGTTTGAACCCACTTATCACACATCACAAGTCTCCATTTAAACATTCTCAACACTCCACCGTATGTAATTCTTGACACAGCCTCTAACAAGTCACATCTTCGTACAAGTCACATCTTCTTACAAGTCACTATTTATTTTATTTTTGTCCATTCCTGTTTTTTACATACCATTCATGAGAATTTATATTTTATCTTCTTTCTCTATTTCTGAATCCTGTGTGGTTTTGTATAATTAAGGTGCAAATCGAAACGGCACCACTGTGTGCTCGTTAATTAATGAAGCTGTTTCTACCTTTTTCCTAGCTTATACTTTAAGTTATGACGATATTGAAATTGAGTGACTGATTGATTGACTGATCTTTATTTCAAAGGGGTTAAGAATTGGAGACGCAGGCCCGTCCGACATTCTGCCCTTTATCATACAAATTTCACTCTGTTCCAGACATTCTACAAATATGCTGCTCACATAGCAAACATAATTAACAATAAAGTAGCTATATACATACACATAAAATGACTAACTACATACATATATAAATGACTGATTACGTACACACATACATGACTACCTACATACACATATAAATGACTATTTACCAAACAAAAATTTCATTACTTTGCAGAATAATGTGTTCGGTGTCTGTAAGAGCAGTCTAAAATAACAATTTAAGTTTTACGATTCATAGTTGACATCAAATAGATATTGGAAAAGTTTGTAGTTGTAGGAAGGAGTAGAGTTTATATTTTTATACAGGATGGGAGGGTATTCCAAAGATGAGCAGCAGAATAAGTAAAGCTTTCCTTGTAAAGGTCAAGTCTAGTTTTTGGAAGACTTATGTTGTTCAAGCGTTGGCTGCACTTTGGTCTAAATTTAAACAGGTTCCATAAATAAGGTGGAGCATGCCGTGAAGGAATTTGATGTACCAACTTGGCTTTGTTGAAGAAGAACCTGTTTTTAAGAGGCAGAATTTTGATACGTTTGTGCTGGTTAGTTGGTTGTGCTTGATCTTTGTTACTAATAAGCTTTACTGCTCGCTTTTGAAGTGAGTATAGCCTTTTTGTATTTGACACTGAGCAACCATCCCAGATTGTTGAGTAATAGTCTAAATGTGTTTGTATATGAGATATGTAGTATATCTTCCTTATGTCTTGATCAAAGAAGTGCTTGATTTTGGCTAACTGATATACTTTTTTGTGCGATGAGTTTTGTTAGACATTGCACATGAGAGTTCCAGGTCAGATGTTGCTCAATAATAACACCTAGAGTTTTGTGCTCGCTAACGTTTTCTATCTGTGATGTTTCAGTACAGAGCCAAAGTGTTGTTTTTGTCGCGTTTTGTAGTTTATCATGCTGTTATGAGCATCGATTTTGTTTTATCAGTATTTATAATCATGCCATTGTTGTTGCTCCATCTAATTAGATTGTTTAACTCGACCTGAAGAGTGGATTCAAGGTTAATACAGTCGTAGTCACTGGTGTAGACTGTGCACTCATCAGCAGAAAGGTCACATGAAGAGTGTTTAGATGAAGTGGAAGATCACTGATATAGATAGCAAAGAGTAACAGGCCTAGAATAGAACCTTACGGAACACCGGTGTCAACTTTAGCAGAATTTGATAGAGAAATGTTGAAGAATACGACCTGTTGTCTGACTGAAAGAAATTTTGCAATTATTTTTATTAGGTCAGGGTGCAGTCTATAAGTCTTTATTTTTTTTTACAAGAATATCATGTTCAATCATATCAAATACCTTTTTTTGAAGTCGACAAAGATGGCACCACATAGTTTATTGTCATTTGTGTTACATAACCAGTTTTCCGTCATTTTGGTGAAAGCTGTGTGGCAGGAATGATTGGGTCTAAAGCCTGACTGACTGTCTATGAGTAAATTGTTCTCTTGCATGTATCGCAGAGTTATTTTGTATATGTGTTTTTCGAGTGGTTTTCATAACGACGATAGTATGGATATTGGTCTATAGCTGGAAAGATTGCTGAATGAGTCAAATTTAAAGAGAGGATACACTTTAGCAGTTTTAAAAGCCTCGGGGAAATAACATTTTGTAATGCACTGATTGTAAGCGTATGTTAGTAATGACATGTGCAGCATAACGTAAGATGTTATTTCTAATATCGTCAAGCCCAGCTGCACTGTTGTTGTTTTTTAAGGATAAAAGAAAACTGTAAACTTCACTGACTGTTAAGAATGGAACGTGTAACTGTTTAAATTTAGTACATACTGCTATCCAGGAATGAGTGTAGTTCATGTAATTCGCATACTGAAGCTGTAATCGATGATTTAAGAACGTTGATTTCTTCTCAGGAAAGAGTACTGAAGTCTAGTATAGGGGCTACAAGGAAATGTTTGACAATTCACAAAGGAGTATGGGGACACAGAGCAATTCAAAAGGGCTACTTACATACAATGACCAATCCATGTCCAATGGCGGGGTATGCAACTGTTAAAAGTTTAAGAATCCCTGCTCCAGTCAATGAGACAATGATTGACGTGGTCCACTATTATAGTACTGCTGGCTGAGATGCTAGGAATGTTCTATTAAGATGCTGATTTGTTTTATTGGTCAAAATGCTGACACTGTTTTGTTAAGATGCTGACAATTTTTTGTTAAAATGCTGACATTGTTTTGTTTAGATGCTGACGTTTTGTTAAGATGCTGAAAATGTTTTGTTAAGATGTTGACAATTTCTTGTTAAGATGCTGACAACGTTTTGTTAAGATGTTGACAATTTCTTGTTAAGATGCTAACAACGTTCTGTTAAGATGCCGAAATTATTTGTTAAAGTGCTGACAATATTTTGTTAGGATTCTGACAATATTTTGTTAAGATGTTGACAATTTTTTGTTAACATGCTGACAATTTTTTGTTAAGATGCTGACAACCTTTTGTTAAGATGCTGACAATGTTATGTTAAAATGTTGACAATTTTTTGTTAAGATGTTGACAGTTTCTTGTTAAGATGCTGACAACGTTTTCTTAAGATGCCGAATTTTTTTTGTTAAGATGCTAACAACGTTTTTTTTTTTTAAGATGATGACAATTTTTTGTTAAGATGCTGACAATGTTTTGTTAAGATGGTGACGAAAACAAAACGTTAACTCATTGCTTGCACACACCTTGAGTAATGAAAATAAACTATAGACAAATAATGAAAGGCATAAGGTTAAGTTTTTAAAAAAACGACAAACTGAGGCCTAATAATGTAACGAAATTTATACTTGATGGAAAGTTGAAGGAAGAAAAAAGAGCAAAATAAAAATAATATGCGTGGGCAACATCACGGGGTGGGCAGGGTTCACATTGAATGGATGTGGTCACTGGGTCAGCAGGAGACAGCGAAATGGAAGTCTACAACTGCCATCTATCTATTTAGATATATCACAAGATGATAATGATGGTGGTAGCCTTTTATCCATCACCTGCTACCACCAGCACCATCATAGCCATCATCCTCATAAATGCTCAAAATATTAAGAACTTTGTCTCATATCAATGGGAAAAAATACAACAACATTGTGACCATCAAAGTGAGCTTAATTTTAGAGATATCACTTTCTTGAGGGAAAAGCAAAAAAAAAAAAAGGCTGTATTAACTTACAAAGATACCCTAGCCTCTCTAATAGGCTTAAGCTTGAAGAATGCTCTGTATTTCCAAACATAACAAACTATATTCAGAATATAATGTTACGTAGTTTTATATTCTCCATATTGGACCATTGTGGGGTATCCTCTATAGGAAAACAGTGGCATACTTTCCAGTGAGGATTGTAGTATATCTTCTAGTGACCACTTTCTTTACGTTTCCGGAAGAATTGTTTTTCAGTTTTTTTTATTATTTAGTATATTATATGCAGGGACCGTACCACGTGTGGTATGGATAGAAGTTTTAAGTGTAGATTTTTAATTCCTAATGTTTTTAATCACCTTAATTTTTGTTTTAAACATTGCAAATATTTTGAAAGTTTTTTTCCCCTAAGTTTTAAGTTAGAGTACATAATAAATGTACTGTTATTTTATTCATGATGTAAGTCATTGAGTCTTAATAATTAATAAAGTTTCAGTTTTACAAAAACGATTTTTTTTAATAGCGAGGTAACTGCAGAAACGAGAGTGACAGAAAATAAAGTGTGCACGTATTAATCAAGATCATACAAGAATCTAGTATTTTGGAGAATACCTTTATCAATGACCACATACAAAAAAACACAACAGGTGAAAACGCGACAAATAGACGAAAAATTAAAATTATCTCTTTGGTATCCTCCTCAAGAGAAAGATGGGCACACAATTTTAGTTTCTTATTTATTTTTGTGTTTTTATCTAAAAATTGGCTTTTTTTCCTATGTGGCCCTTGACAATGACATTTGCTGAAATATTGAATTGTTGTTTGTTCTTCATATGTACTTGTTCATATTTTTTTTCCAGTCCTGCATCTGCCCACTTTCCTCACTCTATCTGTAAACTGTAAAAAAGGGCTCAGCTCTGTTTCTGGTCCCAGGGAGCGCCATCATTACACTCGGGGCATGCACGTGTTCGACCTTTGACATCAGGATGTCCTTCAGCGTTCTTTGTGAGATGACCCCCAATGTTGCGTTGATTGTGTGTTTAGGTAGATTTTTTGTTGTTGTTGCAACTACTGCCTTTGGGTACATGTAATGCAGTGAGTCGCGTGTGGTAGGTGCCTTAGATGAAGTTGGTTTGCAAATGTTCGTTCAGGTTTTGTCTGATGGGTTTGTATAGGTCAGATTTGTCCATTTGGATGAGGCCCTTCGGTTTGGCTCTTGCTACTGGCTGGTCAGACTTCTTGTTTCCGTGGACTGGACATACATACATACATGGGCTGGGCAGTTTATCCATGTGATGTTTTTGATAAATCAAAAAAATAAACAAAATCAGGCACCATCATTCTTTCTATAAAACTCAACCATACGCCTCTGTCTACCTTCATTACTAGAACCAGTTTAACGCAGTTGTCATGTCTCCAGTAGTTAATACCATCACAGACAGTGTATAGAGTTAGGGGACCTAGCATGAATTTTGTGACATTAAAAAACGGAAACTCCCGAGGAGACTTTCCTGTGAAAACTAACGGGAGACAAAAACGTGTAGCACACACGTAAAAAATAACAGGAATTTTGGAGATTAAAAACTCCGGCTGTTGCAGAAAAGAAAGACAGAACAAGGCTACCCCAGTATTTGATTGACTTGTTGTGTCAAAGTGGCTGTCAGGGTGCGTACTTAACAGATAGCACGTATAAAGGAGAATGGAGAGAACTGGCTGGTTTGTGGGTCTTCTTCCCAGGCTGTGATATCTACAGCTTTCGCCCGCATACATCAGTCTTCCACGTGATTTATTTATTTATTTTTATAACTGGATCTGTTTTTCTCATTGGAGTTCAATTCCCCTGGCCAGATAGTGCTCTGTTTAAAGGGGTGTGGACGATAAGCGCTTAGGTAGAGGGGTGTACGACCTTGACCGAAGCGTAATCGTCCACGTGATTTGGTAGTTGGTTTCGGGGGTAGTGTACACTTGAAAATTGTCTTGCATCAGAATTATCTTGGGCATGGCCGGGCGATGTCGTGTTTCGTTGTGCTTATGGATGTGCTGTAATTCCTGTATATTATTGTGATTGTTTAGTTATATATTCTACCCGTGTCCACCTCATTTGGTGTAGATTGTGTAGTGTGAATTAACTGTGATGTAGGGTTCGTATCATTACGTGTAGAGATTAAAACTATGTCTGATTTCATTATGAATACTCTGCATATTGGATTGGTAACACGCATGATTTTCTTATATGCTCATTATGTAGACTGACATTATGTTTACATCAATACAAATTATTTTGATGTATGTCATGGCAGCTAAGGCTTTGGAGATTAAAGTGCAGTTGCACACATATTCGTAGTAGAGGCTACATGTAGGGCCAGAGAGCTCTGGGCCTTGGCTCCATAATGCTCATAATGCTTGAATTAGTTTGCATTGCCACTGATTGTTCATCCATTGCTTTTTCGTTATTGATGAATAATGTCTTGATGTCATGTTGATTGTAAGTACCAATTTGTTTGTGGTTGTTGTGGTTGATGTGTGAGATTAAAACTGGTGTATTATTGATTTTAGACTTGGTGATTTGTATTGAGTGTCAAATGTATTGCTGTATTGATTGTCACGCTTGAGCTAAATTATACACAATTAGCATACAATAGGCCAAGGAAGGGGGAAACCTGGGTTGGTAGTCTAATGAGGGAGTAGCATTGGCCTCTAGTACTGTAGTACATGGCAAGGGAAATGTTGGTCTGTTAGATTTGCCTCTAGTACTGCAGTACATGGCAAGGTAAATGTTGGTCTGTTAGATTTGCCTCTAGTACTGCAGTACATGGCAAGGGAAATGTTGGTCTGTTAGATTTGCCTCTAGTACTGCAGTACATGGCAAGGGAAATGTTGGTCTGGAAACCATCTTGAGAAAATATGCCTCCCAAAATTGATGACATGTAAACTTGCACCATCAAGTTTTGCAGGGGCACCACTGACGATGAAGTATAGGGTCTTTGTTGACTTTGTTCCTCTAACTCTGAAGCAAGCAGCCAGTTATGGGTCTCATTCAGCTTGAGGTACTGAGATGTGAGATTGATGAGAATTTAAAAAACAAAACTTTTAAAAGAAAAATTTGAATGGGAGGCGACAGGATATGGTACAAACTACACCTTCTAGTGTACCTTAAATGAATACTCCAATGTGAATAAACAGCAAGATACAGAGCTACTTTATCCATTTCTCTTCTGTTTTACTTTTGCCAACCATGGCCTACCCCATTAAAAATATAGTTTGATGGAATGCATGTTTGGCACATGTCATCATTATTATCATCATCATGTGCCATGCCGATAAGTGTTGTTAGTCATGCTTTTCCACATATTTCAGTCCTTGATATTTTCCATCAGCTCTCTTTGTGATTGTTGTTGTTGTACCATCGCGTTGGACTCTCCATTATTTTTCCCCTTGGTCTTCCCCTGTCTCTCATTTCATTTATCTTTCCTGTTGTTGTGATCCTTTCATTCCTCCTTTTTTATTATATCTTTGATGAATGATGATTGTCGTGTTTTATTATGCATTTAATAGTACCCCATGTTAACGAACCGGCTCCGGTCGGCAACTGTAGCACGCCATTTTCTGCTTCATCACGACCTTTGCTTGAAGAAAACGAAAAACCCTCCAGATATCTCCAGTGATCTGGACTTCTAAGATCAAACACCTACTTTCAGCTAAACACTTTAAATCGTTACGAAGACGATGATATCAAGACGACGCTGAATGAAGAAAAGAAACAGCAATGTATCAACTTTGTAATGCACTTTATTGGTATCAGTGCGCTGGGAGTATTTTCTTAAAATCCCCAAATGATCCCCCAGAAAAAAAAAAACCAAAAACTGACTAACAAAAAATCTAGTCTTTAACACTGTCCAAAGTTTGCTTTGTGGCTTTGTAGGTTCTTTATGACGAAAACATCTGAGGATGTTTGCCCGTGTGTTAATGAGAACTAGGTATATTTGAGAAGACACGAAGGAAGACCGCGTTAAAAAAATACATTAAAGTGTTGAGTGTGGTTGCTCTGCAGTGTATTCAAATATCTCAGCGCAGCAGAATGGGTGCAACTATAATGTTTTACCGTAATCTTCGGGTTCTTAAAAACAAAAATCAACCTCATTAATGTCTGTGTAACTAATTCAAATAAGAAACGAAACAAATAAAGTTTAATAGTATAGTGTTAAACTAAAAAAAAAGAGGTAAAAGGTAAAAATCTAACACTACAGTTCTGAGCTTTGGGGTTTCCAGGACAAAAATAAAAGAAAGGAAGAAAAATAATAAAGGAAAGTTTAACTGTAGTAAGGAAATTACACGGCAAACTAATACTTGATACTCGTTTTTCACAAGGGATTCCTTTCACAGCGCCCGTGCATACCGGCACTGGCGCGGAGAAAAGGAGGCAGTGCTCTTAGTGCTTGGCGTGGACAGACCACATCCTCTCCACGTTGTCGTAGCGTCTGCAGTGGTGCCCTAGCCAAATGAACTTCTCCATGGCGCACATACCAGCCCCCACTGGTCCGCACACTCTGTTGCTGCAGTCCATGAGATGATCAGAGTCTTCCTGCCAATACAAAGCGTTAACAAATCAGCACTGATTTCTGTCACATACACATTTTTAACAAATCAGCATTGATTTCTGTCACATACACATTTTTTAACAAATCAGCACTGATTTCTGTCACATACACATTTTTTAACAAATCAGCACTGATTTCTGTCACATACACATTTTTTAACAAATCAGCACTGATTTCTGTCACATACACATTTTTAACAAATCAGCACTAATTTCTGTCACATACACATTTTTAACAAATCAGCACTGACTTATATCACGTGCAGAAAAAAAAAATTGGCAAAGCATCGATGCTTTTTCTTACATACAAAATGTTAACAACATTGATTTTTATCACATACAGAAAAGTAACAAATCAGCAATGATTTCTATCACACACACAAAAATTAGCAAATCAGCATTGATTTCTATCACATACAAAAAAAAATTAACAAATCAACATTGATTTCTATCACATACAAAAAAATATGAACAAATCAACATTGATTTCTATCACATGCCAAAAACGTTAACAAGTGAGTTTTGATCTCTACCACATAAAGTATATACTGATAGCTTGTTTTTAATCCCTTTTTCTTCTTTTGCGTTCAGTTTCTTATGGTCAGCCATGCAAGCAAAATAGACGAGTCCGTGAGATACTATCATCAGCAGAAGCTCTTCCTGGGTGTCTCACAGTTTGTCACCCACGTCCTTTCCTCGTACCATGTTTTAGCTTCTAATTCTCTGTGACAGTGCAGGTCTACGAAGACTTTTTCTGGGGTCTGGAAACTGCTTTTGAAGGAGGAGGAGGAGAAGAAAGAAGAAGAAGAAGGAGGAGGAGGAGGAGGAGACGGAGAAGGTGGAGAATGAGGTGGAGAAGAAGAAGAAGGAGGAGGAGGAGGAGGAGGAGAAGGTGGAGAATGAGGTGGAGAATGAGGTGGAGAAGAAGAAGAAGAAGAAGGAGGAGGAGGAGAAGACGGAGGAGGTGGAGAATGAGGTGGAGAAGAAAAAGAAGAAGAAGAAGGAGGAGGAGGAGGAGGAGAAGACGGAGGAGGTGGAGAATGAAGTGGAGAAGAAGAAGAAGGAGGAGGAGAAGACGGAGGAGGTGGAGAATGAGGTGGAGAAGAAGAAGAAGAAGGAGGAGAAGGAGAAGACGGAGGAGGTGGAGAATGAGGTGGAGAAGAAGAAGAAGAAGGAGGAGGAGGAAGAGGAGGAGGAGGAGATATGATCAAAATAGGGTTAAACTGCCATTCAGTTTGTAAAGATGGATCTCAAGTCTCCACTGTCCCTTTTTTTTTTCATCGGAGCCATATAATAATGGTTTGCGGTTTTCTATAAAGCTTTATAATAATTTCTCTAGGGTGTATGATTTTGAAGGGCAAAATGAAGATATGTTTTTGCTAGTGACGCAAAATAGTCTTTCTTCACATCAGCGTAATTGAAATGTGGTAACAGATCGAAAAAAAGCACGAACATGGCTGTGACTCAAGAAGAATATTTAGGTCTCGCAACCCAAGGGACACAATAGGCCGAAGAAAAAGGGGCAGACCGCGTGAAACTCTGAAGAGAACATTATTAAGAGAGGCCAAGTTAACAGGCATAAAATCCTTTGTTGAGGTTGAAAGACTCGCCGAAGACAGGAAAAATTGGCGAACTACTTTGCGAGCCCTATGTGACGTCTAACGGCACGGGAAGGATATAAGATAAGATATAAGATAAGAACCCTAGGGGTGTAGCACCAAGTTTTTTTTTGTCTTGGTTTACAGCTCCAAAATGAGATATTAAAATAAAGATGGTCTTGCGGCCACATACATTTGTATGCAACTAAACCTTGTGACAAAAAATGCAAATAATAAGAAAATACGAAACCCACAAAAAGGGTAACAATAGTATTACACTACATCCGGTTACAACAAGTCAAATGGTCTGGCCATTTACACGACTTCTGTCAGACAGTATATCATTAAAAAAAACAAAAATTCACCCTAAGATTTGAAGATAACAGAAGATGGGGCGCTCCGCTCAAGAAGTGAAGGGAACAAAAGCTACAGAAACTTGAAATATCCCATCATTTGAAACAAATTGTCGAGCCTTATCTTGACGTCTCCTCAACACTGAAAGGTATATGAAGAAGGAGACAAGGCAAGACAAAAATGATAAATTACCATGAGGGACTGAAACGATTAGGGGTAAAATAGAATAAAGATTTATCAAAACAGATTGCCTCTATTTTAGTATTAAATAAATATGTGACCTGACATCACAAACTATTCTACTGTCAGCAAACTGGGGTAACATCTTTAAGATTTTTGTGGTGGAAAATAAAATAATTAATGTTGGAAAAATTTTGCGATGTGAGCGTTTTATGAAAAGCATTTACAAGCATCATACTGCATGCTGATTTCTGTAAAATGGTGCTAATGGTCTAAAATGAGTCCTGTTTCCACTGTGCCAGTTCAGGCTCAACATACAATTATGTAATCATTTTCGTCGAATCACGATCTACACGTCTCATACAGCAAACATTCTTTTTCAGAACGGCTCTTGGCTTTTGAAAGCGTGCCACATGTATTTTAAACTATCTCTCTCTCTCTCTCTCTCTCTCTCTCTCTCTTAGAATATAGGCATTTATCTCAGGCTTCCACACTTCAGAGCACATTCAGAAGCTCTGCCCCTCTAACCAAAGAAGACTGCCCACATGGAGTTACTCTGGAAAATAAATAAACGTTGGACACAAAGCATGGCATCTAAACGCCTGCACAATTTATCTAGACAATAAATACATTATATATGTCTGAGTCTAAAACGAGAAACGTAGAAGAAGGAGGATAAGAAAAAAAAAGAAGAAGAAGAAGAAGAGAAAGAAGAAGCAGAAGAAGAAGGAGGAGGAGAAGAAGAAGAAGAAAGAAGAGGAAATAAGGAGGAGGAGGAGGAGAGAAGAAGAAGGAGGAAGAGATGAAGAAGGAGGAAGAGGAGGTGGTGAAGGAGGAGGAGGTGGAGAAGAAAAAGAAGAAGAAGGAGGAGGAGAAGAAGGAGGAGGAGAAGGAGGAGGAGGGGGTGGAGAAGGAGGTAGAGAAGAAAAAGAAGAAGGAGGAGGAGATGGTGGAGAAGGAGGTGGAGAAGAAGAAGGAGGAGGAAGAGGAGGAGAAGGAGGTGGAGAAGAAGAAGGAGGAGGAAGAGGAGGAGAAGGAGGTGGAGAAGAAAAAAGAAGAAGGAGGAGGAGGAGAAGGTGGAAAAGAAAAGAAGAAGGAGGAGGAGGAAAAGAAGGAGGAGGTGGAGAAGAAAAAGAAGAAGAAGAAGAAGAAGGAGGAGGAGGAGGAGAAGGAGGAGGAAGAGGAGAAGAAAAAGAAGAAGAAGGAGGAAGAGAAGGAGAAGAAAAAGAAGAAGAAGGAGGAGGAGAAGGAGAAGAAGAAGAAGGAGGAGGAGGAGGTGGAGAAGAAAAAGAAGAAGAAGAATAAGGAGGAGGAGAAAAAGAGCTGGAGAAGAAAAAAGAAGAAGAAGAAGGAGGAGGAGGAGGAGGTGGAAAAGAAGGTGGAGAAGAAAAAGAAGAAGAAGAAGCAGGAGGAGGAGAAGAAGGAGGAGGAGGTGAAGAAGAAAAAGAAGAAGGAGAAGAAGGAGGAGGTGGAGAAGGAGGTGGAGAAAAAAGAGGAAGAAGAAGAAGGAGGAAGAGGAGGAGGAAAAGGAGGTGGAGAAGAAAAAGAAGAAGAATAAATAAGACGTTTTATTATTAGAAACAGTTTAAATTTTTTTAAAATATTTACTTTATCACAGTTTTCAACACAATCCTAGCAATCGTGTTCTTCAAAATTCTGTTCTCCAGTTTTTGTTAAACGAGGAATATTTCCAGGATTTCAGGTTGTTAAAAAAACTATATTCATTTCATGCAAAAACACGAAAGAAATTTCTTTGCGCCATTTCAGAGAAACTGAGATTTTATTCTGCTCCAAAATGTTAAGCCTGTAAGATGAACGAACAAAGGAACGAAACAAACTTTTATTTTCAGAGGCTGGAGAGCTGAGCAGGCAATCCCATCTGATATTTTTCTGCGCTACACCGTTCAATTTTCTCTACACCGCAGAAATTCAGTTTAATGTTACAAAAAAAAGTAATGAATATATCATCATCATCATCATCATCCCTCTGTTCTCCCAATGAAGCATAAGACATTGACAAAGGTTCCCCAGCCAGTCCTGTCTTGAGCAAGCGCGGGATACCTCAAACCATGTCTTCCCTGCTTCCCTTTAACTCTTCCTGTACTGTGCGTCCCCATGTTCCTAATGACCTGCACCTCTTTCCCTTCCCTTGAGGTCTCCAAGTCAAGGCGATTTAGAGAGTGTCTTGTTTGTTTTTTGTTTTTTTTTTAATTTTCCATTCGTAGTATGTGCTTTAGCCATTTCCATCTTTGCCATTTTGCCCTCTTTTGTAATATTTTCAATGCTCGTCGCTTGGTTATTTCCTCGTTTATCACGCGTATTCTTAGAATTCTCCTAAAGCAATAAATGTACAACCGTAAACACTAGTCCTAAATGAATGTTTTACTATAAAGTGAAAGCTGAATGACAGGGGGCACAATACGGACCAGCGTGTTCAAAAAGTAGAACTTAGAATGATGCAATAAGAAATTTTGATGTCATCATTTTTGTTAATGCTTTTAAAAGCGAACCAAAAAACAAAACAAAAAAAAAACCCCACCTTATTTCTTTAGTAAAATGTGAGTTTTAAATAGCCTTCTTCTGTTTCGGTCTAGTCCGCGTCCAGGAAACAGAACTTTTGTTCGATCTTCAGTAGGTAGCAAAGTTCATGTACGAGAAAAGGTGCTGAAGAAATAGATCACCGGAGATCAGAGTCTAGACGGGAACGCGTATGACCGCTGAGGCAGTAGGAATTCACTTGAAGTGCCTAATTTCCTTTTTTTGACCGCACAGGGGAAAACTATTTCCTTCCTGGCGTTTCTAGACTCTTTACACTTCTTTTTGGTACCATCTAGAAAGTAATGTATTACTTTCTTCTCAGCTTCGCTTTTGTGTGTGTGTGTGTCTCATTCAATTTCTTTTCTCTCATATCATCTAACTTAATACTGATTTATATATGTTTTCTTTCCAGTTTTTTTTAAAATTACAAACTTTAGCAATTCCTTGTTAGCTTTACTGATCTCCTCTCTCCCTCCCTTCTTCCTCTCTCTCTCTCTCTCTCTCTCTCTCTCTCTCTCTCATGGTCCTGCGTGCCCAGCCCAGTTCTACGGCCTTAGATAGTTTAGTCCGTTCGGTCATTATCTGTAGTCCGTTCCTTCTCTGCCTCACTGTCTGAGATGGTTGCTCAATGTCACATATTAAAAGGCTTCATCTTCTTCACAAACGGGTAGCAAATCTTATCAGTGACGATGAGAAGCATCTAACACAGAATTTTGACCAGCACAAGCATCTCCGAATTCTGCCTCACAGAAATAAATAGAATGCTTCTGAACAAAGCCTCGTTCATTCATATAATTTTCTATTATATATATTACTATATAATATTCTATCGCACAGTGCTCTGCTGCAATTGTGGTCATTGATTAAATCTAACCCAAAACTTAGCCAACATCTGAACAGTTGTCTTCTGCCAAACTCAAAATTTCAACAGTGCATGAAAAGTATTGTTTTACTCTCCTGCACACCTTTAGAATACTCTCCCAGCCACTTAAAATCCATAATTATTATTTCTTTCTTTACTACTACTCTGCGTGAGAGACGAGAACATTAGCTACTACACTACTTAGGAGCCCGGTTTTTCATTTCAACAGCTGGTTAACCTGGAGCGTCCCCAACCGAACCTGAACAACCTGGAGCGTCCCCAACCGAACCTGAACAGCTTACCTCTGCGTGAGAGACGAGAACATTAGTTACTACACCACTTAGGAGCCCGGGATTCTTTAGGAAGAAAAAAAAATACGTTCCAGTTATAAAACTGTTAGAAATGGCACAGTGACAAAAATGATAATACATCTCTTCGAGTTTTTGGAAAGCCCACACAAAACCACTAAGCTAATTACTCTTGTGTGTATGTTGCCTTGGCGTTGGAGGTGTACATTTCTCACGACATCATGACATTTTCTCATTCGTTTTACAAATGAACGCTTTTCGTCTAAGTATGTCAACTGTTTCACAAATTAAAATGTGATGAAAGCCTGATTTCAGTTTCTGCTAATTTTGGAAGAGGAGAATTTTATTCATAAAATTCCACATTTCCCATTGGTATCCACTGGGAAAAACAAATTAGTTGGAATCCACCTTGCGAATAATGTAACCCCTTTTCCTGATATGCTGAGATTAACCAAGGAATTACCATCAGATAAGATCTTGAGATCCGACTAAGGAATTACCATCAGATAAGATCTTGAGATTCGGTACCTGTTATGGAACTCACTCATGCCTTGAGTCTGAACCGCTTTACTGAGGATTAAGTGGCTTAGACAGTCACAATGACGTTGGCTCAAAGCTTGTATCGGGACAGAAACAGCCATCACTGCAGAAGTCCACAATTCAACTTGAGTTATCCGCTCTCGCTATATCGACTTGCTTATCTTGTTATAAAGCACAATAGGTTTGTGAGGTTTTATGCTTAGTTGTAGCTTTGAAATCGCTGAATGTTGACAACATAGATTACGAGATAATGCGACCGTTTATCGCATGCCGAAATATTGGATGTTGTATGTTTTTCATTTATACAGTCTCATCTCACTCTCATACTTTCTACTCGTTCTTTCTCACTTTTCTCGCCTTCTTCACTCTCTCTGCCGCCTTGTAAAACTGCACCATCCACCTCTATCCACCTTTATTATTTGAACCAGTTTTACTGCAGTCGCCATCCATTTTATCGACTATTTATCTCTGTGTGTGTAAAGTGTTTGTGTTTTTAGATGTAAGGAGAAAGGAAGAGTCGATATTACCTGCTTACATTTTGCATCTTTTACCAAGTATGATTGTAAATGTGATCCTTTCTTGCGCCAAATGATTAGCCTATTTGGATATTTTTTTTCCTGTTCTTTTTTTTCCTATTTCTTTTTCTGTCTTTCAGCTTTTCAATGATTGTCCAGTTCTCAAAACTGTTTTCACCTTCACGGCCATAGATTGATTTTTGTAAAAATGTTAAATTGTATTATCTTATAATTATATTTTAAGTTAGTGCTTTATATTGAGAAAATCTTCAATTATTTTTATTTTTGTCAAAAGCATTCTCTCCGTCTTTGTCCAAATCCTTATTCTTCTTGTTTAGCCACATAAATGAAATCATCACACACACACACACAATGTCACAAAATCTGGTTAGCCATAATATGTGTTTCTATCATTTCTTTCGATAAAATAAAAATAATACGATCCTGATTTGTTCAATTAAGGCTCATGCTCTCCTTTGTCAGAGACGTTATGATCGCTTAAAGAAGATTATTATTCTCGCTAGACAAAGGCTTACAACGAGTAGCTTTGACACGAACTCCACAGGGCAAAAGACGATTGGGACGACCCACGGAAAAATGGGAGACTCGGAGCAGAGAGAATACTGGTAAACAAATAACTTTCATGGGAGACAGCCAAGAAGATGGCGAAGACCCGACAAAAAAGTGGAAATCTTTTGCTCGTAGCTGCCTTATGCCTTGTGCAGTGACGGGACGAGACAGACAGACAGACAGACAGACAGATTAGATAGATAGATAGATAGATAGATAGATAGATAGATAGATAGATAGATAGATAGATAGATAGATAGATAGATAGATAGACAGATAGATAGATAGATAGATAGATTCTGAGCAGTTGTATATGTCCTTGATTTTGTGCATCACTTTGTCATTCCTATAGACTTGATACCTTTGTGTCTGTCCACATTTTCCACTTACAAAATGCAGGAAAAAACTAAATTGCCGCCGTTACATTAAAACTGAATTCATTCATTCATTTGCATGTCCCTTGTGGAACTTTGCCTCCCTAACATCACTCCTGTAGTCCTCTCGGTTGTGAGCAAGATGGCCTGCTGCTGATGCATCCATTTAAAACTGAATACCAACAAGAAATAATCTCATTTACAGCGACGGTCGCAGTTTTTAAAAAAAAGGAATTGTTAATTTACGAAAATTGTAGACCTAAGCAAAAACGTCTTAGTTTGTGCCTGTAAAATCATTATCTGATAAATGTTTTCAATGACAACTACATTACAAGGCTTTCCACATAACCTGAAACAGCAGCAGCAGTAGCCAATACCACAACAACAACAACGTGATGCAAGAAGCGTCGAATTCCAACACACACAAAAAAAAACCGCACTGACAATATTAACATAAGGCTCACCTCTTCCGAGAAGCAGATGTTGCATATGAAAAGACACGCGTCGTATGGCTCCATCTGGTCGAGGGACACGATCGGCTCCACGGCACCAATCGACGTTGACTGGACACCGGTCAGCAGGCACGCCAAGGCCGCGAATACTGCAAGAGCGCTGATAATTGTTGTGGAACTCATGCTGAACTGTACCGTTGGCTGCATAGGATAAATAACAAATATCACAGAGTTTAGAGTAAAAATCAGAGAAATCAATCACTGAAACAGATGGTATACAAGATGCATTGCATTAATGCCTTTCGCATTTATAATACAAACGGTCATCGACATATAAATTCCGCCCGAACCCGTCGTAAGTCAACGTGATCATAAGCAGAAAATCACAGTCATGCATTGACTTACGGCAGCATTCAGGTCCTACCATCTGATCCTAAGTCGATTCAGTCGCTTGTCGATAGCCTTAGCGCAAGGTCAGGCACTAAAGACATTTCACCACTGTAACATGCTACAAGATGAACACACACGTTTACCGTAATTTTAAAAGATTAGCAGAATGCAAATTAGCACAGTAACTGAGAAAATGTGCGAGGAAAATAAGCACAAAATATCAGTCACAATACTTTAAATAAAGAATCATATTGTAATAACTCTTCAGTGGTACATACTTTGCAGAAATGACCATACACATATTGTATACACTCCCACATTCATACATACTCTAGTCACCAAATGAACGCCCCCAGAGGCCGTGATGCTGCAGATTTTAATGAAAGCTGATAACATCACATGAAAAGACAATGGAATATAAGAAGCGAGAAACCAAGGACGCGGTGCCGGAACGAAGCTGCATATTTACCGTGCCTTGTATTTCATTATTTCTTAAATGGAATGTACATATACGACCCCACCTGTAAACATTAACGGCCGTAATTTGGTCGGCCGTTAAGTCGGCGCATGGCCGCATTACTGAGTCGCATATGTTCGCAGTACTGTACTGTAAACAGTGCACAAACGCTTGTTCACATGAACAGCATATTTGTAGAATGTCTGGAATAGAGTGAATGATGTATGATAAAGGGCAGAATGTCAGACGGGGCTGTGTGCCCAATTCTTAACCCTTTTGAAATAAAGATAAGTCAGTCAGTTCATTTTTAATGTTAATATTAAGCTGTAAAGGTAGGAGAGTACTTAATATAAATAATAAAGTAAAAAAATAAATACATAAATAAAGAATGAATCAGTTTGTGTCAAGGATCACAGATTGCTAACAAAACAGAGCTTGGATGAACACTGATTGTCTATCTCTGTCTGTCCGTCTATCCTTCTATCCTTCTATCTGTCTATCTGTAAATTTGTCTGCCTGTCTCTGCGTGTCTGTCTATTTATCGAGTGGATGTGAAAACCGGTTCATGGAATTTGAATTGTGAGTATTCATCCATTTTTTAAAAAATGTCTTTTAAAATGATACATTTAAATGGCAGTAACTGAGTACCATCTTTGCTTACTCTGAAGAAATAAAAAAATTGCATAAGTAATCATGGATGATAAATTATAGCCAAAGAATACTAATGATCGGAATGTATAAACTAGGAAAAAAGTAGGAACAGCTTTATTACTTAACTTTTACAACGATGTGAAGTTCCGGCGTTAGCCTTCATCATACAAACATAAACGGGCCAAAGAATCAGAGAGAGGAGACAAAGTATAGATTTACATGAATCCTATGTTAAAGAAATAATTTTAAAAATGAAAAAAAAAATGGCTAAAGAGGTGGGAGAGGTGTATTAAGAGATCAAATGAGAAGAAAGACGTATAAAAACGTTTGTCGCAGTGGAAATAACTTAGTAACACACAATAATTAGTGTATATAACTATACACGCGGCACTGCAGTAAAGCTGTGATACCAAAATGTATAAACTAGGAAAAAAAGTAGAAGCAGCTTTATTACTTAACGTTTACAACGATGTGACGTTTCGGCGTTAGCCTTCATCAGACAAACACAAACAGGAAGAAGAATCAGAGAGAGGAGACAAAGTATAGATTCACGTCTGTAAGGCTGAACAGAGCACCACATTGCACTAAAGAAGAAAGCTTTCAGATGTTTGTCTGAGAGTTTAAAAATAAACATACAAAAAAAAAACAGAAAAAGGATAATAACACTAGGCTATAATAGGCTATATCTAAATTTATGTGTTTATTTCCAACAATAGAGTTCGCAATCAGCGATCCGTAGCTGACACGCTGGTGTCAGGGCTGGCAAACCATACCCCGACAAAGACCCTGTCCCACCTCACCGTCGGTATCTCACAATAACAGGCCCAGCTTGATTAATGGGGCCAGGGACCACCATAGTTCCCATGGAGTCTGCTAAAGAAATATTGCACAGCCTGTGCTGTTTTTTTAGCTGCACTTAGAGATTGAAAAAAAAGCTGCCATGACCCGTTCACAATCCGATCCATGCTGCTCAACATCTCCACGACATCGGCGACAAAGGACATCAGACCGCAGTTCCAGGGAGATAGACGGAGAAGGGGGAGAAGAGCGGACCAGACTATCAGTTTCCAAGGAGTGATATACTAGCTGCAGCAGAGCTTACAGATAAGACAACTCAGATCCAACATTTCTAGACCGTACTCGTTTCTCTTACATTTATTATCACATAAATTATGAAGCAGTTTAGGCATTCTGTTGTAAAACTTGACATGCGGAATGGCCCTAGATCTCCCATACTAAAATCCAGCACAGGGAAAGACTCAAAAATATTGATATTATAACTCACGCTATGTTATCTCAAAAACTCAAGATGTAGATGAGCAGAAACATTTTAACTCGTGAGCACATATCACCACATGTGTTACGCACAGGCACGCACACACACACAGGGTGATTGATAAGTTCTCGGCATAAGGTACAAATACTTGAAACGCACAGTTGATATTAGGTGCATTTATAGATCAGGTTAATGTAAGATTAAACACCAAGTTTCAAGAAATTAACTGCAACCAATTTTTAAAAGAGTATTGAATTGGTAAGTTGTGGCAGATTTTGAGAAAACGGATAAAATTTCTCATCGAGCAGTCATTCGCTACCTCTGAATCAAGGACTTATCATCGAAGGAGATCCATGAGGATATGGTAGAGACTCTAGGGGGAGTGCCCCTTCTTACAGCACAGTGAAGAAATGGGCATCTCAGTTCAAACAAGGAAAGGAGAGTCTGGAAGATGATCCCCATCCAGGAAGACCAAGAACGGTAACCACCGATGAAACCACCGGCAGAATCCATGACACGATAATGGAGGATCGACGACTGAGAGGTACATTGCTACTGAGTTGGGCATCTCCCAGGAACATGTTCATGCCATTATTCACAATAATCTTCAAATGACAAAGGTATCTGCTCGATGGGTCCCGAAACTTCTTGGTGCTGATCACAAACGACAGTGTCTCAACATGTCAATAGACAATCTTGGTCATTTTTCTGCAGATCCTGAAAAGTTTCTTCAGCAGTTTGTGACTACGGATGAGACTTGAGTTCATCATTTTCAACCAGAAACCAAAGAACAGTCAAAGCAGTGGAAACATCACGGATCCCCACCTCCAAAGAAATCAAGGGTGGTTCTGTCTGCAGGCAAAGTGATGGCTTCCATCTTTTGGAATTTAGAAGGTGTGCTATTGGTAGACTATCTTCAAAAGGGCAGAACAGTCACCGGGGCCTATTACGCTAATCTTGTGAAGCAACTGCGGGTCAAACTGAAGGAAAAGCGTGGAGGGAAACTGACGAGAGGCGTTGTCTTTCATCAAGACAATGTTCCATTTCACAAGTCGGCGGTGGCAATGGCTGCCATTCAAGAATGCGGCTTATAGCTCCTTGAACATCCTCCTTATCCCCCAGATTTGGCCCCTTCGGACTATTACCCGTTTACCAAACTCAAAAAGGAGCTCAGCGGTTGCAAATTTGCTTCAGATGATGACGTAATTCATGCTGTAGACCGCTTTCTACTGGCACAAGATGCTGACTTTTACAATGAAGAGATTCGTATGCTCCAGGATGGCTGGACTAAGTGTATAAACTTGCAAAAGGACTATGTTGAGAAATAACCCCAAAAAGTTGTCCACAAATAATCCGTTGTACCTTATGCTGAGAACTTATCAATCACCCCTCGTATGTTTGACTCTTTGCTGCTTTCTTCGGCTTTTACTTTCCTTTATTTTCTCCAGTTAAAAAAATGCAGTTCTGTTTCCTTCGGCGGCCTGGTCGGTTGAGTGTTTAGGCGCTCCGGCCGTACCGGCTTCAAGTCCTAGCAATAGGGATTTTTTTTTTCCTGGCGGCACCACATAAGAAAGGTCCCGAGTTACACTCAGCCTCTAAAACTGGTTACCAGAGAATTCCAGGAAGGTAAATGTCGCCAGGCGTGATACTGACCATATCAAACTATCCTGTGCTGAAGGTCTTAGAAGTACGGACCTAAGATCGTACCCCAGCTACCCTTTAAAGGCATGGAAACTGGAAAGTTACCTTTTTTCCGTTTCTTTCGGTAAACTTTCGTCTCTAGACGTCCTGTTTTTATAGTTTCTGCCGAATACTCAGTTGCCAATTACTTTGCTCCGATAGAAGTACCTCTGACAGGAAACTGCATGAACTAATATGCACACAATCTATTTTCAAATATTCAACAGCTTCTCGTTACTTAATCTTCTTATATTCATTCTCTCTAAAAAGAAAAAGCGACATACAAGATGATTTATGGAGAGGAGAAAGAAATGAAAACAAGGTAGAAGCAAGTTCGTGTTTGTCTTTAGATACAAATACAACCGAGAGGCCTACAGGAGTGCTGATTGGGAGGCAAAGTTCCGCAAGGGACATGCAAATGAATGAATGAATGAATGATCCAAAGACACACAAGCGAGGAAATATTAATAATTATAACTACTGTTATTTTCGACTGTAGTTCACTGACTACGTTCTTCGACTATTGTTCACACTGGCATTTTCTGCAACCTATAATTTATGTTTGTTCTTTTGCGGTCTGTACATTAATCAACATACAATAAACAAATTCTCAGCATCTACATCGATTTTCAAACTAACAGTAACCTTGTATATGACAAAAGAATAACCTTGAATAATCAGTCACCTTAGCTATCACATAAGAACAATCTTGAAATATCAGTACACTTAGATACCGCACAAGAACAATGTTGAACTATAAATGTCCTTAGATATCACACAAGAACAACCATGAACTATTAATGTCCTTAGAGACCTTGCAGATCACACAAGAACAATCATGAACTACTAATGCCCTCAGATATCGCACTAAAACAGTCTGGGCTACTAGAGACTGATCTCCAACCCGTCGCATATATAAATTTCTAATCTAGTAAACGATGAACAATTGTCTGTTTTTTTCATTCGGGGTAATCAACTTTCTGGTAGTCTCCTAACCAGATTTTCACTTGAATTAACTGTTTTGCATTAACACACTGGACAGCCTTGCGTGAATATAACTCAAAGGGTGCTTCATATAAGCGGCAGGCAGTTATCATCTGCATTGGCAGTTCCCTAACATTAGTGTAAGATTAATGTACTGCATAGCTGAACTGACCGGACAGGTACAGTCCACTGAAAGAAGCCACTTTGAACTCCGCTATATTCAAGCTCTTCTTGTGTAATTTTTGTTAATTTTAGTAAATTTATACTGTCATTTTAATGTAAATAAAACCCGGGGGGGGGGGGGGGGGGAGAAGAGACATTTTTAAAAAAGTCATAGTGAAATAAGAATCACAATATCAGCTTTCATTAACTCTTTGACTTCAAAGCAGCACTGGCAGTGTTGGTAGATTGTCTCATTCTGAATAGTCCCGAAATTTTTGTTTAGTAGATAGTCATTTATATATGTATGTAGTTACTTCTGTACTGAGTGAATGGATAAGAGCGAAACTTCAATGTTATATTTTATATGTCTCTCAGCTTCAATGTTAATTATGTTTGTTACATGAGCAGCATTTATTTGTAGAATGTCTATAATAGAGTGAAAGATGTATGATAAAGGGCAGAATATCAGACAGGCCTGCATGCCCAATTCTTAACCCTTTTCAAATAAAGATCAATCAGTCTCTTTCAATCTCTCTCGCCCTCTCTCTCTCTCTCTCTCATTCTCTCTCTCGCTCTCTCTCTCTTTCTGAATAGTAATGAAATTGTTGTTTGGCATATAATCATTTATGTAGTTAGTCATTTATATGCGACTGTAGTTAGCCATTTATATGTGTTTATAGTTAGTCATTTTTATGTATATGTAGTTACTTTATTGTTAATTATGTTTGGTATATGAGTAGCATATTTGTAGAATGCCTGGAACAGAGTAAAAGTTGTATGATAAAGGGCAGATTGTCAGACAGGCTTGCGTGCCCAATTCTTAACCCTTTTGAAATAAAAATCAATCAGTCATCTTTGCGAGTCAATGGCTAGAGCGATATTTAGGCAATATCGAAATAAAGTGAAAAGTAGCACATATCTAACCAAACCCATTTGTACGGAGTAACTTCTTTTCAGCTTCTTTCTACCAGTATTTCTCATACAAATTTATCCTGGTCAGAAAATGGAAAGTAGCTCTGGACGTAAATAAGTAATTGTAAAGCCAGTCCACCATCAAACCAAGTAATGGAAGCATTCAAGCTTATCAAACAAAGGCAAAACGTGAAAACAAACTAGAGGAAACTGACATGTGATATTTCAGGGCTGGGTAGTTGAACTCTTCTATCTTTTTTTTTTGTTTGTGGCTGGACATTGTTCATTATAGGAAGGGGCAAGATCCGAATATCAGTTATTACTGGCGTGTTTTCTCCCTTTTCATGTAAGAAGTGTTTTGTCGACTATTTTTATTTTGTAACCTTATCTGTTTTGTTACGTTTGTTTAATCTGAACATTTTGTTTGTTTCAGATGTTTTCTTTGCCTCATGTTTGTGAAATGTCTCAGTTTTTTAGCCCCCAAGGTTTCCTGTCTCATTTACCTTCACCCGATAGGTTAAAAACATTAACACAGTTTGCGTCAGACGTTCTGTTGCTGTTTGTCTCTAAAGAATAATGAACTACAGAGGATGTCAGCGCCCAAGGAAGTATTCAAAATGTCAAGGACGTGAAAGACCAACAATAACTGAGATTTCTCCTTCTTGAGAAAAGAAAGAAAAAAAGGATTAATTTCTTTGTTAAATATTGAGAGAGAGAGAGAGAGAGAGAGAGAGAGAGAGAGAGAAAAGTGACATCCGGTATCTGATTGCGTCGATCGGTTTAAAACTGTGAATAGAAGAGGATTATTAATCACTGAAAGCAAACGTCTGGGTCGATGAACTGACCGAACAACCATCCGACAGCACCCTTCAACTCGTTCTAAAAACTGACCGAACTAACAACCGTGGTGATCTCTCAGCATCATCCTTCTCGCTGTTTCTCGGTGCACCGACCCAACTAACAACAGTTACTACCTCTCATCACCTTTCTTCCAGCCATCCTTCTCACTGTTTCTTGGTGCACTGATGCACCGACCCAGCTAACAACCGTTAAAGGATTTTCATTTCGTATTTTTTTTTCTTCGATCTCTTTAAAAATCGTTTTCCTTTGACGTCACCATCTCTGTATATTACGCTTTTTCTGAAATCCCAGAATCTCACTAACCTTTACCCCTATACGCAGCATCTCCCAACTTACGACCTACTTGAGTTAGGACGATCCACACATACTACCGTCGGCTTCTCTAACAACCTTCTGAAACAAACAAAGAACAGATTTGTTAAGACACTAGTGACAAATAGATATAACAGTGAAAATGAATTAAACAAAACAAGGTTATTAGAGAAGGCATTCAACTTATGTTGGAATATACTAACGACTGTTTTTTTTTGGGGGGGGGGGGGGGCATCTCTGTGAGTATCGAGGGTGCTCTGTACTACACACATTACAATGTTAATGTGACATAATAAAACCATGCCAGTTGTGTGGGAATGGCTGAAATAATGAATAAAAAAAAAGTAATTGAGAGCTGACATTGAGAAATAGGAATTTAAACAATATTTAATAAAGCCAGTTATGTCACCAACTGGACAGAGAAGATTAAGAATAGAGAGGAATAGAGATGAACTTTATCTGCAGCAATGAGCCTTAATGACTCGGAAAGCTCAAGAAGAAGAAGGTCAATGATGAAACGGTTCCACAAAGTGACAGAAAAACAACCCTCGAAATCAAAGATCAATGCCAATGTCACAGAGGTCTCAGAAACGAAATACAACTTCAAAGGGAATTAAGTGACAGCATGGAAAAGGTGGAAGACCAAACCAGTATAGGCGTGACCTAGGAAACTCTGGAAATGAATAGTTATCTTTTGTGCAGTTTCCTTTCTCGGCCAAAAAACAATTTTCTAGCACGGAATTGATCCACGAAAATGCAACAGAATTCATGTGCACACAAGTGTTCATAGGATTTAAAAAATCCACCAGGGAATAGGATCAGCTCAAGCATATGAATGCACAAACTGTTTCTACGAACAATGTGAAAGAGCACCGGAGAAACTTGCCTTCAACAATAAAAACAAAACGCTACTGAAATTTAGTATTCTCCATACACATCTCATTTCTGTCATGATGATGTTTCTTTTGTTATTGGCTGTTAGTGTCCATGTTTGACACTGATAGCATAGAGTTGGGAGGACAATTGTGTTGCACAGTGCCCTTTTTTTTTTTGGTTTCAGTTGTGATGCATTTGCTTTTCAGTAAAGAGGCCATTTGTCCAATGATCTGATTTGCTTTATTGCATCTGTTCTCAAACTCAGCATCTTGACAATGTGACAAGTAGAGACCATATAAGAAATGACACCATCAGGGCAAAGTTTGGAGTAACATCAATATGTTTATATTCATAAACAGTAAGTCAAATGGTTTTGGCCATGTTACACGGTTACCACCAGACAGTATATCACAGACAACATTCACACTAAGATTTGTAGGTAACAGAGGAAGAGGCCGCCCATGCAGGGGATGGAGAGAGGAAATTAGAGAAGCATTAAATGTCCCATTATATGAAGCAAATCGTCGAGCCCTATCAAGACGTCTATTTGTCCCCTCAACACCGAAAGTTATATGAGGAAGGAGACAAGACAAGGCAAGACAAGATAAGATACTGAAATTTATAGGGAGGAATTGCCAAAAGCTTACATAGCAAAGAAAAGCATCTTCTGAACCAAACACCATTGAACTAGTTTTCTTAGATATAAGAACGGTGAAGATCAAGAAGTTTTGAAGATAGACTGAATACAATTCAAAGTTTTACTCTTCTTCTTCTTCTTCTTCTTCTTCTTCCATCTCCATGGCACTCTGAGCTGGTGTTCTTTGCAGCCCATGCAGCGACGGTATCGAAGCGCAACATCGTGTCGGGTTTTTGAGAGAGTTATGGCGGCTGTTTTTGTAATCTCTGAGTGGAGCTAAAAAGCAGGGGGGGGGGGGTTACAACGCTTCTTTAGCAGTGTCCACTGCCATGGGAACTGTAACGATCCCTGCCCCGTTAGCTAGGTTAAGCCTGTTAATGGGGGTAACAAAAATGGAGTGGGACAGGATCTCGGTCGGCACTGCATGTCAGCCCTGACGCTAGTAGTATGTGGTCTATGGGTCGCTGTTACATATAGGACAGCGTCCTCATCCCACAGTAACGAAAATCGCAGAAGCTTCAGTCTATAGGAAAACCTTGAAACAACCCAATAGTGAATGCAGTGAATTCGGACACCTAGTCTCTTTTCTTTTGTGTATAATATCTCTGTCTAGGCATGTTTCATTTATTAGAACATTTCCTCTCCGATATTTATGTAGAATGTTTGTGGAGAAATTTATCTGTATTGTACTTCAACACTTCTGCGAGAAGTATCTGCTTTTCTATTTGTGAGGCTTCTGATATGTAAATAACTATTTGGTGGTTCTCTGTTCATTTTGAAAAGGGAAAGTCGGACGAATCGTCGTGATGCGTCCATAGAGATCTGACAGAGCAAGTTTTTCTTGAGCCATAGTGTTGCCTTAAGCTCTGATGATCTACCAGTGATATGCTGTTCACATTGAGCTCCAAAGAAAGCAAGTGTCTAAAACGAATGTATGCATTTCTTCCTTGCTGTTGGCAAGGTCAAACAGACATTGAACAATGCGGGCAGACCTGGACAAATTATTGTGAAGTATTGATGAGAAGAAATGATCAGAGAATCCCAAAACAAGCTGTCAAATGGAACACAACAGGCCGAAGAAAAAGAGGCAGACCGCGTGAAACTCTGAAGAGGACATTATTAAGAGAGGCCAAATTAACAGGCATAAAATCCTTTGATGAGGTTGAAAGACTTGCCGAAGACAGGAAAAATTGGCGAACTACTTTGCGAGCCCTATGTGACGTTTAACTGCACGGGAAGGATATAAGATATAAGATATATAAGATTGGGTGTTCACTGTAATTCCAAGTTCTGAGGATATGCCTGAAGGCATTCAGTTTAGTAAAAGCACAAGTAAATGTTATCATATAATACAAACATAGTTGAGAAAAGCAAGAAAAGATAACTCAAAGCTGTATAAAGCAGTACATGACAGAACAGTATGACAGAAGTTCTGAACTTAAGCAGTCTTCTTCTTCTTCTTCCTCAGCTTTCCGAGCCATTAAGGGCTCATTGTTGCAGATAAAGTTCGTCTCCATTTCTCCCTATTCCAAATCTTCATTCTGCAGCCTGTGACACCAATTTCCCATACATCCTCTTCTATGTTGTCACTCTGTCTCTGTCTTGGTTTACCTCTCGGCTGAACGTAACGCAGTACAAAGATACATTAGATAAAATACCATATTCAATTGACAATAGACAAGACCTATGTGAAGATCTGTGTATGTAAATAAGATTTTAGTCTCTCATAACCTGCGTAAAGCCAAACGATCTTTCTTCTTCTTATCATCATCATCATCATCATGACTGGCCCCGAGTGTACCTTGTTTTACAGCACTTATCATTACATTTATAAACATGTTTACACCTGTGTCTTCTGTTTAGCATCCGATAGGAGCAAGCTGAGGCCATCCAGGCCATAAACGCCATGTCTGTTCATCATATGGTGCCATTTGTCATCATTCTTTTCCCTCACTTCTCAGCCAATCGCTTGCCTTCAGTTTTTGTTCACAGCGTCTATCTGGGCGCATTTTGTGCCTGTCTTTCTTACAAAGAGGATGCAACAAAACCGTAGTTTTTCACATTTTTTTTCATGTTTTTATCCGTTGTGTTGTTTTTGTATGTAATCCTTGAAAAAGGCTTTTGCTGAAATATTGGATTGTTGTGTTTTTCATGAAAATATGTGCTCATATTACTTTCTGGCATTATGGTCCCTGCCTGCTTTCTAACCACATTCCTTGCTCTATCTTCTGTTGAAGCTGAACCATACATCTTTATCTATCTTCATTATTGGAACAAATTTTACCGCAGTTGTCATTTCTCTTATCTCTCACATTCTCCTACTTTCACTAGTTTCTGTTCTATAGCAGTTATCATTACATTCTTAAAGATAGTTTAAATCCCTCTGGAGAACTAATTGGACGTTGTGAAAAATATGGAACTTAATTAAAATGTAATAGGATTCACGGTGATTAAACCACGACTTGAAAAACACCAGAGCAATAAGTCCCTTTGCTTCGTTTTCAGAGCAATAAATACTCTGAAAACGAAGCAAAGGGACGCCGAGGAGGAGAAGGCAAACTCCAGTTTAGTTCCATGGTACAAGAAAACCATCAAAAGATATTTTAAAGACTGGCCAAAGATGAGAGATTTATGGAGACGCGTGGTCGTTTTCGTCAGTCATAATGACATCGTTTGGCTTTCACGTCTCTTTCTATCGTTGCATAACTTTAATTTGCTCTGCTTCATAATATTAAGCTCAAACAGCGTTTCGAAAGTATCAAAATTAATTACTGGGTTATTTTCAGGAGATAAATATTTGTTTTCGCTAATTTTAGATTACGTTCAACCATTTATTTTCTCCCATTGATTTCCCTTCCAGATGTGTCGTTATTGCCGTCCCTTCGTTGTAAATGAAATTCTATGTCCGCTCTAGTACACTCTTGATTGGAGGGTCTGTTATGTTCTAATTATTGTTCATATTTTCATTTCTGATATTGTCGTTTATTGCTTTTCTTTTTTTAATTGCTCTAGATGGGGAAACAAAGCATAATTTGTGGACATGGGCTGTAAATAGAAGAATCTGTAGATCTCGATTAATTTAATGTTAAAATGATAACAACATCGTTTCACGTGTGTAATGGCCTTAGCAATGTCCTTGTGCTGCTTGGGTGGGGCGTGGGGTGGAGTGGAAGGTGGAGGGTGGGGTGTGGGGGTGTAGGGTCTGGGTGGGGGAAGGTTGTTTGGGCCTCGTTTATGGTGCAGTCTTATGAAATGCGGCACAAGCGAATTCTCCCCTCTTCCAGATTTAAAAGTCCAACAAGCTAGGTTCCTGGGGTACGTGACCTCTCTATAGTGAAACATGGGCTCTCTGCCGGGGTCATCCATAAGATACAGAGTTTTTCTTCTTTTGGCCAATGAAAGGTTCGTACGAATCACTTATCGATAAGTACAACGAACAAGCACTGACCACGCCAAGTCCTTGCTTCCAACGCAGTCATTTACTGACGAAAACGCCTGCTTTTTATATCTCTGTCACTCCGGCAGACTTAGCTCTGTCACTCTGGCAGACTTAGCTCTGTCACTCTGGCAGACGTAGCTCTATAACTCTGACAGACGTAGCTCTATAACTCTGGCAGACTTAGCTCTATAATTCTGGCAGACTTAGCTCTATAACTCTGGCGGACTTAGTTCTGATTTTTCTCTTTCCAGTCTTGCTTCTTGGTTCCCTGTGTTCAGCCTCACCCCACCATAGATCTACTGGATATTCAGCTTGTTAGTTCCTTGAGTTCAGATTGCCAGATTGTTAAATGGCTCAACTAAAGACATTTATTTTGATATGTCACACTATACATCTTCCACTCATCACGTCATCATCATCAAGTTCCACCAATTAAATGTCACATGCGCACTGTCATAACTGGGTCTTGGCTAATTTGTTCCAACATGTGTTGTCTTTGCAAACGTAAAAGAAACATAGGAGTACCTGACAAGATGTATGTTCAATCCGAAACTATTTACCAGTACTGTCCCCTTACAGTACCGGCATATCAACGGCGTTCTTAATAGTGATTTTAGTAGTTTCACCTTACGTTGTTCCAAGACTTAAGCTAAGTTCCATTTTTCATTATTTTTTTCATTTTTTAACATGGATTTTTTTACACCGAATTCACGTGAATCAATACTTTGTCTCCTCTGTCTGATTCTTTGTCCTGTTTGTGCTTGTATGAAGAAGGCTAGCTCCGAAACGTCACATCGTTGTAAATGATAAGCAATAAAGCTGTTCCTACTTTTTTTTCCTAGTTTATATATTACAGTAGGGGTAACCGTTACATTCTTATACTGACAGATTATTTTTGGGACGATATTCCTCGATGGTACACAGTTTTGCCATGATAGCAGATATCTGAATGTTGAACTTAAATCTTTTTTATTTACTAAACTAGAGAACCTGCCTCCTGTTTTTTCGTACCTTTCTCACCTGATCTCTCCTACCACTATCTATTTCCGGGCCTACTTTCGACTTCTCTTTGTTCCGTCCGGTCATATATATAACAATATACAATGACTGTATAAAACTCTTGCACTATAAAAGTGGATATATACATTTATCCCCATCTTATTGGCGACTAATGAGTATTTCTATCTTTGCAAGAGAAACTAGGAGAAAATATTAAAATGGCGAACTGAGAATCATAAATCTTTCTTGCCATTTAATTTAAGTCGCGAAATGTTGAATACGAAATTTTGAGAAAGACAGAATAGTAAGAGCTCATGAAAAATTGTGGATTTGTAGAAAGCAAGGGAACAAATAATAATATGTCTCTGAACCTTAAGTGCCCAGGGCACATGGGGCTTCCGCAAGGGTTTCCACAAATGCCTGTCCTTTGCCTTTTTTTCTGCTCTTGCCCAGGTGAGCCTTTCTGTTGTTCTTCTCCATATCTCTTTTGGTCTACCCTTGGTTCTATTCCCCTGTGGTGTCCATCTTAGTGCTATTTTTGGTAATGAGTTGTCAGTCATTCGGAGCACATGTCCCAACCATCGCCAGCGTCTTTCCTCAGTATTTGCTGTCATTGGCTTCATCTGCCCTGTACCTGTACCTTAAGAACTCTGAAAGAGAGAGAAAGAGAGAGAGAGAGAGAGAAAGAGAGGAGAGAGATAGAGATAGAGAGAGAGTTTAAAGTACCGGAAAAAAACATTTCTAAGTTTCATTGATTATACTCAAGTATTTGGACACAGGCCATGACATGACGGCTGAATAAAAGGTTTAAATTATCCTTCCTTGTTGCAGACTGTTTTGCTTCTTCTGTCGCTGGAGGCTGAAATAATTTAATATAAACTCTGTTTTCTTTGACCGGATTCAATCGTCACTTCTTTGCCCCTAAACCTACTCCAAGTCTTGCTGGTTCGCTGCACTCGATGGCGTCAAGAGATCTCACAGCTTCGTGTGTTGCAACAATCGCCTTTTCTAAAGAAAACAGAGAAATCAATACAAATTCTTAAAGACTTCCCCCCACTGGCCAATGTCCCTGTCTAAAATAAACAGTTTCCGCGAGATTTCATGACAGACGCCGAAGACAAATCTGAAATGTTCTTTGTGCTCTCGTCTTTGAGAATTGAAGAACATGGGTTGTTACCCGATGTCATCACTTTGTAAGATTTTTTTATTCGATTACTGTAGATCTTGAAAATGAGAAACCTCCGTTACTTGCGTGCTTTGGAACTAAATAGACATCTAATCGAATACAGTATTATGCTCACTATAAATCTATTCTGTCACCTGTTTCTATCTTTGAGGAAAAAAAAGCAATAAGAACGCACGAAATGACGATTTCAATGATGGTCCATCATCCCTTCTGAAATCGAACTGGACTTGATGGAAACTAGTGAAAAAAAAGTAGATGGAGAAAGAGGGAAAATGAAAAATGAAATTTAAAAAATAAAAACAAATTATTAGGCGAAATGAGGAGAGAGATATGAAGAGAGAAAGAGGAAGAGAGAGAATGAAGAGACAGTTGGAGTGAGAGAGAGAGAGTGAGAGCGAGAAAGAGTGAGAGAGACATGAATATAGGTAGAGGATAGTGGTGTATAGTTCTTTTTTTTTTACAAAAAGACAGAGAGAGTGAGGAAATAGGCAGAAAGAAGAATGACAGAAAATAAGATGAGCACATATGAAGAACACATAACAATCCAATATTTCGGCAAACGCCCTTTTAAGGAATCGCATAAAAAACAACAGACAACACGAAAATTAGATGAAAAATTAATGTTTTGGCTTTTTTGGTGTCTTTCTTTTAAGAAAACCGGGAGAAAGTGAAATAGAGACAGACAGACAGACAGACAGACAGACAGACAGAGATGGAGACAGAATTTTATATATGTATATACATATACATATATAAAAATATTTATATACATATATATATATATAAATAATATATATATTTTATATACATATATATGTGTGTGTGTAGAGAGAGAGAGAGAGAGAGAAATTATTAAGAAAATTAATGAACTCCTCAACGAAAATCAAATATTGCATGCACAAAGTAAAGAAAACTAGTATATAATAAACAAGTCTCAGTGTAGAAAATAGGGGGGGGGGTAGTGTTTACAATATTTCTTCAATGCTTAGTGTACTGAGCAGTGTGTGCTATATTTCACCTATACTGAGTAAACAGCACTACACGTGATCTATACTAATTAAACTGAGCAGCGTGTACTATATTTGATCTATACTTAATAAACTGAGCAGTGTGTGCTATATTTGATTTATACTTAGTAAACTGAGCAGTGTATGCTATATTTCATCTATACTAAGTAAACAGCGGTATATACCACATTTGATCTATAGGAAGTAAATTGAGCAATATGTTATATGATATTTGATCTATATTAAACTGAGCAGTGTATACAGAAACGAAGTTCCCAACATGGGTACAAAACCTTGGGCCTAAAAGAATGAGATGTTCTGTGCAAAGAGAAAGTAAGATGTGGATGAATAAAGGCATAATCCGTCATCATCATTTTCCGTGATGGTAGAATTTGCTACAATTCTCATGACGCTCAGTCACTAAATCACTGTGTTTGGGCACTTCTCTTTCTTTCATCGTCTGTCTCCTCTCATTTTCTGTTTTACCCTGAGTTTTATTTTTACCACCAAGCTTTCTCACTTCTTTGTTTCACATTCAGAGACTTTTTATGTGGGTTCAAACCCGTTATTATTCTCGCTGTCGACGCCCATGATTTTGTGTTTGTATCCAAGTTATTGTTAACTGAGTGACTGGCATAGTCCATGTATGGAAGTGGACGTGAAAACTTTATAACTAGTTGAACGTGTGTAAAAACTGAAGAGAGAATGGACTGGTATTTAAGCCGTGTGAACTTGTGTAGCTGTTGCTATTCATCGTGGAGTTTCTGTTGTTGTAATTCTTCTTGTTCTTCTTGTTCTTCTTTTTCTTATTCTTCTTCTTTTTCTTCTTTTTCTTCTTCTTCTTCTTCATCTTCTTCTTCTTCGTCTTCGTCTTCTTTTGCCTTCGAGGTTGTTGGTCACATCAGATCCTGATCGCTGTCGATATGACAAAGCTCACAGTCCTCTCCAGATCCTGATAGGATCCCCAAAGCTTTTGGCCCAAGCTTGTGTCCTCTGGCCATATCTCTCGTTTTAGGTCCGCATGGTTTGGACACTCTTGGAGGATATGTTCTGGAGTCTGGACTCCGCTGCCACATGAACACTCGTCTGTGTGAGACATTTTAAGTCGATGTAGGTGGCTCCGTAGTCTGCAGTGGCCTCTCAGTAGGCGAAAGAGGATGGTTTGCTGATGTCTTTGTAGTTGATGTATTGCATCTGGTTCGTTGTTGCATTTCAGTTGTTTCTTCCATTCAGATCTGCACTGGTTATGGTTTATGGTTTTCACCTCTTGGTAGTTTACTGGATGATTTGTATTAATCTTGATTGCTGCCAGCTTTAGACAGGGTGAAAGCTACTTCATTGTCAGCTGCTCCACAGTGGGATGGTACCCATTGTAGGGCCACAGTTGTTGGCAGTGTAAGGTACTTCAGTTCTGTTGCGATTTCCTGTATGTTTGCCTGTGAGTTGTTTGTTGTTTTTAGTGATTCTAGACGTATCCCGTAGTCTATGAAGAAAGCTATTTTGGGTAGTGGCTGCTGGTTTTCTGTTTTTAGTATTCTTTGAGGAGGGCTGTTGTTTCTGACCTGTATTTGAAGGAAATGCTTCCCGTCGCGAAGGCCTTTTTGGTTCGCCTCCCATCTGTATCTTTATGCAAACACCCCCTCCTCCATTTCTTACTGCTTTTTCTGCAGACCCATCTACATTCTGTTGTAATGAAAGCTGGGAGCTGTGGACATGTTTTGTCTTACACATTTCTGACTGATTGTATGGCTCTCAAGTTCGATGGCCAGATAGTTAAATGGTTGAACTGGAGACATTTATTTTGATAAGTCACGCTATATATCTCCCACCCATCACGTCATCTTCATCAAATTCCACCCACTAATTGTCCTATGTGTAGTGTCATAACTGGGACTTGTGTTGTCTTTGAAAAGGTAAAAGAACGTGGGATATCTGACAAAATGTTTATTAATTCCGAAACTCCCTACCAGTACTGCGCCTTTACAATATGGGTAACCGTTACACTCTTTTTTTTTTTGGGGGGGGGGGCGATATTCCTCGATTGTACCCGACTTTGCGATGATAGCAGATATTTGAATGTTGAACTTAAATCTTTCTTACTGACTAAAATAGAGAAATTTATTCATACTGAATTGGAGCTCTTCAGCCTCACTGGTAAGGACTTGGACGCCACGACCTCAAAACTCAAGACTTTCATGAAGTCTGTCCAGACCGAGAACTTCAGACAAGGCGCCCTCCTTTGTTGTAAAACGTCTAAGCTCAGCGTAAGGACTGCTTCACGAGTAGTGTATGTGAGGTTTACTCTGTCCAGAACCTCATTTCTCTGACCTCTGGCACCGGCTCTCGAAGCTACCAGAAAATAAACTTAAACAACGCCCTCTTTCAATAGGCTTCAGGAAGAAACCCACCTTCACAAGTGAAGGTCGACGTGTTCTTGTTAAACTAGTCGGGTATCAACAGCATCCACGATGTCTACTAGAAAAAAGTGCCAGCTTTTTATAAAAATGTCAAGATCATTACAGGTATAGATGAATTATCTGGCATTGTTACTTTTTGTGTGTGTGTGTGTGTGTGTGTGTGTGTGTGTGTGTGTGTGGTGTGTGTGTGTGTGTGTGTGTGTGTGTGTGTGTGTGTGTGTGTGTGGGTGTGTGTGTGTGTGTGTGTGTGTGTGTGTGTGTGTGTGTGTGTGTGTGTGTGTGTGTGTGTGTGTGTGTGTGTGTGTGTGTGTGTGTGTGTGTGTGTGTGTGTGTGTGTGTGTGTGTGTGTGTGTGTGTGCAGGAGGCGGGGTGGCGGGTACCTATTTTCAAAAGCATCTAGTCTATTTTCCATCGCTGGGGATGTTCTTCAACTCTAGCAACCATAGGATAGTACTGGCACTACACAGGAGTTGAAGATCTTGAGTTTCGTGTGCTTACCAAGTTGTTTTGATTTCCAGATGTTAGTCAGCTTGTTGAAAGCGTTTGACGCTAAAGCAATTCGGGTCATAATTTCTGTTGATATGTCTCCCGCGAGATAGAGTATATCTTATATCTTATATCCTTCCCGTGCCGTTAGACGTCACATAGGGCTCGCAAAGTAGTTCGCCAATATTTCCTGTCTTCGGCGAGTCTTTCAACCTCAACAAAGGATTTTATGCCTGTTAGCTTGGCCTCTCTTAATAATGTTCTCTTCAGAGTTTCACGCGGTCTGCCCCTTTTTCTTCGGCCTGTTGTGTTCCACTTGATAGAGTATATACATGTAAAATATTTTGAACTAGCATATCTAGCTTGATTAGCAAAGTAGTTCTCGCACTAGTCTCTTGTAACTAGGTTAGTAGTTCAAGCCTGTCAGAGGTACCTAGAAATAGAAATGGGTACCTGATTCCATTTGGAGCTGGGAAAGTAAAGGCGGCCTAAACGTGACCACATCGCCCTCTTGTGTGCCGACTGATTAAGGAAAATATCTGGCGTAAAAACCATATCCGGAAAGGGTCTACATATCTTGATAGAGATACCTTTAACGTAAGAATTTGAATATTTTAGGAGTCATTTCCCCTGAACGTGTAGACTCATCATGGGCTATACATTTTAGAGTGTCAAGATTTAATTATTTACAATGTTAAGTTGCCAGTGCAGATTTCCAGCTGGAAAACACTGTCGAAATTTTGTCGATGTCCTAAAGCTTTAATAAGTTATGAATATAGCTCTTAGCACGGGTGGATGTAAGATTTCCATATGCCTGTAAAAGAATAATAATAATAATAATAATAAAGGGGAATCTGGCCCTTTTAATCATATAGAAAACACAGACTGTGAAGAAAAGAAAAAGATCTAGGAAAACTATGCATTTCTAAAACTGAAAACTCAAGTAACGTTTCTCAGGTCTGGGACAGAGACAGTTAAAGAGAAATACGTGAATCAAAGAACATGTTCAGAACATTTTGACTCGAACGTTGGAAACCTTACACAAAGAAAATGAACAAGGACTAAAGCCTGCGACACGGGTTTTCATTATCTTTACGAGAGTTTTTGTCTGTCTGGCAAGACACAACAAAAAAACAAGGACGAGAATTGGGGAGCACAGAATTGTTGGTTGCTGTTTGCTTCCGGGCAGAATTAAACAGGTAGAAATTTAAGGCAGACAGAAATAAAATACTCAGTAAGTGAGAGAGATACAATGAGGGAAGTTAAAAGGAGGACATCTATCGCTCTTCAGAAAGTAAAACAAATAAAGAATCTGTGAGAGGAGCAGACAGAACTACAAAAATAAGATTTTTAAGGGCATGCATCTTTCCCATCGCAACATATGCCTGTGAGACCTGGACACTTAACAAAACAGCTGAGAAACACATAAATGCCTTTGAATGTAAATGCTACAGAAGAGTTCTCCAAATATCGTGGACACAAAAAAGAACAAATATATCTATACTACAAGAGCTTAATATTGAAGAAGGCTGGCTAGTAAAGAGGATTAAAGAGAGAAAACTTAAATATTTTGGACACATTAAATGTCACGATAATTTAGAGAAGACCGTATTGGAAGGATACATAATGGGAAAAAGAGAAAGAGGAAGAACAAAACGAAGATGGCTGCAAGACATCGTTGACGATCTGCAAATGGATGCCGCAGCAGCAGGCCATCTTGCTCACAATCGAGAGGCCTACAGGAGTGCTGTTAGGGAGGCAAAGTTCCGCAAGGGACATGCAAATAAATGAATGAATGAAGTGATAGATAGATAGATAGATAGATAGATAGATAGATAGATAGATAGATAGATAGATAGATAGATAGATAGATAGATAGATAGATAGATAGATAGATAGATAGATAGATAGATAGATAGATAGATAGATAGATAGATAGATAGTAAAACACTAAATGACAATGGAAACATTTTTGAAGACGCAAAAACAAACAAGAAACAGAATTTAAAAAAAAATATAAACAAAATGGAAAACAACATCTGGATTTTCTGCATAGACTCAGTCACCACCTTGAGTTGTATTTCACATTTATGTGTATGTAAACGTGTACGGCGAATAACGAAGTGCATACAGAGTAGAGTAGACACTCGTACAGTGTTACGTCGTTACTCTAGAGACAAGAGGGAGTTGTTTTATTGCATTATGAAACTTAAATTCCATTCAGAGCACGAAATGAGAGCGGGATATTCAAACTTACTTTTCCCATATCAAAGCGCAATATCTGACCTTATTTTTCTGTGCCCCAGACAGTCACCGCCATCATCACAATCAGAAGTGGGGGTCTAGGTTGTCCATAGCTAAGGGGCCTAGTGGTTTTGATTTCCACTGTTTTTAAAAAGGGGGGGCCCATAGTGGATGAAAACAGAATAGCTGATCAACAGGGTAAGGGGGGGGGGGGAGAGAAGGAGAAATACTTTCGCACCGCCTTGCAAAAATTCCTCTCAGAGACCGTGATCTTAATCATTGTTATCATTGTTATCCTCGTTATCATCATCGTTACATCATTATGCATATTCTTTATTCACAGGAACTACTTTCAGCAGTGTTTCGCTAACTTTGCTCGTTTTCTTTCTTTCGTTTTTTTTTTTTGCTTTGTTTCATTCCGCTAACGGAGAAAAACCGTGCTGTAGTTCTGTAGTTTGATAGAAAAAAAAAATGCGTTTCTTAAACGGATATTTGTTAAAGTATCACAGATAATATTCACTCTTTCTCTCACATTCACGCTTATCCCTTTTTTATTCTTATGCTCGCATGAACACATACATACATGCATATATATATATATATATATATATATATATATATATATATATATATCAGTCATTTGCATGTCCCTTGCGGAACTTTGCCTCCCTAACAGCTATCCTGTAGGTCTCTCGATTTTTAAGCAAGATGGCCTGCTGCTGATGCATCCATTTGCAGATTATCAACGATGTCTTGCAGCCATCTTCGCCTTGGTATTCCTCTCTTTCGTTTTCCCATTATGTAACCCTCCAAGACAGTCTTCTCTAAATTATCATGACGTTTAATGTGTCCAAAATTTATGCAAGAACATATGCAATAATGTAAGTATATCTATATGCAAGATAAATAGAACTGGACTCATCTTTTGGACTTGTTCTTCAATGTGTATATTACATTGAAGAACAAGTCCAAAAGATGAGTCCAGTTCTAAGATCTTGCATATATATACTTACATTATTGCATAAGTTCTTGCATGTTAGCATATAAGTAATATAGAGGATCTGAATAAATCGAGGGGATTTTGTTCATGTCCAGGAAGTACAAATCTAATCTCCTTGACATTAGCGAAGAACAGAGAACTGTCACAAGTATAACAATGAAGAAGGGGAACCATCTCAGGCCTATGATTTACGTAGTAAAATTATAGTATAACTTTATTTAGTGATAAATAACGCATCAATAAAGTTATGTTCTAAGTTCAGGTGTCTCTGCTGATGAAAGAGTCATAGAAAAGTTCTGCAAAATCAGAAAGTCAGTTTTTCACACACCTAATTCTTTCAACTACGACGATCTTTTCTTGTTTGTCCGCTGTAAGAGCTGGAGGGAGGAGGGGGGGGGGGCGGGAAGGAGGAGGAGGAAACGCAGAAATACTATTCCTTAGCTCTAGATAGGAAATCCCTCAGACGTTCGGGTTGTGATACTCATCGCAAGGAAAGTAACTTCCGTTTTATCTTTTGCTCCCATCTTGTTAGTCCCGAAGATTTCCAATTCCGGGACTAAATGCCAGACGATTGCTACGAGCCCGGAGTCCAGACGAGCACAAACACTGACTAAAACCGATAGCCGGAGTTTAAATTCCTTCAATCCACATATAATATTGTGTAAATAGAACAGACATTGATGCAAATTTCCCTCCTCCCCTCCTGGAGAATTTCTTTTTTCCTCTAAAAAGAAATAGTTTGCCGCTGGTGGATTAAGTCAGGGTTTCCCAAAAAAAGAGAAAAAAGTAATTCCCGTAAAGTCTAAGGCTATCATGAAAATTCGTGCATGGTGCTTGTAAGTAAAATGAAAACATGTTACTGAGAAATTATAATATGATGCTTTTAATACTAATGTGTACTCAGGTCAAATAAAAGTTAAAATATCTGTCATTAATATCAATTAAAATTCATAAGTCCACCAATCGATAGAGATCAAATATTGGCATTTGTAACGGTTTACCTAGAAGTTTAAAAAAATACAACGTTTAAAATGTTCCTCCAGAAAAAGAAAATGGGAAATACTGCATGAAACTTTCAGAATTTGCAGCAGTGTCGACGATTTTTTTTAGGTGTCATGTAAAACGTGAAAGTGTCTTCGGCTGAAATTTTAAGTGGCGCCTTTCAGTTCTAATGTGAACAGCGCTGTAATGACTGACGTGAAAATAGCAAATAGCATCTCTTAAAGTGAAGCAAATTGCGTCGATTTTGGTGAGAAAACAGCGGGTTCTCTCCGTCTGGTTGTTCATTAGATCGTCTCACTGGAATATTGGAGTTAAAATTAGATGTAATAAGAAAAAATATTGGAAAGGAATTCAATTCTGGCAAAATAAGAAGTCTGAGTATATACTGAAAACTATATTAGATGCGTATAATAAATGAGGAAAGTACACCGTAAATATACTGGCCAAACTTATGCTTGTATCTTGTATGGAGGCAAATACACTACAGAAATAGATCTTTAATAAAGTAAAAAAAAAAACTCTGAACGGAAAGACAAAGACAACATTATAGACTTATCTTCTTACAACTACAGAAGAGTTTTTTTGCCCTCCTTGATATTTCATAATGTCAGATAGTCCTGGAGCACAGCATGTGAAAGGAAAATAATTCAAGCACCAAAAATCCTAATGAAATGCAAGATGAGAATTCTGGGAATCTGAAAGAGAAATCTCACAATAAAGGACGACATCAGAAACTTTGTGAATTAACAAGTAGAGAACACCGATGATCAATGAACAAAAGTGGACAAAGGTGAACTTCGCTTCCACAGACACTTTCTCTGATGACACCTTCTTACAAAAAAGTATTCTTCTTACATTTTACATTTTTCCTGTGCCGTTAAACGTCACGTAGGACACACACGGTAGTTCTCCCAGTTTTCCTGTTTTCTGCGAGCTTTTCAGCCTCATCAGGGGATTTTATGCCTATTAAACTGGCCTCTCTTAACAATGTCCTCTTTCACGTGGTCGACCTCTTTTTCTTCGGCCTGTTATGTTCCACTTGATAGCTTGTTTTGGGATTCTCTGACTCTTTCTTCTCATCACATGACCGACATATGCCCATCTTCTATTTCTGATCACCCATGAGAAAGGTTGTTTTTCGCTCATCTGCTTATCTCTGCGTCGTTCTTGAATTCGTTCCACTTTAGACCGAGTATTTTCCTTAGGCACTTGTTTTAAAATTACTTGGGGTAAAATACTTGGTAGGAAGTAGTCATCGCCATCATAATAATCGGGTGCTGTGTTGATAGACTATCATTCTTCTTCATAAATCTTGACTGTAAATGGTTTCCATCAGTTCCGATTACTTTCTACCATAATACGGGCCTAACACCGTATCCTCAATATGCCTTAATGGCATGGAAACGGTAATTTGACCTTTACCTTTACTATAATATTGTGCCAGAATGAGTGACGCCCTTCTCGACCAGATCTTTACTCTAAGAATATTACTTGAAGAACATACTGAAAAGCAAACCCTGAATTTCATAGACTTTAAAAAGGCATTTGATAGCATACACAAAGATTCACTGTGGAGAATTTTAAGAATATATGGAATACAATCTAAGATTGTCAGCATCATTAGAGACCTCTACAATGGATATGTTTGTGCAGTCAACACAGAAGAAGGAATTAGTGATTGGTTCCAGATTGAAATAGGCGTGAAACAAGGATATATATTAGCTCCCTTGCTTTTTTGAATTGCCATAGACTTAATAATGAACAAATGCTGGAGAGGTAAAAGGGGCATTGATTGGGTACATGATACCCAATTGAAAGATCTTGATTTTGCAGGTGACATAACTCTTATCAGTGACAATGTGAAATCAATGCAAGAATAAACAGATACCCTGTCTTCAGTGGCTAGTAAAATAGGACTTGAAATTAACAAGGATAAAACAAAAATAACGAAACTTCTCATTAACCACAAAGGAAAAATATACGTAGAAGGAACAGCTGTTGAAAAAGTAAGCCAATTTGCGTACCTCAGCAGCTACATAGACCAGGATGGTGACACCAGAAAGGAAGTTAGAATTCGAATTGCGAAAGCAGCATTGACCTTCAAAAACCTTGAGAACATATGGCATTCAAAAGTTATAAGCGCAAAAAAACCATGTCAAGATTATTCAATTAAAATATTATATCCACCCTCATTTATACATGTGAAAGTTGGGAAATAACTAAAGAACTAGACAAGAAATTAGACTCTTTGGAAAACAAATGCCTAAGTAAAATACTCAGTATAAAGTGGAACGAATTCAAGAACAACGCAGAGGAAAGACTGATGAACAAATAACAACATATTTCATGGGTGTTTCAGAAAAATAAAATGGACACATTGACCCTGTCATGTATGAGAAGAAACAATCAGAGAATCCCAAAACAAGCTATCAAGTGGAACACAACAGGCCGAAGAAAAAGAGGCCGACCGCGTGAAACTCTAAAGAGGATATTGTTAAGAAAGGTCAGTTCACTGGGCATAACACCCCTTGATGAGATGGAAAAACTCGCCGAAGACAGGAAATCTTGAGGAACTTCCATGCGGGCCCTATGTGACGTTCAGCGGCACAGGAAGGATGTAAGAAGAGTGACCCTTTGCAGATATGTCAGCGTCAGAGATGGAGAAACATGACCAAGCTCGACCCTGATCCACCTCTCCTCTCCTTTGGTACCCCCCCCCCCACCAACTAACAGGCCCTGCCTGACTAACAGAGCAGGAATCGTTATAGTCTCCATGGCGGCGGAGTCTGCTAAGGAAACAATGCACACCTTTCCCCTGCCCCCCTCCCCCCCCGCGCCTGCTTTTTTAGCTCCACCTTGTCTATGTCTTATCTTATTTGCATGCCCTAGCAGGTGAGTGAAGTGTTAGTGACTTCACATTTCTAGACTACTACTGCAATTGATTTAGAGATGCCAGCATATGCCTTCGCTGCCATTGTTTTCTTAAAATAACTCCAGGTGCCCATTTTTTGAGACTGTGTTGTCCTCGGTGCTGCCAACCTGAAAAAGAACTCCCCCTCCCCCCTTTTTTTCTAGTGTGAAATCGAACCAGGGAACTTCTGTTCCACAGGCGAGAACGCTAACTACTACATCGCCGCAGCATACAGAATCTGAAAGAAACAGCCACCGTAACCCAGCCCCCATCCGGCATGTTAAGTGCTTCAGCACTCTCCTTGTACCGCACGGGAAGAACATCATGCTTGTTGTTCCAAGAACACAGAACAGTAACAAGAACAGCATCGTGCCAGACTTTATTATCTTCTCTTTTGGATCCTTATATGCTCCTTTCCAGTTTCTCTTCCTACAAAATAAGTCTTAGCTTTTTATTCCATGCATATGCAGTGAGTGTTGATTGTCGCTTTATATCGCATTTATATTTTCTTTCTTTCATTTACTATTATTATAATTATTATTGTTATTATTATTATTAGTGCCGTGGCGGAGAGCGTTCATGCTTCTCCATCTTGATCGGTCCTTGATGTTTTCGACTTGTTAAAATGCTTTTATCTTTTTTGCATGCCACTTGGTCTGTCCACTGAGATGTTATTTTACTCTTGACCTTCCTCTCTTCCGTTTTCCCTTGAATTTTCCAGTCATTGCTTGGTTCTCAAAACTCCATACATATCTATGGCATTTAGAGAACTTTTCTGAACTTAGAACTTAGAGAAAAATAGATTAGAGAAATCTGTGTTCTCCTGGGAAAAGTTCACTTCCATAAAACAAGAGTGGTTATATTTGGTATCCTAGTTTTTATTTTCTGATATCTAGTGTCGGAGATGAATTAGATTAAACAGTTTTTATTTTCTTCTGTGTAGTTTTAGCTTGGCATGGTCTAATCTTGCAGTACAGAACCTGCCAATAAGAGAGGTTTTTTTTTTTTTGTCTTCGCTGAATGCTGAATTAACTGAATGGCGAATCACAATCTTGATAGGTGGAAGCAGGAGAATACGAGCACCTGGATGTCTGTGGAGAGCCAAGACGGGTCCAGGGTGGGGCAGTTTACTATCGGGTCCCCTACCCAGAAAGCCGCAGATACTAGCTGAATGCTAAAAAAGAAATTTGAAAAGCAAGACACTGCCCCCCGCCCCCCCCCCCCCTTTTCCTCTTTTCAGCCTTGAACTGTTCATCAATGAATTCCAAAATTTACATTGAGTAATATGGGAGCATCGGTGTCTTGGAAAATTTTAGGCAAAATAACAAGGGAAAAAAAGAAGTATAGTTTGATGAACTATGCAATAGTTTAGTTTGATGAACTATACAACAGGATAGTTTTATGGAAAACACAATAGACAGTTAGATGGACCACATAACAGTATAGCTAGGTAGACTATAGTTTGATGGACTAGACAACAAAATATAGTTTTATGGACTACACAACAAAATATAGTTTGATGGACTACAGAACGGTACAATTTGATGGACTACACGATAATATAGACTAATGGATTACACTACAGTATAGTTTGATAGGCTACACAATAGTATAGTATGATTGGCTACTCAACAATATAGTCTGATGGACTCCGCGACAGTACAGTCTGATGGACTGCGCAAACAATATAGTTTAATGGAGTTACACAACAGTATATTTTGATTGATTTACACAACAGTATAGTCTTATGGACTATACACAACAATAGAGTTTGATGAATTCAAGACAACAAAATAGTCTGACGGATTACACAATATAGTTTGATGAACTTAACACAACAATATGAGTAAGATATTGACAACACAGATGTATAATTGAGAAAGTCGAAGATCAATTGCCCTCAGTGATTTATTATGGCTGTGACAGGCAAGGGTGATAAATTTATATATATATATATATATATATATATATATATATATATATTTCAGATCCCCAGGTTTTGTGGTGAAATCGATTACACTCAACGACAAAAGGTGGTAAATGATCTTAAATTCTTTCACTGTTATGAGACCCTAAAAGACTACCACGGTTCGTCTTTCACCAATGGATTAAAGCGTCATTTAAACAAGATTTATTACTTCCGAACGTGTCAGGCATACGTCTCCAAAGTGTAAAAGTCTTTAAATATTAATAAACGAAAAAAGCTGACAGAAAGGAGGGAGGGGAGGGGGGGAATAACACAGTTCAGGGGAGTAACAGAGACGACGTTTATTTATTTTTATAGTCAAGTCTTTCTTGGCAAGTCTCAAGTCTCTAATCGCTGCTTTCAAGTCTCGGCTCCTTCAAGACTGCATCAATGTCAAGTCTAGTCTATGAAATAAGACGTTAATTAAGAAATGTGACCGAGAGAAATGATACTGGACAGTCTGACGAGATGGCGTGAGAGGAGATCACCAACTGAGCTGATGGCCTGCGTGAAGCATCGTGTACTAGCCAACGCCAGTCGGCACGGCACATCATGATGATGATGATGATGATGATGATGATGATGATGATGATTGCTGCTTTCGGTTGTTAGATCAAAAGCAATAAAACGGATGTAGCACAGAATTCACAAGCGTTTGTAAGGTATGAAAGAGAAGAAATCAGAGTAAAATAAATAAAGTAAATGCTCTTGTCTTGTCTTGCCCTGTTTTATCTCCCTGCAACTGCGAGCTGGCGTTCTTTGCAGCCGATGATGTACAGACGTTGAGGAGATACCGCATCGTATCGGCGCGGGAGCGGGTTATGGCAGCTACTTTTTCAGTCCCGAAAGTACAACTAAAAAGCTGGGGGTATGCAATGCTTCTTTGAAAAACTCCACCACCATGGGGAATACGGCCATCCTGCTATTCCTGTAGCTGGGGGTACCAACGGAGAGGTGGCCTTGGTCAGATATGGTTCGCTGCCCTGACGCTAGCATATCAGCTATGAGTCGCAGAGTGCCTAATCGGACAGAGTCATCAGCCCCTGTGCTCAATATAATGTAGTTTAATCACCACTTTATTCAAGATACTGAGAGGTCACTTCTTGCCTTGGTTATACAAAGTTTTAAAGCTTCTTAGAGAAACAGTATGTGTTTTCATTATATCATCATCAACTGCTAGCATTTGCAGGAACTGGTATTTAATGGCTTTTGTAGTATGCATACACGTTTGCGCCTCATACTCGTACGGGATGGACTAGTGGTGTATGATTTATATGTGTGATGACTCATGTGACAGATAGCAATTTCAGGGAGATATTAGAAGCTGCTGAAGAAGAAGAAGAAGAAGAAGAAGAAGAAGAAGAAGAAGTAGTAGTAGTAGTAGTAGTAGTAGTAGTAGTAGTAGTAGTAGTAGTAGAAGAAGAAGAAGAAGAAGAAGTTATTGCTGTTGTTGTTGTTTATTCGTATAGATCTTAATAACAAACAAAGCTAAAAGTACCTTAAATCTTTTAAATGACTTTTCAAAATACAGTGGACCGTCGAAAGTCGAAGGGCCTGATACCTGAACAAAAAAAATTCAAATGAAATCCGGCTTTAGTCTCGAACAAAAACTTCGAAAGTCGATCAAAACAAACGCAACCACCCGAATCGCGTGGTCACTTCCCCATGTGACTTCGGTTCAGTAGTGAGCATCTACAAAATTCGGTGCGTTTTTTTGCAAGTTTATTTTTATTACGATTTCTTCGGACTTATTTTCATCTTGTCTTTAAAATTGCACATTCACACTGAAAAGCAAAGAAAGTTGCCAGCGTCGAGAAGCCTAAGAGGAAGAATGTAATGACCAACGATAGAACTGACTAAAGGAACTTATCACTAAGTAGGGAAAATGGTACACGTGTATCGGAGTTGGCTGCTGAATATGGGATGACTAAGTCGACCATATCGACCATATTAAAGAACAAGGAAGCTATTAAAGTGACTAATGTGGCGAAAGAGGTAAAGTCCTTTACCAGCAAAAAGATAGCCAACAGAAGTAGAAAAAAAAACTTTTGATAGTTTCAATTCAAGTGCCGTGCCGCGTGGCGTAGGCGATCATTTCTCTCCACAATTCCCTGTCTTTAGACTTGATTATGAGATCCGCCGGTGACTTTCTTCCTAGCCACACTGATAGCCCATCCAGCAACTTCTCTCTCTGTCTTCCTCTGTCTCTTCTTTCTTCAATTTTTCCAATTGCCACAATGTGTGCCAATTTTCCTCTTCTCGGAAAATGTCCTACAAATCTCGCTTGTCTGCCTCTGATCTTTACTGTAATTTGCCTTTTAACTCCAGCCTCTCTTAAGACTTCTTCATTGGTTTTCTTAGCTGTCCATAGTACCTTCAACATCCTTCTTATGAACCACATTTCCATGGCCTCCATTTCTCTCTGTACTCTCTTATTCATGGACCATGCTTCACATCCATAAAACAGTTTAGATAAATGTAAGATATTGTCATTTTAAAACAGTTTCACAATGTTCCGTGCGTATGGTCGATATAGTTACACCGGAAGTGTCCCTAAACTACCGTATGGTCGATATAGTGACAATTGTTTGTTTCTTTAAAACAAGCGGTGTAACATTTAGATTGTACATATTTCGTCCGCGATTCCGGTGACACTTTCAAAATGGCGAAAGCGTGCCTAGTTACGAGCGATGCCGAGCGAGAAAAAGGACGAGAAGCATGGAAATTTTTCAATTTTTGACGATGTAGATAGGGGTATGGACATAGCCTATGGCGACCCCGCTGCTCTTGAATGTTTTCTAAGTAGATCTAGACATATTTAGACGACTGGAGAAGTAGTTAGGAGTTATTTCAGACATTATTTAGCGAGAATGCAACATAGAATCAGAATACGATATCGACAAGTAGATCTACACATCTCAGATGGTAAGTAGGGGTAAGTAGCGCGGATCTAGACCTAGCCGATGGTGAGCTGGCCACAATCAGTGTCTAAAAATATCAAATTACTTCTTTTTTCCTAAAAAAAACTCTGCATTTATGAAATTTTCATTCATTTAGCTATACTTTGAAACATATTAAGTATACGGAAGTACATGGAACTACTGTTTTCCATTCCATTTTACAACTAGACCCCCTTACAGACCAAGACCCGCGTTTTTACTCCCGCACCCCACGACACGTCCGTGTTTCTTCTAACGCACGGAAAGAGTTTAATGTCTGATTTAATGCATGTTAGCATTATCATACAGGTGTAAATAACCGGACTTTGTAGTTAATTTTTTTTTATAATGGGTAAAATTTGGGGGTCTAGAACGGACTATGTTCAACTTCTAAGGGTCCAATGTATTCAAAACAAAGTAACTGCAGTTACGTCATTTTGTCCTGTAGCTTGGAGTTCGCAATGTTAAACCGCAGTAAGTGCTAAAAATAGGAATTGGGTCACTTCCGGTTAAAATATGTGGAGTCCGTCTTGGATGTTGTTCGATAGGTTAAGAGTTTACGTTAAGTCTAGACAAGATGATGTATCAGCTCAATTTACATCTTGAACTTATCGTTTCCCACCCCCCTCCCCAGAAGAAAAAACAAACAAACTTTCTAGACAGCCTGAACTTACTTTGTCGCAATAACAAATGCTGACCTCTAACCTCTCTTCCCCCCCCCCCCCCCCAAGATAGACTACAGCGCCCGCGTCCTAAGCGTTTGGTGTAGGATGGTGACTTTTATCTGGTGTTATTTTGATCTTTTGCTTTCGGATCAAGCCTGTCTCTAAAAGTGTTTTTCAAGAAACGACCGGCCACCCACCCCCTACCCACCCATCCACCCACAAACACCTGCGTTGCTAGCCTCTGTTCGACATTAAAAGTGTAAATTGCGTTATTTGAACATGCCTTGTTTCATTACACAATATTAAAAGATCGATGTGCTAGATCCGTCGAGTCTAGTGTATAAAATAAAATAGGTCAAGTCGAGTACGAGCTTCTATTGTTCACCTTCAGGTCAAGTCTAATCCGAATTACTACTCTTCGTCTTCAAATCAAGATCAAGTCCAGTCCACTTCAATACCTTCCAACTTCAAATCAAGACCAAGTCGAGTCCGAGTTACTACTCTCCATCTTCAAATCAAGACCAAGTCGAGTCCGAGTTACTATTCTCCATCTTCAAATCAAGACCAAGTCGAGTCCGAGTTACTACTTTCCATCTTCAAATCAAGACCAAGTCGAGTCCGAGTTACTACTCTCCATCTTCAAATCAAGATCAAGTCGAGTCCGAGTTACTACTTTCCATCTTCAAATCAAGACCAAGTCGAGTCCGAGTTACTACTCTCCAGAAGATCAAGTCGAGTCCGACTTCAGGTCAAGATCAGATCAAGTCATAGTCCTCTTTAGCAGTGACTAAAAGTCTTCATAAAAGTCTTCATAAAAAATACCTCCCCCCCCCCTCCAAAAAAAAAAGGTAAGTTTTCATCTATTTGTTTCGTGTTTCTATTTGTTGTGTTGTTTTTGTATGTGATTATTGAAAAAATATTGGAGTGTTGTAACTTCTTCATTTACACGTGCTCATCTTACTTACTGCTGCTCTCGTTCTTGCCCACATTCCTCATTCTTTCTATCTTTTTTTTTTTTTTGGTCAAATTGAATCATACATCCCTGACAGTCTTTATTGCCAGAACCAGCTTTTACCGCAAGTCGTCATTTCCTTTAAGAGCGACTAAAGTTGGATTTAGAGTCCAAGTCGGTCGATTCCGTCACAACTCTGCAATTAAATGTGGTTGGAGCAACCATGCTGACAGGATGACCTGAGGCGTATAAGCTTTTAAGACTCTGAGAAGACGAAGAAAGGATCTTGGGGATGACGAGCTCAGAGATAATCACGTGGTCTAGCTAAGACAATCAAAAAGCTTCCCCCCATTCTGACGCATACATCGGAAAGGATTGTTAACTAGAAAAAAAAACAAAAAAACAAACGAACGAATAGACGAAAAGAGACCCAGAGGATCCTGATTTATAAGACATAAACGCGGATTGAGTAAGTGAGGACAAACTCAGATCGGGTATGCGATAAGCGATATAATAAAATAAAGCTGTAGCTGGGTGCGGAGTTAGGAAACCTTTGGTGAAACTCAAGAGTTGGTTTCAATTATTAACGTGATCCATTAAGCAAGATTGTGCAGAATGACCGGGGGGGGGGGGGGGGGGGGTTAATCCAGTGAGAGAACAAGGGTCAGAAAATCCTTAGAGAATTATGAATAATTGCTGTAAAAGTATATAAAGCTAAGTGTAAAACTATACGTGAATTTTTTTTTTCGATTTGTAATATAACATCACACTTTCTTGTGCTGAAGATCATGGAAAATACGGGCCTAACGCCGTATTCGTCGATATGCTTTAATAGCATGGAAACGTGAATTTTACTTTCACCTTTATTTGTTGTATACCATTCACGTGAATTTGTTTTTTTTTCTTTTTTTCCCTATATACAATTGATTAGTAAAGCTGCTCCTACCTTTTTCTTAAGTAGTTTTACAGGCAGTCCCTGATATACGAACGTCCTACTTACGTGCGACCTGTACTAACGAACCACCTTCCGTAAAGCACTGCATATGAAAAATTCCACTTGCATATAACGGTTTGAAATAACAAACGGAAGCTACTTTGCATCCAGCATCAAAACATTGCGCGTCTATTGCGGTTCGTCGGTTTCTTTAATGTCTTTTTTTAAGCATAGAAAGGTACAATGCATACTATATTAAAAGTAAAGGTAATCCTGTCATGGCTTAAAGGCACGTAGGGATATGGTGTTACTGCCCATATTTTCATTACCAACGTAATATACGAGATACGAAAGGCGGCTTACTATTTCGACTTACGTACAAATTCGACTTACGAATAGACTTAGGAACGGAACTCGTTCGTTAACTTGGGGACTGCCTGTATAGCAAAAACCATGTCTTAATCGAGGCTCACTTAAAATTTAATGAAGTTTGTTTTGGAGCAAAAGCAAACATTATAGAGCTCCCAAATGAACCATCCGAGGAAACCAAAACCTGTAGAAAATCCACCGAGATTTATAAGAAAAAATTCATGGCAGATTTATGTGGTCTATTTGAGGCAAAATCGGAATTTAATTACGAAAAAAAACCCTCTGGAACAAGCAAAACCTTGGATAAAAAATGAACAAAGATGAATGGATAATAAAAATTTATTCTACAGTTTAATAACATCTCCACGAAAATAATACAGGAAACGTAAATAAAGTAAAATAAACGTAGATAGATCGCTCACTGATAGTGCTTTATACACCGTGCACTCAGTAATTAATATCCGTTGGAAACTATTGTTGTCTTTTCACGGACCTATTTTGATAAGAATCTCGCGCGGAGTAATATTCTTCCTGCAATAAAATTTGCACTTGAAAAGGGCAGGAGGAATTGCGTGATCATTATTGAATAAAACAGAAACTTTTTTTTTGTTGACTGCAGTTATTTGAAGAACTAACTACAGTTCGAGTGAACAAAGGTAAAATGCAAAATTCCCCCCCCCTTTCCTTTTTCCTGTTTCCATGCCACTAAGGGGTATTGGGGATACAGTGTTAGGCCTGTGTTTCCAAGACTTTCCGCACATGAAAGTCTGATATGGTCAGTTTCACGCATGGCCGCATTTACCTTCCCAGATTTCTCTGGTACCCTTTTTCAGAGGCTGTGTGGACCCCCCCCCCCCCCCCCCGGGGGGAGGGCTTTCTGGTGTAGTAATACCAGAAAAAAAAATTCCCACTGCTTGGACTTGAATCCGAACCGGATAAGTGGACCGAGCGCCTAACTACTCAACTAGCCAGGCACGTTTGATGTGGTTACACATTAATCAGGAAAGTAATTCCACCAGCAGTGCAGCTTCATATTGATTGTTCTTTCACTAGCAGAGTCATATAGCGACGCTCGTTACAGTTTTACAATTGTGTTCTCCATTTAAGATGGCACAAGAAGGGGCGTGAAGGGCTATGTCGAGGTCTGGGGTCAGTTATCATCGGGCCCCGCTATGCTTATCCTGAATTTTGTCTCCAGTAAGAAAAGAAGGGGTACAAACAGTGCTCCGGGCCTTCTCGACAGCCCGGACTCTTTTCATCCTGGCGCCCAAACAAAATTGCTGATGATGATCATTTCCATAGCCTAGTGAAAGAGATGATATGGATATCCTTCCCATGCCGTTACACGTCTTATAGGACTCACAGAGTAGTTCGCCAATTTTTTCCTGTTTTCGGCGAGCTTTTCAACCTCATCATGAGATTTTATGCCTATTAATTTGGAGGGACATATTAGGCAACCCATAAATGAAAAGAGGACTTATTGTGCAATCCATTGGGCGGGGGGGGGGGGGAATGTCTGTAATAGGAACAAGATTAAAAAGGAAAACATTCCGTGTCAACGCCTCTTGAGGAGAACAGAGATAGACGCTATTTACGTCGGTGTTTTCATCTGCATCACGCTCTCATCAGCTCAGACACACTCATACACACACATACACATCTAAATGATATCGCATTGTGTACCCCTTCCCCCCCCCCAAAAAAAAAAAAACCTGCAAGAAATTGCTGACAAGGCTAAAATAGAACATGAAATAAAATTCACGACCTTGGAGTTACAGCTAGATCGCTGAAACAGCGCACGAACGCACCACCACCCGCTCCATCCACCCGTCCATGCATCCCACTCCTTTGTTTAACCCAGTTCGTCAGAATTCTGTTTACAGTTAATTATCACACGCCCATGCACAAAATAAAAAGGAATTACCTCCCTTGCTGAATAATTTAATTGTCATCCTCTCCCTTCTCAAGCGGGAACGGTCGAAGAATAAACACAGCGAATATCAAACAAGTACAACATGAACAGAAGGATCGATGAAGGCTACATCTGGATAAGATCTGCCTGAGCACTGTCTCAGAAGTCTTGTCTTGTCTTGTTTTACGAGCGGTGAATGAAAAGTTCTCGGCATAAGATACAACGTATTATTTGTGGACAACTTTTTGGGATTATTTCTCAACATAGTCCCCTTGCAAGTTCATGCACTTAGTCCAGTGATACTGGAGCATACGGATCCCTTCTTTGTAAAAGTCAGCATCTTGTGCCAGTAGAAAGTGGTCTACAGTATGAATGACGTCATCATCTGAAGCAAATTTGAGTTTGGTAAACAGGTAATAGTCCGAAGGGGCCAAATTTGGGGAATAGGAGGATGTTCAAGAAGCTGGAAGCCGCATTCATGAATGGTAGCCATTGCCACCACCGACTTGAGAACTGGAGCATTGTCTTGCTGAAAGATGACTTCTCTCGTCAATTTCCCTCCAAGCTTTTCCTTCAGTTTGGCCCACATTTGCTTCACAAGATTAGCGTAATAGGCCCCGGTGACCGTTCTGCCCTTTAGAAGATAGTCTACCAACAGCACACCTTCTAAATTCCAAAAGATGGAAGCCATCACTTTGCCTGCAGACAGAACCATCCTTGATTTCTTTGGGGGTGGGGATCCATGTTTCCACTGCGATGAATGTTCTTTGGTTTCTGGTTGAAAATGATGAACCCAAGTCTCATCCATAGTCATAAATTTCTGAAGAAACTTTTCAGGATCGGCAGAAAAATGACAAAGATTGTCTCTTGACATGCTGAGACACTGTCTTTTGTGATCAGCTCCAAGAAATTTCAGGACCCATCGAGCAGAGACCTTTGTCATTTGAAGATTATTGTGAATAACGGCATGAACATGTTCCTGGGAGATGGCTAACTCAGTAGCACTGTACCGCTCAGTTAGTCGTCGATCCTTCATTATCATGTCATGGATTCTGCAGATGGTTTCATCGGTGGTTACCGTTCTTGGTCTTCCTGGACGGGAATCATCTTCCAGACTCTCCCTTCCATGTTTGAACTGAGCTGCCCATGTTTTCACTGCCCTAGAGTCTCTACCATATCCTCATGGATCTCCTTCGATAATAAGCCCTTGATGCAGAGGTAGCGAATGACTGCTCGATGAGAAATTTTATCAATTTTCTCAATTTCTACCACCGCTTACCACTTCAGTAGCCTGTAAAAAAAGTTGGTTGCAGTTAATTTCTTGAAACTTGGTGTTTAATCTTACATTTAGCTGATCTACAAATACACCTAATATCAACTGTGTGTTTCAAGTATTTGTACCTTATGCCGAGAACTTATCAATCACCCCTCGTATCTCCCTAGAACTGCGAGCTGGTGTTCTTTGCAGCCGATGCTGAGAAGGTGTTGAGACACAGCATGGTGCCCAATTGGGAGCGGGTTACGGAGCGGGTCATTTCAGTCCCTGAGTAGAGCTAAAGAAGCAAGGAGCGTGTACTACTTCTTTAGCGGATTCCCCCCCCCCCCCCCCTTCCAGCCCCTCAGATGAGTGTTCCGGTCATTTTATAAAGTGACACTCAAATGTAATATAACGACTGTGAGTTGTTCATTTTTGTTTTCCTTGTTCTTTTATCTCTCACGTCCCGGAGACTGAGCTACGGTCTTCCAAGTGTCACAACACCTTGGGGTGGGGGGGGGGGGTCATCTAAACCATTCTGTCCTGGGGGACCGGTATAAGATGTGACAAACGATTATTATCTGAGTTCTCAGATGACAGTTATGCCCAGCTCTTAACTTCTAGAATTCACGTAATTTCTTTGTTCCTTTTTTTAATCTTTTAAGAACATAGGTTAAAATTCTTTCCGAGAAAGTTAAAACCTCTAGATAGAAGCACGGGAGGAATAATACTAACATGTTCAAGTCATAAATTATCCTGCGATTCAATGAACTAAGGCTGGTCAGCGTTCCCATTTCTCTCTCTGTGTGTGTGTGAACGGCGTAATTAGGTAGGGAGCGCAGAAGCAACGTAAACTTTGTTAATGATCCAAGTGATTTTAAGGTCGTTGTTTTCCCAAAGATAGCAACGAGGGAGGGGCGGACTAAGACAGGTAAACAAAGTCAGACAAAACAAGCAAAGATGAAATTAGGAGGGAAAAAAAAAGTTAAATTGGACAATAATATTACGAACAAAAGAAAGTGCAACAACTGCCGGCTTCTTCTTCTTCTTCTTCTTCGTCATCTTTCTGAGCCATTAAGGATCACTGCTGCAGATAAAGCTTGCCTCCATTCTTCCCTATTCCTAATCTTCTCTCTCCAGTTGGTGAGAAAAGTTTCCTGTATAAAATACATTTGTATCCGTCCAATTTCGAGGCTTCTTTATCTTCTCTGTAACACTAATCTTTTTTTCTGTGGAGATAGGGTCGCTGGCCCCCATGCTTCAACCCACCAACCCGGAGGACCAGGGTGCTAGTTTCGGCTGATCTCTACCAACCCAGACTTTCCCAGCCTTACCTCTGAACCTGCGACCTGATTGGCTGAATGGTTAGGAACTCGGGCTACTAATCCGGTGGTACTGGATTTTAAGTCCCAGCAGTGGGGATTTTTTTTTCCTGGTACCATCGCACCAGAAAGGCCACGGGGTCCACCCAGCTTCTAAAGACGGGTACCGGAGAGATCTAGAAGGGTAAATGCGGCCAAGAGTGGTACTGACCACATCTCACTTCCAAGTGCTGAAGGTCTTGAAGTTACGGGCCTAACATTGTATCCCCAGTAAGCTTTAATGGCACGGAAACGAGGATTTCATCTTTTACCTTTTAATGTGCATCGAATTCAGGTAGCGCTGACTACAAACAAACAAAAATTTAAGCACAAAAAGTTAACTAATGAGTCTAATTTGTGAAAGTGATTGTTAAATTCATTAAATATCAGGAAAGTAAAAATAAAGTAGAATATAATGATTCATTACGGGAAAGATCAAGTTCGAGCATGGATTTTATTGAGCCGAAACAGGGAATCGACAACTGACAAGAAAAGATCAAGAACAGAAAGGAATAGAGACGTGTCTTGTCTGCAGTAGTGAACCTCAGTGGCTCGGAAAGCTGCTGAATTCATGAGCTATTCAAAAAAGAAGACGAGGAAGGGAATTCCATATGTTATATTCTGAGGAATAGTTCTTTGTTGTATTTCTTTGTACCCAGAACTCTTGTTCTTATTCCATCTCCTGGAAATACGAACACATGGTCTTTGTAGACGATGCGGTGAAGGTGCTAAAGCACAGCATCATGTCCGATTGGGATTTGATTCAGTCCCTGAAAGAAGCTGAAAAGCGAAGGGTACGCGAAGCTTCTTTACCAGGCTCCACCGCCATGGGGGACCATAGCGATCCCTGCTCCGTTAGTCAGGCTAGGCCTATAACTGGGGGTACCAACGGAGAAGTGTGAACATGGTCATGGTCGGATATGGTTCGCTGACCGTGCTCAAGCATGTCAGCTATGGGTCGCTGATTGTCAAATCCGATAGCGTGTTTATTCCTTTTCTGCCACTGCTCGTCTTGTCTTATTTTCTATCTTACTAGAACTGCAGGCTGTTCTTTTCGGCCGATGCAGTGAATGTGTTGAGGAACAGTTTGGGAGCGGGTTATGGCGGCTATTTTTTTCTTCAGTCCTTGGGTGCACCTAAAAAAATTTCTCCTCTGTTCTAGTCTTAGAAGTTAAAGACCACTTGCCCTTTTTCTAGAGGCTTTCATTCCTTGGTGGTGGATTTTCAGGTTTGTAGCTCGATTGGTAGGACCAAGCGTTACTTGGCATTAACCAAAATACAAAACATATACGTGCTTGAAATCTTCCTTGTACGTGGAAAAACGTCCTTTTATTACAAAATAAAGAACTACTGTCTTCTACGACGAAAAATGTCCTTATACTGTAACACTAGAACGTACTGCCTTTCAGGGCGAAAAATGTGGTTATACTACAGTTCCAGAAAGTCCAGTCTTAGCTAAGACGAGAAATGTAGTTATACTGTAACACTAGAAAGTGCTGTCTTCTCGGACGAAAAATCTAGTTGTACTACGTTAGAAAGAACAGTTGTTGTATTCTTTCTCCCTGCTAAGTCGTCCGCGTCTTTAACGTCGCACGGGGAAGCATAAATCAGGGCGGAGTGCACCAGGGCCATCAGAAACAAGAGAGTGAGAATGGGAAAATCTTCAGTTAAAATTGAAAGAATTTGAAGCCAGGCAAATTTAATACTTTGAGAGAATCCTCAAGTTTTTACATCTAAACCTGATCACAATTTCGCCTTTCCTCCACGGACTTTTTTTTTAATGATAATCTTCCAGGATGATCCATTAAACAAGAAAATATCTCATAAAGATTTATTATAATTCTGGCATGAAGATGCACTTCAAATGATAAAAAAAAAACAAACAAACAAATAAACACCAGTTTGAAAGAAACGTAAAAGAAATTTTTAAAAGCAACTAGGAAAAGCTAGATATGGCTATAAGGAACCTCAATGCTGTTTTAGAAACCAGCTGTAACCCGTCGGAGAACATTTTTTTTTACTTTTAATGGACATCAAAGAGGTCAATTTTTAAAAAAAGTTACAGTATCGGTTGTTGCTTCTTAGAGCAATATTAACTGTCTGATGAAAGTCTCATGAAACTTAATAAGCTTACAATAAAATTGACAGTTTTATCTTTTTCCTTCAGAACTTTAATCAGCTCTTTTAACTGAAAGTATTGTGATGTCAATGGTGAGTATGTCTGCTTCTGTCAAACCGACTGATCAGGGAGTGAAAAAAAATAGTGGCCATATTCCCGCTCCTAGAGTGCTGTGCCTTAACATCTTCATGGCATCGTCTGCAAAGAGCGAGCATCCTCGTGATTCCAGGAGGAATAAGAAGAAGACTGCAAAAAGTTCTACCTTATCTGTGAACACTCTCCAGTGACGCGCTTTCTTACTAATAATAACTAAGTGACGTCATTACGTAGCGATGAATTCTAACGCACTGGTTCTTAAACTATTTTTGGCCGTGGACTCACTCTACAGTCTGAGAATAGCTGTCGAAACCTTCATTAAACAAACTAAAGCAATAAACAGAAGCCAAATGATACTAAGATTGTTTTACTCGAGTCGATCTTCCTGTTGGTTTGTGAACCCTCAACAATCTTTCATTGGAGCTTTAGGGGCCCATGGACCCCAAGTTAAGAACCACTGCCCTGAGGGGAAAAAATATGTAGTAATTATTTTAATTACATATCCAGCGAAGCAGAAAGTCAGCAAAGCATTTGTCTGAGGAGACTAAAGACAGTCTGTTAAACTGAGTACAACTGTAAAGGGAATCGGTGCGCCATTGTGGAAAATATAATTTTTAAAATTTACGTATTTTCTTATACGAGGCGTACACTATTTTCTGGTCATTTTGGGTATTTTCGATAGCTTTCTTTTTTCTGATCTTTCATCGAGCGTTTGCTGAAAGTACCAACAAAAACAAAAAAAAGAAGAAAAAAAGTCAGCAAAATTATTGCAACTAAGAACTCTTTTAAGATACTGACCTGACCATTTCATGGAAGACTTCTTAAACCCTGAGTTTTATGTTTGTTGAGTTTTAGAAAACTCTGATTTTAGAATTAGAACTTCGGTCATGATATAATTTCTTAGGTGTTCTTGTAATGACATCAGCGTGGCTGCGAACTGCCGATCTTTGCAGCAGGCACCGCAATGATGTTGCATCATGGGGTATATCGGCTGGGGATGACTGAGAATACAGACTGTGCTCAAAAAGGATGATTCTCAATGTAGAATCCATCACAAAGTACACTGCTAAGCAGATTTAATGACTCATTAAATTCATTTTTTAGTTGTTAAAATGTTGGTCTTGGGCTTGGCTATCTTTCATTTCGTCCGTCCTTGACAGTGCTGCCATCGGTCTAACCCAGTAATCTTTCTCCGCATGGACAATTAGTTCGTTAAACGAACAGGCGACATAATTTCATTATTTTTCCCCCGGGCTTTTTCCGCTTCGTGATTTAGTGTCCCATTTTTTTCCAGTTTCAATTTATTTCTTTCTTCTACGCCTTTTTGTTAAAAATCTGATTTCGTTTTGATACATTTCACCACCGCCCCGTTAATCTTTTTTCTTTCTTCTTACTTCATATGCTTTGTCATCCGCTTTACCTAAATTCATCTTCTCATTAGATCTACTGGTTCTTGCATTCTGGTCATCTTTTCTCTATGTTGGTCACATATTTGAATTGTTAGTGCATTAAAAAAATGTTTTCCTTCAAGTTTAACCATCAAAACTTATTTCATTCTGTCTCTTCCTGGTCCAGGTCAGTCAGGCGTTGGTCGCCATTGACTTCCATAACCACCCATCCTTTGCTCCTTCAGTAAGATGGGTGCTGGACCGTGCTCTGTGCCACTCTTTTAGTCCGTCTAGTACTTTGTTTCTTTGTCTTCCTCTGTCCCTTTATCCCTATAGTTTTGTCACTAGATGCTTCCACCTGCTGCTTCTCAAAACATGTTCTACAAATCTGGACTGTCGTGTTCTGAATTTTGTCATAAGTTCTCTCTTTTTTTTCCCAGCCTCATTTACAACCTCTCCATTTGTTTTCTTAGCTGTCCGTGGTATTCTCATCATTCTTCTTAAGAACCATTTCACTGTGGTGGCTATTTTGGGTTCACTTTAGAAAGTACATGGAAAACCAAGTTCCAAGCTTAATTTTAACTCGGTTACAATTACAACACAGCCTGGGTTCTTTTGGAGGTGACTTCATGATCGCGTCTTCCGTGTGTTTCATTACAGAGGAAATACTCTTGCAAAAGCAGACGTTTTAAACCTGTATGCAAATTCCTTCAATATCCGCTATTTTTTTTATTACATGGTATAGAAGAACGGGATTGGATGAGAGACAAATTGGTCTCTTGGTTCGAAAAGAAAAAAAAGTCTTGAAAGAAAAACCAGATAAGCTTTGTTTTGTGAGGTTTCACACAAACAAATTGCTTGTATTATGTTCGCTGTTTTAAATGTAATATTGTAGTGAGAAGTTCTGATAGTTAAATTCTACTTTTACGTTAAAAATTTTCTGCTTCAGAGGAAAGTTTAACCCAAGACAATCCAATCTGAAAATAAATCAACAGTTGAATGGTTCTTTGGAAGGTAAAGGTAAAGGTAGAAATTCCCGTTTCCATGCCATTAAGCCATAATGGAGAAATATGGTGTTAGGCCCGTATTTTCCAAGACCTTCGGTACATGAAAGTGTGATGTGGTCAGTATCACGCCTGGCCGCTTTACCTTCTCAGATTTCTCTGGTACCCATTTTTAGAGGCTGGGTGAATCCCGAGGTCTTTTTGGTGCGTACGAGAAAAAATCCAACTGCCGGTACTGAACCTTGTACCACTGGATTAGTCAACCGTGCAGGTTCTTTAGAAGCCATGGAAAAACTGTTCAGAGAATGTAATATGGCCGTGCCATATTATACATTTATAAGACCGGAAAGGACAAAAACACTACCAGAAATATGAAAGTTTTGAAAAAGTAGCCTTAATTTTCCTCTTAAAAAATCTAAACCTGGTAGTTTCTAGTTGTAGTTATGTTATGCCATCTCTCTCTCTTTCACTCACTCTCTCTCTCTCTCTCTCTTTCACTTTCTCTTTCACTCTCTCTCTCTCTCTCTCTCTCTCTCTCTGTCTCTGAATGTATGGGTGCGATTGGACATCGGCCATTTTGGAAATATGACGTCAGCAGATCAGATCAAAGATGACAGCTCCCTTGGAAGCATGTAAGAGAGAGGAGCAGCGCCCAGTTATTAATTCCTTGTGTGTCTGACGTTTACAAGTAAAGGCAATGGAGACGGATGCTGAGTACATTACTTCTTGTCAGAGACAAAGCGAGTCAGCAAGCAGTTACAAAATTCTTCCTTATCGAAACCACAGAAGTTCCGTATGTCTCCTTCGGCCGGAAAATGGTTCCTCGAGTTTTTCTGGGACTGTAAAAGTCCAATCCTGGAACATTACATACTAAGAGGAACCGCTACCAACAACTAAGCACACTGTAATACTGTGATCAGCTTGTGAACCACCTGGAACCTGCAATTAGGTCAGAATGTCACGGTTTGTTCAGTTCTGGCGTTTAATTACAGCATGATAACGTGTGGCCTTATGAAGCACATGCAACAGCTGAAAAAAAATGAATCAGAGTTTTTAGTGTCTTCCATATCCTGCATATTCACCCGACCTAGCACCCCGTGATTATCATGTGTTTGAAGCCATCGAGGGTTCGCTAGGCGGAATGAAGTTCAGTACAGACAGTGAAATTAAGAGGTCGTTTCTACAGGGTCCGTTAGAAGATTTTTCTTTTCTCCAGGAATCCAAGCACTAATGAAGAGTTGGCAGACCTCCACTGAAAATGGTGGAGGTTTATGTTGAAAAGTACTAAGAAATTTTCAGTAACATTTATTCATTTTATGGAGATTTTTAAAAATAGATTGCGTCTTGACTCGACTCTTTTATGTTTCTTTCACAAATACGATTTACCAATCAATCCTCATTAACTAGCAGACATTTTTTAATCCATAATCTGTAACAAACTGAAAGAAATCTGGAACTGGTGAATGGACACACAGAAACGAGTTACTCTGGTTGAGGCAGGGTGTTAAAACTATTAACAACGAACCTTTCAGTCACTCTCAGAATACTTCAGAACTGGGTATGTAACAGAGCAAGTGTTAAATATAGTCGCTGGATTTCTTGCTCGTTATAAATTTAAACAAAGCTTCCCAAGACTCCACCAACTTAGAGTAAGCGGCTGCTCTTTAGCTTTTCAGTCTACTGATATTAGTAACACGAGGAGGTATCGAAGGGTCCCGGCCAGTTCTGGTTCTCTGATGATCGTAGCACAACCATTTGGTACCGCAAAAGGACACTCTGAATTCTCGTCTCATCCAAATATGTGACTGCATATAGCCGGGGTTCTTGAATCTTTTTTTTTTTACTACTGGCTCAATGGATTGCTCATTATGACCTACCCCCCACTTCGTCACACTGTCAAAATCATCATCATATTTTACCAGACATTTTAGGTACCTATATTACTTCAAAAACTGCCAACAGCTTTACCAACAGCTAGGAACGGAGCAATGGAAATTTCAATCTAACAAGCAGTTCCTTGAACTCCCCATACCTCATCATTTGGTTCGAATTTGTAATGTGTGATGAGGTAGGAGAAGCAGTCACGCCACGGGGTGGTCACGTGATGAGTGCAGTTTAGTTTTGGTTGGTTACATTTTCACAGGTCGGTCCGGGCCAGTAGTGGCAGGAGAAGGGGCGGATTAAAAAAAAAAGTTTGTCCAAGTCGTCTGGGGGATGTGGCCAGGTTACTAAGTCCCGGGTATCAAGTGTGGGTAACGTTACTGTTATTTGTTGATCGTGATTGCCGTGGTGTACATATTAATATCAACGTCAGATCAGAAAAACAGTGTGTGTAGACGCGGAGAATGTCAATGAGTTCTTGTCATGAGATGTGCAGCTGATGTTTTCTAGAGTCTTCGTCGTGGACTCCTCAAGACGGCGATGTTTGGGGAACTGCATTGTTGCCTATGACGCTTTTTTACGCTGATAAGTGAATTTATGACAATAATGACGATATTATAAATATTATGTGTTGACTGATGCTATGTGACTAGTGTATTTTTTAATATGTGCAGAGATGATGATATGATGGTATAAATAATGTTTGTGTGGTGTGGGTGCTAGGGGAAGAGGAAGGGGTTCGTTCTGTACAGTTACGTTGATATTGAATAAGCTTACTTTCAAACTGGCGGCCTGGTTAGTTTAGTGGTTAGGCGCTAGATTTACTAATTCGCTGGTACCTGGTTCAATTTCCGGCAGTGGAATTTGTTTTTTTCACACAGCCTCTAAAAATGGGCACCAGAGAAATCTGGGAAGGTAAAGCGGCCAGGCGTGATACTGACCACATCACACTTTCATGTGCCAAAGGTCATAGAAAATGCGAGCCCTAACACCGTATTCCTCCATTATGGCTTAATGGTTTGGAAAGGGGAATTGTACCTTTACTTTTTAAACTAACTTTGACTGGCAGTGTTGTGGTGTTATGTGTCACGTGTTTTCTTACTCCCGTCACCCCCACACCCGTAAATAAGTTCCATGTGTCACAGCAGAAAAATTGTCAGTGGGCGTCGACTTGCCTATCATATATATTAACTAATCTTAACTCACGACAATGCCTTTGTCTTTATTCTATGTGTGTTGGAATGAATGAAGGACGGCTGATGAGATGATGACAAGTTTGGTAATCATCTTCCTCTCGAGGGTTATTTGAACCAAGAATGAGTTGGAAGGTCGCGGAGCAAATGGAAATTGCAGTTTAGATCATGGGTCAAGAAAACACGAACAAAAGTATTTAGATGTCGGGGAATTAAAGCCCCCGCCTTACACATTCTCACATGGCATGTGGACGAGCACCGGTTGAGAACCGCTGACCTACTGCGTCCAATGATTTCACTGGTGCTTGCGGAACACATTTCAGTTTCTCTGTTTAGACATATTTCTATCTGTATTTTTTTTTTTTATAAACGGTCATCTTTGCTTTGAATTACAGTCCCCGTGGTGGCCGAGTCTGCTAAATAAGTATTGCACGCCACCCTGCTTTTTAACTGCACTCAGAGACTTAAAACTCAGCTGTCGTAATCCGGTCCCACGACGATATGATGATGTGCCTCAACATCTTCACAGCATCGGCGGTAAAGAACACCAGCCTCGTAGTTCCAGGGAGATAGAAGAAAAAACAAAACAAGTAACACACAATAATTAGTGTATGAGTATATAACTATACACGGAGCCACCACAGTAAAGCTGTGATACCAAAATGTATAAACTAGGGGGAAAAAAGTAGGAGCAGTTTTATTACTTAACGAGTTGTGTACTCGTTAAGTAATAAAACTGCTCCTACTTTTTTTCCCCTAGTTTATACAATAAGATAAAACTCTGAGAGAGATGATTTCAGTTATTATTCTTCTTTGAGTGATTTACATTTATGATCTGAATTAATGAATAATGATCATAGCTGTCTCAAGCACGCAAACATTTTTGACGTTAATCTGTCTTGTGTAAGCTAATCCTTCAAAACATCTTTCAGACATCTGAAAAACTGTAATCTGTCTGAAGAGCACCATGTAATATATCATGATTATTTCATCCGACGAGGTAAACTGGAAACAAAATGTGGTAACACCAGACATGATCTGTTCGCGAAAATGGCATATTAAAGAAAAGGCTGTACATAATCCACACTAAAGTGGTGTTATAAGCCGCTGGGCACAGAGTAACAGGAGACGCAATCAGCGCACATTTCCAAGTACAAAGATACGATCTTTACATCTAAACTATCCTAACTTTCATCCGGATTGAGAATATTCGTTCATTCTCTAATTCCCCTTGCGGTGTAATGCTGGCGACCACGCCTGTACATCCTGTGGGATCAATGGTGCTTCCGATCAGCTCAAACGTTTTTTCCATTTTTTCTCCCCATACCACCTGAGTCAGTCCTCTGAGATGTATTTCTCTTGGCCTCCATCCCATTCTTTTTTTTCCTCATGATTTTTCCAGTCATCCCCAAGCTCTCGAACTTCCTTTGTTTCCATGATGTGAGTACGTCCAAGAAAATTTTTGCTATACTTTCTTATAATTTAACTAATTAAAACAGAAAATATATTTACGTATAAATGTGGTTCGTGAAGATTTTTTTAACCTAAAACAGAGGTGGAAGTTGTATAGCAGAATAATAAGAAAGAAGACTGTACATAACACGATCAGACACTTCCATTTAAAGTTACTCTCAGGACAATAGTCTGTGCAAATTACTATCAAATTAGTTTATAGAAAGTATATTCTTCATATAGTCTGTGCAAATTATTATTAAATTAGTTTGTAGAAAGTACATTCTTCATATACCGACTTGCTTGTGTTCTATCCAGCTCTGTTCAGTACTAAGATTTTTGATAAAGCAAATGGGATATATCTTTATCTGAGATCATTCTTTCTTTTCCTTATTTATTTTTTTCTTTAACTGTAAATCTTTCGTGCATCCGTTTTTCTTCACCTGCGGGAGAAGACATCCATTTTGGGAGAAAGCGACCCATAGCTGACATGCTAGCGTCAGAGCTGTCGATCCGTAGCCGAACAAGACCCTGTCGGACTACTTCGTTAGTACCCTCAATAATAGGCCTAACCTGGCCAGCGGGGCAGGGACCGCCATAGTTCCCATGGCGGTGGAGTCTGCTAAAGAAGTAATGCGTGTTCCTTGCTTTGTTAGCTGCAGTTAAGGACTGAAAGAAATAACAGCCATAACCATCTCGCAATCAGACACGATGCTTCAATATTCCTACTGCATCGGTGCAAAGGACGCCAGCTCGCAGTTCCAATGAGATAGAAGAAGAAGAAGAAGAAGAAAGAGAAGAAGAAGAAGAAGAAAAAGAAGAAGACGAAGAAGGAGGAGGAGGAGGAGGAGGAGGAAGAAGAAAAAGAAGAAGAAGAACTATATTGCTCAAGGCACATTGGGCTTCCGCAAAGATTTTCCACACATGCCTGTACTTTGCCTTTTTTCCCGCTCTTGCCCAAATGAGCCCTCTATTGCTCAACATCCTCTCTGTTGTCCTTCTCTTTTTCTTCTATCCTTATTTCTGTTCCCCTGTGGTGTCCATCTTAGTGCTATTTTTTTGTAGTGAGTTGTCGGTCATCTGGAGCACATGTCCCAACCATCGCCAGCGTCTTTCCTCAATAACTGCTGTCAGTGGCTTCATCTACATTTCTGCCAACAAAATGTTATTTCTTATGGTGTTTGGCCAAAATATTCTTCCAGTTCGTCGTATGCATTTAGTCTGGAAAGAATTCAGCTTGTTTTCTACAGTTCTGGTGATTTTCCAGCATTCACTTCCATAGAATAGTACACTTAGAACATTACTCTTACATATCCTGATTTTCACCTTCATGTTTAGTTTTTTAGACTTCCATATAGTCTGCAGCATTGCAAAAGCCTGGTTTGTTCTAGTAAGCCTATTATTGATCTCATATGTGCTGTCTCCATCTTCTACTATTCTACTACCAAGATATACAAATTCGTTGACCTCCTCCACTTGCTTGTTATCTACTCGCAGTAGATTTCTCTTGTTCACGTTTTGCTTCATTAACTTTGTCTTTCCTACTTTGAACTTTAATCTTATTTTGCTTGCATTACGATCCGTGTCGTACCTGGGACCTGGGCGCATGCCTGGGAAGCAAAGAATACCTGTAGGACCACTGTACCCTACCACACATCATGATCATGAAAGGCGACGACTAAGGAGGATTCGGCAAAGGACCAGCAACCCTATCTGGTAAAAAAAATCCGTCAGACTACTACAGAAACAAGGGGGGGGGGGGGGCAAACGCAGGTGGAAGGAGAAACGCATATCAGGAAACTGTGCCCACGAAGGTTGTGGATATAAAAATATATGCAATAATAAATCACGTTTCACCAGGCTGGCGTGGATATACTTCCCAAGACACGCGGCAGTGAGAGGCAATGAGGTAGCCGATCATGTTGCTTGGAAACCCTATTGCAAACTACATATATAATTCCCATGGACAGAACTGATAGGCTGAAGTGGGTGACTTAGAAAATGGTTCGGGAGGAAGAACATATCTGTGTTGATAATACAGGGTGTTCCTTAAGTAACTTTGCACTAACCCAGTACTGATTCCGGTATCGTAGTAATTTCTTAATGTCTGGGGTATCTAGTCACATCTACCTGCCACAGTCATTAAGATAGCACTACAATACCGAAATCGATATTGGGTTAGTGCACAGTTATTTTCCGAACGCACTGTACATATCTACACAATAATTAGTGTATAAGTATACAACTAAACATGAAACACTGCAGTAAAACTGTGATACCAAAATGTATAAACTAGGAAAAGGCAGGAGCAGCTTTATTACTTAACGACTACAAAGTTGTGACGTTTCGGCGTGAGCTTTAATAATACAAAAACATACAGTACGAAGAAACAGAGAGAGGAGATAAAGTATAGATTCACAAGAATGCTATAATTTTAATAAATGAAATAGATCACTTAGCTGTAACTTGTACTTGTAAGAAGATATGGCTTGTCCGACGATATGTATAAAAAATGGGCATAGTAGAGCGTATAAACTGTTTAAATGGAGACCATTAATGTCATGCAGATGACACAAACCGCCTAGTGCTTGCGAATCGCTGCATTCAGGATTATGGGACGCTGGAACCACACGGGTTAAACTCGCGCTATTCAGCTACACCTGACATTCTCCTCTTCAACAGTTATTATCCCTCTCCACTAAGCTCCATTCCCTTCTTACTTGTTACATACAGTTCAGAATTATCCTCACAGGATCACATTACAACCCCTTTACCTTAACTATAATCACCTATTTCACCTTCTCCTGGCTAGATTAACATTGTTTCGCTCTCTCTGGTCTCCACGGTTTCCCTACTCACCACCCCCAGTTACGATCCACCGACCACACATCACAGGTCTCCATTTAAACAGTCGGCACGCTCTACCATGCCAGTTTCTGACACACATCGTCGGACAAGCCACATCTTCTTATAAGTACAAGTTACAGCAAAGTGCTCTATTTCATTTCTTTTAAATATAGCATTCTTGTGAATCTATACTTTATCTCCTCTCTCTATTTCTTCATCCTGTATGTTTCTGTATTATTAAGGCTCACGCCGAAACGTCACAATTTTGTAGTCGCTAAGTAATAAAGCTGCTTCTACTTTTTTCCCTAGTATGTACATTCTGTACATATCTATAGAGTGTGAAGAACAGAACGAGCGAAGGAACATATTTTATTTTCAAAGGGTTAAGAATTGAGTAGGCATACCCGTCTACCACTCTGCCCTTCAGAAGTGTGAGGAGGAGGAGGAGGAGAGGTAAAGCCGGGTGGCTGGCTGGCAGAATTCGAAGTTGTCAGAACCAACAGTTGACTGATGCAAGTAGTGTTCGTATTCTTCGGTGATTGCTGAAACAGAGACTGGAGCATATACGGGTGTGTCCCCGCGTGTGGTGATGCTGATGCCTAGATTCAAGATTCAAAGAAAAGGCACTCGGAATTTCTCGGATATGTCGTGAGAAGAGTATCCCCTATAAAATGAGAAGTAAGACGCCTCCGTCAGTCTACGGGACACCCTTGGGCAAGGTGGAGTACCCGTACCCCCCCCCCCACCCCCCGATCAGGGTGACGTGAAGCCATGGGAACATGTGGTGGATGGAATGAGAGAGCAGCTGACAGATAATGTTGGTTATGGTCACCATTCTATGATGGTAGGTAGATGATGTCAATGTAGGGACAATGGCTACGGTCACTGACTAGTACAGTCACTGCCCGGAAGGAAGCAATGGTAAACTACCTTCCGGAAACATACTAAGAAACCCAAACAACAACACAGAAGAGAGGAAAACCAAGGCGAAGATGGATGCAAGACATCGTTGATGATCTGCAAATGGACGCATCAGCAGCAGGGCATCTTGCTTACAACCGAGTGGCCCACAGGAGTGCTGTTAGGGAGGCAAAGTTCCGCAAGGGACATACAAATGAATGAATGAATGTCGTGAGAAGATAGAAGCTAAAGAGCTTGCTAATGACTAGAAAATTCAAGGGTGAAAAAAAAGTGGAGAGAAAGCAAGAGAAAATTATGTTCCAGAACTGACCAGACAGCATGGGAAAAAAATTAAGAGCATCTGTCTGTCTGTCTGTCAGTCTCTGTCTGTCTGTCTGTCTGTTTGTTCATCCATATATATATACAACAATGTTCCATCTTCCATATATTTGCCTGATCACATCTATGACTGTTGGTTCCGTCTTCTTTCAGTGTTTTTGTTATTGTTATTGTTGTTGTTGTTGTTGTTGTGTGCATGTTTTTCTTTTTGTCCTTTTGTTTTACTTCACGAAAACCTGAATGACTGCGCCCCTGACAAAAGTCGTGGTCCATTTGCCACGTGGGAAATAATTAAGAAAACCATGTTCATGCATCATGCATCAAAGAGAATTTCACTACAAAAGAAAACGACATTTTTTTGGCCACAACAGGACGAGCTGTTGAAAAGGTTTTAATCCATCAGTTTTGGTCTACATTACTTGCTGCTGGACAAAAAACACCAATATTCTATGAATATTTTAACTATTGTTTTATTTATAGTTTAAATATTTAGAGAATCCCAGAAAGCTAAAAGACTTTGAACAAGCTAAAATGTAGCCATAGTAAACACCATTCAATTAAAGATCAGTTAACTAGTTCAACATTCCTAAACAGAGACAGCAGTAACAACCCGCGCCTCGTGGTTAAGCTGGTTATTTAGTAATTTGAATAAGTACAGAGTCACGTGTGAGAGAAGAAACAGTCAGAGAATCCCAAAACAGGCTATCAAGTGGAACACAACAGGCCGAAGAGAAAAAAAAAAGGTCGACCACGTGAAACTCTGAAGGGGACGTTGTTAAGAGAAGCCAAATTAGTAGGCATAAGACCCCTTGATGAGGTTAAAAAAAAACTCGCCGGAAACAGGAAAACTTGGTGAACTACTATGTGAGCTCTATGTGATGTTTAACGGCACGAAAGGATGTAAATAAGATGTAAGATTTAAGTACAGATTCAAGAACTGATTTTATAAATAAAAAAAAAAATAACAAAAACAAATATCAAAAAACTATATAACAAAAAATATATAACAAAAACAAATAAAAAAAAAAAATGGAAATGTTCTGGGTGGAAAGGAACAAAGTGTGTGGAAATTTAGTGGCAAGGACAAAAAATTCAGCAACAGTATATGGAAATTTGATTTCAAACCACAAATGCTCACAAAGTCACCGTTCAGCTTCTAATGAAAGCCGAACTAACTTAATGTCTGGTGTGTTTTGCCTGTCTCTGGTGAAGACACGTAGATGGCATTTGTGGTTATTTGAGATATCCCGCCAAGGTTTTAAGATATACTTTGTTATCAAGCCATAGAGGCACCTACCGTAATATTGCAAGAGTGTGTATACAGTAAACAAAACACTACGGAGCAAATGCCTGAGCACCGCCCAGAGTTCACTGGTCTATGGAAGTTCTGCAGGGGAGAATGACTGTAGCAGAACGCTGAAGAATATGTCTGTAATCATTGCGACTTGGATGGAAAATTTCGAGTGTCTGGAATTACCAACGTTACAAAGATGTCCTTCGTCAAGTTCCGTGAGACATTCATTATTGTCATCGTACTGGAATTAAACGTCTCAGTCTGTATTTTTTTTAGGAAAGACGATGGCGATGGTTGGGACATGTGCTCCAGATGACTGATGACTCACTGCCAAAAATAACACTAAGATGGACACCTCAGGGGAACAGAAGTAAAAGTAGACCAAATAAGACATGGAGAAGAACACCAGTGAGGATACTGAGCAATAGAGGGCTCACCTTGGCAAGAGCGGGAAAAAATTCAGAAGGACAGGCCTTTGTGGAAAACTCATGTGCCTTGGGCACTTAAGGTTCAGGGAGAGAGAGAGAGAGAGAGAGAGAGAGAGAGAGAGAGATCTGTAACTGACCCATCTGCCTCAGTTGAATTGATTCTGAAATTTTCGCAAGAAGTTGTTCCTGTGTGTTGTTCGTCTACACAAATGAAGAGGCTCTTGTACTGTACTTTCCTCACGGCCATTGTATACGAACCTTATCTCACAAATTACACGACTCAGCAGACGGACGAAACCCCACCCACACCATATAATAAAACGGTGTTAATGCCCGCATTTTCCGTGACCTCACATGGTTAGTGTCACAACTGGTCGTGTTTTAATGCCCGCATTTTAAGTGACCTCACGTGGTTAGTGTCACACCTGGTCGTGTTTTAGTGCCCGCATTTTCCGTGGCCTCACGTGGTTAGTGTCGCACCTGGTCGTGTTTTAGTGCCCGCATTTTCCGTGGCCTCACGTGGTTAGTGTCACACCTGGTCGTGTTTTAATGCCCGCATTTTAAGTGACCTCACGTGGTTAGTGTCGCACCTGGTCATGGTTTAATGCCCACATTTTCCTTGATCTCACGTGGTTAGTGTCGCACCTGGTCATGGTTTAATGCCCACATTTTCCTTGATCTCACGTGGTTAGTGTCGCACCTGGTCATGGTTTAATGCCCACATTTTCCTTGACCTCACGTGGTTAGTGTCGCACCTGGTCATGGTTTAATGCCCACATTTTCCTTGATCTCACGTGGTTAGTGTCGCACCTGGTCATGGTTTAATGCCCACATTTTCCTTGATCTCACGTGGTTAGTGTCGCACCTGGTCATGGTTTAATGCCCACATTTTCCTTGACCTCACGTGGTTAGTGTCGCACCTGGTCATGGTTTAATGCCCACATTTTCCTTGATCTCACGTGGTTAGTGTCGCACCTGGTCATGGTTTAATGCCCACATTTTCCTTGATCTCACGTGGTCAAAATCACACCTGATCGTGTTTTAGTGCCTGGATTTTCCTTGACCTCACACCTAGTCGTCTTTCTTTCCATAACTTCAGAAGAATCTCCGGTAATTCATTTTACAACTGGGTGACCGTGGCACCTCTGGTCGGATTTCAGCCACCTATCTTAACCGTGAGAACCTAGCCCACTAACCATTTCACCACTCAGGCGTCCCCTTTAAAATGCGCAAAAATGGACAATTTTCAACGTGGTTGTAGCTCTGCTGTGATCGGCTACACTACTTCTTCTGTGTCGATGGCTTAGACACCGATGCCAATTTCTCTCATAAATGGGGCAGCTCATCTCAGGTTTTCAGCATCGCCGTACGGGGCTGGGGTCTGGCCAGGTCGTTTGCCTGAGTAGGTTTCTGCACCTGGCGACTCTGGAAGATGTGATGTGGCGTGTGTTGCTCTTTGCTGCAGGCACAGTGGTCTCTTGTGTCAGTTTTCAGCTTCGGTACAGAGTGGTATTTCAGCTTGCAATGCCCAGTTCTCATTTTATCATTTGTTCACCGAAGATTATCCTGTCATTTCTTGAGGCTACTACTGAAATATCAGGAGAACCATCCATGAGAGAAGTGGTTCAGAGAAACAAAAATAGATAAGTGGTCCAGAGAAACAAAAACAGAGAAACGGTTCAAAGAAGCAAAAAACAGAGAAGTGGTTCAGAAAAAACAGAGAAGTGGTTCAGAGAAACAGAGAAGTGGTTCGCAGAAACAGAGAAGAGGTTCAGAGAAACAGAGAATAGGTTCAGAGAAACAGAGAAGTGGTTCATAGAAACAGAGAAGTGGCTCAGAGAAACAATGTCCGGAAAACCTCATAAACACCTAACATCTATCTGCCTCACACCTGTCTTCTAGAAAGTGACTGACCGCCTCGTATTATACGGGACAGTCTTGTATTTTAGGGATTTGTTTCGAGAATCGTATATTACGGTCAGGATGCCTAAAAGTTCCCTATTTTAAAACACGTGCCCCGTATTGTCCGTATTTTCATCTTTGATCGCCGCATGTTTTGAAATGCCCAGAATTTTCTTGTATGTATTACTATTATTTTTATGAACATTCACTTTGTACGGAAGTACAGTGCGTGACTGGCAAATGTGTAACTAAAGTTATAAACTTTAATCTACGGATCAAAATTTGGAATTAAAATTTAAATATAACAACTTTCCAAACCCACCCCCCTTCTACCTCCTCCACTCCTTCCTGATTGAAAAAAAAAGGTAAAATCCCTGTTTCTATGCCATTAAGGCATATTGGAGATACGATGATAGGCCTGTACTGCCAAGACCATCGGCATATGAAAGTCTGATGTGGTCGGTATCACGCCTGGCCGCATTTACCTTCCCAGATTTCTCTGGTACCCATTTTTAGAGCATCTTGCTCACAACCAAGAGGCCTACAGGAGTGCTGTTAGGGAGGCAAAGTTCCGAAAGGGACATGCAAACGAATGAATGAATGAATGAATAAATGAATGGTACCAGAAAAAATTCTCACTGCTGGGACTTGAACACAGTACCGTCGGATTAGTAGACCGAGCGCCTAACCACTCGGCCAACCAGGCCCTCTTGATACAAACGGCAATCAGGTTATCTTGTATGACGAAACTAGAGTATAAAAGCCACTTTGAGGTACTAACTTCTGACTTCTCAACATAAGAAAATATAAATTAAGTAGTGCTTAGAAGCACTTAAGACAAAAGGGGAAATAAACACCACGGCCAACTCTTTGCAGGCAATAAATTACATATCGATTTGTTATAGATCTCCTCCATACAGCACTCCAGAAGGCCACAATGACATTCTCCCTCCCCTCCCCTCCCCACCCCCGCCCTTTAATTTGCCATAAGTATATAATGTCTTAATCACCAGTAGATCTGTCGTTGGGACGATAATTAATCCTTTTTCTCTCGCATATTCTAGAAGAATGTAAAGAGGTGAAAAGAAAAAGAAAAAAGGCCGGAGATAAATGTTTCTGGGAGGGAAAATTGGGCCCCTATAATAGATTCTTTCATTAAGTTTAGAATGAGTTCTTCCTTAAATAGAGAATTCGCTCGGGTCTTGAGAAATAACCCCTTGACTTCGCGTCACTCTTTGTAGGAAATATTCGCTAATTAAAATATACATACATATATATATATTATATATATATATATATATTATATATATATATATATATATTATATATTATATATATATATATATATATATATATATATATATTGTATAAGATATAACAGACAGAATTACAGAAATAAGATTTTTAAGGGCATGCATCTTTCCCATCGCAACATATGCCTGTGAGACCATAAACACTTAACAAAACAGCTGAGAAACATATAAATGCCTTCAAATGTCGTGGACACAAAAAAGAGCACATATATCCATACTACAAGAACTTAGTATTGAAGAAGGCTGGCTAGTAAAGAGGATTAAACAAATAAAACTTAAATATTTTGGACACGTTAGACGTGATGAGAATTTAGAGAAGACCGTCTTGAAAGGGTACATACTCGTAATAGGAAAAGAAAAGAGAGGGAGACAAGGAGAAGATGGCTGCAAGACATCATTGATGATCTGCGAATGGACGCATCGGCTGCAGGGCATCTTGCTTACAACCGAGAGGCCTACATGAGAGCTGTTAGGGAGGCAAAGTTCCGCAAGGGACATGCAAATGACTGACTGAGTGACTGACTGACTGACTATATAAAATATAAAGTAAACCCAGAAGTAAAGAAAAGTAAGTGGCAAGAAAAGTGAGCGTGGAAGTAGCTACAGGCGTTAGTGAATGAAAGGAAACTTAGCTTTAATGGGCAGGGAAGCGAGTAATAATTTAAAGTTCGACATATCGTGTCGGACTTTCTTATAAGGAGTAGGCAAAAAGACTAAGTCTATGCATTTTTCATACATTTTCCGTGTTTTTTTATATGTTGTGTTGTTTTTATATGTGAGCCTTCAAAGAGGTTTTCGCCGAAATACTGGATTGTCGTATGTCCTTCATATATATGTACGTATCTTGCTTTCTGCCATTCTTGTCTCTGCACACTTTCCTCATTTTTTCTATTTCTTTGTAAATCTGAACCATACTCCCATTTATTTTCATTGCTAGAACCAGTTCTACTGCAGTTCTCATTTCTTATAATTAAAGTTAATTAGTATGGAACAGTTTTTAAAATGAATAATGGCAATAATTATTTAATAACAGAAAAGAACGCTTTTGATTACAGTTTATTACTCACTAACAGGCCAGATTCTGTCAATAGCGATGTCAGAATTAGTCCTTCTGCTATCAACTTTGTAGAAGAAAATGAAAAAAAAATGTTTACACTCCAGTTTACGTGGAACTTCTTTATTGGATGTTTGATTTCGTTTTATCTCTTTTCGGTTTGTTTTTGTTTTGTTTTTTTGTTTTTTGTTTTTTTTTTTGCCATGTACAACTTTTTTTTTACTAACATAACGCACTGTTAATTAATCTAATTTCTTTTCCTACGCACGCTCGTAATTCATCACCATTATCATCATCATCATCATCATTATCATCATCATCAATCTGTACTGTCTTCGGAACGAAGGTTGCCGGTAATGAATCTCTAGTTTCTTCACTCCACCGTCCCCATGGTGCATTCATCCAAGCTGTGTTCCATCCGCTTTCGTATGTCACCTTCCCATCAACACCTCTGTCCACCTCTCGGTCATTTTCCTTCCACTCAACTCCTCTGTCCACTCTCGGTCATTTTCCTTCCAGTATTCGTGCATTCTGCTTTACGAGCCTTTGCGGCTCATGGCTGAAGACGAGACTTGACTCCGTTCCTCTCTGCTCCTAGTCTTATCCTGCCATTTGACCACTCCCTGGGCTCGCATGTCTTCATCCAGGCTGTCATGCCACCGTGGTCTCGGTCTAATCTTGGTCTGTCTCCGTTACTCACTTCTGTATAAGTCTTTTTTGTCTGTCTATTCTCGTCCATCCTCTCCAAGTGTCCCAGTCAATTAAATCTGTTGTTTTTCATGGTAGTTATAAATGGTTCACCTGGTGCCGATTGTGACACGGACCATGAGTTATTAATAGCAATCATGAAGGTAAAGATAAAAAAAGACGGAATGGGGATCAAGACCACTCCGCTTTGATCTTTCAAAAATACAAGAACAATACGGTATAGAAGTGATGAACCGTTTTGAGATCCTGATGGCAGTACAGGAGGAGATGACATCAGATGAACTGGCTACGCAGGCCAGAGATATCTTAATAGCAACAGCTAAAGATATGATTCCAGTAAAGAAAATGCAAAAGAATGGATGATATTACAACAGGCACACTAGAACGTATAAAAACAACGTACAAAAATGAAGACGCAATGGAAAGTGACAAACAACAAAAAAGAGGAATATAAATCTTTAACAAAAGATGTCCGAAGGAACATAAGAAAAGACAAAAAAAAATAATACATACAAGATTGTTGTGAAAGAATAGGACATCGGAAGTGTGGAAGAGATAGTGAAATGTTTAAAGATAAAAGACGAGAAATATCACACCTAAGCTAAATGTAATTTGTTACGAAATGGGGAATACCTTGACAGAGACAGAGGAAATTCTAGAAAGATAGAAGGAATTTTGCAGAGGAGTGTATAAAACAACCGACTGTGAAAGCATAAATGAACAGTGAATTTTTATTGGAGGAGAAGGAACCCGAACCGACAATAAAGAATTTCAAAAATGGTAAACCACCAGGATGTGATGAGATAACAGCAGAACTTATTAAAGCAGGAGGAAAGGAATGTGCAACAATATATCATGCACCATGTAAAAATATATGGCATTCAGGTATTTGGCCAAAAGAAAGGAAAATAACTGTATTCATACCACTGCCAAAAACGAGTAACTTCAAATTATGCACAGACTACAGAACTGTTGCCCTGATTAGTCATGCCAGTAAAATTCTATTAAAAATCATAATGGGTAGACTTGGTAAGAAAATGGAAGAAGTCATAATATGGTCTAAGCTGATTTTAGACAAGGAAGAAAACAAGAGATCAAATATTATATCTTATATCTTCTTACATCCTTCCCTTGCCGTTAAACGTCACATAGGGCTCGCAAGGTAGTTCGCCAATTTTTCCTGTCTTCGGCGAGTCTTTCAACCTCATCAAGGGATTTTATACCTGTTAATTTGGCCTCTCTTAACAATGTCCTCTTCAGAGTTTCACGCGATCTGCTTCTTTTTCTTTGGCCTGTTGTGTTCCACTTGATAGCTTGTTTTGGGATTCTCTGATCGTTTCTTCTCATCACGTGACCAACAAGTCCATCTCCTTTTCCTGATCAACCATGAGACTGGTTGTTGTTCAGTCATCTGTCTTATCTCTGCATTGTTCTTAAATTCGTTCCACTTGATGCCGAGTATTTTCCTTAGGCATTTGTTTTCAAAAGAGTCTAATTTCTTTTCTATTTCTTTAGTTGTTTTCCATCTTTCGCATGCATAAATGAGGGTGGATATTACATTTAAATTGAAGTCTTAACCTGGTTTTTGTGCTTATAATTTTTGAATCCCATATGTTCTCAAGATTCTTGAAGATCGATGCTGCTTTTGCCATTCTAATTCTAACTTCCTTTCTGGCGTCGCCATTCTGCTCTATGTAGCTGCCAGGGTATGCAAATTGATTGACTTCTTCAATATGTGTCCCTTCTATGTGAATTTTTCCATTTTGATTAATGGAAATTTTCATTATTTTTGTTTTGTCCTTGTTAATTTAAGTCCTATTTTGCTAGCCAGTGAAGACAGGCTATCTGTTTTTTCTTACTTGGAATTCACATTGTTACTGATAAGAGTTATGTCATCAGCAAAATCAAGATCTTCTAGTTGGGTCTCATGTACCCAATCAAAACCTGTGTTACCTATTCTGTATAAGATTAATAATAGAGAAATCCAGAGAGTTTAATGCGAATCTATATTTATCTTTTATAGACTATTCAAAGACATCTGATTGTGTACAACACCAAAAGCTTTGGTAAATTATAGGGAAAATGGGATTTCCAATACATGTGATATAATTAATATCACTGCTGTATCTAGACCAACAGGCAGCAGTAAGAATAAATGGTGAAACAACAACTCGGATTGACATAAAACAAGGGGTTCGTCAGAGTTGCATACTGTCGCCTTACTTATATAACTTGTATACTGAAAATATAATGAGGAATGTTAGAGAAGATGCAGACAAAGAATATTACGATGCCATAACAATTGCAGGTTATGAAATACCAGAGATTAGACATGCTGATGACACAGTATTACTGTCCATATCACAAAAAGGAATGGAAAAACTAATTAAGTCAGTCCGTAAGAATAGCAAAACCTCTATCTTAACGCGAAGAAAACATCCTTTTCTCCGACATTTTACTCTCCTAACTTAGAGCTTTCTAAGCGATCCGCTCGGGAATGAAGACGCTGTCTGGTCTGCCTATCAGCGACCTAAAGCTGACATGCTAAAGTAGAAAAAAAAAAGGTATGTAAGTCCTATCTCTCCGTTGGTACTGCCCCCCGCCCCACTTCCCCCCCCCCCGTACCTTGCCTGACTGACAGGACAGTGATCGCCATAGTCTCCATGGTGGTGGAGTCTGCTAAGGAAGTATTGCTCATCCCCTGCTTTTTAATTTCACTTAGTGGCTGAAAACAAAAAAAAATATCCCCGTAACCCGCTTCCAAGCAGACACGATGTTGTGCTTTTACACTTTCAGCATATAGCCTACATAGATCAGCAGCTCGTAGTTCTACTGGAGAGAAGAAGAAGAAGAAGAACAAGAACAAGAAGAACAAGAAGAACAAGAACAAGAAGAAGAAGCAGCGAGCGAGGCACTTGTTCCACTGAAGCTTTCACACACGAACTGAAGTCCAAAAATGGTGCACGCAGGACTGGAATTCAAAATAAGCACATTTGGAGTTAAGAATGACCAAGCGCGGACCAATAAAGTACGAAAGAACATTTATTTTGAAAACCTTTTGTTGAATGAAAACACGAATCGGAAAAAAAAATGTGACTATTCTGAGCGCTTTGCCAATGAAGCTATTTCCTGGTGAATTATGGGTAGCCACTGCTAACTGAAACGACAACTGTAAAAGAAAAAGTTTTTCAAGCGAATCATTATATTACCCCCTACCTACTGCGAAGGGTAAAATTAATTTTTAAAAATCTCATTCGCTGATTTGGTCTGTTAAAGAACCGCGTGTTATGGCATTTTCCATAGGACATCAATCTTAAAGAAACAAAAAAATAATAGGCGCAAAAATAAGTTTCTTCTGGCCTCATATTCGTGGACAAAACATATCAAAGACCATTATACGAGTACAAGATAAAATACCTAGGAAAGAAAGAAGGAAAAAAACACACATATACAGGCAGATAATATTTCTGAACGGATATAAAAAAAAAACATCAGATGATTCAATCAGTATATCAAGTAACATACTACAACAGTAACATATTACAGTAGGGTACTTCTGCGGCCCCATAGGTTCCTACGACTGAAAGAAACAAAACATATGTAGAGTAGTTACATAAATAAGTGATGCTAACATAAAAGTGAAATAAACAGCTCCATGTATGAGCAGAAATAAACCGAACGAGAGCCTAGAAGAGTGAGAGATGGTGTTAAAATATCTGATAATGTAAGGCACAAAACTATTATCATAGCAGCATCGCATATGAATACGGTATGGAGAAAATACGGCGAGCTGTGGCGATGCGAATAGAATGAATGACCATAAATGATAAAATGAGCATTGGAAGTATTTAACTAAAGGGACTATTCACGCACAGAAAGTATACAAGTAAAACAACTGTACACGTAAAAAAAATGTACACGTAAAGGAACTATACATGTAAAGAAAGTATGTAATTAAAGGAACTATAACACGTAAAGAAAGTATGTTAGTAAATGGACTATCCAGGTAAAGAAAGTATGTAAGTAAAAGAACTATACAAGTAAAGGAAGTATGTAAGTAAAAGAACTATACATGTAAAGAAAGTATGTAAGTAAATGAACTATGCACGTAAAGAAAGTATGCAAGTAAAGGAACTATACACGCTATACACGTAAAAAAGTATGTAAGTGAATGAAGTACAAACGTAAAGGAAGTATGTAAGTATAAGAATTTTACACGTAAAAAATGATGTAAGTGAAGAAAGATTTACGTTAAAAAAGTTTAAAGGAAGTATACACAAGAAAATATATAAGTAGAGGAACTATACACTTAAGGAAAGTACATAAATAAAAGAAATCCACACACAAATAAAGTTTACTATTCACGTAAATAAATATGCAGGTAAAGGAACTACGCAAGTAAAGAAAAGTAATAAGTAAAGGAACTATATATTTAGAGGAGGCATGTAAACAAGAGAAAGTAAACACATACCAAAATTTGCACGGCTGGTAATAAAGTGACGGAGAAATGATTAAGGAAAACAGTGAACAGAACTCTAACAGAAAAGTGAATGAAAGCGTATCGCGGCTGACTGAGCGGCAGAACAGAGTGTCAGCGATTAGAAATACATAGAATAGTAACAAGTAAATAAGTGTAAATTACCGTCAAAAGAGTGACTGAGTTTCGAGGATAACTGAATAATGTGAAAGCAAATACCAATTAATTAAAGAAGGGGGAAAAAATCCAATGAGTAAACTTATAAGAAAACATAATTACCTGGTTATCTATGGTCTGTTTTTAAAAAAGAAAAAAGCGGAACAAAGCTTCGGCTGCGTTAATAGGTGCGTGACCTTTGAACTAGGCTTTCTTAAGTTTCTTGGGGAAATTATACGAAAACTTTCCCCCCTCAGTCGTGATTTGTTGCTTGTCCCGGCTTCTTCTGCTGAACTCGACAACAAACAAAGAGAGGAGCCCACGGTCGCGTGAGGTTTTATACCCGCTTCTCCGAGGGTGCCTGCATCACTCAGCCAAAGCACTCGCGTTCGGGCTTATAGACCAGGCTGGTGTCACGCTGGCTATAAACTCCGGGTGCTTCCTACATTATGGGTGTCCTCTGTTCAGTGCTTTCTATTACGAGTACTGATAATCGTGAATGCTTTTTACACACATTTTCCAAACATTGACATAAGACTGAGATGAATTTTTTTTTCTTCTAATCAATCAATAAATCAATCTACGTGCCATGCCGCGTGGCGTAGGCGATCATTTCTCTTCACAATTCCCTGTCTTTTGAGTTGATTATAAGCTCTGGCGGTGACTTCACTGACAGCCCATCCAGTAACGTGTCTCTCTGTCTTCCTCTGTCGCTTCTTCCCTCATTTTTTTCCCATTTTCTTCTTCTCAGGAAGTGCCCTATAAATCTCGACTGTCTCGACACTTTTTGGTGGTTTTCTTTTCTTCGAGATTACCATCACTTCAGTCTTCTTTTTGTTCAGGCTGAGACTTTTGCTTTTAAGAATCACGATGTCCAGAAAAGCCTGTAGCCCCTTTCACTTTTAGCAATCAGGACTGTGTCGTTTTAAGTTGTTAAGATTGTACCCTCCAACTGAAATTCCTGGCATGCTCTCTGTATTTCTCATTATGTTTTCACTGTACAAGGAGAAGAGGTCAAGAATTAAAACTCATCCTTGTCTCACTCCCAATTTTATGTCTTGGAATGCTCCTTTTTGGTTCTGAACCCTCACTGCTGATTGCTGCCAACATATATTTTTAATAAGTTTCAGATCTTTCCCATCTATGTTGATATCTTCCAGCATTCTTATAATTTCTGTGTGCCTCACTTTATCAAATGCTTTACAGTAGTCTATGAATCATAAGTGTAGGTCCGACTTTACTTCTGTTGACCTCTCCATCAATTAAACATAACAAAAATGTAGCAAAAGAAAGCATTGTTTTATTTCAGATATTGTTAACACCTTCACTATGTTACCTCCAACAAAAGCTTTTAAAATTCTTCAACTGCATATTTCTTCTTTGTTTGTGTGTTTGTTTGTTTGCTTCTTTCTTTCTTTCTTTCTTTCTTTCTTCAGCTTTCGGCCTGTACAGAACCTTGTTTTACCATGGCATATAGACTCATATTTACGTATCACCCCCCCCCCCCGACACATCCAACTTCCGCCTGGCTTATTTTCAAGACTCTGTGTGCCTTGTCATTTTGACCTTTTATTCTATCTGCCAGACTGTTTTCTGTTACCAGTGACATTATGTGGAGGTAGAATTGGGTCTTGGTCAGCTACTGTTAGCTAATCCTGACGCAAAGAGCCGACTCATCATTATCTTGTGTATTCTTCCCAAAGAAGTTTGCTTGCAGTGGCTCTTCTAAGGACCCGGCCAAGGTGAACCTAGTCCACCTGTTCATGTTGTCCAGTCTTTTATTTTGCAGTCGTTTTCTTCTCTTTTTTCTTTCAGCTTTTCCTTCAAGTTACGGTTTTCATTATTACGTTATGCCTCTTGATATGACAAACATTTTAGGTGTCTGCTTTTTTTTCGGGTTGGAGGAGGAAGGGGGAAGGGTCGGGTTTCCTTTTTCATTATTTCCCTTTTCGTTTTCAATTGATTTAATATTTACAAATCAATGAGCTCCGGGTCTCAAGCAATCAGCTATTTGCCGCTAACCCTGATACAATCTGTCAGCTATGGGTCGCTAACCTTGATACAATCTGTCAGCTATGGGTCGCTAACCTTGATACAATCTGTCAGCTATGGGTCGCTAACCTTGATACAATCTGTCAGCTATGGGTCGCTAATCTTGATACAATCTGTCAGCTATGGATCACTAACTCTGATACAAAAGCTATAAGTCGCTAACCTTGATATGAACTGCCAGCTACAGGTCGCTAACTCTGATACAAGAAGTTAGCCATGGGTCGCTAACCTTGATAAACTGTCAGCTATGGGTCGCTAACTCTGATGAAATATGTCAGGTATAGGCCCTTTATTCTGATACATGCTGTCAGGTATGGGTTGCTAACCGTGATACAATCTGTTAGCTATGGGCGACTAACTTTGATACAAGAAGTCAGCTATGGGCAGCTAACTCTGATACAAGCTGTCGGCTATGAGCAGCTAGCTCTGATACAAGCTGTCGGCTATGGGTAACTAACTCTTGCCTCATTCAGCTTGAGTGCTGCATCATCGACCCCATGTAGCATATTTCCGTGAGAGATTCAAAGTTACGGAGTGGCTACACCAAACTTCAAATTCGACTCCAACTCCCAGATTTGTCATTTCGGCTCTGGCCTCTTCATTAATGGAAGATGTTTATTACTTCTCTCTCTCTCTCTCATTCTCTCTCTCTATCTCTCGTTTTCTCTCTCTCTCTGGGTCTCTAACTCTGATACAAGAAAGGTCGCTAACCTTGATACCAACTGTCAGGGCAGCAAATAAATCTCCCTGTGCTGGAGTCACAAGATACCAAATCTCCTGGCCTACACTGCTACTATCGTGTGCGTCACAAACCACAGTTGTCCAGAGTCACTTGATGATCGAAGTTCTCAGGAGACTTAAGAAACTCCATCGATTCCTTTTAGCCAGTAAGAAATAAATGCTGTCCAAAAGTTAGTAAAGGCCCTCATCAAAGACATGGCTGCTGAAAGTGACAGTCACGGGAGAGAAATCATGACTCTCAGAGAGGAAAACCAAAGCATGAAATGTCTTATTGAAGTCATGACTCTCAGAACGAACGAGCGAACGAACGAATAGACTTTATTTTCAAAGAGTTAAGAGTTGGGCTCCCAGGCCTGTTTAACATTCTGCCCTTCATCATACATCTTTCACTCAGTCACAGTCATTCAGCATTTGTTAATGAGCATAATAATCATGAAGACACAACTAAATGATTACATAAATAAATAATATACTTATCTCTTGTCCATATACTCTACATTCTGATTTATGCAACAACGTGAAATAAACTTGCATTCTTACATTCAATCAAAACTAACAAATTTATAGAAAAACAGTACCAAAAAATTACAACAATCAAACCATACTTTAAACTACTTTAGACAATGCTTAGGGAGGCATATAGTCCATATCAGATGATGACAAAGTTTAGAGTTATAAGAACAAATATTACTTATAAGGTTTACATTAATTGGTAGGGCATTCCAAAGGTGGGCAGTTGAGTAAGAGAAGCCTTTTTTAAACATGTCAAGCCTTGGATTTGGGAGAATACAACTGCTTAAGCGTTGACTGTGTTTTGGGTTGGATTTGGACAACGACAACAGATAGGGTGGAGCACAACGACAACAGATAGGGTGGAGCACTATGTTGTAGAATGTTATGAATTAACTTGGCCTTATTGAAAAGAAATCTCTTCTTGAGAGGTAGAATATCGAGATGTTTGTCCTTATTTGTAATACGCGCTGCATGTTTGTCATCTATAAGCTTTACCGCTCGTTTTTGAAGTGAGTAAAGTCATTTCATGTTTGACATGGAACAGCCATCCCAGACTGTGGAACAGCAGTCCAAGTGTGTTTGTGTCTCTGATATGTAGTATATTTTTCTTGTGTCTATGTCAAGAAAATTTTAATTTTAATAAATTGGTAAAGTTTTTGAGTACTGAGTTTGGTTAGATTGTCTACATGATGATTCCAGCTGAAGTGGTGGTCAATCATGAGACCTAGAGTTTTATGCTCACTAACATTCTCTATCTGTGAAGTTCCAGCATGGAGTTGTAGTTTTGTTGTTGGTGAATTTGTTAATATCTGTTTTGTTCTAATGAGCATGGATTTTGTTTTGCTGGTGTTTATTAGCATTCTGTTGTTGTTGCTCCAGTTAATTAGACTGTTTATTTCAAACTGAAAATTTGACTCAAGGTTAATATAGTCATTGTTACTAATGTAATCTGTGAAGTCATCAGCAAAGAGGTCACAAGATAATTTTTTTTAGATGAAGTGGAAGATCATTGATGTAGATGGTAAACAAGAGAGAACCAAGAATAGATCCCTGTGGAACACCAATATCAACCACAGATGAACTTTTGACTTAATTTTTGAGGCAAATTACCTGCTGTGTGTTGGAAAGAAAAGATGTAATAAATTTTATCAAGTCAGGGTGTAATTTATAAGTCTGAAGCTTTCTAACTAGGATTTCATGATCAATCTTGTCAAATGCTTTTTAAGTTAACAAAGACAGCACCACATAATTTATCATCAGAGAGGAAAACCAAATCACGAAATGTCTTATTGATCTGATGCGTTCAGAAACTTTCAGCCAAAATAACAATCAAGAAAAAGGTGTCCAGAAAGTTCTTGGAGATTAAAGTGACCCAAATCTGGAAACAAAATAAACAAGCTAAGCCAGCACCACGGAGCACATCAAACAAACTGGGACAGAAACTTGAGCATACACCAAGACAGCACCACGGAGCACATCAAACAAACCTGGACAGGAACTTGAGCATACACCAAGACAGCGCAGTAACGAATCATCAGAAGAGCTGAAAGAAGCCAACCTAACTTATCCCATCGATGTGTAACACAGTGCCTTGTAAGTTATGATGGCAGTATTAGTATAGCCTTGTAAGTTAGGACAGTATTATTGTTATTAATGTTATTAATGTTATTATGATTATTTTTACTATTAGCATTTATTACAATTACGATTATTATTGATAAGTAGAATGTAGGTAAGGAACGATGGAAATTTGAGAACAGGTAGGAGAGGAGCACTTCCACGGTACGACAGAATTGTTATGACAGTATTAAGTAGATACTTAGAAATACTAGGCGCTGAAAACGCTAAGAGGATTTACGCAGAAAACAATAATACATATGAAGACAGACTGACGGACATTTTGAAAACAGAAGTGGACTAATAATAGCCGTCAGGTATCACAAACACCTGATACTGGATAAGAAGAGTTTACCTAACGCGAGAAAACTGAATAGACGGATTTGATGCAACAGATTTACTGACAGTTGAGGCATGTTTGCTAATTGTATGATGCAATTTGTACACATGAATAGTCCAGCGGACCAGTAAGATGACCAAAGGCAGTGGACCGACGTATCCCGAAGTCCAATCAGTATTTTAACAAGCTGACCAATAGGAAGATCTAGAGGTGTATTCTAGTGGACTTACGATATATAAACCAGGCAGGTAATTTTGAGAGAGGAACAATAGAACAGAAAGGCAGAGAAAAGAAGAATAGAAAGATATATAGGAGAGCAACGACAACTAGAACAGATGGACAAGTATAGCCAATAGATATTCAAGAAATAGAGTAGTAGCTTAGAACCAGAGGTAATTTAGGACATACAGAAGATGTGTTTCAAGTTAGAAAGTGATCATTAGTACTGAGTGAGAAATGCAAAAGATTTGATATTTTTTTTTAACTTTGTGTAAAATACTTTCGGAAATGTCTCAATCTGATACTCGTAAGTTTCGTTTGTAAACATTAAAGGTGAACTATAATTTGATTCTGGAAGGAACCACCTGAATGTGTGTGTTTTAAGATTTCAGTCTTGTGGTAAACTATGTAATATCACGTATAGTAACATTCTGAACTTGTGAAGTGAAAAAAAAAAATGAAGACGTAATAATGCATTCTTAAATAAAAAGTTACAATGGAGAAAGACAATATCGTCGCGATCATAACGTTTTAACAATGCTGCAAGAAAGTGCATTAGATTGATAGCATTTAAACGGCCAAAGTGTGCTGCTATACGTGACAGTCGCCATCACTCAAAGACCAGCAATGTAATCAGAATACGAAAAACGATATATACTTGTAAATCAGAAACGTATAATAATTATAGATGTACACATTAGCAACAGGTCTGAAGTTTTACAAGACATCTCAGCATCAAGTAATCACCAGGTTCCTAAACCACTAAAACCAGGCATGGTTGATAAGCATTCATCTCAGCAATCTCCACATCGAAGTCACCACTAGCACCATCCTAATCTCCAGCACAACTTCCATATAAAAGAAAACACAAATCATTTGGTGATTGGAGACTCCCTAATGAAAGGAATCTATGCTGGCCAGTTGTCCATCTGAGCGAAGAACATAGTCTCAGTGATTCCGGTAACAGGGGTCGGTACCATGCTGTCAGGAAAGAAATTAACAATTTTGCAAACAAGACAAAACAGTCTGACTTGCAGAGTTATAAGCATGCGATTACTTGTGAAGAGTTCGGCAATCACTTCAGAGAAGAAGTCAGTATCTTAAAGCTTTCACTATCAACCCTCTACTTGTGACCCAGGCGAATAAATTTATAGGTAGCAAATGTGCAAATATAAAGCAATCTAGTATTCCTTTCATGTCAGTTAGTGAAGTTTAGAATTATCTTTCATCTTTAAAGAACAACAACACAGCAGGACTTAATGAAATTAGCAACAAGATATTACTATACACAGCCTCAGTAATTACAGATACAGTAACATATATACAATGGGCGCATTGTACATTGCGATTTTCCTCAGGCTTTTAAAACTGCGAAAATATATCCCCTTTTTAATCCTGGTACAGAAACAAATCCCTCAAGCTGTAGGCCAATTTCCATTCTATCGACTTCATTAAAACCTCTAGAAAAACACATAAATAAAACAACCTTACATCACATGCAAGAAATGAATGTTGAATGTCAGTCATGTTTTAGGCCCAAACATTTCTGCCACACAGCTCTCACAAAAATAGCAGAATATTGGTTATCTGTTATAGACGATGATAAATTATGTGGTGCTGTCTTTGTCGACTTTAAAAAGGCATTTGACATGACTGATCATGAAATCCTAGTTAGAAAGCCTGAGACATATAGATTACACCTTGAATTAAAGAAAATTTATTACATCCTTTCTTTCCAACAGACAACATGTAGTTTGCCTCAAAAACTCTTACGCCAAATTCATCTGTGGTTGATTATGGCGTTCCACAAGGATCTATTCTTTGTCCTCTTCTTTTCACCATCTTCCACTATGTCTCAAAAACAGTCTTGTGACATTTTTGCTGATGACTGTACAGTTTAAACTAGTGACAACGACTATACTAACCTTGAGTCAGCTCTTCAGTTTGAAATAAACAATCTAATTAATTAGAGCACCAAAAAACAGAATGCTCATAAAATCAGCAAAACAAAATTCATGTTCATTACAATAAGATAGAAATTAACAAATTCACCAATAGCAGCACTAAAGCTCCATACTGGAACTTCACAGATAGAGAATGTTAAAGAACATACAATTCTATGTTTTATGATTGACCACCACCTCATCTGGAATTGTCATGTAGATAATCTAACCAAACTGAAAGTTTACCATCATTCATTCATTTGCATGTCCCTTGCGGAACTTTGCCTCCCTAACAGCTCTCCTGTAGGACTCTCGGTTGTGAGCAAGATGTCCTGCTGCTGATGCATCCATTTGCAGATCATCAACGATGTCTTGCAGCCATCTTCGCCTTGGTCTTCCTCTCTTTCTTTTTCCCATTATGTACCTTTCCAAGACGGTCTTCTATAGATTATCATGACGTTTAGTGTGTCCAAAATATTTAAGTTTTCTCTGTTTAATCCTCTTTACTAGCCAGCCTTCTTCAGTATTATGTTATTAATTATTGTAGTGTGGATATATTTGTTCTTTTTTTTGTGCCCATGATATTTGAAGAACTTTTCTGTAGCATTTACATTCAAAGGCATTTATGTGTTTCTCAGCTGTTTTGTTAAGTGTCCAGGTCTCACAGGCATATGTTGCGATGGGAAAGATGCATGCCCTTAAAAATCTGATTTTTGTAGTTCTGTCTGTTCCTCTCCACAGATTCTTTAGTTATTTTACTTTCTGAAGAGCGATAGATGTCCTCCCAAATAGAAAGTTTACCAGTTTACTCAAATTAAACATTTGCTCGACACAAACACCAGAAAAATGTACTACATATCACAGATACAAACACACTTGGGCTTGTTCCACAGTCTGGGATGGTTGTTCCATGTCAAAAATGAAAAGATTTTACTCACTTCAAAAACGACCAGTAAAGCCTATAGTCGACATCCATGCATATATATTAGAAATAAAGACAAACATCTTGACATTCTATACCTCAAGAACGGATTTCCTTTCACCAAAGCCAAGTCAATTCATAAAATTCTATCACACAGTGCTCCACCATATCTGTGGTCGTTGTTCAAATCTAATTCAAAACACAGCCAACGCTTAAGCAATTGTATTCGTCCAAAACCAAGGCACCAAGGATTCTCACTCACTCTCACTCTCTCTCTCTCTCACACACACACAACACACACACACACACACATATATATATATACAGATATAAATGATCTTCTATTTATAAATTTTGAATAACGACATACAAACGAAATTTCAGACAGAAGTACAAAATTAGGACAAAATTAGAGAACACGAAATATATTTAACAGAGCAAAGAAAAGATCTTTTTAAAAAATGCTTTTGAATGAAAATATACAATAAATATAAAATACTTTTACTATTGCGCGTGAAACATTTAAAATCATCATCATCATCATCATCATCATCATCATCATCATCAGGTGCCGTGCCGACTGGCGTTGACTATTATGCTTTTCCAGAGTACACGATCCTTCATGCAGGCCATCAGCTCAGTTGGTGATCTCCTCTCACACCATCCCGTCAGACTGTCCAGTATCATTTCTCTTGGTCTTCCTCTTGATCTTCTTCCTTCTATTTTTCCTGTTGTTATAATATTTTCAATGCCCCCTCTTCTCATTGCATGTCCTATGAAAGTACATTGTCTCTCTTGTATCTTTTTGACAAGGCTTTTTGTCTCTCCAGCTCTTCTCATACATTCTTCATTAGTTATTTTTGCTGTTCAGGGGATTCGCAACATTCTTCTAATAAACCACATTTCTGCTGCTTCCAATGATTTTTCTGCAGACTTGCCTATTGTCCATGATTTACTTCCATATAACAAGACAGGTTCAATATACCATTTTAGGACTCGTTTTCTAACATTCATTGATAAGGATGTGTTGGTTAATATGTTTCTCATTCTCTGAATTGCAGTCTTTGCTTGGCCAATTCTGTTCCTAATTTCTGTTCTGCATTTCCCATCTGAAGTTATTACTGTTCCAAGGTATTTGAATTTCTGCACTTGCTTTAGAATAGTTCCATTTAATTTTATACTGCATGCTGGTGGATTCTGTTTCTTAGATATAACCATAGTCTCTGTCTTTTTGATGTTCAAAGTAAGACCTTTCTGTTCACTTTCTTTGGCGACTTTATCCAAGAGATTTTGTAGGTCTTGTTGGTTCTCAGCTACCAGTACTGTGTCATCAGCATACCGAAGGTTGTTAATATTGTATCCTCTAATTTTTATGCCTGGTTCTGTGATGATCGTTCTTAGAATATTCTCGCTGTACAGAGAAAAAAGGTCTGGAGACAGTACACATCCCTGTTGCACCCCTTGTTTTATCGGTTGATATTTTCCAGTTCTATTTTCAACTCGAATTGCTGCTTCTTGCTGCCAGTATAGATGTTTTACAATCATCAGGTCTTTGCCGTCTATAATGATGTCTTCAAGCATTTTAATAATTTCATTATGTTTCACCTTGTCGAATGCCTTGGTATAATCAATGAAGCATAAGTAGAGATCTTTCTGTACTTCTAAAGCTCTTTCTGTTAGTGTTCGTAAAGCATAAATGGCATTGTGTGTTCCCTTTCCTTCAACAAATCCAAACTGTTCATCTGCTATTTTAAATCAGTCTGTAAAAAAAAATATGTCCTTAGAAAAAGAACTGCATGATTTAGAACCCCCTCCATAGACTTTCTCTGATCTGATTTAATCATGCTAAGAGCTGAGAACAATCACTCACAGTCAACTTAAGTCTGTGGACCAGCAGGTCAAAATCTCTTACACTTTCAGAATATGAAGGAATGGCTTCTGTGCGCTGTTAGTTTTGATGAACGATCACATTTTTCGGTTTTCGTTAGTAAGTCTCAGAAACGCATTCGACATGTGCTCATTTTGTTCTCGATGTGTTTGAAGAAATTTCTGTCTATACAGCGAATCTTTGGTAGCTCCTCCTGGGTGGGGAGGAGAGAGACAGAGAGAGAGAGAGAGAGACAGAGGGTGCTAGATACCAAAAGTCCCGTTAATACGCTGTTCTCTCGTAGCTAGACGGCTGCTCGTCCTATCGGAGTCCCGTGTTTCATGTACTGGGTAATTCTCTTGTGATGTTTCTTTCTCTCACATCTGAAAGTCCTTTGTCTACGACGTTTTCGAGATCTAATCATACAACAGCGTGTTCTATTACTTTCCTGTACGAAAGCTTCGTCGTTTCCTTTTTTTTTCTTCAGAATCATATTCATCCTTTGCTGATGAAGCTGCTAACTGGAACCGCTAACTTCATCCTCTTGAGACTTATATAGTCTATTCATTTTCATTGCTACCTCAAACAGAGCATGTTTCCCTCTAGTCAAGTTATCATCATACAAGAGAATTCGCTGCATTTGATGTACATAAACACCTGCTAAAATAATCTTGTTCTCTAATAGTTATATTCTTAAACTGTGAAAGATGTTGACCTATTCGTTGTGGCTTTTTGCCAGCGACTCAAGCTAGCTTTGAGAAAATGCATAAACTAGGGAAAAAAAGTAGGAACAGCTTCATTACTTGATGAGTACACAGTTGTGACGTTTCGGTGGGAACCTTAATCATATTTTTTTAAAAACACACACACATGGGGAAGAAAAAGCGAAAATTTATACTTTATCTTCTCTCTCTATTTCTTCGTCATGTGTGTTTTTTGTAAGATTAAGACTCACGCCGAAAACGTCACAACTGTGTAGTCGTTAAGTAATAAAGCTGTTCCTACTTTTTTTTCCTAGTTTATATGCAGGAAACTCTCTACCGTAGAGAGCGGAACAACAACACAACTCCTTCAGATCATCAGAGGAAGTACCCCCCCTCAGACAAGTGTTTCGGCCCTTTAAACTCCTGACACTCTAAGGGGGGTGGGCCCCTATGGGTCATGACTCGCTATATACTCATACACTCATTATTGAGTGTTACTAAGTTAACTTTGAGAGTTTGTTCTCTGCTCCTCATTTCACCGACGTAGTAGTACTATCTGCAGTAACCCCCCTCCCTCGCTGGGACACAGTAACCCCCCCCCCTCTCCGTGACACATTAAACTCCCTTCGCTGGGACAGTAAATTCCCCCCTCGGTGGGACACAGTGAACCCCCCCCCTCGCTGGAACACAGTAAACCCTCCTCGCTGGGACACAGTAAACCCTCCTCGCCGGGACACAGTAAACTCTCCTCGCTGGGACACAGTAAACCCTCCTCGCCGGGACACAATAAACCCCCCTCGCTGGGACACAGTAAACCCCCTCGCTGGGACACAGTAAACCCCACTCGCTGGGACAGATGAAACATGTCCTTCCACTCCTTCAAGAAAACGCCTGAAGTTGAAAAGTCCTGGGGTAGCACTTTTTTTTAATTCGTGGAAATGGATGGCGTAGCATCTCTTTTAATTCTATCACATGAGCCCATTAAGTAACTTCGCGTATCTTGAGACTGGCCATGTCCATGAGAAAGGGTTTCAGGTCAAGCAGCGCTGAATCATTAATTAAGTCAACACTGTTGATTTTTCTCTATAACAACCCCTTTTTTTCTTGTGCGCCCTTTCAATATGGAAAAAGAAAATTGTTGGTGTTCTTGAAGCAGCAAACAAATTTTCTTACTTTCTGAATCAGAGAAGGAGTTATTGCAGCTTGCAGACTGTATCTTTTGGTCCACTGCTGTGTGCGTACAACGCAGCGCATATGATGAATTCTCGAGAGTTCTAGTCAGTTTCAACAAGATCTTCTTAAGGATCATCATTTTATTGATGTTATTATTATTTTCTGCAATAAATTCAGTTCCTTCCTTACTTTCAAAATATCTGCATTTCTCTCTCTCTCTCTCTCTCTCTCTCTCTCTCTCTCTCTCTCTCTCTCAAGAACTCTCCAAGCTTAGGTCTATATCATTACCTCATTCATCAGTTTAACATGTTTGAAACGTTGTCAGTTACAGTACAAACAGCTTGCTCTGGTTTCTAAGCTCACACCCTGACAAAATCTTTCCCTCTAAGATCTGGAGATAATTCCCCTGGTATAATGAGCTTCCGTGTATTTTACTGCCAGCATTTTTTTGGTAATTATTCCAATCTTGTCACAAATATATCGGACATTGATCGCAAAATAAATCACTCTGTGGCTTGTGAAGGAGTTATGTTGTCTTGTCTTCTCTTCTCTTCTATCTCCTTGTAACTGCGAGCTAGTGTTCTTTGCAGCCGATGCTGTGAAGATGTTGGGGCGCAGCATCGTATCAGCATGGGAGCGGGGTTATGGCGGCTATCTTTTCAGTCCTGGAGTACAGCTAAAAAGCAGAGGGTATGCAATGCTTCTTTAGCAGGCTCCACCACCATGGGGACTATGGCGATCCCTGCCAGCCTATAAGGCAGGCTAGGCCTGTAACTGGGGGTACCACGAAGACTCATGTTAAGAAATACAAAGCATCCTTTGAGAGTATTTTTTTTTAAGTTCTTCCCTTAGGCGTAGGAAGAAATTCATCACTCACTATTTTCTTAAGGTAAAGTAACATAGCACTTTTAGATGTGAGGGAAAGGAAAAAAAAAAGACAATTACCTGGGACTTGAATCTCGGACTCCGTTAGGACGAGCAGTCGTCTAGCCAGGAGAGAACAGCGTATTAGATCTGAGCCAACTAACGCGTATTTACAATTAATTCATTTCTTAATGTTGTTACTGCGGGAGGAGGGGGGGGAAGGGGGGAACAGAGAAAGAGAGAGAGAGAGAGAGAGAGAGAGAAAGGGTGCTAGATACCAAAAGTCCCGTTAATACGCTGTTCTCTCGTAGCTAGACGGCTGCTCGTCCTATCGGAGTCCCGTGTTTCATGTACTGGGTAATTCTCTTGTGATGTTTCTTTCTCTCACATCTGAAAGTCCTTTGTCTACGACGTTTTCGAGATCTAATCATACAACAGCGTGTTCTATTACTTTCCTGTACGAAAGCTTCGGTGTTTCATTTTTTTTAAATCGTATTTTCTTATGCTGTCTCTTTCAAGAGAAAAGTCACGTTTATGAGCCATTTCTCCATTCTAGAAAAAGCTTAGAAAAGCTGATCATGAAAATAATGACAAAGGCACATCATCCTTTGCAATGAGTCTCATGATTTGGTTTCCTTTTTTTTTTTCAAAAGCTTCTGCCGTGATCGTCAGATTTACCTCATCAGACGATATACCTTGTAAGAGATAACTCAGCAATTTTACGATCTTTCGTTGGCCTGAAAGTGTTGGGCATTTGTTCGGGTGTTTTGCTGTTATCTCTCATATTAATAACTGAATGTTTCTGGGTAAAAGCTCTGTAAATGTCTTTGTTTTCTTTAGACTGGAGGCTTCTGATTTAGCATTGTTATCTCTCCCTGTCTGAATAAATCAATGAATCTGTTATTATCCCATGTCAGAATGTGACAAATGCGATGCTGGAGTGATGGTGAAATCATCAGATACATCCGTCATCATCCCGTGCCATACAATGACAGATAAAATACTCCGTTGATGGTGAAATGCTCAGATACATCTGTCATCATCCCGTGCCATACAGTGACAGATAAAATACTCCGTTGATGGTGAAATGCTCAGATACATCTGTCATCATCCCATACAATGGCAGATAAAATACTCGAGTGATGGTGAGATGTTCAGATACATCTGTCATCATCCCGTGCCACACACTGACAGATATAATACTCTAGTGATGGTAAAATGCTCAGATACATCTATCACAATCTGGTACTATGAACAGTGAGCTATAAAACGAACATCGGCTGTGAAATAAATAATCATTAATGTTAAAATATTTATACACAGTAGATAATTATTAAAGTCGTTAAACTATATAAAATGTATACACATGTGTACATTCTTGTGCAGAATTTTACCTTGCTGACCAAATAAGTGCAGAAGTCTGTCTAACATTGCACCTGGCATCTGGTTACTTATAAGAGAAAACACACATATACATACGCACCAACCCATCCAGGGTTTTATATTTATAAGGACGACACTCTAGCCTATTTTGATTTTTGCAGTGTGGTATATGAATATCACGTTCAGTTTACTTCTGTTTAAACTTACATTTATGCATCACAACGGCTGCATTGTCCACTTAAAACACAAAACAATTTCATTCATTTAATAACGTAAATAAACTAGTACACCTAATTTCAGTGAAGCAGAACTGCGTATTAACCCCTTGACTAACTTTTAAAAAAACGACTGATCAAAATAGTAATAGTGTAACCTAAGTCTAATCACAGCCATGCTAACTCAGTCTGCACCAAACTAACAATAAATAGCTTTTAACCGCTTACTTCAGTCGGTAGATCTCACGGAGTGAAACAGTTCTGATAGCGGCAAAATCTGGCCCGGGGGAGTAACTTAGTGAGCACCAAACCAGCACCGAATATTTAATTTATAAAGCATGAACAACCTGAACTGTGAAGTTAGCTTTGACTGATTATTTTTGAACCCCCCCCCCCCCACTTTACGTGTGTCAGCCAGTACATGATGGTGCAAATAAAAGAAAATCACTGACAAAAGCTTCATGCATTCCTTACTTAGTGCGCCGGGAGATTATTCTCAACAGAGATAATCACTGTTGTCTGACACGGTATCGAAAGGCTGAAAGTCTGCCTATGGCATGATGTGAGTTTTATCCCTGCGTTCATTATGAAAGTCTAAAGGACTGGTCGCTGTCATCTTGGCAACTTGAGTTTGAACTCTTTCCGTGCCAGGAAGAAACGTGGACGTTCAGTTGGGTGCCGGATTAAAACCCCGGGTCTTGATATGTATAGGGGGTATGGTTGTAAAATTGAATGAAACACACTATTTCCATGTAATTCTGTGTACTTGTTATGTTTCAAAATATAACTAAATGTATGAAGATTTCATAAATGCAGAGCTTTTTTGGGGTTTTTTTTTGGGGTGGGGGTGGGGGTGGGGGAAGGAGTAATGTAATTATTTTGCATTATTTTTATGCTGCATTATTTTTAGACAATGATTGTGTCCAACTTACAATCCGAAAGGCCTAGACGTACAGTATGTACAACCTGAGATGCGTAGATCTACCTGTTTACGTCATATTGTGATTCAATGTTGCGTTATCGGTAGAATAATGTCTGAAATAATCTAACTACTTCTCCAGTCGTCTAATATGTCTAAATCTACTTGGGATACATTCAAGAACAGTGAAAGTCACAGGGCATGTCTATACCTCTATCTATCCCTATTTACATCACCAAAAATTGAAATTTCTCCCTCGTAACTAAGCACTCTTCGGCCATTTTGAAAAAGCTCACCAGGCATGCGCACTAAATGTTTACAATCTAATCGTTACACCGGGTTTTTAACGAAAGAAACCAAACGTCGCTAGGGCGACTAAAGGCACCACGTGAGAAACCGTAACCGTCGTCCAAAAGCGACGAAAGGCCCGGGAAGAGTCTGGGAAAAAAGCAGTCATTTAGAATCGGGGTTTCTTTTTTTTTGGGAGGGGGGGTGTTAATTCCCTCCAAAATGTCCTCTATTCCGACTCTTGACTCCATGACGCCGACTCCATGACTCATTCAGCTGATGAAAGCAGTATGAAAGTAATGTGTAGAGAAAAACAAATATTACGTGTCTGAAGCCTTATAAACTAAACTGCACCAGTTCACTGAAAGATCTTCATATATCCTCTGAATATGTAGATAATAGATTGTATTAAAAAAAAAAAAGATTTCTCGTTTTAAATTTCATCGGTGTTCATTATGTATCTAGCATTCAGGCTCATGTTGTCTCCGATGGGCTGGAAGTTGACAGGTCAAGGTCATCATTTAAAACCTGCCCAGAGATCTAAACTCATTATCTTTTGAAAATCTTCTTCCAAAAGAAAGCGAGTGAACAGAAATGTGTATGTGTAAGGGGGGGGGGGTGGGCTGGGGGAGTGGGGAGGAGAGGGAGAATAGAAACATAAAATCGAATAAAATATTAAGACAGCTATGACAGCCTGTTAAAGCACATGAGTTTTGCCAAACATTATCAGACATCCTGGACTTCATGAGGGACGTTAATAAAATTAATTATACAATATTTCCAGGGGTTGTTTTCTTTTTTTAATTTTTAGGGGACCTTACAAATGCAGTGAATTAACCAAGGCTTCTCAACCTCTGACCCCCCCCCCCCCCCTCCACTGTTCCCCTAATAGATTACCCAGTTACGTTCTCACGTCTCACTCCTTCCATCCATGTCCTTGGTCGGCGATCGCCTAAGCAACCATCGCCAAGTACGCCATGTCAGCAACAAATTTTCTCCACTTCTCACGGCCTGCTGCCAGCCTTTGTATTGTGCCCCGGCTGTCCTGCATGCTACTCATCTCTGCTTCTACAGTTCTCCGCCAAGTAGCCTTGGGCCGTCCTCTCTTTTATTTCATTCGGGTGTCCATCTCACGGCTGTTTTATCAATGTTGCTGGGGTCTCTTCGGAGCACACAGCTAATCCATTTACAGCTATTATAACGTGCATGTCTCTCTAGTTCACATTGGGCAAGTAGGTTTTCTATTGTTTATTGTTTGTTGCCAGTAAATATTTAAATCTTTCTGAGGCAGGTTGTGTGGAATGAGGATAATTTGCTCATTTTCTTTTCATTTGCTCTCAAGGATCCTGCTCCACAAGGGAGTATGGATAACAGACAACTTTGGTACAGTTTTATTCTGGTTATTGTACTGTACTGGGATGACTTTCAGATATTTGTAGATTTATGAAAGCTGTTCTTGCTTTATTAAATCTATTCTTTATGTCTTTATTTACCCCATTCCTTAGACTGTCGAAATCAAAACTATCAGCTCTATTCAGTACCAATATGACTTTCCTGGAAATGTCAGTAACTTGGTTTTACTTTACATGAAAGATAGCTAGGAACAGAACAGCTAAAGGAACATTTCTAATTTAGCAACAGTTTTTCAAGTTCATAGATCGAATCCCATACATCCATTATTTAATTACCATACGCCCATCATTTGAGTACCATACGGCCATCATTTAATTACCATGCGCCCATCATTTGGTTACAATACAGCAATCATTTAATTACTATGCTCCCGTCATTTGATTACCATTCGCCCATCATTTGAGTACCATACGGCCATCATTTGAGTACCACGCGGCCATCATTTGAGTACCATACGCCTATCATTTGAATACCACAGGCTCATCATTTGATTACCATATACCCATCATTTAGTTACAATAAACCTATCATTTAATTATCATACGCCCATCATTTGATTACCATTCGCCCATCATTTTATTGCCATACGCCCATCATTTGAGTATCATACTGCCATCATTTGAGTACCATACGCCCATCATTTGATTACCATGTGCCCATCGTTTGAATACTATGCGCCTATTATTTGATTACCATACACCCAAGGAGTATGGATAACTCCCGCCCTGTGGTTAAGATCTCATGGCGGGAGCAGGTGTCTGTCTTCCATATCTCTGTCTAGCCATCTGTCATTTTTCACCCATTCGCTCCTTCTGTCATATCCCTAGTAACACGCCCCTCCCAACACCGCTCCCCCTCCAATCCGACAGATCGTAGGGAACAGAAATGTGGTTTCTATGGAACATAAATGTGGTTTCTATGGAACATAAATGTGGTTTCTATGGAACATAAATGTGGTTTCTATGGACATTTTCAATAAAAAATATACCGAGTTTCATTTCAGAAATGAAGATGGATATGGATAATCAAATCTGGTTTTGAATTGATATCCCGTATCATGATGAACGCTTGTCGTTTTTTTTTCTTTAAAACGTGGGTGTTTTTTTTAAAATAAAAATTCTTTTAAAACAATCTTTCTCCTTCATGTGCTCCTTGTTCGTTATTATATTTTTTTCCTTCTTCCCTCCCCCAACTCTCAAACAAATCCTTTATATTCCTGTTGGTAATACGAGATATATTGCATTCCAGCTTTTTATTCCAATCCATGTTTTCTCACCTACGACATACAAGTATTACTCGCGTTTCTTTTCACAGTTTCTGCCTTCTGGAGTTAGCCCGCCATCTAAACCTCCCTCATTAATTCTGATTTGAGCTAAATCTATCCAGCGGAAAATTAACTGCATTTACATATATTTTTCAACGCCTGCAGGTTTGCCTGGAAGTATCGTTCGTGCATCATTTGTTTTCTTTTACATAGAGCTCGTCCCCATGTATTTATCAGCGTCACCTCAAAGTTAATTACATGTAGCAAGGAAGGGAAAGCTGTTTACAGTGTACAGCTGCTTTCTTATACCGGAAAGAGTTTTGTATGCCAGATGTATAAAGGAACTTCCATGTGAGATGAAGAGACAGGAAACAGAAAAAAAGAATGAAATTTAGAAGAACTCTTCAGTTGGGAGCGAGGGTGGAAGAGATGGCGTTTTCTCTCTCTCTCTCTCTCTCTTCTTCACTTCCTCTCTTTCTCACACACTCTCTCTCTTCATCTCTCTCTTTCTCTTTTCTTATCTCTTTCGTCTCTCTCTCTCTCTCTTCTTTCTTTCTTCTAGCGTCTTTCTATTCTCTCTCTCTCTCTTTTCTCTTTTCACTCTTTCGTCTCTCTCACTCTCTCTCTCTTCTCTCTCTTACCCTTCTCATCTTCTGTTCTCTCTTTTCTCTCTTTCGTCTCTCCCTTCTCTTCTCGTTCTCTCTTCTTTCTCTCTTCTCTCTCTCTCTCTCTCTCTTCTCTCCCTCTCATCTCTCAATCTTATCTCTTTTTGTGTCTCTCTTTTATTTTTTTTCTTTGTCTTTCTTGTCTCTCTCATCTGTCTCTTCTCCCTCTCTGTGCTTTCTCTTTCTTCTCTCCCCCTCTCTGTCTCTCTGTCTCGCGCGGGCACACACATGCACTTCTGACTTTAAAATGATTTGCATTTTTATAATAACATAGTCTTTTCTTTCTTGAAGGTTATTAGTCTTTTCTTTCTTGAAGCAACATTTATTACATTCAGAATCATACAAGTATAACTAAGTCATCACTAACTGTATTCGAAATGTGCAGTTATCATGAATTTTCTCTTTTTTCTGAATTTCACAATGCTGTAAATAAATCTATCTATCTATCTATCTATCTATCTATCTATCTATCTATCTATCTATCTATCTATCTATCTATCTATCTATCTATCTATCTATCTATCTATCTATCTGTCTGTCTGTCCGTCAGTCCGTCCGTCCGTCCGTCCGTCCGTCCGTCTTTCTGTCTGTCTGTCTGTCCGTCCGTCCGTCTGTCTGTCTGTGTTACATTACATCAATTTATTTATCAATTTGACCCTAATAATAAAAGTATGAAAATAACTATAAATCATTTATATTCAGTTACTTAGTATTGTTCAGTGTACGCATAACAGATGAAACATAAAATCTTTACCATTGTAAATGTTAACTTACGTTCGCCAAGTGCTGCTGCACTTATAACATTGGTATAAACTTATATTTCATTTCTGTGATAAACCGAAGGTTGAGAAATGAAGGGCAGAATATCAGCACGGGCCTGCTTGCCCAGTTCTTTTACTATTGATTATAAAGTCCGCCCGTTCGTTCTTTAAGTCCTGTCTATGCGTATCTATCCCACAGAGAATAATTAACAGGAAGTGAAAAGACTGAAGTACTGTTGCGAGGAAGGCGAGAATCTAAATAATCGAGATAAATTCTCTGTAAGCGAGAAGAGCAAAACGTCAAGATACTCCCCATTTTTTGTTGTTGTTGTTGTTGCTGTTTTTCTTTAACACCAACTAATCTTTTCTATCATGGATAGAACATACCTACACCAGCTTATTCTTGTTCGTATTACTAGTAATTGGTTCGTCCACAGCTTCTCAATAGGAATCAAATTATTTCCCAAAGGACTATAACTTCATGGAACCAGAAATACTTTTCTTCTATGATAACCAAAATAACAGATTTTTAAGGAGAAAGGACACGGAAAATGTTAATGGAATGTACGCAGCAGAGATACATAAAATGACTGGCAAATCCTGTGCTAACTTCACCACTTCAAACAAATCCATAACACAAAAACATCTTTTGTAATAAAAACGAAATCACCACCATGATGCTTTTACCAGGAAATGACGAGAGGACTATTTTCAGCATTTACAGCAGTTTATGAACTTCCGTCTACAAAAGAAAAATATAACAAACAAACACATAAACGGAAATCATGACCATGGCGAGAGAAGAAACCTAAACAAAGATATCCCTAGACAACCAGCCTTTGAAACAAGTGAAACATTTCAAATACCTAGGTAGCATAACATCCTCAGGGACGACTGACGCTGAGACTGAGAACAGATGCAATAAAGCGAATCAAATCATTGGACAAATGACTCCTTTACTGAAAAAGAAATACATCACAACTGAAACAAAAAGGACACGGTAAAACACAATTTTTCTCACAGCTCTATGCTATCATTGTCAAACATGGACACTAACAGCCGAGAACACAAGAAAAATCATCAAATGAAATATCTAAGGAGAATACTAAATGTAACAAGAAGAGGCCAAAATAAGAAATGACACCATCAGGGCAAAGGTTGCAGTAACACGAGTATTACATTATATCCAGAAACAGTAAGTCAAATGGTGTGGCCATGTTACACGGTTACCACCAGACAGTATATCACAGACAACATTCACACTAAGATTTGTAGGTAACAGAAGAAGAGGCTGCCCACGCAGGAGATGGAGAGATGAAATTACAGAAGCATTAAATGTCCCATTATATGAAGCAAATCGTCGAGCTCTATCAAGACGTCTGTTTGTCCCCACAACACCGAAAGGTATATGAGGAAGGAGACAAGACACAAGACAAGTTATTTTAGTTTTAATTTTCTAAAAGTCGCCATTTAAAATGCTTCCTACCTATTATGAGTGAATGGCAAAGACAGAGGTAGAAAATGACTAACTTCTCCCCGTTACGAAAAAGTACTCTCAATTCTAACAAGCCCGCCACAGAATACTGTAGTTGCGTCTGATATTTTGAAGGCATCTGTTTTGAAGGGGAGATAACCAAATAAATTACTTAAATATCTGGCAATGATTCTTAGAATTTTTAACACGGCTAAATGAGTTTAATTTAAAGTGGAAATGTGAGGGTTTGTGCGGGGGGGGGGGGGGGGGTAGCTTAACAGTTCCCGACAAAAAAAGGGTACCTGCGTCACCGAACATCAAAGTACGTTCATATCACACTCGACGGAAGACGCAGGGAACATATTCCCGCTGCGGATGTAAGCAGGCATCTGCTTCTCGATAATAGAACATTATCTATTATTAATTATCTATTATCATCTACTTGCCGGGGCTAAAGCACTGATTTAGTGAGAACACCAGAGACGGGCCACGGCTGTCATTTATATGAACACAGTAATACGCCTCGCTCTCGTGATTAGACGGTTGCCCGTCATGCCGCAGTCTGGGGCTCAAGTCCCGAGTAATTTTCTTATCATTTTTTAAATTTCTCTCACGCGTAAAAGTGCTTTGTTTATGATTTTTCCAGGTCTAACCACACAACACTGTGTTCTATTACTTTATACAGACGCTGTATACAGTATAAGTTTATACCAATGTTATAAGTGCAGCAGCACTTGGCGAACGTAAGTTAACATTTACAATGGTAAAGACGCTTGATGGTTCGAGGGTCTGAGGTGGGTATGAATCTAACGGTCAACTCAAACGGCAGAACAGTGAAAGAAACCAACGATGTTTTCTACTATAACGACAAACAGCCTCACCATGGCTGTGACAAAATCCGTGAGTTGGTTCCAGTCACAGAACTACTCGCCAGCACGCATCTTGAGCGACGTCTAGATGAACGCGCTAAAGAAAATTCAGGCTGGCTCTTTAGGACAACAGTGGTTCGAATCCCTGCAGATATCACATATCCGTCTCATGACCTTCAGCTTTCGCATCAGGTCATGCAGGTGTGGACGATAAACTCTTCTTTCGAGGGGTGTACGACCTTGACCGAAGCGTCATCGTCCACGTGATTTGGTAGTTGGTTTCGCGGGGGGGGGGGGGAGGGTTATATTGAAACATTGACTTGCATCAGATTAGATCGAGGCTATGGCCCGCGATGTTGTGTCTTCGTTGTGCTTATATTATTGTGGGTGTTTAGTATATTCTGTCGAGCCCACCTCATGTGGTGTAGATTATGTAGTTGTGCAGTAAGCTGTGATGTAGGTTTCTGTATTTACGTATCAATATAGACATTCTGTGCATGATTTCGGTGTGATTTATCGGTATATTGGATGGGCAACATGTTTGATTCGTTATTATGCTTTCATGTAGATTGATCTTGTGCTGCAGAAGCACAGCTATATGGAGGTGTCATGGCAGCGATAGCTGCGGGGGATAAGTGCTGTTGCACATTATATTCGTAGTGTAGGCTACGTGTAGAGCCAAGAGTGCCCGGGACCTCAGGTCCATCAGGTTTCAATAAGCGAACATGAGAAGTCATTATCTTATAATAATATGTTTAATTACCCTGCACTGACATTGACATTGTTCATCAAATTGCTTCTCTATTGTTGATGATTGCTTGAAGTATTTTGTTTTCTGTGACATTGTTCATCCAAATGGTGTTTTTTCTATCAATGAAGATTGCTTGAAGTATTTTGCATTGATCTTGCTCATCCAATTGTTCGTCCATTATGATGACACCTGTCTTGATGTCATGCTGATGTCAGTGTCATTTGTATGTGCTGTTGTGGTATAGTGAGATTAAAATGCTGCGTTCTTAATTTCAGACTTGGTGATTTGTACTGCATGTCGATGTATTGCTGTATTGATTGAATGCTTGAGGATTTAGGCAAAATTAACATACAATATTCCAACCTGGGTTGGCGATCATGATGGGGGAGTTATACTGGCCTCGAGTGCGGCAGTACATTGCCAGGGATTGTTGGTCTGTAACCATTCTGAGAAAATATTCCTCCCACTAGCTTTAATGTAAGCTTGCACCAAACAAGTGTCAGAGAAGATGAAAGAGCTGACCATTTGAATGACTCAGCGGTCGTGAAGGGAGGGTAGACAATGGATCGAGCATACATCATCCATGCTATAAGAGAAACTGGTCGAACAAAGAACTTCACTGACAACTGTGAATCAGCACTGTTGTCAAGAATGAAAGAGACCCCCCCTTCCCCGCAAAAAAAAATCAAGTGTCTTGGCAGACCACTGCAAACCTTGCCCCATTATCCAGACGCTTGTTTCTAGGAGCATCAGAGAAGAAGTGAAGCAGAATCTTGTTCAGCACTGGTTCTGTGGCCCTGATAAGTGGACCATTACATTAGCACGGCCATATTTGCTTCCACAATGATGGATATTCGGCATTTGTACCAGGAAATTACTTCCGGCTACAGGAAGTCGATAAATCTAGATATTCCTTGCACCAACGGTTGTCAAAAGCAGGATATTCACTTGAAGTCATTCTCCGATATAATAATCCAGTTCTCTGAGTTTGTATTGGACAGACTGCAACAAACAGGAGAAGAAGTTTACAGCTGAAAACAGTAACAGACAAACATTGCGACACGCTCCCTAATCGATAATTAAAGCTCAAATTAGCTCCTGTATGGGTTGGTGCATAATAAACAATGCTCCCCTGTTGGTTGCTCAAAACTTCCACAATTGTTTCATCTTTTCCATTCGGAGAACCATTTGTTGATTGCTCATTAGCAAGTGAAAACTACACTTCTTCACGCACGAGTTTGTAACCTTGGTTTAGAAAACCAATTATTCTCGTGGGAGTGGATTAACTTTTACTGTTTCTTGGTTTTCTCTTGTCGTGCTTTTGTCTGTTTAAACTTCACCAAATAGGAAACCCGCATCCTCAGTAAAACACCGTCGGGCTATGTTAAATCTCTTTTAGAACCAGGCCACTTAACAGTTAAGTTGGATTCCCTTCCCCCCCCCCCCCTCCCCCTCCTCTTTTGCCATTTAAAGTACATTTGTCTTCTCTGGTGACCCTAAAGAAGACGTTTTTTTTTTTTTTCAAAAAATTGATCGAGTCTGTTGCTTTTTTTTTTCGTTATTTATATTTTCCCCGGTTTCATTTTTTCATCTGGTCTTGTTATCTTTCATATAAGTGCATCATGCGTCGTCGCTCACGGGATCACGTTTACACAGCTGAATAATTCTAGCAGGTCATGTTACAGTTCATTTTGACATGTGACATGAAGAAACCAGTACGGTCCTAGTATTTTATGCCCCACTGTAAAATATTTATTGACATACTTACGGCTCCGCTGTATCAAATGTAACACTGGCTCTTTCGGCTTTGTCAGGGGGTGAATGACACACACAGGATTTCGAAACGAGATGGTATAAATCATTCTACTGCGTTAATGAGTGCAGTTTACTAAATGCAGATCGTAACAGATGAGTTCATTTAGTTCAGTGGCTTCCAAACATGTACTGGATCCTTCTTAGGCCACATCCAGGCGGGTGGGTGAAAGGTGGAATCGAGACAGCACCGCCTACTACTTTGAAAACCACTGATTTAGTTCTCTGAGTTGGTCAGCTCAGGCAGCTCATTCAAGGCTGTCATTAGTTATTTTGAAAGGAGCATATTTGTTCATGGCCTGGTTGGCTGTGAGATTAGGCACTCGGTCTACCAACTCCGTGATATCGGGTTCAAGTTCTAGCAAAGGTGATATTTTTTTTTTCTTTGTATCACCACACCGAAAAAAAAAAGGCCCTGGGGTCCGTCCAGTCTCTAAAAATGGATACCAGAGAAGTCTGGGAAGGTAAATGCAGCCATGCGTGATACTGACCATATCACGTTTTCATGTGCCGAAAGTCTTTGAAATACGGGCCTAACACTGTATTCCCAATATGCTTTAATGGCATGGAAGCGGTGATTTTATTCTTTCTCTTTTTTTATACTCTTTGGCATGTGAAACTATCAGTCTTTGAAAATATCGGACTGTATAGTTTGTACATACATATTCGTTATGAAAGTGATGTTAAATATATCATTATCAATAAAGAAACTCTGGCATTGCCATATATCCAATGACCTTTCAGTGGCAGGAATATCCGAATAAGTGTCTTCATTCACACAGACACTTTACGCATTGCTGATATCTAGCCTGTCTTGACACACTTAGAAGAAAGCTTTGAGGCAGGTAGATATCAACTTTTGGTGGAAGTTGCCGGGTATTGGTTTGCTGAAAAGTACATTTATTTTTTTTTTTACTATTCTAACAAATTCTTGATTTGCATAAATGTCACAATAACAAATAACAAGTGGTTTTCATGTCTCCCACGAGCAATTTGCATGAGGAAATCTTGCTCATTTATTGAGTTCTCCAAATATCGTGGACACAAAAAAGAACAAATATATCTATACTACAAGAGCTTAATATTGAAGAAGGCTGGCTAGTAAAGAGGATTAAAGAGAGAAAACTTAAATATTTTGGCCACATTAAACGTCATGATAATTTAGAGAAGACCGTATTGGAAGGATACATAATGGGAAAAAGAAAAAGAGGAAGACCGAAACGAAGATGGCTGCAAGACATCGTTGATGATCTGGAAATGGATGCAGCAGCAGCAGGCCATCTTGCTCACAACCGAGAGGCCTACAGGAGTGCTGTTTGGGAGGCAAAGTTCCGCAAGGGACATGCAAAGGAATGAATGAGGGAAAACTTTCTTATTCATTTTGGGTATGGAGACAATAACGTCTTTATGTCTGGTGTGGAGACAGTAACTTCTTTATGTTTGGTGTGGAGACAGTAACGTCTTTATGTCCGGTGTGGAGAAAGTAACTTCTTTATGTTTGGTGTGGAAACAGTAACTTCTTTATGTTTGGTATGGAGACAGTAACTTCTGTATGTGTGGTGTGGAGACAGTAACTTCTTTATGTTTGGTATGGAAACAGTAACTTCTTTATGTTTGGTTTGGAGACAGTAACTTCTGTATGTTGTGTATGGAGAAACTACCTTGTCCATGATGAGTATCAAGAAAATATTTGTCCATGTAAGAAGGTATGAAGAAAATACCTTGGTCCATGATGGGTATGTAGACGGTAACTTCTTTATGTTTGGTATGGAGAAAGTACTTTGCCCGTGTTGTGCATGGAGACAGTTCCTTCTTCTACTGATCAGTCTGCTTAGACCATTAGCGTCGCAGGATTACAGACATCAGTCTAGAGCAAGGTGAGACGCATGGGTTGCTGCCATGTTATTTTTCCTTTCAGGCCATCTGTCCACTTTTTCCTGAGACGTCTTGGTGTCCTATATCCAGTTATTTTCTAGATGTATGCACGTGCCGCTGTTTGTTCTGGATTTATTCGTATCAAATGCCGGAACCTGCTAATTCTCTTGTTTTCGATGTTGCTCTTGACAAGTGTTGTTCCCACCATTTGCTGGATTATTTCGTTTCGCACTCGATCCGCTCTTGTCTCGTTTAGCATTTTTTCTTTGACATTTCATCTCACATGCTGTTATCTTTCTCGTATGGTATCTGATGAGTGTCCATTTTTGGCTTTCATTGAACAGAATCGGGGTGAATACTGTTTGAAAGAGTTATTGTTGTTTTATTTTGTTTTTCTTCTTGGTGTCCATCATGTCTGGACGTTTTATGACTGGTGGAAGTTGATAGATAACATTTGTTGCATTTATGAATTCCACATTCGATTTCTGTAATTTTCCATCCTGTGTAAATTTGCATTCTCATTCATTCATTCACTCATTCATTTGCATGTCCCTTGCGGAACTTTGCCTCCCAAACAGCACTCCTGTAGCCCTCTCGGCTGTGAGCAAGATGGCCTGCTACTGATGCATCCATTTGCAGATCATCAACGATGTCTTGCAGCCATCTTCGCCTTGGTCTTCCTCTCTTTCTTTTTCCCATTATGTACCCTTACAAGACGGTCTTCTCTAGATTATCATGACGTTTAATGTCTCCAAAGTATTTAAGTGTTCTCTCTTTAATCCTCTTTACTAGCCAGCCTTCTTCAATATTAAGTTCTTGTAGTATGGATATATATGTTCTTTTTTTGTGTCCATGATATTTGAAGAAGTCTTCTATAGCATTTACACTCAAAAACATTTATATGTTTCTCAGCTGTTTTGTTAAGTGCCCAGGTCTCACAGGTGCGATGGGAAAGATGCATGCCCTTAAAAATCTGATTTTTGTAGTTCTGTCTGTTCCTCTCCACAGATTCTTTATTTGTTTTACTTTCTGAAGAGCGGTAGATGTCCTTTTAATTTCCCTCATTGTATCTCAATTATTAGTTAGCAGTGATCCAAGATATTCAAAACTCTCCACTTCTTCCAGTTTTTCCTCATTGATACATATTTCAGTTGCCTTGTTTGTTTTGTCAGTTGTCATCAATTTAGTTTAGTTTTCTTCGCATTAAGATAGAGGCTTTGTTCTTCGCTGTTCTTACGGACTGACATAATTAGTTTTTCCATTCCTTTTTGTGTTGTGGACAGTAATACTGTGTCATCAGCATATCTAATTTCTGCTATTTCATAACCTCCAATTGTTATGGCATTGTAATATTCTTTTTCTACATCTTATCTACATTCCTCATTATATTTTCAGTGTACAAGTTAAATAAGTAAGGAGACAATATGCACCCCTGACGGACCTTTTGTTTCATGTCAAACCAAGTTGTTGTTTCACCATTTATTCTTACTACTGCTTGTTGGTCTAGATACAGCAGTGATGTTAATTGTATCAAATGTGTTGGAAATCTCATTTTTTACATTATTTCCCAATGTTTATGATGTTGTACATAATCAAATGTCTTTGAGTAGTCTATAAAGGATAAATATAGAATCACATTAAACTCTGCATTTCTCTATTATTAATCTTGTATTGAATATATGATCTCTTGATTCTCTTCGTTGGCGAAAACCAGCTTGGACCATATTGACCTCTTCTTCTATTTTCTTTCGAAGTCTATCCATTATGATTTTTACAGAATTTTACTGGCATGACTAATCAGGTCAACAGTTCTGTAGTTTGTGCATAATTTCAGATTACCCTTTTTTGGAAGTGGTTTGCATACAGTTCTTTTCCATTCTTTTGGCCAAATACCTGACTGCCATATCTTTCACACAGTGCATGATAGATTGTTGCACACTCCTTTCCGTCTGCTTTAATAAATTCAGCTGTTATCACATCCTGATGATTTACCATTTTTTTCAGATTCTTTATTGGCCACAAAACTTCTTCTATTGTTGGTTCGGGTTCTTTCTCTTCCAATAATAATTCACACTGTTCATTTCTGCTTTCACAGTCGGTTGTTTCATACATTCCTCTGCAGTATTCCTTCCATCTTTATAGAATTTCCTCTGTCTCTGTCAAGGTATTCCCCATCTCGTCACAAATTACATTTAGCTTAGGTGTGACATTTCTCGTCAATGTCTTAATTTCTTTAAACATGTTACTATCTCTTCCACACCTCTGATGTCCTTCTTTCACAACAATCTTGTATGTATTGTTTTTTTTTGTCTTTTCTTATGTTTCTTCGGACATCTTTTGTTAAAGATTTATATTCCTCTTTGTTGTTTGTCAGTTTCCATTGCATCTCCATTTCTCTACGTTGTTTTATCAGTTCTAGTGTGCCTGCTGTAATCCATCCATTCTTTTGTGCTTTCTTTACTGGAACTATGTCTTTAGCTGTTGTTATTAAGATATCTCTGGCCTGTGTAGCCAAATCATCTGGTGTCATCTCCTCCTGTACAGCCATCAGGATTTCGAAACGGTTCTTCATTTCTATACCGTATTGTTCTGGTATTTTTGTAAGATCAAAGCGGAGTGGTCTTGATCCCATAACTGTTTTTTTATCTTTATCTTCATGTCTGCTATTAATAACTCACAATCAGCACCTTCGTTGCACTAAAATGTAATCTATTTGATTCTTGGTTTTCCCATCAGGTGATGTCCATGTGTAAAGTCTTCTTGGATGTTGTTTAAAAAGTGTGTTAGCAATCATTAGTTCATTTTCCATGCAAAAAGCCATTAGATTGTCTCCTGCTTCATTCTATGTCCTATGCTAAATTTCCCTACAACATGTCCTTCATCTTCTGCTCTTCCTGTACCGATCTTTGCATTAAAATCCCCCATTATTAATGCAATATCATTTTTCCGTACTTAGTCTATCGTCGTTTGCAGTGTAATATAAAAGTCTTCTACTTCTTCTTCTTCTGCTGCTGATGTTGATGCATATATGTGGATGACTGTTAAATTTCTAGGAGTGCCCTTAAGTCTGATTGTGAGGATTCTGTCACTTACTGGATTGTAGCCTAGTAATGCTTTTGATGTTGATTTGTCCAAGTAAAAAGCCATGCCATTCTTTCCTCCTAATTCTCCACCAGAGTATATAAAGATATTATCATTCTCACTCTTAAAGTGTCCTGATCCTTTCCATCGATGTTTGCAGATTCCCAAAATGTGTATCCCCGTTCTTTTCAACGCGTCACTTATTATTTGCTACTTTCCCTCATACATACTTCTTACATTCCATGTTCCTACTCTTATTTTTCTTTTTAGTTCGATGCAGGGGTTTTCCTTGGTAACACCGTCAGGAATTTTGTCCATCATCACAATTACTAGTACTGACCTCTGCCTCACACTCTTCCCCAGTGTTAAAATTAGATCTATCTGGCCTAGGGGCCTCACCACCAGATCTTTTTCCTATTTGACTTTCCATGTTGCTGTTTGGGTTTCTTGGTATATTTTCAGAAGATAGTTTACCATTGCTTTCCTTGCGGGCAGTGACTGTACTAGTCAGTGATCGTAGCCATTGTCCCTACATTGAGGTCATCTGCCTACCATCATAGAATGGTGACCATAACCAATAACCAACATTATCTGTCGGCTGCTCTCCCATTCCATCCACCACTTGCTCTCATGGCTTCATGTCACCCTGATCGGGGGGCTATATGGGTATTCCACCTTGCCCAAGGGTGTCCCGTAGACTGACGGAGGTAAGGAGGCGTCTTACTTCTCCTTTGATAGAGATACCCCTATCCCGCTAACCTTATTTGCTTCCTAGATATTTGGATTCAGTAACCTGCTTGAGTTTGGTGTTATTTTTATAAATGTTACATTCTCTTGGGGTTCTTCCTATAATCCTTGTTTCTGTTTACTCATTATTTATTTCCACATTGTATTCTTTGCAGGTGAGTTGCTGTCGAGGCTGCTGATGTGATTTTGTAGTTCTTCATCATTTTGGTCTATGAAGCTTTGGTCGTCTGCGAACATTAGTACATTTAATTTCTCAAGTTCCGCGTTTGCTTTTTTTGTGATCTGGTCCAGATATTTATGATATATATATATGATAAATATATATGATAAATATATATGCTCAAGACAAATATGGAGACAGTAACTTCTTCATGTTAGATATGGAGACAGTAACTTCTTCATGTTAGATATGGAGAAAATACTTTGTCCATGTTGGGTATGGAGAAAATACCTTGTCCATGTTGGGTATGGAGAAAATACCTTGTCCATGATGGGTATGGAGAAAATACCTTGTCCATGTTGGGTATGGAGAAAATACCTTGTCCATGTTGGGTATGGAGAAAATACCTTGTCCATGTTGGGTATGGAGAAAATACCTTGTCCATGTTGGGTATGGAGAAAGTACCTTGTCCATGATGGGTATGGAGAAAATACCTTGTCCATGTTGGGTATGGAGAAAGTACCTTGTCCATGATGGGTACGGAGAAAGTACCTTGTCCATGATGGGTACGGAGAAAGTACCTTGTCCATGTTGGGTATGGAGAAAATACCTTGTCCATGATGGGTATGGAGAAAGTACCTTGTCCATGATGGGTATGGAGAAAATACCTTGTCCATGTTGGGTATGGAGAAAGTACCTTGTCCATGATGGGTATGGAGAAAGTACCTTGTCCATGATGGGTATGGAGAAAGTACCTTGTCCATGATGGGTATGGAGAAAATACCTTGTCCATGTTGGGTATGGAGAAAGTACCTTGTCCATGATGGGTATGGAGAAAATACCTTGTCCATGATGGGTATGGAGAAAATACCTTGTCCATGATGGGTATGGAGAAAGTACCTTGTCCATGATGTGTATGGAGAAAGTACCTTGTCCATGATGGCTATGGAGAAAGTACCTTGTCCATGTTGGGTATGGAGAAAATACCTTGCTGGATATGCAGAGACAACATCTTGTCCATGTTGGGTATGCAGAGACAATATCTTATCCATGTTGGCTATGTGGACAGTACCTTGTCCATTCTGGTATGGAGACAGTACCTCTGTTCACGACGGGTATGAAGAAAATATCTTGTCCTCTCTTACCCACAGTATCATCACCACAAAGCAAGGACAAGGTCCATGTACTTCTTAACAGATTTACAAGGGATGTCAGAAGATGTATAGAATCCTGCCAGTTACTTTGACCTGACGTATCGTTCGTCTTGGCTCTTTGTGCTGGAATTAATCCTTAGCAGGCGATTAATATTAGCCACTCACAAGTCGGTGGGTTTGACTGGCATTATATGCCCCATTCATTGCCATGCATTGGCAGCCAAAATTTAACCAGACCTTACCGTACAGATGTTTCCATTTCAGTGAAAAACAATGTATAAAATTTACTATTTTTTTTTTTCATTGAAATGGAAACGCTGAACGAAAGATGTAATAAGTTTTTAAAAAGTGTTAAACAAATAACTTAGAAACTAGAAAATCAGGCTTGACAACTTGTAGTAAATTTTTCAAATGAGAAACGCGAAGCTTTTCTCACAGTAAAGTGATTTAGCGGAGTGGTTTGTCTACAGTTTTTTTTCCTCCAATGTTAGCCGTACAAACACTGGTAAATCATCTAAAAATTAGTAGAGAAAGGATGATATAGCACAACAAAGTCGACATTGCTTTCTCCATGTATACATTCTATATTTCCCAATAGTGATACAGAAGGTTTATGACACCTCTAGACGTACTTCTATCTGGTCTGGTTGCTTCTCTCTCTCATTCTCTCTCTCCCTTCCTCTCTTTCTCGCTCTCCCTCACTCTCTCTCTCTCTCTCTCATTTCTCTTCTCTTCCTTTCTCTCTTTCCCTCATTTTCTCTCTCACTTTTTCTCTCTCCTTCTCTATCTTTCTCTCTCTCTCACTTCTTCTCTCTCATTTCCTCTTTCTCACTCCTTCTCTTTTTCTCTCTTTTTTTCTCCTTCTCTCGCCCTCTCTTTTTTCTCTCTCCTTCCCCCTCTTCCCCTTTTTCTCTCTCCTTTCCTCCCTTTCCCTGTTTCTATCTCTCCCTTTCTCTCGCTCACTCCTCTCTCTTTCTCTCTCCTTCTCTCTCGTCCTCCCTTTGGCAATAAAGATCAATCACTCAAAGATCAATAAATTCTCTTTCTCCCTCTCTTTCCTCTCTCTCTCTCTCTCTCTCTCTCTCTCTCTCTTCCCTCTCTGCCATTCTCGTTAACACTCTGTTTTTTTTTAACTCGCTTCTCAACTTCACGTTGCGTGCCAACACAGTTCGTGTTAATTTTACATCTTTTTGAACTCGTGCCCAAAATGACCGCGTTCAATTCTTACTTTCTGTGGAGACATTAGTTGTCTATCATGATCCCTCTTTTTCTGCTACCTTTGATATATTTTTGTCCTAACTATAATCATTTGACGGTTTTCCTAATTTGCCCCCACCCACCCACCCCCGTTCACATGTTTTTTTCCTCTCGTTTTCTCTGCCCGCTTTTTTCCTATATGCTTCCCAGTGATTTGTGGGTTCGATAGCTTGTTTCTATCTGGTGTATCCAAGGAAAATTCGTTGGTTTTTTGTTTTTTTTTTTTTTTGGGGGGGGGGGGGGTAATTTATTCAGGAATTTAAATAGTTTTCGGTGCTTTATAAACTTGCCAAAATTTATTTGTTTATTTATTTATTGTTTTCAAGGTCCACAGTGTCACAAATTCCACATCCACTTGATTAAACTCCAGCAGCTAACAGGTGTAGTTGCTACAAACTTCAAACATGATGAATTTTTTTAAAAAAAATTTATTTCGTTTTATTGAAAATGACGAACGTAGAAGAAATTGTCAAGTGCACTTTTTTTAAAATCTGCAATTAAGTCCGCAGAAATGTTTAGAAGGCATTCCACTTCTAGTTATTGAAATGGAACTTCCCGTAGACACTTTAGTGAAAAATTTAGTAACAAATTTTTAACCTTATTCCCACCATTAATTCATCTAAATTGTTTCTTTTCAAACAAACGAAAAAAAAATGACAAACGATTAACTCTTTACATCTGGTGTTTCGTTTTTATTTTTTTTTACTTAGATTAAACTTTTTAAATTTACTTTTTAAGCTAAATGTGAACCTATGCTCATTCTCTTATATAGACATGGCATTTCCAAGCAGTTAAATTCTGCTAACCTACTTCTCGTGTGGTTAACATTTTTGGTCTCAAGTACAGAAGTCTGCGGCAGTTTTCAGGCACATTTTATGTAGAGAAGCATGGTTCATCATTTGTCAGCATTCAATGAATGTAGGTTTTCATTTGTCAGCATTCAATGAATGTAGGTTTCTTTAACGAATCCTTTCATGAAGCAGAGAGAAGCTGAAAAAGAGAAGGCTGTAACAACTAGCCTTGTTGACCTCACTTAGAATTCTAATTTTAAAAAGTGAATTTATTTAAATTAGGGCAATGAGTTTTGTCTTGCACAAGTGGTGGTTTTATATTTTGCAAACATAATATTCACGAAGTAGACAAGTTGAGGCCAAAATTTAGTTCACAAAAATATGGAAAAGGAATATTTAGAAAATTGGGACACCCAAATATGAAAACGAGGCAGTTAAAAAATAAGAACAGAGGAATAAAGGGGAAAAAAGAAGAGAAATGTATTCCCTAAATTGAATAAATATATACAACTATAAATTTACAGCACCAAAAGAATGGTATGAAAAGAAACTTACGACACAAAAGAGAAGGCAAAATTTGTGCAAAAAAAAAAACAAATAGAAAAAAAGATCAGAAGAATTTATTTATAAAGATTAGAAGTCAAGACAGCTAGAAGAAATTTTACTTTAAACATCGGAGATTAGAAATATGGAGAGTAAACTTTGTATAGAATATATGAAAAAATAAATATCATAACTGATAAAAGGCTTTGCTCGAATCGTTACTACTAGTTTGCTGTGATCTAATGTACCTTTTTCTTGGATTGTTTCGTGGATGTGATTGCGTTATTAGGGATATACTATTTAATAACATTTAATTTTCCAGAACAAGATTTTTTTTATTTGTGAGCAAATAAAACATTTGGTAAACATTGGGCGTCTGAGTGGCAAAGTGGTTAGTGCACTTGTCTCTCATGGCGAAGGTCGGGGGTTCGAATCCGGACGGTGGCACCCCAGTCACCCAGCTGTAGAAATGGGTACCCGACTTCTTCTGGAGTTGGGGAAGGAAATGCGGCCAGGCGTGATACTGACCATATCACCCTCTAGTGTGCTGACAGGTCAAGGAAAATATGGGCACTAACACCATATCCCTATGTGCCTCTAAAAGGCACGAGAGGATTATCTTTACCTTTACCTTTTTTTAAACATTTGGTAAGAAAAATAATGCGGTATGTACTTTACAGAATGTTACTCTCTTGACAGCCACTCTGAAAAAAATAAAAGGGAGTTTCGCTGTCTGATTTGGATGCCTGCTTCAGTAAATGTGGTATTTATAATGTCTGTGATACCCTGTGTCGTTTTAACAGCACTGTATGTCCTGGTCAAAGCAAAGCAGTCCACACTGGCCATTATTTAACACACGGATAGAAGAGTTTCGCTGACTGTATTTGAATCATGGGGATCTCTGGGTAACATCATCTTCTTATCTGCTCCATTGCTTATTTTCCAGGAGCCATACTGTGCATTGATATTCTTTCTAAAGCATCTCCTAAATTAACATGACTAAAGGGTTAACTTTCTTTACTCATGGCCATCATATAGTTATAACAACCAAATAAATCTTTTCTCTAAACCTTCGTTCTATTCAATACGAGAAAGATAACTCTCTTTTCTTGATGGAACTCGGATGTGATCAGCTTTCATTCACTCAGTAAAAGCAACATTAAATTAAATGTAAAATTGCGTAGGTTTGTAGATGGCGCTTTTGATAAAATCATTTCCAATATAGAAGAATGCTATTCTGAGGAATCTGGGAGATATTGTGACACTTTTAAACGCTTATAAATCTCTACAAAATATGTCTGACTTTGCAAAAATGCTTAAGAATGAATCCATGAACCTTTACGCTGTGCGTGGTATCTATCTATCCGTCTGTCTGTCTGTCTGTCTGTCTGTCTGTCTACTTTTTTGTCTCGATTGCAAACTTTTGATGTTGCTCATTTCATTTCTTTTCATTTACATTACATGTGTTAGTCCACTCACAAATTGTCGGATTAGTCTAAAATTATTGCTTATGCAAAACTTTTTTTGTGTGTGCACCCCGAGTTATCCCCAGTATGGGGCATTATAGCAACAATTTCTTGACATGAATTCCTTTCAGCACTTCTTTAAAGCTCCTTCATTCCTGAAAGAGTTTCTACCCTTTGCCAGGATAAATTTTTTATGAGAAATTTTGCTAGAAAGAAGCTGGAAGGAGTTACTCTAAAATTTATAGTTGGGTAGAAATGTGCTTACACTTTGCCTAAATATCGTTCTGAGCATTGATTTGCATAGGGGTGTAAGACCCGCCAGTCCTGCCAGTGTTGTTTTGGAACGAAAGAATTAAACCATGATTGCTGTATAACGCTTTAGAAAAAGGAAGCCATACCGGGTGTTTTCCCCTCGACGTGGAAAAGGTAAGGCGATGTCCACAAAAGTTCTGACAATGTGTTCAAAAAAGAATATAAAAATGATCTATTTGGTTTTTAGTTCTATCATCTGGAGATATCCGCGGTGTTTTATGTATCTCTTTGTGTTGAAATATTGTGCCTCCAATGACTATGCTCTCTGTTAGACATATTTCAATTAATCTTTCTCCATTCTGATTAACCATGTCAATTCCTTCTTTTCCCATTATGTTTTCGACGTTGGTGTTATCTTTCCCTACCTTAGCATTGAAGTCTTCCATAACAATTAGGATGTCGTGTTTAGGAACTTTGTTGATGATTTGTTGTAATTGATGATATAAATCGTCTTTCACCTCATCATCTGCATCGTTCGTGGGTGCATAACACTGTATTATTGTCATTCTTCCATGTCTTAGGTTTTATCGTGATCTTATTATACTATTGTTCACTGGTTCCCATTCTACAATGCTCTTTGCTGCTAAATTTGACATAATTATACCTACCCCCTCATGATGTTTACCGTCGTCACTGCCTGAATGTATTATTAACGTACCGTTTTCCGCCGATCTTTTACCTGCTTCTGGCCATCGCTGATGCCCAGTACGTCTAGGTTGTATCTCTCCATTTCTGTGATGACCTGAGTAGTTTTTGTTGGTGCTGCCATCGTTCTTACATTCCAGAATTCAATCTTTGTCACATGTTTAGGGCCGACGAATGAGCTCTTCGGAGTTAGCATCCCTGATGCTCGGTTGATTTATTTGCGACTTTCCGTAACGATATTTTTTTTCCCATCTGGAGTCGCTTCTAGATAGGTCCCAGGATAAGGGTGTTAGTCTTATGCCCAACTCCCGGTACAGGATGTGTGACAGATCAAGCGGAATTCCGCTGACTTCTTCACGCTGAGAGGAGCGTAAAAAAAAACGTCCGCCATCTTGCAAGTCACACCTTAAGTATCATATATATATATATACATATATATATATATGTATATATATGCTTATATAAGATTATATAAATATAAGAATTTGGCACCAAATCCTTTGATGAGATTGAGAAGCTCGCCGAGGATAAAGATTCGTGGCGAGACACACATTACGAGGCCTGCGTGACGCATGACAGCACGGGAAAGATATAAAATGTAAGATGATATAGAAAAGTTATAGCAACGTATAAATATATACAGAAGCTATGTCAATAAATGTATTCATATGTGCGCATTAATACACGACCAAGTAAAATACAGTAGCAACAAGATTTACTTACAGCAAATATCTTAAACTACCTCTATACAACAAAATAACAGCTGATGGCAAGTGCACAAATGAAACCAAATCACAAACAACCAAGGCACAAGTGGCACGAAGAACAAATAAGAATATATCTCTAGAATTAACGAAAAGAGTATTTCAGTGCTATATAGTTGGGAAAAAGAAAAAGAGGAAGACCAAGACGAAGATGGCTGCAAGACATCGCTGACGATGACAGCAGCAGGCCATCTTGCTCACAACCGAGAGGCCTACAGGAGTGCTGTTTGGGAGGCAAAGTTCCGCAAAGGACATGCAAATGAATGAATGATATAGTTGTGAAACTAGGACAATTAAAAAACAGATGATAAAGAAATTGGAAGCAGCAGAGATGTGGGGGTTTTTATGGGGTGGGGGTGGGGGTGGGATGCAACAAGTACTCTGGACAGACAGGAAACAGAACAACAAAAGCTAGGTAAAATTCTAACAAAAGAAAAAAAAAGACAGTAAAAAATGTATTGGACATGCCATGAGAAGAGACAGGTTAGAAAACTTGAAAGAGACTGGAAAATTAAAGGGAAAAAAGAGATGAAGGCCAAGAGAAAAATGTCTCAGTGGGCAGACCAAATGGCGTGAAAAAAAAACAAAAGAAGAAAAGCATTTGAATTGCTCGGAAACATGAAGGATCGATCGCACAAGATGGACAAACGTAATCGCATAGACTATCCGCAGGGCACGTAAAGTAATGTATGTATGATCAAACTAGTTCAGTTTTCTTCCTACTGTTTTCAAAATTCAGACCAGAGGAACTGAGGAACGACACCGTACAGATCAGAGGAAGACACTATAACACGGACTAAAGACATCCTGTCTGTCATGAACAATGTTGTCGTGAAAGTGTTATTTCATTCTGTACACGGATCACACGTCTTCAGCTGCTAATGATGTGAGGTTTCAAACAAAAACAAACGTGCTTAATACATGAAAAAAGGATGAGTGCTACAGTGGCATTTCACACTTCTCGCAGTGACACCAAAGACCAGGCTCCATCAGCTCAGGGGTATATATCGATCAAAGTGTTCTACAGCTTGTTACCACGACAGCAGCTTAAAGGAAATCATAGTCTCTTAACCAGCATTGGTTCTTGCAGGTTCTGACTCGAATACCGTCTCAGTGCTAGGGAGGCCGTGTTAAACAATAAATCCTATTCCTTTTTTTTTTCGACGCCAGAAAAATAAGCGTCACATTTTCTGGTCTAGACAGAAACAAGATTTGGACGACCGCTCAGATGATCATTCCGCTTGTTTGATTTTTTTTCCTGCCGAGTCGACGGTTTTCTATGTTACAGCTGCTGAGTTGTTATTGGGCCACAATTTATTGATTGTAGTTAGAAATGCGAACTCGGAAGCTGAACGTCTTCTAAGAGCACTGGTTCTGTTATTTGAAAAAAAAAAATTATTGCACCTTTTACCATATAATCTTCTCATTCCAGTCTAAATTAGCCACAGTAAAGGGTAAAAGTAGCCCAGTCACGCCACGGTGACTCTTAAGTGATAACATGTTAGCGCCCACATTTTTTTTTAACCAGGGATTAGAGGATTATGTGGTCAGCAAATTGCCTGGTCACCTCAACTTCCACGGCTCCTAGTATACCTCCTTCCGCAGCAAGGTCACCAAGACGCCCCTGGCGGGGATTAAAACAACCGATTTCTGCCGTAAGAGAAATTATTTCTTAAAACAAATTACCCCCACTCGGGCACTCCCTGGGTTCGGTGAACATCTTAAGATCTGTTTTATGGTTTTCTAGCCTATCAGAAAAGATACTGAGACGTGACCCTACGAAAGTCTTTTAAAGGGGGAAATTACTGTCGATCAACATTGACTGTAATGATAGATGATCATAAGCTCGCTGCGCTCTTTCTAATAGCTAAGGTTACCAGACGTTCGAGTAAGCTAATAAGGGGAGGCCAATTACTATTTCTCTCAGACATCAGGCGCCAAAGAAAAGTTCATACTCGCTGAAGCATAGTTTTATTATCATATTCCCTCAGGGATGATTATAACCTTAAAAATTGAAAAAAAAATCTGACCTTTCAGTATCAGTCAAAAATTATTCGAAAAATATTAATCAGGCAGTAAATTATGCCATATTTAACTATTTCACTCCTAAACAAAACTGACAGGGCTGATAGATCTTGCACGCCATTGCGAAACATTACTCAAGACGATATATAGAAAAAATCTATATAAAATTAAAACTACCACTTTTCTAACCCAACCCATATTTTTTAATCACAGAGTGACCTCTTTCCAGTTGCTTTCTACCAAAATTTCACATTACTTTTTTTTCTGACAAAACATGGAAAGTAATTAGGGAATGAAAGAGTTAATACTTTTCGTAAATTAACAGAACTATCTCTCTCTCTCTCTGAACCTTAAGTGCCCAGGGCACATGGGGCTTCCGCAAGGGTTTTCCACAAATGCCTGTCTTTCGCCTTTTTTTCTGCTCTTGCCCAGGTGAGCCCTCTATTGCTCAGCATCCTTTCTGTTGTTCTTCTCCATGTCTCTTTTGGTCTACCCTTACTTCTGCTCCCCTGTGGTGTCCATCTTAGTGCTATTTTTGGTAGTGAGTTGTCAGTCATTCGGAGCACATGTCCCAACCATCGCCAGCGTCTTTCCTCAATAATTGTTGTCAGTGGTTTCATCTGCATTTCTGCCAATAAGATGTTATTTCTTATGGTGTTTGGCCAAAAAATGTCATATCTAAGAACTACATTTGCTGACGCTGTTATAGGGCTGCATCTTGTGCTTTTCCTTTCCTGGCTGAAGTCTGAGGTCACATAAGTAATTACTCTTTCACAAAATCTGTTCAAAGATCCCCTCGGTTCTGATGACAATGTTCATGTTTGGAAAAAAAATAACATCGATATTTTCTGGGTTCTGGTATTATACAAATCTGGAGAATTGCCTTCGGAAAATAATGCCTTTGTTCATCTGATCCTGCCTGTCACAATTATAAATAAAGCCCAGTAATAACTGTCAGGTCGGGTTTCTTGATTCGTTGCACTGGAGCAATGCACCTTCTTTCATTATTATTATGAAAGACTTGTACGAACTCCCTGTAACTGCGAGCTGTTGTTCTTTGCAGCCGATGCTGTAGAGGTGTTAAGGCACAGCATCGTATCGGCGTGTGAGCAGGTTAAGGCAGCTACTTTTTTCAGTCCCGGAGTACAGCTAAAAAAGCAGGGGGTGTGCAATGCTTCTTTAGCAGACTCCGCCACCATGGGGACTATGGCGATCCCTGCCCCGTTGGCCAGGCTAGGCCTGTTACTGTGGGTACCAAGGAGTGGTGAGACAGGGTCTTGGTCAGCTTTGGTTCGCTGGTTGCCTCATCGGACAAGCGTCTTCCTATTATGACAGAATAATTTTATACATTTTAATAAAATAACTTTCATGAGAGTTACTTCCTGCGTTTGGATATGTAAAATATGGCTTATACTTGGTGCTTATATATTTGGTATTATCTATCTAGCTTTATTAAACTTTTCTTCTTCTCTTCTATCTTACTTATTTATTTCTTATATTCTTTTTATCTGTTATCATCGTAAAGAGATTTCTCTGGTGCTAATGGCTTAAATTACTAGCCTTTAATTTTACTGAGTGCCCAATGAAGTGCAGGTGTGCCCGTAACACTCTCAATTACTGCACCTCTCCTGACGATCCCTTACCCCAGGTTTTTGCCCTCTCAGTTGGTGTCTACATAAGCTCCCCTAAATGACTTCGTTGGCTCGAAAATAAGTTATCCTCACATTCATCACTAACTCCGACAACAACGAATAACTACTCCAAGGCATAAATGTAACATAGTTTTGTAAGTAATAATTATTGTGGTTATTATTATCATTTATGAATATGATTACGAAAATTTACTGTAAAGAAAATAGTAAGATCGAATAGCGACAGAGAAAAGTAGGTCGAAAAAAGGAAGAGAAAGGTATAAAACTTCCATGACACTAGAACAAGACGCGGACAAAAGTAAACAGTAGAAACAGTGAATAGAAAAAGACGAGACTCAGTGACGCTGACATTGGAATACAAAAGAAGGACGCCAGAAAGTAGGATGGTCCAGTGATAACAAAACGGTGAGTGGACGTTGACACGAGTAAACAAAATAGAAAAGAGGAATAGAAAAGTCAGACACAGTGAAAAGCGAGGACACAATAAAACCTCCGACATGAAATAGCAAGATAATGAATTAAGTAAATAACAATTGTATAGACGGAGTTGACATTTGACACCTGTTAGATGACGCGCGTTAGGACGCGATTGCACACGGTTTTTAAATAAAGGAGTGACTAACTCGGCCAGCTGACCAATTAAATATTTAAAGGCGTGGCCTATTGGACAATTGACTTACGACATAGGTCAGTTTGAATGACGGACAATCATAACGCTCATGGGAACCAGTGGACATCTGAAGGGTGGAGCCAAAATACTTATTGGTTAATCCACCAAGCTGCACTTGAAGATAAAAAGGAGACAAGAAACAGGAAAAAGGACGAAGAAAGAAGAGAAATCAAGTAGGGGGGAAGAAGGAAGAAGAAGAGACAGAGGAGGGAGCCCGAAGACGGAAGAACAGACAATAAGAACAAAGAAGAGGAACCAAGTACAGTGGGGAACGAGGAAGAAGAAATGACAGAGGAGGGAGCCCGAAGACGGAAGAACAGACAATAAGAACAAGGAAGAAGAACCAAGAAGGAAGAAGAAGTAGAGGAGAGGAGACAGAGGACGGAGCCCCGAAGACGGAGGAACAAGGACGGTCAGTGAACTGAGACCGGTGCAGACAAGAGAAGGAGAGAAGGACAAACAATCAGAGAAGAATAGCAGAAGGAGAACACACACCAGAGAAGACATGAGAGAGAAAGAAGACGTAGGTAACGACAGTTGGAATAGATGGACAATTAGAGAAATAGATACTCAGGAAAAGCAGTCTTGCAGAAGTAGTTCTAGGACAGATTGAAGCTGTGTTTCTGATTCAAGTGATATGAATATTTATGACTTTGAAACTTCGAGTACAGTGATTTAGTCGTGTAACGGATTGACCACGTGTTGCAGATCGAATATAGTACAGAGTTTAGAATTGTCTTCTTATCAAATGTGTAGAATATTGTGAAATAGGGGAACATTGAGATGTAGAATATGATAGTTTGATACTGATGTGCTTCAACGACGAAACTAACGAAGAGTATGTCATATTGCATCTTAGTACAAGTGATGTTGTGAATTTTAAGTCGAATATCTTATTTGTCAAAATTAAATGAATTATGTAGAGAATATCATCAGACTTCCTCTGATTTAGTGAATTGTAATATTTGTGACTATTCAATTCAAATGTAATATCCACTCTCATTTATGCATGTGAAAGCTGCAAAACAACTAAAGAAATAGACAAGAAATTAGACTGTTTTGAAAACAAATGCCTAAGGAAAATACTGTGCATCACGTGCAATGAATTTAAGAACAATGCAGAGATAAGACAGATGACAGAACAACAACCAGTATTATGGGTGATGGACATATGTTGGTCACTTGATGAGGAGAAATGATCAGAGAATCCCAAAACAAGCTATCAAGTGGAACACAACAGGTCAAAGAAAAAGAGGCAGACCGCGTGAAACTCTGAAGAGGACATTGTTATGAGAGGCCAAATTAACATGCATAAAATCCCTTAATGAGGTTGAAAGACTCGCCGAAGACAGGAAAATTTGGCGAGCTACTTTACGAGCCCTATGTGACGTTTAATACAAGGAGATACAATGAGGGAAAATAAAAACAGGACATCTATCGCTCTTCAGAAAGTAAAACAAATAAAGAGTCTGTGGAGAGGAGCAGACAGAACCACAAAAATCAGATTTTTAAGGGCATGCATCTTTCCCATCGCAACATATGCCTGTGAGACCTGGGCACTTAACAAAACAGCTGAGAAACACATAAATGCCTTTGAATGTAAATGCTGCAGAAGAATTCTCCAAATATCGTGGACACAAACAAATAACAAATATATCTATACTACAAGAGCTTAATATTGAAGAAGGCTGTCTAGTAAAGAGGATGAAAGAGAGAAAACTTAAATATTTTGGACACATTAAACGTCATGATAATTTAGAGAAGACCGTCTTGGAAGGGTACATAATGGGAAAAAGAAAGAGAGGAAGACCAAAACGAAGATGGCTGCAAGACATCGTTGACGATCTGCAAATGGATGCAGTAGCAGCAGACCATCTTGCTCACAACCGAGAGGCCTACAGGAATGCTGTTTGGGAGTCAAAGTTCCGCAAGGGACATGCAAATGAATGAATGTGACGTTTAACGGCACGGGAACGATATAAGATATAAGATATAAGAATATTTGAGAAACATCGATGTGTTATGATCAGAGAACCAAAGAACACTTCTACTATCAGTCATCAAGAATAATAGTTCACAACTTGTAAATGTTATACTGGTGCAGTCAACAATATGATAGTGCACACATTAACATTGTCATTGTTATATAAACTGATCAAGGCAAAATAAAGAATTAGTTTATTCACAAAACCAGGCGCCACACACTTTTACACCAGATGATATATAAACATATAAGCGACATGTAATTCAACAACCATTAACATCAACATAGAAAATGTGAGCATGCTCGTGAAATTAACATGAACAAACAAAGGCGTCACTCCACCCGACGCTACAATTATTTCAACATCTCTTATAAAATCTCTTTGTCTTCATTAACAACATATCATTTGCATGTCCACAATTTATCAAGAGTTAGCCACACTCGCACGTCCAGGAGTTTCTTGACAACTCAAACATACAACAAACATACGCAGTACCCTGCCTGCGTCATCATCAACACCATAAAATGCAATAATGAAATGATCAACGACACAATAATAACAAATATGACTGCAAAATCTCTTGGATAAAGTGGCCAAAGAAAGTGAACAGAAAGGCCTTACTTTGAACATAAAAAAGACAGAGACTATGGTTATATCTAGGAAACAGAATCCACCAGCATGCAGTATAAAATTAAATGGAACTATTCTAAAACAGGCGCAGAAATTCAAACACCTTGGAGCAGTAATAACTTCAGGTGGGAAATGCAGAACAGAAATTAGGAACAGAATAGGTCAAGCAAAGACTGCATTTCAGAGAATTGAGAAACATATTAACCAACACATCCTTATCAATGAATGTTAGAAAACGAGTCCTAAAATGCTATATTGAACCAATCTTGTTATATGGAAGTGAATCATGGACAATAGGCAAGTCTGCACAAAAATCATTGGAAGCAGCAGAAATGTGGTTTATTAGAAGAATGTTGCGAATCCCCTGGACAGCAAAAACAACTAATGAAGAATGTATGAGAAGAGCTGGAGAGACAAAAAACCTTGTCAGAAAGATAAGAGAGAGACAATGTACTTTCATATAACATGCAATGAGAAGAGGGGGCATTGAAAATATTATAACAACAGGAAAAATAGAAGGAAGAAGATCAAGAGGAAGACCAAGAGAAATTATACTGGACAGTCTGACGAGATGGTGTAAAAGGAGATCACCAACTGAGCTGATGGCCTGCATGAAGGATCGTGTAATCTGGAGAAGCATAATAGCCAATGCCAGTCGGCACGGCACCTGATGATGATGATGATGATGATGATGATGATGATGATGATGATGATGATGATGATGATGATGTAGAACTTACACAACATGAAGCGGCCTGGGAAACACTTTGGGTTCATAGCTCAACAATCCATTTATCCAACATCACCATATATGTGGAAAACGAGGTAGACATCCATATATACCAACAACCACGGCTCCCTCAGGTTTTTGCTACCCCGCCAGAAGCCTCGGACAGACTGGTCTAACGGCACATTATACTCTACCTGACCAACACACCACGCGGCGAGGTAGGTTGACCCTCCGAACGAGCAAATTTTCGGACAACCAAACTCAGCCCCCTTTCACAGCCCAACCTGGCTCTCCACCGGCTCTGGGCCACACAATGGACATCACTTTCTTTCAGCTGAAACAACATAACAAACTCCTGTTTCTTTAGTCGCTTCAAATTCATACATATTCTCGTACATTTTTGAATTGTTGTATGAGCTAATACTTGACTGTTTTCTCAGTACACCAAAAACCACGTGTAAAGTGTACTACGCTGAGCCTTTCTTTGCAAGTTAGAAGGAAAAAAAATTATCCTCTGTCGTGGAAGTTTTCCTGACATAATCACAAGGTACTCGTTTTGTTTTGGTTTTTTTAAATGATTTTACTGAAACGATGTCGATTCCGTTTATCATCCATTCATTTGTGACTTGAGAAGTCAGCTTTCTGGCGACTATTTCTCTCCTGTGCTCATGTTAACCCATTAGAAATCGGAAAAAAATGCACCTGATAATTACCTTTTTTTCGTTTTTGTGCAGTGTATCTGAGTGACTTCCGGGTGACGTGCAAGATGGCGGGCGTTTTTTTTTTTTTTTGACGCTCTTCCCGGTATGCTGAAATCAGCAGAGTTCCGCTTGATCTGTCACATATCCTGAACCGGGAGTTGGGCATAAGGCTAACAACCTTATCCTGGAACTCATTTAAGGATGGTACAAGATAGAGGATGATGGCGAATCTAGATGGGGGAAAAGGGACTTGTTATGGAAATTTGCAACAAAACCAACCGATCATCAGGGATACCAACTCCGAAGAACTCAGACAAAAGAAGAGGTCGACTACGTGAAACTCTAAAGAGGACAACGTTAAGAGAAGTCAGTTTAGTAGGCATAAAATCCCTTGATGAGGTTGAAAAGCTCGCCGAAAACAGGAAACTTAACGAACTACCTTGCGAGTGTTATTTGACGTTTAACGACACGGGAAGGATATAAGATGTAAAATAAAATCTGAGTGGAGTGTAAGTCTGAGATTACTGACGTCATTTCTGATAATTCATATTACAATAAAGAATTACAATACAGAAACAGGCACTGACAGACCTATTATCACTCTATAGTGGCTATATACTTGTCATTTACTCACATTAGTGATGAAGAAATTAAATAGACATTAGAAATTCTGTAACAGCTAACAGTGATTCAGAGAGAACCATCTTCCAGGAACCGTTACTAAATATTTACTAGCGAAATTGACAAACCAAAAGAATCTCTGCAGTTTTATTATCAAATTTTTATAAATGGTGTCTCGTGAACTTAGTATTTCATAAATATTACATACTTAGTCTAGAATTTCAGAATATGTCTAGAATTTCAGAAGATATGAGGTATTTCCGGTTCCGGAGACCTAAAACGTGCGCTATCTTCCTGCGCGCAGTTGCTAATCTGACTTGATGGAATCTGATCATGATATTTCATTACATGGCTATAACTGGAAAACAGCTCAGACCCCTGGGGGATTGTTCTGTTTTACACCAAAAAAAAAAAAAAAAGTAAAACGACAAGATCAAGTGTTTCGTTAACAATAACTCCTAGAAGACATAATCGCATTCACCAGACTGACAAGTCTCATGGAATAGCCTGTCATTCATGCAGGATTTTAAGGAAAGCGATACTGAATAACCGGCTTTCACGTCGAATCTGACCTTTACCGTTGTGTTTATAAGAAGCGTGTTACCAGTAGATCTTCTAAACGGCTGGCAAAGAGAGAGAGAGAGAGAGGGGGGGGGGGGTGGGAGTGACTTGCAGAAGCTGATTTATTGACCTCGCACCCTTGCTCCGTGACGCCAGGACGATAGCAATGTGTGAGCATGAAAAATTCATCTGAACGTCATCAGAGCCTCTGCAAATTCTCTGCGCGAAACGTTGCCTTTGGGGAAGAATACACGAATTAATGAACTATTATGTTATGCTCTGGGAACAGGGAAATATATGAACCCGGGGAAAACATCGTCCTTTTTTTCTTTTTTTTTTCTCAACGGTGATTCAAGTATGTGAAGTTTCTTCCAGTTTGTTAAACATGTCACAGGGGAAAACGTGAAGTTTCTTCCAATTTGTTAAGCATGTCACGGGAGAAGACGTGAAGTTTCTTCCAATTCGTTAAGCATGTCACGGGAGAATACATGAAGTTTCTTCCAATTTGTTAAGCATGTCACAGGAGACGACATGACGTTTCTTCCAATTTGTTAAGCATGTCACGGAAGAATACGTGAAGCTTCTTCTAATTCGTTAAACATGTCACGGGAGAAGACATGACATTTCTTCTAATTTGTTAAGCATGTCACGGGAGAAAGACATGACTTTTCTTCTAATTTGTTAAGCATGTCACGGGAGAAGATATGAAGTTTCTTCCAGTTTGTTAAGCACGTCACGAGAGAAGACGTGAAGTTTCTTCCAATTTATTAAGCATGTCACAGAAGAAGACGAGAAGTTTGAGAACAATACATTTCAAGGAAGGAAGAAGAAAGAGAGGAGAACCAATGAAAAAAATATACCAGAGGACTGACCATGTGGCATGAAAAAAAGGAAGACATTTGAATTGGCTCAGAAACACCAGGGATGATATAAGATAAAGAAGGGTGATCGCCAACGCTATTCGGAAAGGTAGGAAGTGAAAAACAAAATGAATGAATGGAATAAATATTCCATTATTATGTATATTTTAACCATTAATCTCTGTCTACCTTTGATTTAATGACAATACTCCTCTGCCTACCTTTGATTTAATGACAATGCACCTCTGCCTACATTTGATTTTCATGACGGATGATTAAGTCTTAGTTACAGGGACAGTACGTGTTTTTCAATATTTACGGAGTTTCTGGAAGAAGAAGAATAACATGATCGAAGAGGCAATAGGGAGTCTGTAACTCTAAAGAGGCAGTTTAGATGTTATTTGGTATTATATATATATATATATATATATATATATATATATATATCTGAACCTTAAGTGCCCAAGGCACATGGGGGTTCCGCAAGGGTTATTTGGTATTATAAACTTGGAAAAAGATTTAGTGTAGATGTGTTCGAAGGTGACCTGGATTTCATTTTTGAAAGATCTGCACTCCGAGGAAATGAAAGTGGCTGAGAACACGTGAGGTGTAAAACATAGACTTACTTGTTGTAGTTTATTATGAACAAAGAGGAACAGAAATTAGACGTTTAATTTCAATTCAGTCAGCCAGTCATTTGCATGTTCCTTGCGGAACATTGCCGCATTAATAGCTCTCCTGTAGGACTCGCGGTTGTAAGCAAGATGGCCTGCTGCTGATGCATCCATTTGCAGATTATCAACTAAGTCTTGCAACCATCTTCGCCTTGGTCTTCCTCTCTTTCTTTTTCATATTATGTACCCTTCCAAGATGGTCTTCTCTAAATTATCATAATAACTTAAATATTTTGGACACATTAAAGTTTTCTCTGTTTAATCCTCTTTACTAGCCACCCTATACAATCTTAAATAACTCGTTTTTGGAAAGATAGCCATTAGGGCATGACAATTAATCATCTTATCGTTTGACGTATTTCGGGAATATTTGATTTTACTGAAGATTCCAGATTATAGCAACAATAAAGTAATTGGATTAAGAGTAAATATTTAGACCTGGGGTGTCTGAGTGGCGAAGTGGTTAGTGCACTGGACTCTCATGGCGAAGGTCGGGGGTTCGAATCCGGCCGGCGGCACCCCAGTCACCCAGCTGTAGAAATGGGTACCCGACTTCTTCTGGAGTTGGGGAAGGAAAGGCAGCCAGGCGTGATACTGACCATATCACCCTCTAGAGTGCTGACAGGTCAAGGAAAATATGGGCACTAACACCATATACCTATGTGTCTCTAAGGCATGACAGGGTTACCTTTACTTTTTTTTTTATTTAGACCTGGGGGGCTGGATTTGTTCAGATTTTTTTATTGCCGGATGTTTATGTTGAATTTCTTTGTATTTATCCGGTTCTTATGGCGTACAACATTCGAAGTACACTCCTATAAGATCCCTCTAGCTTCATTGTGAAATCACCCGGGTAAGAAAAAAACACACACAAAAAAAACGATCTGTCAGCGCTTTATAAGGCTCATTCAGCTTTGATAACAGCCATTGCCCACAGCTATAGCTCAACCAGTTCACGACCTGTAAAGTACCAAGTCCGCAGTATGTTTGACAGAAGCAAATTAGAAGAATGAAAACAGGATGGCTGTGGACAAATAAATGAATAAATATTACATAAAAACGGTGAAAACAGAAAATTCTGATAGACAATACTTGAATATAACAAACAAAAGAAAACCACAAAGAGAAAAAAAATTGTTCGCAAGAGTGACGAAAAGAAACGGCAATAAATAATTTGAACTAGAAATGATTGGCGGATCTGGAATTGGAGAGAGATTTTAAAAAGATGGCGCTGAGGTATTAAGCGTGGGAGTAGGCACGTGGGTGCGTATGAACACTGATTACTAGAAAAGTGTGTACGAAAACAGGCGATAGAGGGAAAAAGCAGAGTAAATGAAAAATTCATCCGCCAAAGATATATTCTGATACGTTTCGACAGGTGGAGTTTTTTATCTGAAAAGAAATACTCTGCCGGAAGTAGATTCAGTTTTATGTAGGCTCTCAAAAAGGAATCAATTATGATCCAGAAATGGACCCATTTGAAAATAAAGATTATTCTTTGCCCTGAATTCCGTTTTGTTTTCTGAGCTAGGTTGAGTCTTTCTGTGACGTGACGTAAATTGCATGGATAATGACTTTGAAGGGAACGATTCTCGCCACAGAGCGAATGTCTGGGCACAAGAACGAGGGAAAAGCTTTGGAGCAGGGGAAGAGAGAGAACATGAGAATGTAGTTCCTATGACCCATAAATAATATGTGAAATGTAAGACGTGTGAAAACAACAATCAAAGGACTACTCTTAATCTGAAGTCGCGAAGAGAGAGAGAGAGAGAGAGAGGGGGGGGGGGAGGTTAAATCGTTTTCACACAACACATATTTTATAATTACGTAATAACTAAAGGGAGATATAATAAGCAGTTTATGTGACCTATAAATCGTCTGTGAAATGTAAGATGTATGAAAACAAAAATGAAAGGACTAATCCTAATTTGGAAACATCAAAAGAGAAAGAAAAAGAGAGAGTGAGAGAGAGAGAGAGAGAGAGAGGGAGAGAGAGAGAGGTTAAATCATTGTTCAGACAAAACATATTTATGATTACTAATAACTAAAGGGACACATAATAATTGACATTAATATTTCAGAATCAATGTTTTTTTTTTAATGTGCCATCTTCAGTGTAACAGAAAGGTATTTCAATCTGGGCAGCGCTACACCCGACTTAAAGACCTCTTAACCTACTTCGACCTTTAACATACAAACCGCCGCATAAAGGGCGATGGACAAAAAGTAAACCAGAAAACAGATGTTTGCCAAACACAAGGATCGCAAAAGGAATATCAGGAAAAAACTGAAAGAGGATGTTAACAGAGATAATTTTAATAACAGAGATCGTGAGACTGAAAGAAAAAGAATGTGATATTAATTGTAAATGTCACAAAGTGACAGGATGGAAAAAAACTGATTTTTTTAAACGTAAAACTTTGCAAGCTTTACCGACTTACGAAAACTTGTCATAATTACTCGAATTTTTTGTCAAAGAAAGATAACTTAAAATATTCCATCGCTACTTAAACGTCATGATAATCTAGAGAAGACCGTCTTGGAAGGATACATAATGGGAAAAAGAAAGAGAGGAAGACCAAGGCGAAGATGGCTGCAAGACATCGTTGATGATCTGCAAACGAATGCATCAGCAGCAGGCCATCTTGTTCATAACCGAGAGGCCTACAGGAGTGCTGTTAGGGATTGATTGATTGATTGATTGATCTTTATTTCAAAAGGGTTAAGAATTGGGCACGCAGGCCCGTCTGACATTCTGCCCTTTATCATACATCTTTCACTCTATTCCAGACATTCTACAAATATGCTGTTCATGTAACAAACATAATTAACATTGAAGCTGAGAGACATAAATATAACATTTACGTTTCGCTCTTAAACATTCACTCAGTACAGAAGTAACTACATACATTATAAATGACTATCTACTAAACAAAATTTTCGGGACTATTCAGGAAACAATTAATTGTATTCAGTGTCTGTAAGAGCAGTTTAAGATACCTTTTAAGTTTTATAATTCATGGAGGCATGTAGTCGACATCAAATAGATATTAGGAAAGCTTGTAGTTGTAGGAAGGAGTATAATTTATATTTTTATACAGGATGGGAGAGTATTCCAAAGATGAGCAGCAGAATAACTAAAGCTTTTTTTGTAAAGATCAAGTTTAGGTTTTGGAAGACATATGCTGTTCAAGCGTTGGCTGCACTTTGGGCTAAATTTAAACAGGTTCCATAGATAAGGCGGGGCATGCCGTGAAAGAATTTGATGTACTAACTTGGCTTTGTTGAAGAGAAACCTATTCTTAAGGGGCAGTATTTTGATACGTTTGTGCTGGTTAGTTGTTTGTGCTTGATCTTTGTCACTAATAAGCTTTACTGCTCGCTTTTGGAGTGAGCAAATCCTCTTTGTATTTGACACTGAGCAACCATCCAAAAACCTTGAGCAATAGTCTAAATGTGTTTGTATATGAGATATGAAGTACGTCTTCCTTGTGTCTTGATCGATGAAGTGCTTAATTTTAGCTAACTGGTATACTTTTTGTGCGATGAGTTTTGTTAGACATTGCACATGAGAGTTCCAGGTCAGATGTTGGTCAATAATAAGACCTAGTGTTTTGTGCTCGCTAACATTTTCTATCTGTGATGTTTCTGTAAAGAGCCGAAGTGTTATTTTTGTCGCGTTTTGTAGCTTCTGTCTTGTTGTTATGAGCATTGTTTTTGTTTTATCGGTGTTTATAATTATGCCATTTTTTTGCTCCATATAATTAAATTGTATAACTCGACCTAAAGAGTTGATTCTAGATTAATACAATCGCATTGGTGTAGACTGTGCAATTGTCGGCAAAAAGGTCACAATAAGAGTGTTTAAGATGAAGTGGAAGATCATTGATATAGATAGCAAAGAGCACCGGGCCTAGAATAGAACTTTGCGGAACACCAGTGTCAACTTTAGCAGAATTTGAAAGAGAATTGTGGAAGAATACTACCTGAGGCAAAGTTCCGCAAGGAACATGCAAATGAATGAATGAACTTAAGCTGGAATACAAACGTACAAACATAATTACTGGAAAGGGAGTGGGGAGGGGTGTGTGTGGGTGTGGGTGTGGGTGTGGGTGTGGGGAGAGAATCCTAAAGACAGCTATAATATGTGATAACATGCGGATACTTTTTAAAAGACATAATCTGTATTTTTATAACTTGGGCTGAAGTTTGTGAGTAATCATATTATCTACATAAAATTATTATTCACTTGTGATAAATAATTTTCCTTTGCAATACGAAGTAGAGATCTGAGTATGTCTGACAAGTACCTTTGACCTCAGCGCTAGCCAAATCGCTGTCTCATAGTGGGCGGACATCGTAGACACACATGCATAACCATTCCAGATGTGCAGAGCATCCAAAGCCATAAGATTTAGATATTTTCCTTTAGAGAATTAAGCTGTTCTTCTACTTAAAACTCCTAGAACTGGTATGTGGTAGAGAGGTACGAGACGGTTAATGTTGTATAAATGAAAAGAAAAAGAACGCTGCTCAAAGCCGATGACGCATCCTTTAATGAGTAGAAGGTAATATAGTTAACATCACCCCTGCCCACCTTTCCTTCTCCAACTCCAAGAGCAGCCAGGTTCTCGTTTTTACAGACAGGTTGATTCGAGCGTGCTGGAGCCGTAGTCGAAATTATAGGTTGATTAGAGCGTCTCGAGCCGCAGTCAAACGTGTAGATTGATTCGAGCGTCTCGAGCCGTAGTCAAACTTGTACATTGATTCGAGCGTCTCGAGCAGTAGTCAAACTTGTAGGTTGATTCGAGCGTCTCGATCTGCAATCAAACGTGTAGATTGATTCGAGCGTCTCGAGTCGCAGTCAAACGTGTACATTGATTCGAGCGTCTCGAGCAGTAGTCAAACTTGTAGGTTGATTCGAGCGTCTCGATCCGCAGTCAAACGTGTAGATTGATTCGAAGGTCTCGAGCCGCAGTCAAACGTGTACATTGATTCGAGCGTCTCGAACCGTAGTCAAACTTGTAGGTTGAATAGAGCGTCTCGAGCCGCAGTCAAACGTGTAGATTGATTCGAGCGTCTCGAGCCGTAGTCAAACTTGTAGGTTGATTATGGCGTCTCGAGCCGTAGTCAAACTTGTAGATTGATTGGATCGTTTCCGGTCGTAATCGAAACCCCAGGTTTTAAACGTTTTGGCGTTGTAATCTAACCCCTAGGTTGATTAGAGCATCCCGGGTGGGGGGGGGGGGGGGGGCGTATTCGAAGTTCTGACTACCAGAAAGAGAAATAAGCGCGCAAAGAATTCCTTCATTTCTTATAGGTCAGTTATTATCATCACCATCATTACTACTACTACTAACTAACTAACTACTACTACTACTACTACTGCTGCTGCTGCTGCTGCTGCTGCTACTGCTGCTGCTGCTATCTTTATTTTTGTTACTGCTATAACACCATTAAATCATGTCTAGGAAGCGGAGGTGGACTGGCCACACTCTGAGGAAACCCAGCACTAGCATAGCAAGATAAGCATTGACATAGAATTCTCAAGGAAATAGAAAACGAAGAAGACTTAGACTTACTTGGAGAAGAGAAATTATGACAGTGCTCAGAGACAAGGGACCAGAGAATAACTCCGAGAATAGGGATGACTGGAGAGCTTTTATCCGTGGCCTATGCTCTCAAGGGAATGAAAGGCGATGATGATGATGATGATGATGATGATGATGGCTGTTATGCTTCTCCAGATAACACGATCCTTCATGCAGGCCATTAGTTCAATTGGTGATCTCCTTCACACCATCCCGTTAGACTGTCCAGTATCATTTTTCTTGGTCTTCCTCTTGATCTTCTTCCTTCTATTTTTCCTGTTGTTATAATATTTAATGCCCCTCTTTTCATTACATGTCCTATGAAAGTACATTGTCTCTCTCTTATTTTTTGGACAAGATTTTTTTGTATCTCCAGCTCTTCTCATACAAGTATTATTATTGCTATTCTCTTTCATCTGGTGTTACTGATTTGTTATTCCTTTGGTTGACCAAATACGTATACTCGTATAATGTTCACATACATTCCGTTTCGTGTTCTTTTCATCTTGGCTCTTGAAAGATACTGTAAGTTTTCCCCCCTGTTTCGTTCTTGTTTTTTTTTTAATTTTTGTTTGTTTCGTTTTTATTTTTATTTTGATTCCCTTTTTTGTCGAGGCATTTATGTGATGGATGTCTGTAGGTTTACACGTCACATTAAGATTTTAATGCTTATTTAAAAGTAATCCAACTCTAATCTCAGATTAGAATTTAAGTGTTTCTAACTAGAAAGTACACAAACACACATACACATACACATACACAGACGTGAGTATCAATATATATTTACTTACACGCTTAAACACACAGATATACGTGCATAAATACATTCACGTAAGCAAATACATACGAGGATACATCAATACACACAAATATACAAATAAATATATGCTTATAAACGCATATGTACGTATTTTTTCTTCTTCTTCGTTCGCTTCTACCACCAAAACCGCACTGTGATCCTACTGAATTTACGCTTGTGGTCCTCGTTAGGTCCCGTGGTCTCCTGTGTGGTCCCCGAAAGGACCACACGAGATCCCCGAGAGGACCACAGGAGGTTCAGAGTATCGCAGGGCTTTAGCCTGTATTCTTGGTGGGTCTCTGAAGTGGATTGCGTGACACCGTGGTTTTCGTTGCACCAGTTTAGTCTAGAGTTGGACTTTCTCACCGGAATACCTCGACGTGTTTAGGATATCAGTGCATCCCTGCTGGGTGAGAGGTGGTTGCCCATCCAGTCCAGAGTTGGACTTTCTCACCGGAAAACCTCAGCGTGATTAGGGTATGCATATATCCCCGCCGGATGAGAGGTGGTTGCCTATCTAGACTGCCCTGGTCCAGTGTCTCCGACTTCAGCATTTTGCGATCGTGGCCGCTACCCTTCTTAGTTGTGACCAGCATGGAGCTTTTGTCCAGGAGGACGAATCCTCGCCACTAGTGACTTCCACCCCTGGGTTGAGCCGGTTTAGGCATATTATCCCAGTATGGGCGTGTTTGGGACGTGACCGACCTCTAGAGCAGAGGTACTGTGCCATGCATAGCCTTCAAGATTCACCCCTGGTGTGAGCCGGTTTAGGCATAATTCACCAGTATGCGTATATATTAGGCGTGACAGACCTCTAGAGCGGAGGTGGCATGACATATCTAGCCATCAAGTTCCACCCCTGGTGTGTGCCGGTGTAGGCATATTTCACCAGTGTCGGTGTATTTGGGACGTGGCCGGCCTCTAGAGCAGAGGTGCCGTGGTATGTGTAGCTCTCGCAGCGATACTACTGGACATACTGATTAAATTTCACTTTATCTTTTCCTTCACCTTTTCACATTGGCGCCGCACCTTTATTTCTTTTCCACATTTTCTTCTTTGACGGGGAGGAGCTTCACTCCACGCGCGGCATTCGAAGAGTCTCGCCAGCGGTGACTTAACCTCTGGGATAAGCTGGTTCATGCATTTCATCCGATATGACTGCACTCAGGACGTGGCCGACCTCCAGAGGTGCCGTGATTTGACTGTTTGCTTCGCTTTATCCTTTCTACCACCTTTTCCGCAGTGGTGCTGCGAGGCAACCCCATTTGCACCTTTCTTCATTGGCCGGGAGGAGCACCGCTCCACGCACGGCAGCTGAAGAATCTCGCCAGCAGCGGATATGTACGTACGAGTACATACATATATCCATCCACCTATTCATACATACATACATATATATGCATACATACATGCATACATACACACACATACATGCATGCATACATACATACATACATACATACATACATATATACGCACACTCGGCTGATTCAATAACAGATTAATAGCTAAGATTTTTTAAAAACTTTTGCGCATGTTTCTTTTTTCTTTCAATAATAACAACAGAATTAAGAACAAATTAAACCGACAAAACTGGAATCAGTTCAGTAGCAACGTAATTCAGTTATCTGTCAAGTTGATTTAAATATTAAAAATCTTAACCCCAGATAATGGATGGTGGAATATGTTGAAAGCTGGAAGAAAAAACAGGTTGGGGCGGGTGAGGGGAGGGGGCAAGGTATATCATATCGTTCTCTTTGTATGTCTTTTATCGTCTAGATTATCACTTGCCATCATTTCCAACCATGTAGAAAATTACCCAGGAAAGTAAGGTCCACGATACTATATAGAAGTTCTTTAAATAAAAAAAAAAGTCCGCTTCATTAAGTGAGCACAACTGCTGATATAAGACTATACATTTGTAGGATGAGAAAGAGAAGATCTGATATATATGGAAACTTTAAAATATCCGTCGATTTTCTTATATGTACTTTACTTCTTGTCTTCATGTAACTTTTTCCCATCTTATCTTTCAATCTGTTTGAGTTTTAATAATTTTCTTTATTTCCTTGGGTAACAGCAGGAAGCATACAGGAAAGGTAAAATCCCCGTTTACATGCCATTAAGGTATACTGGGGACACGGCGTTGGGCCCTTGTTTCCACGAACTTCAGCACATGAAGGTGTCATGTGGCTAGTATCACGCCTGGCCGCCTTTACCTTCTTGTGGCTTCTCTGGTACTCATTTCTAGATGAAGGGTGGATCCCGGGGCCCTTTTTGATGTGCTGATGCCAGAAAAAACATCCCCAATGCTAAGATTTGAACCCGATACCACCGAATTAGTGAATCGAGCGCCTAACCACTCGGCCAACCAGGCCGCCTGGTGAAGAACACAGTAGATAACAGTAAAAATTCTGTCGAAAATCTAAACAAGACAAACCTTATTTTCAGGCTCCAAACAAGACATTTCTGACCACAAACCCATCTACAATAAACTGAAGAACGCTCAAACACCACTCTGTATATGCCGAAACGGTGTCAGGCTACATCCTGGAAATATACACTTTATACAGCGACTTAGGAGCTCCCTGCGAAAAAAAAGCATAGATAAAGAACGGGGGGGGGGGGGGAGGAGAAAAAAAGGGGGGGGGGTGGGTTTGCACATGAAGATCTGAAACGGACAATAGAATTCGTGTATGTGTCTATCTGAACTGACCATGTAAAAGAACTTAGGAAAATTAGTAAGTGATAATTAATTTCGGTTAATTTAAAGGTTTGTTTGTTTGCATATTTCTTTGGTGAATTTCGTATAACAAATAAGATATAGAAAAGATAGAAATATACCACGTCTGTACGAAATCATAACGTAAAATAACGTAGATGATTTGAAGTTTACATTGTGTCTACACATTCTAGAAGGAGAAAGGAAAGACTGTTACATTTTATTCCGCGCTGAAGACGGAGAATCGAGCTGGGAAAGGAAATAATCTGCCTTCTTCTTCTTCTTCTTCTTCTCCGTCTGTCAACAACCAGGACTGAGAAGAACTGAATACAGAACGAATCACACACAGAGTGACTCTATGAAAGCGTACAGCATCGTATGAGTAGGTAAAAGAGGACCAAATCTGACAAAAGGTTTGGAGACTGGCCCTTGCAAAAAGGTTTGGAAACCGCTTTTGCAAAAGGTTTGGAGACTGGTCCTTGCAAAAGGTTCGGAGACTGGTCCTTGCAAAAGGTTTGGAGACTGGTCCTTGCAAAAGGTTTAGAGACTGGTCCTTGCAAAAGGTTTGGAAACAGCCCTTGCACAAGGTTTGGAGACTGGCTCTTGCAAAAGGTTTGGAGACTGGTCTTTGCAAAAGATTTGGAGGCTGGCCCTTGAAAACGATTTGGAGACTGCCCCAAGCAAATCCAAGACGAGAAGAGTCAGTCATGTGACAAGCTGGTCAACAAGATAATGCACGACAAAGCCACCATCGCAACACCCTGGGTTTCCGAGAGAAATTTTGCATGCCCGTACAAAAGAAATCCCCTCCCTCCCTCTCCCCTCCCCAGTGTATTTGTTTCCATTCACTAATGGCCCGCCTGGAGAGCCTTTATCCGTGGCTTATGGTCTCAAGGGAGTGAAAGGCGGCGGCGGCGACGACGACGACGACGATGATGATGATGATGAATGGCCTGCGGAAGCCCTCCGGGCCCATCCTTAAAACAGAAAACACTCCGGGTCCCACAGCGATGCACCGACACCCCACACCTGTCCACCCTCCCTCTCGTAGGACTTGCTATTACCAACCTGCTTAGAAACCTTCTTCCAAGACCACAAAAACCACAGTTTACACACATTATTTACCTGGATCGATATTAGCCTTATTTATACTTTAATGTATTACTGAGTGTAATAACCCTGTTGCTCCGGATTTTAGCCTATTTCACAACTTTTTTTAAAACATATCATCTTTTAGCTGGATGCAAAAAAATTTCCCACAATCTGGTGCCAAAGTAAAATTTATGAAGATAATTTACTCATGAACACGTGACTATCTTGAATAAATGATGTATTTTGTATTTAATCTGTAATAAAACTCTATGCGTGATGCCGGACGATTGTCTAATAAATCTTTGATAAAGGATAGGAAAGGGTTAAAGATTTATCGATGCCAACAACAAATAAAATAGCCACTTCCTACACTTGAGAAACTATTGCTCTACTACTTTTCTTATGCTACGTTCGTGTTTCTCAATCTCTGCATAAAAGTAAGACTTCCTTAACTTGTAAGCAATCGCTGACGGAAGCACATAATAATCAATAAAGTGAGTAATTTTCAAATTATGAATTATCAGAACTTTTTACCAGCAATTTCAGCTTCGGATTATCCTACAATGAAACAATGGACGACGGAAAGTTCGCGAGTAACCGCCAAGGGCGATAATTTTATTCTTGAATCAAAGCTGCCATGGGAGCTGTTTAAACGAACTCAGAGTGTATTAAAGTCCTATTTTGATTTATCAGAATCCATCAGTAATCAGTTGACACAATGAAGGCTTTTTTAAAATTCGTTACTATTTCATTACCTCATGAAGTTTGACCGATGCATTGTGAATGGCATGGTTGGCTGTTTGTTCATGTATGCGACTGTGTGAATATACGAGAGTTGTTGAACTTAGAAATCCCGCTGACGTGGCGTATCACGGAAGCGCAGATTAAAGTACAAATATTGCTAGGTGGTATAGGAAAGTTCTCGGATTGTCCTTGTCGTTCGACAAGTAAGTTGAAAACTTATTTTTTTCCCCTTGCCCTCTTTCTAATATGTACTTTAAACGATAGATATAACAATTTCATACTTCCAAAACCATAATTAATCAAACACATTAATATATTAGATTAATTAACAATTATATATATATATATATATATATATATATATATATATATATATATACATATATATATATATAAAACCCCTGCTGTTGAGGTTAATAACGTTTTGCCTCATTTTCATTTTTTTAAAAATTTGCTCTCCTGTTATTTCAGCGTACTTCACTAACCTTATACGCCATCAGGTGTCGCCAATCTTTCTATCAGTAGCTTGAAAATAATTGGGGACATAACCATTTTTATTTTAATTGAAGTGACTCGATCGGCAACCTTTTCCTACAGAAGGGCCAGACTATATGAGGGGCCAGCGGATCACATTCACATCTATAACTAAACAATGAATGTAATGATTATAAAATGTTATAAAACAGGAATAATAATTATTTCACTTATAATTTTATGTAATTATTACCCGCAGGTCGCATTACCGATTCCTGCAATAGAGGATTCCGTGATCAGTGCTCCACCTGGCAGCCTTTTCTTTTCGCGTCTCCAAGAAAACTCAAGCACACATTTTTAATAGTTGAAACTGACCGGAACGCTTCAGGCGAAAACCGAACCATCGACACGAGAAAGACCAAATAAAGTTTCTGTTCCGCTCATTCACTGACGGCTGCTAATTTGTCTTGTTTTGCTGTCTTTCCTCGTCTACCTCTCAGTGCTGAGGGGACAAATAGACGTCTTGAAAGGGCTCGACGATTTGCTTCGTATAATGACCTACAGTTTGTTCTGTAATAAGGAAAATAAAACAACAGCAACAACAAACAAGGGGGAAAAAAAATTAATACATGGAGCCATACTCAAGCCACTCTTAAAGATGAAAGCACGGGGAGTCACTCTGAAGACATCTTGAACAAGTATACTAATCTGAGAAGGTGGGGGAAAGGGTGCTTCAGACTGGCGACATACATGAAATTATGCAGATTATCAACGATGTCCTGCAGCCATCTTCGCCTTGGTCTTCCTCTCATTCTTTTTCCCATTGTGTCTTCTCTAAATTATCATGACGTTTAATGCAAGGGCATCTCATAATCTGTAAATTCGAAATACAAATGGTGCCGGGTTTTGCAGTAATTTAACAACTTCAAATCTAAGTCATTATTAGTCTCAAAGACACCCTTCTGTTATCAGGCCAGGTTGGTGTTTTCCCTCAGAAAATGTTTTTCTGTGCGTGCCACTTTGTTCCTTTTTGGTAGTTTTGTTTTTGTTCCTTGTGGGTAGTTTGGCTTCTCATCAAAGTTTTGCTTCATTAAATTAGAACTTCAGGCCGCATCGTTTAGTTTACAGAACCGTCGCCGGTGCAACGAAGTTCGTGCACTGAGGTTGACGCTGCAGCAGCATCTAAATAAGGAGTTAAATAGACTGGAGTGGAGGAGGAAAAGGAACCATCGTTTGTGAGTGGGGATGGGAGATTTAGAAGGGAAAATGAGGATGGAAACGTAAGAATAAGACTAAATCCGATAGAAGCAGGCTGAAATGCATAAACGCAGGTTAGTGAAAACGCGTTGTCAACAACCTACACTTGATGGGAACTGTTAGCAGACATACTCTTGAACGTATGCTGCGACTTGTGGCGGAGCATGTATGAGGCTGTCCTGAATGCAATAACACCGGAGTCTGATTTTGAAATTTTGAATATTAGAATTTCTAGCCACAACAAGAATGGCACATTGACTGGAAAATTCTGAAGCGAGCAATTACACAGCTTTTATTATTATTATTATTATTATTATTTCTTTGCATATGCTATGGAAGAGAGAAGGACAGAACACACACACACAAAATTGCACAATTTTTTTTCTATTTTAATCTCACATTAAATAGACATTCCCACAGCCGGTCGATTAACAATAAACTTCTGATATTAAACGACATTATTATAACAACAAAAGCAGTGTTTTCACGCGAGAGTTTGCTTTTTAATTTATTGCCGATTTTGACTTTCATGTGCATTTCTTGTCTAATCATTTTATTTGTAATTAAGATTGCGAAATTTTATTCAGTGATTTTGTGACGCATGCGCGCGTCGTAGAAGTTAGGAAATTCAAATGAAATACTAATCGAAAGGGCTGGACGTGCCAAAACGGTCTCCAGAACCTAGAACTCAAATTTGTCAACAAAGAGAACGAAGCTTTCGCACAGTCAAGTGATTTAACACGATGCTGATGGAGATTGGAGATGGTGAAGTGGCTCTGTCTGTCTGTGTATGTGTGTGTGTGGGGGGAGGGCGGCTACTCGTTATGCCGGTCTCCCTTCTTGCTAGGAGCTTGGCCAGATGGTGAGATAATTGATGAAGACAACAAAGTCACAGACGATACGACTCCCTGTACATTGTGACAGGAACCAGATTCGACATCTCACAGCTGAAATGCAATTAATGGTTGGACAACTCACATTAAGTACATATAGCTGAACAAACACTGCTTGTTAAAGTCAAACGAAAAGCCGGTCCTGTCTAATCATTAAACATGATGATGATGATGAAAAAATCGACTTGTACATCTTAAACTGATGGTGAAAATAGACAGCACACATAGCGCTGGCAACAATAACAATAGCCAGTTAGTTTCACCAAAACACAACGAAAACACCGGAGACATGTTGGTCTCCTTCTTGTCCATTCACTCCATGACTTGACAACGGGACCTCCCTCATGCGATGTTAAACAAATATTGCCTGACTTCTCTCACCCGAGAAACAACCTCTTTAAAAAAAGGCTTTTAAAACAATTCTCGTGGTTTAAGGAACGTGCACAGCACGTCATCTGGCTGTTAAGTCAAAGCTCTCCTAGAATACCTCAAGGGAAATTACCCCAAATTTTCAGCTATTAAAAAAGAGGCAGTTAGATATAGCTTATAATGCAGTGTAACAAACTGCAAATCTATACTCTGTTACATCGACCTCCCGGCCTCCATAGTTCAGAGTCACGGTTATTCTCCTACTGTTTGTTTCTATTTCTCTCGCGTCTAAACTATTTCATTTATTATTTTCGATAGCTAAAGTAAACAACACAGTATTAAATCACTTTCCAGATCCCGGAACACGTTTTGCAAACCTGTAGAGACTAAATAGCCTGGATGGAAAGTTGTGGGGCATACAGAAGAACTGCTGGCGATGGATTCCTGTAGGCAACACATCCCCTTGCCTAAAGAGCAGAGAATGTCAAAAACAAAAACAAAAATTCAAATAATATATTCTTCACTAAACTTTGATAATGGAAATATGTCATTCATTTTTTTTTTAAATTAACTCACGAACATGTAAACAGGAAATACATTCAGCATTTGTTTTAGCATCTGACATGCAAGACAAAATGCCCGAGAACGGGTCATGTGAAACCCAGAGACGAGAAGGGAAAGGCAAACTGTCACTCACTATGAGGTGGAAAAATATTAGGTTTCCAACAGAAGAGAACGGAGACCAGGCGGAGGCGGAGATAATTCAAAACGAATGTTTACTATATCGATCAGTCGATAAATCAATGACGGTTATTGATCGTTTTGACCTTTTTTTTCTGTTGTCAGTGACTACACAGGCAGGCAACTGATATAGCTTGGCGGCCCGCCTCATTCAGGGGGCGTAATCACATGAGGATTTTGTTGGTCTCAGGCGGGAAATACGAGAGCCTAAATATAACAATGCCAGTCGGGCGACTGGGCGTGGGTGGGCCTGGAAACGAAGCACGTAAGACTTAATTATTCATAGATCTGAAAATAAAGTTCTTTCCTATCACAACTTTAAACATCCTGACAGAAATAATAGCACCGAAAAGTAATTAACTCAAACAACAAACTCACAACGTGATCTATAACCACATTACTTATTCATTCATTTAATGAGGCGGTGTGTTGTTTTTGTTTTTTTTTAAAATACAAAATAATCTTTCTTTCGGGGTTTTTTTTTTCTAAAATAGTACTCACAATTCTTCATGGGCGTTCTCATGTCCACTTAAGTTCAGTATTGATTGTTGGTGATCCCGAGTGCACTGAAATCTACGCAAGTACAAGGCGAGGTTCCGCCTGTGCATAAAACTTGATTGTTGTATCTTGTAAAGTTTGTGGAACATTTCCCTAGTGTGAATACCTGCTCTTTGTGCTTTTGCGTTTAATAATAACGTATTGTTTTTTTTTTAGTTGTAACAGAATGCAGGCTGCTGTTATTTGTTTTTCTTATACACGGTGACGTACATAAGACACTGGTCCCAGTTTTCTGAAGTGCCAGGTTTGCCAGAAATCTCTCACTCTCTCTCTCTCTCTCTCTCTCTCTCTCTCTCTACCGTACCCTGTTTCTTATGCCACTCATCTTCCTCGTTTTGGTGTTTTCCAGCATTCTTCTTCTGCGTTCCATAATTCCAGCCTCAGATATCTATATTTATTGTCCGGACAAATTGTGCAGTCTTTTGGAGGTCACGTTTTCCTCCCCAAAGTTTATCTTCTGCCGTAGCTTCCTATGGATGGATCTTGGTTCGGGCTTCTTTGTGTAGATCTTAGGGGAAGGGGGTGCCTGGTAGAGGCTAAGGGAATTTCGCCAGCCTGGCTGCTGCTGCTGCTGCTGCTGCATGTGTTGGACTCCTCCTCAAAGCTCCACCTCAATCCAGGACTCATAATCATCATCTTTGCACTCTACATCAGTTTCTGAGATGTAATAGTTTTCTCCTTAATATATCTTTTTTTTTCATCTTTTGTACATGAACTAACGACACCATATATACACTGATCTAAACTAAGGACACCGTTTCTATACTGGTTTATAGTTCGTGTATCTTTCAAGTAAGCGTCAGATTATGGCCCATATCTCATACTAAATAATGATGGCTTTCATCAACGGCTGGAACAACCCACATTTATTTCCACAAGGCTGTTTCAACAAACTTTTTTTTTCTGTTAGTTAACCCACAAGTCATGTCTGCTAACACTTTTTTTTTTTGCAGTGTCAAATTTTCCTTCAATTATTCCTCTATTCAAAATCTTCCCCTCTCTTTTTTTTTTTTACTTTACCTTGCGCACGATGCTCTCGGCAGATAGCCCAAGATGTCGGAGTACAGCACCGTATCGAACTGATGTTGGATTATTCTGGATAGTTTGAAGACCTGGAGCACCCGTCTCTTCTCCCACCCCAATTCAACCCCCCCCCCCCAAATTTACCACGGTATAGATCAGGGCGAGCTTTGCCCCTCCCCCCCTTGTCAAACTCAGATTGTTAATAAGAGTACTGGCATGAAGATGGGAGAAACTCTTAGCCAGCTCTGTGTCGCCATGAGAAACGAAGACATCTCTCATCACCCTCGTCATTTCTGCCAAAAGAGCAAAGCACGAGCTCCTACAGAGAGAAGAAGAAGAAGGGGGAAGAAGAAGAAGAAGAAGAAGAAGAAGGAGAAGAAGAAGAAGAAAGCAAACTGCATCAATATTGCGAATCACAACACGCTTCATTTTATTCACTTCAATTGCTGCAAGCATCATGGCCTTGGCGTTGGCGTTTAGAACATCATGAAAATTCACTTCTTCCACCAGAAATACAAGAATTGTCTTGCATTGTTCGTCGATATTCCGTGCTTCCGGATAATATTCATGTTACAGGAGTCATTTCAACTAATTCGGACATTTTCAATGCCTCTTCGCCGTGCATATTTCCGGCTGAAAAGCAAAACTTGTCCTTTTAGACGAATTAGGGACCTCCGTTTCCTTCTGAGGCCTCTAAACCGATTAAAGCGGAGCCCGTGAGGAAGGTTGTCCCAGAAACTGACCAGCTTCTGCTGTCATTATCTGCACAGTTGTTTTTTAATGATAAAAACGTGACGTACTATTTTTTAAGAGTTAAAAAATGTGCAGGCGTCAATTAAGATCAGATTCATCCGGCTGCCAATCTGCGATTGTTTTTGCTCACTTTTTAGACATAGGCTTGTGCGTATGCTGATATTTTAGTTTAAGAAAATATGCTGCATATTTAAGTAACTGACAGTATTTTTTTTTGTCCTTTGATGCCAAACCTTGATGAATATCATGAAACATATGGGGGGGGGGGGGGGGGAATATGTTATTTTGAATCCTTTCTAAACAATCTGCTCCCAACCTCAGAGAGGTCTGCGAAAGATTATTTGCTGGTCCGAGCAGAAAGTCTAGATTTTAAAAGTTTTTTTTTTCTTTATTTTAGTATATTTTAATAATATGAGGTCCGACAATTAAGTAATGAGACTAATTCCATAAAAAATAAAATAAACAACAGTTGAAGATATAACCTGTATTTTATTCAAAGTAAGACCCTTGTACAGCGAGTGGCACGATCTAACAAACACTGGAACGACCTCTGCAGTTCTTCTGTTGGTATGGCCCTCCCTTAAATTTGATGTTACGGCCCTTTGGATGTCATCAGTATTGTCAAATAAGCGTCCTTTCAATGGTACCTCTAATTTTGGGAATAGAAAATAATCGCAGGGAGACAAATCTGGGGAACAGGGTGGATAGCTGAGAACACACACTTGTTTTTTGGGGGGCCAAAAATTCCTGTACAATTATCGCTCGGTGAGCCGGTGCATTATCATGAAGAACGAAGAAAAACTACCAGGTGTTGAATACTCGGAGAATCCTTTTCAATAGGCGTTTCAAAATACTTAAACAAACTTTGGCAGTGACAGTCTGTCCCTCTGGAATAAATTCTTTGTGAATAACTCCTTTGCTGTTGTAGAAGCAAATCAACATTGTCTTCACTTTCGACTTATGAGGACGACATTTTTTGCCTTTTGGTGATGATGATGACTTCCAATGAGCACTTTGGCGTTTAGTTGTCTGATCATAGCAGAAAATCCATGTTTCATCCTCGCAAAAAACAAATTTAAGAAATGTTTATTTCTGCGACACTTTTTGATGATCTCTTTTACGTACTTAACACGCTGATGTTTTTGGTCATCAGACAACGCATGTGGTACAAATCTTCCACTAAAATTTTACGAATGGTCTCTCAGTTAACACCATATTCATCTGCCATCACCCTCACAGTCAAACAACGATCCTGTATCCTTTCTCAGACTTTTGCAAAGAGTTCCTCATTTCATTCATTTGCATGTCCCTTGTGGAACTTTGCCTCCCAAACAGCACTCCTGTAGGCCTCTCGGTTGTGAGCAAGATGGCCTGCTGCTGATGCATCCATTTGCAGATCGTCAACGATGTCTTGCAACCATCTTCGTTTTGGTCTTCCTCTTTTTCTTTTTCCCATTATGTACCCTTCCAGTACGGTCTTCTCTAAATTATCATGACGTTTAATGTGTTCAAAATATTTAAGTTTAATCCTCTTTACTAGCCAGCCTTCTTCAATATTAAGCTCTTGTAGTATGGATATATTTGTTCTTTTTTTGTGTCCACGATATTTGGAGAACTCTTCTGTAGCATTTACATTCAAAGGCACTTATGTGTTTCTCAGCTGTTTTGTTAAGTGTCCAGGTCTCACAGGCATATGTTGCGATGGGAAAGATGCATGCCCTTAAAAATCTGATTTTTGTGGTTCTGTCTGCTCCTCTCCACAGATTCTTTATTTGTTTTACTTTCTGAAGAGCGATAGATGTCCTCCTTTTAATTTCCCTCATTGTATCTCTATTATTAGTTAGTAATGATCCAAGATATTCAAAACTCTCCACTTCTTCCAGTTTTTCCTCATTGATACATATTTCAGCTGCCTTGTTTGTTTTGTCAGTTGTCATCAATTTAGTTTTCTTTGCATTAAGATAGAGGTTCTGCTCGTCGCTGTTCTTACGGACTGACATAATTAGTTTTTCCATTCCTTTTTGTGTTGTGGACAGTAACACTGTGTCATCAGCATATCTAATCTCTGGTATTTCATAACCTTCAATTGTTATGGCATCGTAATATTCTGTTTCTACATCTTCTCTAACATTCCTCATTATATTTTCAGTATACTTCTTCTTCTTCGTTCACTTCTACCACCAAAAACCGCACTGTGAACCTACTGAATTCACGCCTGTGGTCCACGTTAGGTCCCGTGGTCCCCTGTGTGGTCCAAAATAGACCACACGAGATCCACGAGAGGACCACAAGGGGTTCAGAGTATCACAGTGCTTTAGCCTGTATTCTTGGTGGGTCTCGGAAGCGGGATTGCGTGACACCGTGGTTTTCATTGTACCAGTTTAGTCTAGGGTTGGACTTTCTCACCGGAAGACCTCGACGTGTTTAGGATATCAGTGCATCCCCGCTGGGTGAGAGGCGGTAGCCACCCAGGCCAGAGTTGGACTTTCTCACCGGAAAACCTCGACGTGTTTTGAGATACCCGTGTATAACCGCCGGGTGAGAGGTGGTTGCCCATCCAGTCCAGGGTTCGACTTTCTCACCGGAAAACCTCAGCGTGATTAGGATACGCAAACATCCCCGCCGGGTGAGAGGTGGTTGCCTATCTAGACTGCCCTGGTCCAGTGTCTCCGACTTCAGCATTTTGCGGTCGTGGCCGCTACCCTTCCTAGTTGTGACCAGGATGGAGTTTTTGTCCAGGAGGACGAATCCTCGCCACTAGTGACTTCTACCCCTGGGTTGAGCCGGTTTAGGCATTATCCCCGTATGGGCGTGTTTAGGACGGGACCGACCTCTAGGGCAGAGGTACTGTGACATGCATAGCCTTCAAGATTCACCCCTGGTATGAGCCGGTTTAGGCAAAATTCACCAGTATGGGTGTTTATCAGGCGTTACCAACCTCTAGAGCGGAGGTGGCATGACATATCTAGCCATCAAGTTCCACCCCTGGTGTGTGCCGGTTTAGGCATATTTCACCAGTGTAGGTGTATTTCGGACGTGGCCGGCCTCTAGAGCAGAGGTGCCGTGGTATAGCTCTCGTAGCGATACTACTGGATATACCGGTTAAACTTCACTTTCCACCACCTTTTCCCATCGGCGCCGCACAGCAACCTTTATTTCTTTTCCGCATTTACTTCCTTAACCAGGAGGAGCTTCACTCCACGCGCGGCATTTGAAGAGTCTAGCCAGCAGTGTCTTAACCTCTGGGACAAGTCGGTTCATGCATTTCACCCGATATGACTGCACTCAGGACGTGGCAGACCTCCAGACCAGAGGTGGCGTGATTTGACTGTTTGCTTCGCTTTATCCTTTCTACCACCTTTTCCGCAGTGATGCTGCGCGGCAACCTCATTTGCAAATTTCTTCATTGGCCGGGAGGAGCACCGCTCCACGCACGGCAGCTGAAGATCTCGCCAACATCTATTAGCTCTAGAATTGCCACAGTTATCCAAGTAGGATCGTGTCATCTAAGGAACCTCGACTGATTTAATGAGCCATTCGCGGTTTCACCGTGTGGCAGTGTGAACTTAGACATGCATGGCTTAATCTTTGAGACAAGCATATGACTACTGGCAGGATCAACCAGATAGCTTTCTTCACCGAACCTTTGTCGGATATCTGCCGACAGACCGACGCGGGGCAAGGGAGACAGCGCTCTGCTCAGAGCGGATCCCTTTCGACCCCGGCGGCGTTTCATTTTCTTTAACCGGCGGGGGCGGCTCTCTCTGCTCTAACGAGCGGAGAAGAAAGCCTGGCCACCCACAAACAACACACGTTACATACTGCAGACCCGATACTCTTTGCGAGAGATGGGTCAATTTCGAGACCATCGGTCGACAAAACCGTACTACATCGTTATCACGAACCTGGCTGGCTAGCCGTTTACATGCTTCGCTCGACGGACAAACCACTTGCTTCTGCTCGAAACACCTTAACTCTCGCCGTCCGGGAAGGGAGCGAAAGCCTGTCTCCCAACGCACGGAACTCGAGAGCGCTTTTTCGCCAAAAGAACGGTCGGCCTGCGCAACAGCAGCAGCCCGCGCTGTGCAGCTCGGCGCAGCTCTGCGCGGCTGACTTTTCAGTATACAAGTTAAATAAGTAGGGAGACAATATGCACCCCTGACGGACCCCTTGTTTTATGTCAAACCAAGTTGTTGTTTCACCATTTATTCTTACTGCTGTTTGTTGGTCTAGATACAGCAGCGATGTTAATTGTATCAAATGTATTGAAAATCCAATTTTTTCCATTATTTCCCAATGTTTCTGGTGTTGTACATAATCAAATGCCTTGGAGTAGTCTATAAAGGATAAATATAGATTCACATTAAACTCTCTGCATTTCTCTATTATTATTCTTAGATTGAATATATGATCTTTTGATCCTCTTCCTTGCCTGAAACCAGCTTGGACCATATTGACTTCTTCTTCTATTTTCTTTCGAAGTCTACCCATTATGATTTTTAACAGAATTTTATTGGCATGACTAATCAGGGCAACAGTTCTGTAGTTTGTGCATAATTTCAGGTTACCCTTTTTGGCAGTGGTATGAATACAGTTCTTTTCCATTCTTTTGGCCAAATACCTGAATGCCATATCTTTTTACATGGTGCATGATAGACTGTTGCACACTCCTTTCCTCCTGCTTTAATAAATTCAGCTGTTATCTCATCACATCCTGGTGATTTACCATTTTTCAGATTCTTTATTGCCCATGAACATCTATTGTTGGTTCGGGTTCTTTCTCCTCCAATAATAATTCACACAGTTGATTTCTGCTTTCACAGTCGGTTGTTTCATACACTCCATTGCAATATTCTTTCCATCTTTCTAGAATTTCCGCTGTCTCTGTCATGGTCTTCCCCATCTCGTCACAAATTAAATTTAGCTTAGGTGTGACATTTCTCGTCAATGTCTTCATTTCTTTAAACATTTCACTATCTCTTCCACACTTCTGATGTTCTTCTATTCTTTCACAACAATCTTGTATGTATTGTTTTTTGTCTTTTCTTATGTTTCTTCGCACTTCTTTTGTTAAAGTTTTATATTTCTCTTTGTTGGTGTTTGTCACTTTCCATTGCGTCTTCATTTCTCTACGTTGTTTTATCAGTTCTAGTGTACCTGCTGTAATCCATCCATTCTTTTGTGTTTTCTTTACTGAAACCATGTCTTTAGCTGTTGTTATTAAGATATCTTTGGCCAGAGTTCCTCATTACAAACAGAAATTGGGCGTCCATGTCTAGTTGCATTTGTAATCGTTTCCATACCACTTTTGAATAGTGAATACCACATGAATATCTGTGCACGAGATAAACAGTTATCCCCATAAACTTGTCGCATCAATTCAACTGTCTCAATGGCACTTTTTCCGAGTTTTAGACAGAATTTAATGTTAGCTTTTTGCTCCTTGCTGATTACGTGACAAAATGCACCTCTATTTAGGTCAACACAATGGCGACTTGTTTCTCGTATGCTTATCAAACGGCGATGAAAAATTGCCAGATCATAGATGAAGGTTGCCTCTCTGGATTCCATGCTTTGCTTCATAGATGGCATTTTTGTCGTGGCCATAATAAAATCAGTCTCATTACTTAATTGTGGGACCTTGTATGATAACAAGTCGGGAGGAAGTTGGTTCCGCGACGATTTATCATTTATTTCGGGCGCCAGGAACATGCAAAATATTATGAGATGCTGCTATAAGTGAATTTTAAAAGGTAGACTTATTGTTCTTCTTAGTCGCCGTAGATTCAAATAAACTGACAAAAGAAGGAGAAAGAATGCAATAGACTGATAAAAGTTCAACACATGAAGAAGCAAAAGAACAGACTAAAAGCCATTTATAACGACAAATGGATAAAACAACACCAGAAGAAGAAGAAACAAAAAGCACAGAAAATGTATAGCATAAACTCTCAAGAAACGACCATGGGATGTTTTTCTCACCTAGAACAGGACATTACAAGCTGATGCTTCATTTATACCAGAAAGTGAAATTTGGCCAGAAAAGTCCTATATGGTTGGGACAAAGAGCAACATACGCCACATCATATCTTTCAGAGTTGCTATCTACACAACTAACTCTGGCAAAGGACCTGGCCAGATACCAGAAGAAGCTCTATGGCGATGATGGACACCAGAGACGAACTTTCCGTTTGTGAGAGAGGCTGATGTCGATGTCTGAGCGAAGAACAAAGACGAAAAGTCACAACAGGGACCACAACAATCTTTTGCAGTTAAGCAGATTTAAGAAACTCAGCTACTCTTTCAAGCAGGGACAACTGTGATGGTAACTGCTGTAAAACTGGTACTAGGAGAGTTAAACAAGGAAGGAAGGAAGGAAATTTCTTTCTTCTTTCCTTCATCTCCCTATCTGTTTTCGTAACACTGAACCATACACCTCCGTCTAAACTCTTCTTTTCAGAAGAGAAACGAGAAGTAGGATACTGTCTTGGCCAACTCCGGTCTGTTGGTTCGGGTTCTTTCTCCTCCAATAATAATTCACACAGTTGATTTCTGCTTTCACAGTCGGTTGTTTCATACACTCCATTGCAATATTCTTTCCATCTTTCTAGAATTTCCGCTGTCTCTGTCATGGTCTTCCCCATCTCGTCACAAATTAAATTTAGCTTAGGTGTGACATTTCTCGTCAATGTCTTCATTTCTTTAAACATTTCACTATCTCTTCCACACTTCTGATGTTCTTCTATTCTTTCACAACAATCTTGTATGTATTGTTTTTTGTCTTTTCTTATGTTTCTTCGCACTTCTTTTGTTAAAGTTTTATATTTCTCTTTGTTGGTGTTTGTCACTTTCCATTGCGTCTTCATTTCTCTACGTTGTTTTATCAGTTCTAGTGTACCTGCTGTAATCCATCCATTCTTTTGTGTTTTCTTTACTGAAACCATGTCTTTAGCTGTTGTTATTAAGATATCTTTGGCCAGAGTTCCTCATTACAAACAGAAATTGGGCGTCCATGTCTAGTTGCATTTGTAATCGTTTCCATACCACTTTTGAATAGTGAATACCACATGAATATCTGTGCACGAGATAAACAGTTATCCCCATAAACTTGTCGCATCAATTCAACTGTCTCAATGGCACTTTTTCCGAGTTTTAGACAGAATTTAATGTTAGCTTTTTGCTCCTTGCTGATTACGTGACAAAATGCACCTCTATTTAGGTCAACACAATGGCGACTTGTTTCTCGTATGCTTATCAAACGGCGATGAAAAATTGCCAGATCATAGATGAAGGTTGCCTCTCTGGATTCCATGCTTTGCTTCATAGATGGCATTTTTGTCGTGGCCATAATAAAATCAGTCTCATTACTTAATTGTGGGACCTTGTATGATAACAAGTCGGGAGGAAGTTGGTTCCGCGACGATTTATCATTTATTTCGGGCGCCAGGAACATGCAAAATATTTATGAGATGCTGCTATAAGTGAATTTTAAAAGGTAGACTTATTGTTCTTCTTAGTCGCCGTAGATTCAAATAAACTGACAAAAGAAGGAGAAAGAATGCAATAGACTGATAAAAGTTCAACACATGAAGAAGCAAAAGAACAGACTAAAAGCCATTTATAACGACAAATGGATAAAACAACACCAGAAGAAGAAGAAACAAAAAGCACAGAAAATGTATAGCATAAACTCTCAAGAAACGACCATGGGATGTTTTTCTCACCTAGAACAGGACATTACAAGCTGATGCTTCATTTATACCAGAAAGTGAAATTTGGCCAGAAAAGTCCTATATGGTTGGGACAAAGAGCAACATACGCCACATCATATCTTTCAGAGTTGCTATCTACACAACTAACTCTGGCAAAGGACCTGGCCAGATACCAGAAGAAGCTCTATGGCGATGATGGACACCAGAGACGAACTTTCCGTTTGTGAGAGAGGCTGATGTCGATGTCTGAGCGAAGAACAAAGACGAAAAGTCACAACAGGGACCACAACAATCTTTTGCAGTTAAGCAGATTTAAGAAACTCAGCTACTCTTTCAAGCAGGGACAACTGTGATGGTAACTGCTGTAAAACTGGTACTAGGAGAGTTAAACAAGGAAGGAAGGAAGGAAATTTCTTTCTTCTTTCCTTCATCTCCCTATCTGTTTTCGTAACACTGAACCATACACCTCCGTCTAAACTCTTCTTTTCAGAAGAGAAACGAGAAGTAGGATACTGTCTTGGCCAACTCCGGTCTGATGGCCTCGTTAACTTCTCTGGTCTCTCTGGCAGGTCTTCCTTGCCAAAGACAGCTCTCAAATGAGGAAAGAGGAGTGTTGAGAAAAAAAAAATTTCAAATGAGGAAAGAGGAGTGTTGAGAAAAAAAACCATCTCAAATGAGGAAAGAGGAGTGTTGAGAAAAAAAAACATCTCAAATGAGGAAAGAGGAGTGTTGAGAAAAAAAAACCATCTCAAATGAGGAAAGAGAAGTGTTGAGAAAAAAAAAACATCTCAAATGAGGAAAGAGGAGTGTTGAGAAAAAAACAACGTCTCAAATGAGGAAAGAGGAGTGTTGAGAAAAAAACAACATCTCAAATCAGGAAAGAGGAGTGTTGAGAAAAAAAACATCTCAAATGAGGAAAGAGGAGTGTTGAGAAAAAAAACAACATCTCAAATGAGGAAAGAGGAGTGTTGAGAAAAAAACAACATCTCAAATGAGGAAAGAGGAGTGTTGAGAAAAAAAAAATTTCAAATGAGGAAAGAGGAGTGTTGAGAAAAAAAACATCTCAAATGAGGAAAGAGGAGTGTTGAGAAAAAAAAACATCTCAAATGAGGAAAGAGGAGTGTTGAGAAAAAAAAACATCTCAAACGAGGAAAGAGGAGTGTTCAGAAAAAAAGAACATCTCAAATGAGGAAAGAGGAGTGTTGAAAAAAAACAACATCTCAAATGAGGAAAGAGGAGTGTTGGGAAAAAAACACATCTCAAATGAGGAAAGAGGAGTGTTGAAAAAAAACAACATCTCAAATGAGGAAAGAGGAGTGTTGAGAAAAAAACAACATTTCAAATGAGGAAAGAGGAGTGTTGAGAAAAAAAACATCTCAAATGAGGAAAGAGGAGTGTTGAGAAAAAAAACATCTCAAATGAAGAAAGAGGAGTGTTGAGAAAAAAAACAACATCTCAAATGAGGAAGAGGAGTGTTGAGGAAAAAAAACATCTCAAATGAGGAAAGAGGAGTGTTGAGAAAAAAAAACATTTCAAATGAGGAAAGAGGAGTGTTGAGAAAAAAAACCATCTCAAATGAGGAAAGAGGAGTGTTGAGAAAAAAAAACATCTCAAATGAGGAAAGAGGAGTGTTGAGAAAAAAAACCATCTCAAATGAGGAAAGAGAAGTGTTGAGAAAAAAAAACATCTCAAATGAGGAAAGAGGAGTGTTGAGAAAAAAACAACGTCTCAAATGAGGAAAGAGGAGTGTTGAGAAAAAAACAACATCTCAAATCAGGAAAGAGGAGTGTTGAGAAAAAAAACATCTCAAATGAGGAAAGAGGAGTGTTGAGAAAAAAAACAACATCTCAAATGAGGAAAGAGGAGTGTTGAGAAAAAAACAACATCTCAAATGAGGAAAGAGGAGTGTTGAGAAAAAAAAAATTTCAAATGAGGAAAGAGGAGTGTTGAGAAAAAAAAACATCTCAAATGAGGAAAGAGGAGTGTTGAGAAAAAAAAACATCTCAAATGAGGAAAGAGGAGTGTTGAGAAAAAAAAAACATCTCAAACGAGGAAAGAGGAGTGTTCAGAAAAAAAGAACATCTCAAATGAGGAAAGAGGAGTGTTGAGAAAAAAACAACATCTCAAATGAGGAAAGAGGAGTGTTGGGAAAAAAACAACATCTCAAATGAGGAAAGAGTAGTGTTGAGAAAAAAACAACATCTCAAATGAGGAAAGAGGAGTGTTGAGAAAAAAACAACATTTCAAATGAGGAAAGAGGAGTGTTGAGAAAAAAAACATCTCAAATGAGGAAAGAGGAGTGTTGAGAAAAAAAAACATCTCAAATGAAGAAAGAGGAGTGTTGAGAAAAAAACAACATCTCAAATGAGGAAGAGGAGTGTTGAGGAAAAAAAACATCTCAAATGAGGAAAGAGGAGTGTTGAGAAAAAAAAACATCTCAAATGAGGAAAGAGGAGTGTTGAGAAAAAAAAACATCTCAAATGAGGAAAGAGGAGTGTTGAGAAAAAAAAATCTCAAATTAGGAAAGAGGAGTGTTGAGAAAAAAAAAACCATCTCAAATGAGGAAAGAGGAGTGTTGAGAAAAAAAAAACATCTCAAACGAGGAAAGAGGAGTGTTGAGAAAAAAACAACATTTCAAATGAGGAAAGAGGAGTGTTGAGAAAAAAAAAAACATCTCAAATGAGGAAAGAGGAGTGTTGAGAAAAAAAAACATCTCAAATGAGGAAAGAGGAGTGTTGAGAAAAAAACAACATCTCAAATGAGGAAAGAGGAGTGTTGAGAAAAAAAACCCATCTCAAATGAGGAAAGAGGAGTGTTGAGAAAAAAACATCTCAAATGAGGAAAGAGGAGTGTTGAGAAAAAAGCAACATCTCAAATGAGGAAAGAGGAGTGTTGAGAAAAAAAACAACATCTCAAATGAGGAAAGAGGAGTGTTGAGAAAAAAACATCTCAAATGAGGAAAGAGGAGTGTTGAGAGAAAAACAAGACATGAAACAGGAGCAAAGAAATTAAAGCAGGATAATATTGTAGCGAAACAAAAGAGGAAAAATGGAGAATTGCTACGGAAAGAGAGCAGAAAGAGACAGTGAGCTGCATTAAATAAAAACTATAAAAAAAAAAGAAAAAAAAGATGATCACAGGGTTAAGTAATGTTAAAGCAAGTTATGTGGAAGGGCGATCTTAAACTAACATGTACGCAAGAAAGCAAGCGTGACAGGAAAAATAGGGAGACAAAAATGACTTGTCACGTCAGATTTTCCAGATCCTCGAGTAGCTTCACATCACCGGAAGACAAATTGATAAAATTACATGTATTATTTTTGTGTTCCCCCCCCCCCCCCCCCATTCTCCATTTCTTTAGCCTCAACCGCTGGGTCATATATGCTTCTCTTGACTGATTTAATGTTCGCGGCTCGCTTTGTTGTCTTATCGGTGTAGAGGAGTTCAGAGAAGAGCTTGGGGAGAAGGAAAGGAGGGGGGAATGGAAGAGTTGGGGGAGCAGTGAAAAGTTGAAGGAATCCGATATTGTCCGTTTTTCTTCTGAGGTTTTTTTTTTCCCCGAGGAACTCACAAAAAATAGAGCAACAAAACAACTCTGATGTTGATGTTTTATTTTATGTAATGAAAATGTCTGTACACTTTCCATGTTTGAAAGACTTTTTCTTAATACATCTCTCGAGAAGCTTTTTTTTTTTACACTGCAAATGCAAAACGAGAAAATAACTCGCGGAGTGATCTCATTTTGACTCAGTTGCTTTCAAGATTAACAGTGAAAAATGGGTTTACCATTAGCACAGTCAAATTTAGCAACTCGTTAGCTGCCTTTTTGTTGTTGCTGTTCACTTGATATACTTGTGTATAGATGTTGATGAGCTATTTTCAGCTTTTAAGGTGGAAAAATTTTACTACAAGAAGTAATATTTGTATTAACACATTCATTTCCCGTCATTTCAGCAGACGGTCTTGACTCTCCATGTATGGTCCAGTCCATGCACGCAGGATTGTCCCAGCTACCTCCAATGCCAGATATTTCAGAAAGTTCTACCGAGACTCTCCATCTCTTTCGCCATAGTGTTGTTGGCACGGCGAGCTACAAGTACTTGCCGGCATTTTCTAGGAAACGAGGTGGATTCTCCTTTCTGATGTAGGTCCCTACTACACCAGATTATCAGGGCAGTACTGAAACCGGTGGGTTCCGTAAATCGACAACAGGTGGTCCTGGTCTTGCGCTGTATGCTTGGAACTGCGGGCTGGGTGCTATTTGCAGCCGACGCGGTGAAGTTGTTGAAGGGCAGTCGTCGTGTCGGTTGAGAAGTGGGTCACGACAGTTACTTCTGCATACCCCGAGGTGGAACTAAAGAGGCAGGAAAAAGTGCGATGCTTCTCTAGCACTCCACCATCACACATACAGAGAGAGAGAGAGAGAGAGAGAGAGAGAGAGAAGAGAGAGAGAAAGTAATGATCTTCACTCTGTTAGCCAGGCTGACCTGGGGAGGGGGGCACCATTAGAGAGCAGGCTGACCTGGGGAAGGGGGCACCATTAGAGAGGTGGGACAGTCTTGGTCGACTACGATTGGTCAGCCAGTCCTGACGCGAGAAGTTAGCTATGGAAGCCTGGCCGTTGTACTGCTTGCATCTTCACACTCTTCACCAAACACGTTACCACATTAATGGCAACACTTCATAAACCACAGCAAACATTTATCCAGAGACACCCTACATCACAATAATGGTATTTTATCTAAATCATGCCCAAATATCTCTCTGAACGATGATTCGCATATCCATGTAGAATCAATTAGCAGCACTGCCAGAGCTGTTTGGGAGCGAAAGAGTTTAACAGGGTTGGATTAGGGTATCAATAATAAATAGCTCATAAAAGATGTTTATTCCCACAGATTTAATTTAAAAGAAGGAGAATGACAGTTGAAAATAAATATAAGCTTACGTATTTTAACTGCCACTCTTTCAGCACGGTGTTTATGTCACCACTTCGCTACAGCCCAAATCCTAACCACCCCCCCCCCCCAAAAAAAAAAACAACCTTTTTTCGCTCGGTTTGTTCTGATGAGAAACATATTAGCTAACACATCTTTATCAATGAATGTTAGAAAACGAATCCTAAAATGCTATATTGAACCTATCTTGTTATATGGAAGTGAATCGTGGACAATAGGCAAGTCTGCACAAAAATCATTGGAAGCAGCAGAAATGTGGTTTATTAGAAGAATGTTGCGAATCCCCTGGACAGCAAAAATAACTAATGAAGAATGTATGAGAAGAGCTGGAGAGACAAAAAACCTTGTCAGGAAGATAAGAGAGAGACAATGTACTTTCATAGGACATGCAATGAGAAGAGGGGGCATTGAAAATATTATAACAACAGGAAAAATAGAAGGAAGAAGATCAAGAGGAAGACCAAGAGAAACGATACTGGACAGTCTGACGGGATGGTGTGAGAGGAGATCACCAACTGAACTGATGGCCTGCATGAAGGATCGGGTACTCTGGAGAAGCATAATAGCCAATGCCAGTCGGCACGGCACCTGATGATGATGATGATGATGATGATGATGATTGTTCTGATGCCTCCTTGTCGCTTCATTTAACCCCTCCCCCCCCCTTCCACTCTTTTCTTTGGAATCTTCCAAACGACCCAAGAAGGCCGTACTGCCCACTTCTGGAACTATCTTAGAGTAATAAAGTTAGTACTCGTATATTACATACTTATTAGAACAGGAAATGAAAACCTTGGTGTTTCGCTAAGACTCTTCCGTTTTCATGCGTGGTCATGTAAGCCTCCATCACAGCTAGGCAATTAGACAATGTGAAATGGGGCACGTCAGGGTATCACTAACCTTCGTGGATGGTGTAGAATGATATTAAGTCCTAATCGGAAATGATGGTGAGATGTCCTTTTATTGTGGAGTGGTTGCGACTCAGAATGGGGGTTTCATGATTCTTGGACAGTGCATTGTCAACTGCCCCATAAAAAAACAAAAATACAAAAATGTAATCATCTCGAGTGAAAGAGTGTGTGGTTGCCAGAACGTGATCAACATGTCAGAGAGAAAGAGAGAGAGAGAGGTAGGAAATAAACGAGATTAGGAATTGAAAGACTCCCTATCTATACTCCTCGGGTGATTTTTATGAGTAATTATATACGAGTGTATATAATTTCACTTACGTAATCGCCAGAGGCTGGATGGATATCATGGCGGTGAGAGAAGTCTGTGGCTGGCGAAGAGTTTTCACTGAATTTAAAATTTCCCAGAGAAACAAAGACCGAGTCTGCACGCTATGTTCCGAGGACGAAGCAGCTCTGAGAATTGCTCTGAGAGAAGTGTAGAGTCGCCCTGGGAAAAGTGTTGAGTCGCCATGGGAAAAGTGTTGAGCCGCCATGGGAAAAGTATTGAGTTTCCTTGTGGGAGTTGTTCATCGCATCGGAGCTCGTGATTTTAGTCGCAGTCATTCCCTTACATTTTGTTCTCTTTCTTCTCTCACGTCTAAAGTGCTTTGTGTACTATTTCTTTTCTCTACACACTTTACCGATACTTTTCTCTACACACTCTTTTACCTGCGCGTGTTGACAAAGGCGTGAGTAGAAAAAAGTATTGGTAATGGAGATGATGGGAATTCTTAGTCTATCGCAAAGGACGCCCCATCGTCAGCGAGCCCGGACCCTTCGCCACAACCATATCCAGCATTAAGATGGAGATTGAAGCAACCACTCGAGCCATAAACTGGCTAGCAAACCCCCAAGTATCACATGCCATAATAATATCGGACTCACAATGATAGTTTTTTAAAAAAAATTGAAAACCAAATGATGCGTCGCGAGTGGGTGGTCAAACTAGAAGAGTCACAAATCTCCTTCCTAATATGGATCCATTGACCAGGACATGCCGGTATACAAAGTAATGAAATGGCAGCTCCACTTGCAAACACAACAGCAACCCTGGACAACCTACAAATGGAAAAAGCAGACACTACAAAAGCCATCCTATGAAAATTACAGAGAAAGAACCCCCCCCCCCCCCCACACACACACAAAATGTGCAGCGCCTATCACCAAAGACTATGCACAAGGGGAATAACGAATGACAGTGGCAGACATTCAAAACTCTGCTGAAAAGATCGAACTGTATTCAATCAATGTGCCATTGGCACTGTCACACAACACACACTACGAACAACACTGAGGTTAAATGCTGAGCACCACATATGGGGGTGCCATGAGTGCAAGGAGGCTCATCTCTAGGCTAGCAGCAGAGCATGGCCGTTCTTCAAGTTCAAGTTCCCTACACACTTTACCGATACTTTTCTCTATATATTTACCTATATTTTTTCTACACACTTTACCAATACTTTTTTCTACGCACTTTACCAGTAGGCCTACTTTTCTTTACACAAACACTTTTCGCTACATACCTGATCGTAAAGCGGTTCTGACAATGAGCCAATGACATGAGACAAAAACGAGACACTTTATGGCAGTGGTTCTCAACCCATGGGCCGCGGCCCAAAGGTGGGCCGCGCTGAAGTCTCAAAGCAGCCAAATTTTTAAAAAAAGGAAAAAAAAGTAGATACAATAAAAAAATTATTCCACATTTTTCACGCAATGCATAGGTACAGACTGCACGGATGCAAGCCGCAGAAGTGTAGGTCGCTTTATTAGTATGTCTGCAGTGAGGCTATTGGAGAAAGGATGGTCTAGACAGCGTTTCTTCCAGCATCAAACAGAAATGTGACGTACATAAAAAGACGGCGTCGCTTTTGAAGTGAGACACCGGCGTCTTTCTGATCGTGTTGCTGAAACGTGCAGTTGTACAATGTAATTTTAGAGAACAGTCGGCGTAGATTCTGCGAGAGAGAGCAGAAGTGAAATATAATTCTCAGCAATTGTGTTTTAGTTTAAAAATCGTATTTCGTTGGCTGGAGAGCCGCCATTCGAGTGATGTGTGTAATTCGTATTGGATTAATAAATGGATTCCAGTTACCCACGTGGAGAGTTTTCGGATAGCCTTTTTTTAATTATTTAAACTTTAAAACTTTAGGCGCTAAAATAGATCGATTTGTGAAACGTAAGCCTTCAACTTCAGGCAAACAAAGTGATAGTAGTTGCAGCGAAAGTCACTGTGATCGAGACGACGTTAACGTTGATACGTGTAAGAAAACTAAATATGCTCGAAAATATGATATTGAATATATTAAGTACGGTTTCGTTCCATCAACAAATGACCAAAATCTCCCACAATGTGTTATTTGTTTGCAAATCCTCTCTAATAAGGCAACGAAGCCGACGAAAATGAGTCGTAATCTAAGACATCCAGATCTACAGAATAAACCAAAGAATTTTTCGAACCTAAAGCCCATGAATATAGTAAACAGAAGACAGTATTTAAAAAGCCACTCTCAACAAAAAGACTCTTAAAGCATCGTACCTGACTGCCCAGAGAATCGTAAAACCAAAGAAACCCCACACGATTGGAGAAGATCTTATCATGCCAGCCGCTGTTGAAATTTATGACGTATTGTTCGGCACAGAATACGCTACAAAACTGAAAAGCATTCCCACCTCGAACTATACTATCGGCAGAAGAATATCTGAAATGGCCGAGGACATTGTCCCGCAGCTAACTGAACGATAAAGAATATCTGAAATGTCCGATGACATTGTCGCGGCTAACTGAACGATAACAATCCACTAAGTGATATTTTATGTTAGATGAGTCAACTGACATGTCCGGCGAGTCACAACTGCTTGGCAAAATATTATGCAATAGGAATTTCTTTTTTGCAAGTCCCTGCCAGCGAGAACCACGGCTGATGAAATATTTCGTGTTTTAAACTATTATTTTTTCACAACTTTTGGACTGCAGTGGACAAATTGCATTAGTGTTTGCACCGACGGTGCTGCCACAATGACAAGCCGTAACAGTGGTGTTGTAACTCGCATAAAGCAAGTGCCACCCGAGATTGTAGGCATCCATTGCATGATCCATCGTGAGGCACTCGGTTCAAAGAAGTTGAATGAAACTCTTGGATCTATACTCGAAATATGTGTTTGGATTGTAAACTTCGTAAAAACTAGAACAGTGAACAGTCGATTATTTGCTCAACTTTGTATTGAGTCAGATGCAGAACACAAGCATCTCCTATTGCACTCGAGTGTGCGTTGGCTGTCCAGAGGAAAAGTTCTTGCAAGGGTGTTTGAGCTTCATTTAGAATTGTTGAAGTTTTTGACAGAACACAATCTGGACCTGGCAGGTAAGGTCTCTAATACTGATTGGCTTGCCATACTGGCATACATTACGACATTTTAGCCTTTTGAACAGTTTGAACATATCACTGCAGGATAAAGATGCCAGTATACTCAAGTAATACAGCAAAATTGCAGCCTTTAAGAAGAAACTAGCGCACGCGACTCGAGAACACATCACAAGACATGTTTAACTTGTTCTGTGAATTTATAGACAGCAATGAAATTAATGGCGAGATTCTGGAAGGGGTCATTGGTGTAATAAAAGGGTATCTGACATCTCTTGCTGAATATTTTGACAAATACTTCACGCCCGAAGACATTAAAGCGTACGATTGGATTCGTAATCCTTTTCAGTGTGCATTCTCTGAATTAACCGGTCGTGCACAAGAAGAAATAGTGGAACGGTCTAGCGATCGCACATTACAAATCAGATTTGACGACCGCGCTGTGGATATCTCTTCCGTTTTGTGCATCGTTTCGCTGGAATATCCGTTTTTTTTTTTTTTGTCAGCCCTGGCAATGAAATTTCTACTTTTTTCAAAACGTTATTTATGCGAAGTTTCATTTTCTGCATTGACTGCCATGAAAACCAAACATCGTTCAAGAATGAACGTGGAGGATGATCTTCGAGTGTGTTTGTCACAAATTCCAGCCAGAATAGACATGCTATGGAACCGCAAACAGTGCCATCTTTAAGGTAAATGAAAATAACTTTTGTGTAGCAATTTAGAGAAAATATTACACAATACTTTACAGAATTAGATTTATACCTTGCAAATATAAAACACTTTATTAGTGGGGCGCAAAAATATTTGACTTTTAAATGTGGGCCGTGCAGAAAAATGGTCTGAGAACCGCTGCTTTATAGTATCAAAGACTTTGTGGATCCTGTCCTCGTCATGGCCAGTCCTTGACTTAAAATGAAACGAGGCACATCAGAGTATTTAGTATACAACAGTGTGTAAGAACGTAAGCTTATTCGGGTAGAAGTTCTAGTCCCAAGTAGTTCATTGTGAGTTAACTCGTGAATCTGTGTTAATTACTGTCTGAATGGGATGAACACCATATTTAACCGTCTGTCAAAAATAAGCAAGGCGCTCTGAAATAAGCAAGGCGGTAGTGCGACACTGTTGTATATTCTGCACTAAAACGCTAGGGAGCGAAATGAACCTATTTACAAATATGATCGTATGAATGATTTTTTTTTAAATAGAAAAGTCAGCCAGTCATTTGCATGTCCCTTACGGAACTTTGCTTCACTAACAGCTCTCTTCCCTGCTTATGATACATACATTTGCAGATTATCAACGATGTCTTGCAACCATCTTCGCCTTGGTCTTCTTCTCTTTCTTTTTTCCCGTTATGTATCCTTCCAAGACGGTCTTCTCTAAATTATCATGACGTTTAATGTGTCCAAAATATTTAAATTTTCTCTGTTTAATCTACTTTACTATCCAACTTTCTTCAATATTAAGTTCTTGTAGTATGGATACATTTGTTCTTTTTTGTGTCCATGATATTTGAAGAACTCTTCTGTAGCATTTACATTCAAAGATATTTATGTGTTTCTCAGATGTTTTGTTAAGTGTCAGGTCTTACAGGCATACGAGGGGTGACTGATAAGTTCTCGGCATAAGGTACAATGGATTATTTGTGGATACATTCTTTTGGTTATTTCTCAACATAGTACCCTTGCAAGTTTATGCACGTAGTCCAGCGATCCTGGAGCGTACGGATCCCTTCTTTGTAAAAGTCAGCATCTTGTGCCAGTAGAAAGTGGTCTACAGCATGAATGATGTCATCATCTGAAGCAAATTTGCCACCACTGAGCTCCTTTTTGAGTTTGGTAAACAGGTAATAGTCCGAAGGGATCAAATCTGGGGAATAAGGAGGATGTTCAAGAAGCTGGAAGCCGCATTCATGGATGGCAGCCATTGCTACCGCCAACTTGTGATCTGCAGCATTGTTTTGCTGAAAGACGACTCCTCTCGTCAGTTTCCCTCCACGCTTTTCCTTCAGTTTGACCCGCAGTTGCTCCACAAGATTAGCGTAATAGGCCCTGGTGACTGTTCTGCCCTTTTGAAGATAGTCACACCTTCTGAATCCCAAAAGATGGAAGCCATCATTTTGCCTGCAGACACAACCACCCTTGCTTTCTTTGGAGGTGGAGATCCATGATGTTCCACTGCTTTGACTGTTCTTTGGTTTCTGGTTGAAAATGATGAACCCAAGTCTCGTCCATAGTCACAAATTGCTGAAGAAACTTTTCAGGATCTGCAGAAAAATGGCCAAGATTGTCTCTTGACATATTGAGACGCTGTCGTTTGTGATCAGCTCCAAGAAGTTTCGAGACCCATTGAGCTGAGAGCTTTGTCATTTGAAGATCATTGATCCTGGGAGATGCCCAACTCAGTAGCAATGTACCGCTCAGTTAGTCGTCGATCCTCCATTATCATGTCATGGATTCTGCCGGGGGTTTTATCGGTGGTTACCGTTCTTGGTCTTCCTAGACAGGAATCATCTTCCAGACTCTCCCTTCCATGTTTGAACTGAGCTGCCTATTTCTTCACTGTGCTGTAAGAAGAGGCACTCTCCCTAGAGACCCTACCATATCCTCGTGGATCTCCTTCGATGATAAGCCCTTGATGCAGAGGTAGCGAATGACTGCTCGATGAGAAATTGTATCCATTTTCTCAATTTTTGCCACCACTTACCAATTCTGTAACCTGTTAAATAAACTGGTTGCGTTAATTTCTTGAAACTTGGCGTTTAATCGTACATTAACCTGATCTACAAATGCACTTATATCAACTATGTGTTTCAAGTATTTGTACCTTACGCCGAGAACTTGTCAAGCACCCCTCGTATGTTGCGACGGGAAAGATGCATGCCCTTAAAAATCTTATTTTTGTAGGATGTTCACCTTTTAATTTCTCTCATTGTATCTTTATTATTAGTTAGTAATGATCCAAGGATATTCAAAACTCTCCACCTCTTCCAATTTTTACTGATTGATACATTTTTCAGCTGCCTTGTTTATTTTGTCAGTTGCCATTAATTCAGTTTTCTTCGCATTAAGATAGAGGTTCTTACAGACTGGCATAATTAGTTTTTCCATTCTCATTTGTGTTGTGGACAGTAATACGTTGTAATCAAGCATATCTAATCTCTGGTATTCGCGTAACCTCCATTTTTTATGTCATCGTAATATCTTCTATATCTTCGTCTATATCTTCTCTAACATTATATTTTCAGAATACAAGTTAAATAATTAAGGCGACATAATCTAGATCCCTTGTTTTATGTCAAACCAAGTTGATATTTCGCCATTTATTCTCTCTACTTCCTCTGGTCTAGATACAGCAGTGATATTAATTGTATCATATGTGTTGGAAATACCATTTTCCCCATTATTTCCCAAGGTTTCTGGTGTTGCACACAATCAAATGCCTTTGAATAGTCTATAAAAGATAAATATAGATTCATATAAAACATCTCTTCCACACCTCTGTTCTTTCACAACAAAAAGTAGATGGGGGGAAATGACATAACATCGAATGTTCACACTCAAACGCTGGAAACAAGAAGAAAACATAAGCGAATAGTCTGCACACAGTATATTTTATGTTGTGAAACATTTTTCTCAGTTTATACATTCTTGTATCACAGCTTTATTGCAGTGCTTCGTGTATAGTTATATACTTATACAATATTTATTTTATATTAATAATATTTATATTATTTCCAAAAAAAAAACTGTCAGAAGTGGGATTTGAACCCACGCCCACATTCGTGGACCAGAACGCTCAAACCCATCACAGATGGGAAGGATTGCTCCTTGAGTCTGGCGCCTTAGACCACTCGGCCATCCTGACAAGACGATCGCAGGCTTGATAAATTTCTATTTAAATATATAGAAAATATGATGCGACAAGATTTTCTTCTGTCATATTTTCAATAACTTAATAACTAAAACTTGTTTATATTATATTTTAGTTAACTTTTCTAGTTAGATAAACAGCAGAATATATACATAACACGGAACATAAAAAAATCTCAACATCAACCAAGGGAACTCACTCTAAATATATACAGCTGTTCCTGACGGCAAAAATAACTGAATGGCTGAGTTCAAGCATCTGATGATAGACTGAATAAACCAGTGATTTAGGAGGAATAAACTTCATAGTTGTTGTCACAACGGCATTAAAATGAAAAGTCGATTCAGCACTGTCGATATAGTTGTCATCATCCAGGAACTCAAAAGGTAAGTAGAAGAACGAGTCGATCTGCCGAAGTTTGTCGTTGAGGTTTCTCTTAGTGGCTGGAGAAGACTCAAGAATTAGGCTTTGCAGCAAGCTTCATCATCGTCGGAAATACTTAACTTTTAACACCGTAGAATCATAGCAGCCAGTTATCGAAAAATAAACACTACGTACAAATTTTACTCCTACTAATTTTGTGGCCTTGTTGGATTTTTTGGCAGTGTAAGAAGGTAGTTTGCCATTCCTTTCCGTCTTGGCAGTGACTGTTGCAAGTCGGTGATTGTAGCCATTGTCTCCACAATTGAGATCTTTTGTAGAGTGCAGATCATGACCCGCAATACCTGTTGGCTGCGTCCACTGCTCCATTCACCCTACTGCCATAACTTCAGGTTCACATAACCCTGATCGAGGAGGGGGGGTGTGGAAACAGGTACTCTTATCTTCCCATACCCAAGGGTGTCCCGTAGACTAGTGGAAGGAAGAAAGGGGTCAGAACGCAGTTGAAAGAAGACTAGCAGTTGCACCACAGAAACTAGCATAAATGAAGAGTATGTGGCAAGGTACCAACAAGAAAACAAAAGTTATGTTTACTAAGAGCTTACATATTCCCAGTGGCAATATACAAATGCAAAATATTGACACTTAACATATCACTAGAAAAGAGTAACAACATTTTAAATAAAATTTTACAGAAGGACATGAGAATACCATGGATAGAATGAAAATCAAATAAAGAGATACTAATGGGATTTGATGTTGCAGAAAACTGGCTCGTTAACACCATAATAATTAGAAAGCTGAGGTACTTTGGCCACATTAGTAGCTTGGATAGTAGAAGGCATAATGCCCAGCAAAAGAGAAAAAGGACGACCTCACAGCAGATGGACTCAGGACATCACTGAAGGTCTGAAAGTGTCACTGCAAGATGATCAACTTGCACAAGACCATATTGCATTCAAGGATGCTGTGAGAGGGACAGTGTTCTGGAAAGGACATGTCACAGGAGTGAAATTTCATGACCCTTCTGAACTAGAGAAATTCCCCAATTTCTCCTTATTCTCCAGTTAATCGGAATCCGTGTTCTGATGAGCGCCATGTCACTAGGAGATACCACAGAACCCGAAATTCTGCTTAGCTCTCATTGTAACATTATAAAACATTACTTAAAAACATTATAAAACTATGTCCTCTTAAACATACATGCATGAAAGATAAAAACAAAAACATGATAAACTGAACTTTTACTCCCTCTTCGCACACTTTACAACAGGATACAGAGAGATTTCATAAACAAAAACTAGTCAGGAATTTTAAGATAAAGAACCACATCACTTAAGGTGATGCATGGCAGTAGAAATATGTATACTTCTGAGGTCACATTATTAAAGTATTTTTGAAACAGAAATATGAGGAAAAATATACTTAGATTTTTATTCCTGGAGGTGTATATGCAAAAATGTAATGGTGTCATATGTATGCATAAAGCCACAATATGATGTAGAATTAGACTGGTGATATATGATAACATACAGTAAAATGTTATGCAAGGTGATATCAGAAAGTTCCTGGACTATACTTGCCATGACCATACCATCTGACAAACTTGCACAAGACACTGAAGGCTATTACTCCTAAGCTGCTGAGTCAGTCTGTTACTTCATGTCATGCTGTTCACACTTGTTCAGTTTGTACATGCAGTTTTTGTAATCTAGTGTCAGGGCTGCTAAATGTGAGCAGTGTGTCTGCATTAAATTTTGTGTGAAGCTTAGCAAATCTACTGTCAAGACCCTTGAAATGCTTCTTCAGGCTTTTGGCAAACATGCTTTAGGTTTGCCAGGAGATCTCGTGTAAAAAGCCTGAACATACATTATGTTGCTTTGAAGTTAGTCCCTGGACCCTTTGACAATCAATAAAAGCAGCAACATCTTGACATGTGTCTTGAGTTTCCTGAGATAGTTGACACCCTCCATACTCAGCTGAGCTGGGCCCACATGTGACTTTACCTTGTTCCCAAAATAAAATTGAAGCTGAAGGGAGTGCCACTTTGACACTGTAGGTGAAATCCTAGTGGAATGACAGGTGGTGTTGGACAGTCTTCAGGAAAGAACTTCTGTAGTGCTTTTGAGACGTAGAAGAAGCACTGAGATCACTGTGCACTCTCCTAATGGTACTGTTTTGAAAGCGATGGTGAGAAAATTTAAATAAAGTAAGCATTTACTTTTTTTTTTTTTTTTAAGGACCAGTCTGGGAGCTTTTTGATACCACCACACAAATTTAGAGTAAAGCAGGAAAGAATTCAGGAGAAAATAATTAATGTTTAATATATTATATAGAGGATGCTTGAGTGGTGAAATGGTTAGTGCAATTGTCTCCCATGGAAGAGATTAGCAGTTTAAATCTAACTGGAGACTTCCCAGATCCCAGTGATCCAGCTGTAGAAATGGATACCTAGCTTCTTTGGAGAGTTTGAATCTGACTGGAGGCATCACAGATCCCAGTGATCCAGCTGTAGAAATGGATACCTAGCTTCTTTGGAGCTGGAGAAGGAGAGGTGGCCAGGCATGGTCCCTGATGTGTGCTGGTAGGAAAAGACACTGTATTCTCTATGGTGTCTTTATGGCATGATAGGGCTGCCATTATCATATCTTTTTTTTTTTTTTATGTATACTATAAAGAAATATATAATAAAATAATAAAATATCGGGAAAACAGTATGATTGTTTAGGAGAATGTTATTATGGAATTAGCATTTACTTTATTTGATCATGTGTGGAATGCTTGGACAAGGTTGATTTGCCTTTCACATAAAAGAAATTATGATACTGAACCTGTTATTTCTTCAGTGTGGTGTAGCATTACATTTAAATAGTAGTTTTTTTTTTTATTTAAAAAAAAATATACGTCCTGTCTGTGGATGTATGAATTTGACAGATTTCCTTTATTGAAACTTTTTTTTTTTTGCTGTCTGCTTGTCTTCATTTCATTTACACTGAGATTACCTGATATGTGCTCATTTTTAATGGCTTATATCTCCTTGTCAGGTTCCTGGGGATGAGAGTTATCAGTGTCTATGATATTGATAACAAAACATACCTTATTAGGATAGGAAAGTAAGTATATCTTACATTATTAGTTTATGAAAGAAACTATTTCAGTTACATACGTTATTGGAACAGTTTCTCATACATACATTGTAGAGTAACAAAGTAAGTTTTTTCTGCAGCATACGTTATTAGAGTATGAAAGTAAGTATTTCTGCTTGCCTTATCAGAATAAGAAAGCATATGTGTTGCAAACCTTATTAGAGTAGGAAATTAAGTATAATTGTTCAAGATTCCTTTTTTATCTGTGCCATTTGGACTTTTGCATGTTTTACCACTGAGAACTCTGGCATAGTCTTTGATTTGATTTTTTGTACATGATTTCAGTTTTCAGTATTAGGGTCATGAATTAGATACTCATAATCACTCCACCACTTGTGCCAGTGAATATTGCATAGAATATTCTTCAGTGGTCCTTCACATCAGTCCTTGATGATGAGCCACCAAGTGAGGATGTGTTTTTTGGAACCACAGAAGTTCAAATTGCTCTTGGCATAAACTCTGTAGCAAGGCAACAAGCCAAACCTGGACACACAAAGACAATTATAGTTCACCGTCGCCAGGTAGACATAACTAAGAACCATCAGTGCTGTTCATATGAAGTTCACAACTCACAGTGGTGCCATAGCACTCAACTCAGTCACTTGGTACACAGAACTGGCCTCCATCTTGGAAGCAGTGACAACACTGTTGCTCATTTGACACATCCATGTGTTCCTGTCTGCACCACAGTCGGTCAAATTGCAGCGAGCCACTACAGGGGGCAGGCACTTTCAAATGGCATCACAGAAATCCAGTTACACATCAGTTATCTTAGCAGTTGGAGTGTCACTTGTGAGAGCGTGAAACTGTCAGATGAGACCTACCACCATTGCTGAATGGAAAGCCAATTTTTATATGAATGCTTAGTTACTTTTTAATGTACTGACATGCAAATGTTCAGGATACTTTGCTCTACAGTTAGAAATTCTCTTATTTCAGAGACAATTTCTTTAGCAAAATGTGTCAGGTGCTCATTTCTACAGTTTTTTTCCAAAGTGAAGGGAACTCCAGTCAAACTGCCAGCACACTGCAGTTCACACAGGTGAAATGGGTACCTGACATTATTGTTAGGGAGCAAAGAGTGAATATCTGAGAGTGGATGTCTTGTAGGAAGGAGCTGCATCTTTGAAAAAAGTGGAAGAGGTACCACTTTGCTTCTCTGTGATCATGCAGTGAGACAGAGCCAAAGTTACAAATAAAATAACCAGTTTAGAGTAGATAAATGTGATATTTTGGACTTTATTTTTTTAAATATTTATTGATGAAGTTGTGTTTCATTTGAGCTGGACATAAACTTAACTTGTTATATTCAGACCTTAGTTAGTTCTGAACTAACAAAAATGTACTTGCTGGTTTTATGTTTAGCCCTTCAGTTTAAAGACAAGCTAAAGCTGTCTTACTTGTTTTTATTTACTGTTTCTTAATTGTTTTTTTATTAACTGTTTCTTAGTTGTTTTTCATTAACCATTTCTTAGTTATTTTTTTTTAACTTTGTTTTAATTAGCTGCTTCTTAGTTTGTTTTTATTAACTATTTTTTAGTTGTTTCTTAATAACCGTTTCTTAATTCTTTTTTATTAACTGTTTCTTAGTTCTTTTTTATTAACTGTTTCCTGTTTCTTAGTTGTTTTTTTGTTAAATGTTTCTTAGTTCTGTTTTATTAACTGTTTCCTGTTTCTTAGTTGTTTTTATTATTTTGTCTTAGTTGTTTTTTATTAACTGTTTCTTAGTTTGGTTTTTTACTCCCTGAAAATGCAAGCAAGATGTTCTTAACTTTTGCTGCCATGAAGATGCTGGAGCACAGGCATCATGTAGAACTGGAAGTGGATTATGGTGGCTTACTTAAAGACCTAGAGTGTACCCAAAATGTTAGCTTCTTGGCAAGCTCCACTACCATGAAATCCAGCCCTGTTAGCTAGGCTGAACCTGTCACTGCAAGGACCAACAGAGAGATGGGGGGGGGGGGTCTTTTGTCAGCTCTGTATCTGTAGCCACAGTTTTTTTATAAATAGGAAACTACGAGGCTTTGGTATGGTAAAGTAAGAGAACAAATTTTGTAGGATTAGACCTCAGAAAAATCGTAGACAAAGCACTTTAGTGAGATGTGAGAGAAAGAAAAATCACAAGAGAATTACCTGGGATTTGAACATGGACTCCGATGGGATGAGCAGCCTAAATAACAGTTTGGGTGCTAGTTGGCTAAGTCAGTAGTACGCTGTTATCTCGTGGCTAGACAGCTGCTTATCCTACCGGAGTCCATGTTCGAATCCCAGATAGTTCTCTTGTGATTTTTCTTTCTCTCACGTCTCACTAAAGTGCTTTGTCTACAGTTTTTTTAGGTCTAATCCTACAAAATTTATTCTCTTACTTTACTATATCTGTAGCCCAGCTTTGCTTCCAGCTATCTTTTTTTTTTCTTGTATTTTCCAACCAATATAATGTTAAGTGAATGTTTCATATAAGGTAATGCTATGCCACCACCATAAAGATACAGTACTAAGTTTTATACATAATAATCTGACAGGCCTGATGAAAAGACTGTTATCCTTTTGGAATCTGGAATTAGACTGCACAGCACAGAGTTTGACTGGCCTAAAAATCCTGCACCATCTGGGTTTTCCATGAAGGTATGACACACTGTAAATTATGTGTAATTCAGCTGTTGAGCTGCTTTTGTTGTGTTACTTTAATTTTGATCATGCATGGAATGCTTGGGCAAAGTTGCTTTGCTTTTCACATAAAAGAAATTGTGATACTGAAGCTGTTGTGATAACAATGTGTGGTGATGCATTGAATTTAAATTGTAATAAAGGTAGACAGAGGTGTATGGTTCAGTTTTACAAAATGTCAGAGGGAATGAGGAAAGTGAGAAAAAATACAAATGGCAGAAAGTAAGATGAAAATGTATAAATGAAAAACATATAACATCCAATATTTTAGCATCAGCCTTTTTCAAAGATTGCATACAAGAACAACACGCCACATAAATAAAAAGAAGAAAAATGAAAAAATTAGCTTTGTGGCATTCTCCTAGTACAGAATACAACAAATGTGCCCTAAAGACAGGGAAAATGGGAGCAATGAATGGCTGGGATGTGACAAAGAAAAACAGCTTCGGCAATTCAGATGTTAGCAGCGAGTAGGTGGAGTGGAGGCAGGAAAGACATCAGGAAGCTATAAATACATTATAGCTGCTAGAGAAGAAGGGGAGGGCTGAGGGGATAAAACTAAAACTTAATGAATGAAAAACTGCAGCAAAATGAGTCGGGGCTAAGGCAAGAAAGTAGAGCATGAACATCAGAAATTCGGTGAAAATCTAAATCTAAAGAAGTTTAAAGGAAGCTGAATTTATTTTTAATTCCAGCTGGGTGAGGACAGCCAGCCTGGAAAATAAGGCACTTTTCTGGAGCTTTTCCTAGATCATTCATAAGAAGAACAGGAGTAGATTGCACTAACAGAAATGTCTCGTTTTCCCCTGTGGTTTCTTTGACAGAAGTGTTTTGCCACAGGTGTCCGTGTCCTCTTGGAAATGTCGTTAAGGTGTTGACAAAAACAATCTCAAGTGGAAACTGGTCTCTCATATATATTTCATATCACAAAGTTTGCACATAATGGCATAAACAACACTGCTTGAAATGCAGGTGAAGCCCTCCTGAGCTGATAATAAAAAGGAAAGGAAACCTGGCTAGCCTCAACAACAAATGGGGAAGTGTTACATCTATGATGACCGCAGCATCTGGTACCATAAAAGATCATGTCCTCTTTCTTAAGGCGACTTCCAACTAATAGGTCCCTGAGGTTCTTGTCCCATCTGTAGGCCACCAATGGGTATCCCCAAAGATTCTCGTGTATCTAGCTCAGTCTGGAGGAGATGGAGATGTGAAACAGTATGTTAATAACTGCCAAACTATGGGGTGATGCGTGAGTACCAGTTTAACTCTGTCCGAGCCACAGGGCAGTTTAGGAATGAGTGCTTGTTGTTGCGATATATGGCTGATGAGGTTCCAGGATGAAGTGAGAACATGTTCTGGATAACTGCGTCGGTGGAAGAAATCTAACATTCTGTGAGCTTGATTATGGAAATCAGCATCCTCTGTACATAAACGTCGCAACCTAAGAAGCTGGGAAAAAGGAATAGAATCCTTACACAAACTGGTGTGGGAGGAAGAGTACAAGAGATTGCTGTGAGTCCGTAGGTTTATAGTGGACAGAAGTGATAAGTCCAGAAAGACTGATAATGACAGCAATGTCAAGAAAGTTTACAGAATTTATAGAGACATGCGAGGTGAAAGAAATAACAGGATTTAATTTCTTAATAAAACTGATGAAGTTGTTACGGTCTTCCTCTGGCATTGATGTGACCCTGATGCCATCATGTGTGTAGCATCTATAGAAGGCTGGAAAAGGAATTCTATAGGATTCCAAAGCCTTGTGTTCGAAATGACCCATGAACAGACATGCATAACTAGGGTCCATTTTTGTGCCTGTGGCCAGGCCACTAGTCTGGTCGAAGTACAGGCCATTGAATTCAAACAAGTTGAGTTTGAGGACAGGTCGTGTAAGGCACAAAATAGTAGACGCAGGAATAGAGGGATGGTGTCCTTTATTCAGAAAGAACACGACAGCCTGAAGTCCCTGATCATGAGGGATGGATGTGTACAAGGACACTACATCAAGAGTGAAGATACAGTAAGTGTGACAAGGCAGGAGTGTAAAGGTCTCAAAAGCAGAGAGAGCGCGATTCATGTCCTTCAGATAAGTAGGCAGACTAGTAACAAGAGGTTGAAAGATACTATCCGGAAAGTCAGAGATTTGTTCTGTAGGGCAGGAACAAGCTGAAACTATGGGCCTCCCTGTGTTGCCTGGTTTTTTAATTTTAGGCAGTAGATAAAAGGAAGAAGTGGAGAGTTTTGAATATCTTGGATCACCGCTAACTAATAATGGAGATACAATGAGGGAAATTAACAGGAGGACATCTATTGCTCTTCAAAAAGTAAAACAAATAAAGAATCTGTGGAGAGGAGCAGACAGAACAACAAAAATAAGATTTTTAAGGGCATGCATCTTTCCCATCGCAACATATGCCTGTGAGACCTGGACACTTAACAAAACAGGTGAGAAACACATAAATGCCTTTGAATGTAAATGCTACAGAAGAGTTCTCCAAATATCGTGGACACAAAAAAGAACAAATATATCTATACTACAAGAGCTTAATATTGAAGAAGGCTGGCTAGTAAAGAGGATTAAAAAAACTTAAATATTTTGGACACATTAAAGGTCATGATAATTTAGAGAAGACCATATTAGAAGGATATATAATGGGAAAAAGAAAAAGAGGAAGACCAAAACGAAGATGGCTGCAAGAAATCGTTGACAATCTGCAAATGGACACAGCAGCAGCAGGCCATCTTGCTCACAACCGAGAGGCCTACAGGAGTGCTGTTTGGGAGGCAAAGTTCCGCAAAGGACATGCAAATGAATGAATGAGATAAAAGGATGGCTTCCCTAAACAGCTGTCATGGATGTGTAGGTGAGTAGCAGTGGGAGAAAGACCAGTCTCATAGATGAGTTTGTGTCATGAACTTGTTTGTGTCATGAACTTGGTGATTGTTGACCAGACGTTGAGAGATCTTGAGGGTGAGAGGCATAAAATTTTGAGTTGTTCATCTGGCTTGTGGCCTGAATGTATAATTCTTTATTCCAGCAAACAATGGCCCCTCCCTTGTCTGCATTCTTGGTCATAATATCTTGTCTACGCCGGAGTTGTGAAAGTGTGCTGTGCTCCCTATGAATAAGGTTAGAGTGTCATACACAGAGAAGGTGAAGCTTGTAGATTTCATGAAGTGTAGAGGTCCAGTAAACAAGATGCTTCTGCAGATGATATCCAGCAGGATGGTTGCTTTGAGAAGCGAGAGAAAGGGTCATCATCAGAAACAGATTGAGATGATGAAGGTTGAGCCACATTTTGGAAATGGAATTTCAGGTGTAGTCTATAATGGAAACAGTGGACATCCTGAAGGAGTGAACTGGTTGACAGATGGACTGAGGGGAACAAATTGTAAATCTTTACCCAAGACAGACAATTCATCAGTTGATAGTGGAAGATCAGAAGGGATGCAGACCATCTTAGTGGGGGCAGAGACGATTTGTGGATCAGGGAGAGGCTGGAGTGGGACGGACAGCAGAAAGTTTCTGTTTTTTTTTTTTTTAGGGTAGAAACTTGCACGTAGAGTCACCTGTTCATGGAGTGAATAATCTCTCAGATCAGGCTATAAATGAGGTAATTATCATATGTGGTTTGGTGGAGCCGGACAGAAAGTTGAGTGATCCTTAAGTTTGGACCTCTGTTTTTGACATTTAATACTGTGTTTTTGGTTTCATTTCATGTTCATGGTAAAAGCTGAGGAAACATTTGAAGAATCGTCGCTTAGAAAATGTGTCCCAGCTGGGAATTGACAGAATTGTGGACCTCCAGTTTGGTTCTGGTGAAGCTGCGTATCACATCATATTAGAACTTTATGACAGAGTAAGTTCCTGCATTTTTTTTTTTCAAGATATTTCTTTATGTCAGAGTGTGATTCTGTGTTTTTTCTAGCACCATCTACATTTAAGACTGTTTCTTGTTCTGCCTTCAGAGTTCTTTCATTCATATCTAGGGTGTTTTGTTTATGGGTTAGAAAATATTGAAAGGTTGAGTTTTTAAACATCTTGATAATCCTTATGTTAAAAAGTTTGACAGGTCTCACATTAGCAGGACTGACAACTCAACAAGTTATAAAAAAATTTGACAGCGTGCATGTTAGAAAAATTGACAGTTCAGAGAGTTAGAAAATCTTGACAACTAACATGCATTAGAATCTTGTCATTTTGTGAGTTGCATGTGAAGCCCAGGCAGTTACTAAAGAGATATGACAATATCTGGAAGCCATGGAAATGTGGTTTCATAGAAGAATGTTAAGGACACCATGAATGGCAAGAAAATAGATGAAGAAATTTTGAGACTGATTCAAGAAGACAAATAATTAAAGGGGAAAAAGAGGCCGAGGTAGATAAAAGAGAAAACCCTGGATGGATTGCCAAGATGGTGTGGAAAGAGAACACCAGAACAAATCACTGAGGCAACACAAAAGAGAGAGTTGTGAAGAGTTATGACCGCCAACACCAGTAGACACGGCTCTTGCTAGATAGGTAGGTAGATGCTCAAACAGCATGCCAGCTGCAACACTAACAAGATATTTGATTCTCATATCTTGCAGGGAAACATGGTACTGACTGACCATGAGTTCACCATCTTGACACTGCTTCGACCACGGACAGACACTACACAGGATGTGAAGTTTGCAGTCAGGGAGAAATACCCTGTTCAGCATGGCAAAACTCACCAGCCTCCAACAAGGGAACAGTTAGTATATAAATAGCATGTGCTGACATTATGCTTAAAGAACATAATATTTGCTGATGTGTTTGCTATGTATGCTTCATGTACATAACATTTGCTGATGTATTTGTTATGCCTCATGAATATAACATTAACTCATGTATTTATTATACTTTATGGCAAAATCTGATAACTCATCAGGGTGAAATGACTGAGAAGCCAGGGTTTTGCAGTTCCACTTTGAGCATCAGCTCATAGTCTCCAAGTCCTGAGACAGTACATTTTTTTTAAAAAGTCAACAATTTTTGTTCCTGCCCATCTTGAGCTATCAGTTCATTTGTTTAATACAGTTACATGCAAAATATACTTTGGTGTGGCTCATCTTTGCAAGAAGATGTTAAGATTTAAGATTAAATTTCACTGACAGATGTTTTGTTGATCAGTTCTTACAAGTGAACAGCAGGAGCACAGTGACTGCACAATTATGACCAACTGTCTTTAGTTTATTTTTCTGCTATCGTCATTTAGATGAATCAGAAGGATAATGAATTAGTGAGTGCCACTGGAAGCTAGTCTTGTCTTGTCTTGTCTCATTCCTCATATACCTTTCAGCACTGAGGGGCAAATAGATAGTTTTTTTATATGGCACAGCAGTTTGCTTCATATAATGGGATAGTTAAGGTTTCTCTAATTTCCTCCCTTCACCACTGAAGTCAGTTGATTGTTTTCGTTGAAACATTCTGTTATAGGGATATCTCTGTTCTTCTTTGTATATTGATGTTATTATAAGTCATATATTTTCATTTGTTCCGCTAGGATTTTTCAGCTCATGCAAACTGCCAAGGAAGGTGATGTCTTGAAGAAGTTGCTAATACCAAACTTAGGTAAAAATTGAGAACTTATTGGTTGTCATTTTCAGTTGAACCATTCTTAAGATCATTTCATCTTACAAGTGATTTGTTTCTTTGTTTTTATTACTTACTTAGCCACACAGTTTAAGTGATAAAGTAAGAGAACACAGTTTTGTAGGATTAGACCTAGAAAAAATCATAGACAAAGCACTTTATTGAGATGTGAGAGAAATAAAAATCACAAGAGAATTACCTGAGATTCGAACACGGACTCCGGTAGGACGAGCAGCCGTCTAGCCACGAGAGAACAGCGTACTATCGACTTAGTCAGTTAGCACCCCCAAAAAAAGGTGTTTTATTGACATGGTCTTTAGTAATGGTTCAGTAGACATAAGGGATCGTAACACCAGGAAAGAAACGAAGTCGTGACACAGAAATTCTGTAGCTTAGATTCAGTTTCTCTAGCAGGTACCAACTTTTTAGCTAGATATACACACGTTTAAGTGATAGTGGTATTAAGTTACATTTGATTAATTCAGACTGTTATTTATGATGTAAAAAAAAGTGAAAAAAAAAAAATTTCAATATTGAAAAATAATGAGAATATGTACAAATGGACAACAGCGCTTTGCCACATTAAAGAGTGAAGATGGATTGACATATCTAGTTCAAATATAAAGGCAGCCATTCACCATTAGTACACTTTTAGCATCTCTCTCTCTCTGAACCTTAAGTGCCCAGGGCACATGGGGCTTCCGCAAGGGTTTTCCACAAATGCCTGTCTTTCGCCTTTTTTTCTGCTCTTGCCCAGGTGAGCCCTCTATTGCTCAACATCCTTTCTGTTGTTCTTCTCCATGTCTCTTTTGGTCTACCCTTACTTCTGCTCCCCTGTGGTGTCCATCTTAGTGCTATTTTTGGTAGTGAGTTGTCAGTCATTCGGAGCACATGTCCCAACCATCGCCAGCGTCTTTCCTCAATAATTGTTGTCAGTGGTTTCATCTGCATTTCTGCCAATAAGATGTTATTTCTTATGGTGTTTGGCCAAAATATTTTTTTAATTCTACGTAAACATTTAGTCTGGAAAGAATTCAACTTGTTTTCTATGGTTTTGGTGATTTTCCAGCATTCACTTCCATAGAGTAGTACACTTAGAACATTACTCTTAAATATCCTGATTTTCATATTTATGCTTAGTTTATTTGATTTCCATATATTCTGTAGCATTGCAAAAGCCTGGTTTGCTTTAGTAAGTCTGCTGTTGATGTCCTCTGTGCTGTCTCCATTTTCTACTACTCTGCTGCCAAGGTATACAAATTCGTTGACCTCCTCCACTAACTTGTTATCTACTCTGAGTACATTTCTGTTGTTCACATTTTGCTTCATTAACTTTGTCTTTCCTACGTTGATCTTTAGTCCTATGTTGTTTGCATTCTGGGTTATCACTTTTAGCATAGAGGACGGATTTTCAGACATTTTAGCGGACTAATTTTATTTGCACATGCAAGAGTAATAGGCAAGCCATTACAGTTAGTCCTTGCTTTCTTATGGGGTTCTGTTCTGATGGCCTTATTGGAAAGTGAAATGGATGTAAAGTGAATTTCTTAGATATGAGTATTAAGGTTTAATAACTCACTATGTTTGTCATCATTAATCAGTTCACATTCAGCATTTGCTATTTTTGTTTTTTTTTTAATTTTGCCTTTTATAAATACTAGATTATGGTCCAGCCATTATTGACCATGCTTTGCTGGGAGCTGGATTTCCAGAAAATGTCAGATTTAGGAAAGGTTTCTGTTTAGAAACAGGTGAGAGCAGAATTTTTCATTTATCTTTTCATTAATTATATAAGGACCTTTCATTTTATATATAACAATATTAATGTGAAGCATATCCTCTCAGCTGCTTGACTGCCAGTAGAATTATAGCCTGCTTTTTAGACAATTTAATACATTTTTTTTTTCACACTGTTGGACAAATGTCTTTCTGTTGGAAGGTGAGAAATGGCGGGAGTGTGCTTTACTTGGTGACAACTTAAATTGTATATCTTATCCACCCAGCTTGATGGACTGTGTAGTTTAAGTTTCTTATTTTGTAATTCTCTGTTCTCCATTTGTAGAATGTAATCTCATTTCTACAGCCATAGCTTTTGTTATTTTAATGAAATAATATTTATTGAATATTTTAAATGAATTTTATTCAGTATGCATTGAGTGAAATAATAATTTATAAATAATAAAAGGCACGTTTGAGATGACAGAGTGTTTCAAATTCATTATGATTTGTAAATATAATGTTCATGTTTATATGGTTAAAGAGTCTATATTCATTCATTCATTCATTTGCATGTCCCTTGCGGAACTTTGCCTCTCTAACAGCTCTCCTGTAAGCCTCTCGGTTGTGAGCAAGATGGCCTGCTGCTGATGCATCCATTTGCAGATCATCAACGATGTCTTGCAGCCATCTTCGTCTTGGTCTTCCTCTCTTTCTTTTTCCCATTATGTACCCTTCCAATACGGTCTTCTCTAGATTATCATGATGTTTAATGTGTCCAAAATATTTAAGTTTTCTCTCTTTAATCCTCTTTACTAGCCAGCCTTCTTCAATATTAAGCTCTTGTAGTATAGATATATTTGTTCTTTTTTGTGTCCACGATATTTGAAGAACTCTTCTGTAGCATTTACATTCAAAGGCATTTATGTGTTTCTCAGCTGTTTTGTTAAGTGTCCAGGTCCCACAGGCATATGTTGTGATGGGAAAGATGCGTGCCCTTAAAAATCTTATTTTTGTGATTCTGCCTGCTCCTCTCCACAGATTCTTTATTTGTTTTACTTTCTGAAGAGCGATAGATGTCCTCCTTTTAATTTCCCTCATTGTATCTCAAAGTGTCTATATGTAGCCTGAAATGCTTACCAAGTGATTCTGATATGTAAACCACTAACACTCTTTTTTGACTCATAGATGAAATTGGCATTAAAAGTGGCATATTTCATGTTAGAAGGTTTTAAAATAGGTATACTTCAGATGTTGTGAATTATCATTTTACTATTTAGTTTCCCCTGTGACTGAATACTGATGTTAGATTTGCACAAAATGTCACAGTGTAAAACTCTCAGAAAACAAAAAGAGGTTGGGGTGGCACAAAGCTGAAATATAACTTTCTTTTGTTTGCCATTGCAGACTTTGATAAGCTGATGAACGCCATCGAAGAAGCAGAGGGCATGCTGAAGAAGTTCATGACAGAACCAAGCAAGGCATGATTAACGTTGCTGAATGTTTTTAACTTATGATATGCTATCATTTAATAATACACTGGTTATTCCTCTTTTAGTATTTATAGTTAAAGATTTTTGTAGAAATATTGTATTTCATTTTAAAGCTATTTATAAAGAGATAGATAGAGAATTGGAAAATCAGACACACGTGCTTATGAGTACTGTAGTTTTCAGAGAAATTGCAAATGTCTTTGCTTCTTTATCAACAGGGGTACATCATAAAGAAGAAGGATAAGAAGCCCAATCCGCAGCCAGGAGAAGAGGAAGAAATTTGGTTGTAAGTTCTGGTGTGTTGTATTTTTTGTATAATTGTCCCCTCAGGCTTGGATAGTAAGTAAATGGTCTTCTTTTATGGGGATGTTTGGACACGTAAGTCTTAATGCTATTTGAGTGCCAATTTGTAGTGACTATTGAACTGGTTGGTCTGTATACATTAATGCTTATATTACATTTGGAAGCAGAGTAATAAGGAGAGTAGAATCAAAAGCGAGGAAGATTGCAGGAAAATACCTGTCAGAGTTGGACCATTGAAGAAAGAGCAGGTATTTGTATAGTGTCTATGCTTGTCACTGAGGAGAGTAGAAGCACTGTGTAATTGGTGAATGTTGAAGAGTGACCAGAAGATGTGGAGACAATAATCTAGGAGCTATGAGGACAATGGGAGCAGAGACACTGTTGACAATCAGTGACCCATAACTGACATTGCCAGTGTCAAGACTGGCAAACCATAACTGACAAAGACCCTGTCCCACTTCTCCATTGGTACACCTAGTAACAGGTCTAACCAGGCTAAAAGGGGAGGGATTGCTTTAATCTCCATGGTGGTGGAGTCTGCTAAAGAAGCATTGCACACTCCATCTGTGTAACTCCACTCAGGATTGAAAAAATAGCCACCATAACCCACTCCCAGGCTGACATGATGTGCCTCAATACTTTTACCACATCAGATATAAAGAGCACCAGCTCACAGCTCCATGGAGATTGAAGAAGATGATAAGGACACTGTAAATCTCATACGTTTCACAGTTTATTTTGTATAATATATAATGGTCAGAGGATGAGAGTGGCCAGATTAGTAGTTACAAAGTTTCTCAGGCTGAAGGCAGTGGGCTAACCTAGCTGTAAAAGCTGGCATTCAGCATAAAGAATTGGGGAAATCTGGCCCCAAAGACAGAGGATATCTGCATGCAGGATGAAATAGACAGGTTTACATTTTACAAACAGCTATCTAGTGAAGGAGGGGAAAATAAGAAATGTGAACATATCTGTTGAGATGCTACAGAATGGCAGTCTTGGCAGGGAGTGACATGCTCCTTGGGGTGATGGATCTTGTCTAGAAGCCTTGGTGTTAATTCCCTCTGGAAAGTATGAAACTTGTAGCTTTTCTGTTATCCAGTTTGATGTTTTTCAGACATTGTATGTCAAAAATATAAAGTGTTCAGTAACATATAGGTCATATGGTAAACTATTTTGGAATGCATTATATATGTATATTGCTATTTGAGACTCAAATCTGATAGCATTTCTCACTTTAAATATTAAACATATTTAAGACCTCAATGTAAATTTAACTCATCAGTGAAAGATTTTTTATTTTGGCTTGGTAGTAAGAGATGTAGCAAATCCATTTAGTAATAGATGCAAGAGGGATAATGATTTTTGCATTTTATATATAATAATGTTCAGTATACACCTTAATATTTCTAACAGGTATGAAGAGTTTCATCCTTACCTGTATCGGCAGCACAGTAAAATGTCATATTCTGAATTTGAGAGGTTTGACCTGGCTATAGATGAGTTCTTCTCAAAGATTGAGAGCCAGCGCCTGGACCTAAAGACCATTCAGCAGGTTGGTGCTTTTGATGGACCATGCATTCTTTCTATAAAAATGATAATACTAATACTGTATGATTATCTTATTTCTCCTGTGAACCACTGTTATGTAAAACTGCATATTATAGTCTGTTGTTTTTCAAATGACCAAAAAAAAAAAAAAAGAAAAAAAAACGAAGACAAATGGAAAAATATATGAATGAGATAACCAGGTGTTGTCATCACTGCAAGTCCGTTTGTGCTCCAGCCTCCAGTGAAAGAGGATCTCAGCATAGTTCATGTGTTCATATCAGCAACAGCCCTGGTGAGTGGGAGGTGATGGGCAGGGTTTGATCCTATAACCTAAGTCCAAGGTGATGGGCAGGGTTTGATCCCATAACCTAAGTCCAAGGTGATGGGCAGGGTTTGATCCCATAACCTAAGTCCAAGGTGATGGGCAGGGTTTGATCCCATAACCTAAGTCCAAGGTGATGGGCAGGGTTTGATCCCATAACCTAAGTCCAAGGTGATGGGCAGGGTTTGATCCCATAACATAAGTCCAAGGTGATGGGCAGGGTTTGATCCCATAACATAAGTCCAAGACTGACTTTTGTGTGTGTGCGTGGCCCTGCTGCCGTGCAGCTTAGAAAGAGCATTGATTTATCACTTGAAAATTGATTTGTAAGTCTTTCATCCCATAAGTGGACAAAGTCTTATTGATTCAGTCAGTCCTGCCTTCCATAATATGATTAGAAATGCTAATGACTATACAAAATGGAGAATCATGCTCACAGATGCCAGTCAAGCATTATACATAACGAGTAAAAGAATTAAGTCATTTATTTACCCAAAATAGGACAAGTATTCCGGCAGTATCATGTACCAGAAGTTCTTAGCCCACCATGTTGTAAAGTAAGATAGTAGCAATAAAATTGAAGAAAACTGTTTTGTGATGTAGAGTAAGATAATGTAACTATTTTTTTTTTTGTTTTTTTGGTTATAATTTAGAGTTTAAAAAAAAAAAAGCCTGGAAAAATCTATGTGAAAGAATGATCTTCTTTCTCAGGACACATCATCCCGGGTTTAGAAATAGCCAAAGAGGGCTAATGTTTGCTCTATTAAAATTGGCATATTTCACATCAGGTTTTGAAGTAGGTAGACTTTAGATGTGAAACTTGGAGCATCACTTTACTGACTAGCTTCACCTTTGACTGATTACCAATGTTGAATTTGTATAATTGAGCTTCTTCTTCTTCTTCTTCTTCGTTCACTTCTACCACCAAAAACCGCACTGTGAACCTACTGAATTCACGCCTGTGGTCCTCGTTAGGTCCTGTGGTCCCCTGTGTGGTCCAAAATAGACCATACGAGATCCACAAGAGGACCACAAGGGGTTCAGAGTATCACAGTGCTTTAGCCTGTATTCTTGGTGGGTCTCGGAAGCGGGATTGCGTGACACCGTGGTTTTCATTGCACCAGTTTAGTCTAGAGTTGGACTTTCTCACCGGAAGACCTTAACGTGTTTAGGATATCAGTGCATCCCCGCTGGGTGAGAGGCGGTAGCCCACCCAGGCCAGAGTTGGACTTTCTCACCGGAAAACCTCGACGTGTTTTGAGATACCCGTGTATCACCACCGGGTGAGAGGTGGTTGCCCATCCAGTCCAGGGTTGGACTTTCTCACCGGAAAACCTCAGCGTGATTAGGATACGCAAACATCCCCGCCGGGTGAGAGGTGGTTGCCTATCTAGACTTCCCTGGTCCAGTGTCTCCGACTTCAGCATTTTGCGGTCGTGGCCGCTACCCTTCCTAGTTGTGACCAGGATGGAGCTTTTTTCCAGGAGGACGAATCCTCCCCACTAGTGACTTCTACCCCTGGATTGAGCCGGTTTAGGCATTATCCCAGTATGGGCGTGTTTGGGACGGGACCGACCTCTAGGGCAGAGGTACTGTGACATGCATAGCCTTCAAGATTCACCCCTGGTATGAGCCGGTTTAGGCAAAATTCACCAGTATGGGTGTTTATCAGGCGTTACCGACCTCTAGAGCGGAGGTGGCATGACATGTCTAGCCATCAAGTTCCACCCCTGGTGTGTGCCGGTTTAGGCATATTTCACCAGTGTAGGTGTATTTCGGACGTGGGCGGCCTCTAGAGCAGAGATGCCGTGGTATAGCTCTCGTAGCGATACTACTGGACATACCGGTTAAACTTCACTTTCCACCACCTTTTCCCATCGGCGCCGCACAGCAACCTTTATTTCTTTTCCACATTTCTTCCTTGACCGGGAGGAGCTTCACTCCACGCGCGGCATTTGAAGAGTCTCGCCAGCAGTGTCTTAACCTCTGGGACAAGCCGCTTCATGCATTTCACCCGATATGACTGCACTCAGGACGTGGCCGACCTCCAGACCAGAGGTGCCGTGATTTGACTGTTTGCTTCGCTTTATCCTTTCTACCACCTTTTCCGCAGTGATGCTGCGCGGCAACCTCATTTGCAAATTTCTTCATTGGCCGGGAGGAGCACCGCTCCACGCACGGCAGCTGAAGATCTCGCCAACAGCGCACCCACAAACAACACACGTTACATACTGCAGACCCGATACTCTTTGCGAGAGATGGGCCAATTTCGAGACCATCGGTTGACAAAACCGTACTACATCGTTATCACGAACCTGGCTGGCTAGCCGTTTACATGCTTCGCTCGACGGACAAACCACTTGCTTCTGCATCGAAACACCTTAACTCTCGCTGTCCGGGAAGGGAGCGAAAGCCTGTCTCCCCACGCACGGAACTCGAGAGCGCTTTTTTGCCAAAAGAACGGTCAGCCTGCGCAACAGCAACTGCCCGCGCTGTGCAGGTCGGCGCAGCTCTGCGCGGCTGACTATAATTGAGCATTAATCTGTGGTGCCAGATAGATTGTTTAAATTTAAAATAAGACACGGATAAATTAATCTAACAAAACAATAACTAATATAACTTCTTACCTTTCAGCTGACAGTTGAGTATTATTAACGAGATTATAATCTTTTGTTCTGTACAATGTTAGTATTCTCTCAGTTATTGTTTTTTCTGTCTCCTTGACAGTGGCAAGAGAGAAAGCTGCTCTGTATTTCTGTTGTGTATTTTGTCCCTCTCACATGTGTGATCCATTTTCTTTTTTCAGCCTGTAGGCATATTTTCCCAGGATATTTTGATGAATATCTTCCTCAAATTCCTGTATTTAGTGACATTTGTGAATCAGCAAAAATAATTTGTTTTTTTTTTTATTTTTCAGGAGAAGTCAGCTCTAAAAAAATTAGAACATATGAAGAAAGATAATGAAAAACGAATAGAAGGTTTACAGAAGGAGCAGGTATGATATAGTTGTTTTGTATTTACAGTATTACAGTAAACTGTTAGAGTCACATACACATCTTATTGTATCCACAGTGGAAGCTGGCTATTTCGAATTCCTGGCTAGCTCTGTTTGTCTTGATGTTACATATGTTGGCAAGCTGTCATTTGTTAGATTTAGTGTTGTCCACCCTTTTGTTTGCCATGTTACCTCATTTGGGCAAGCTGTCACTTGTCAGTGTGGATATTGACCACCCATTCTATCATCATCCTTTTTCTCCTTTAAGATGAACGTTTAGGCTCATCATATATCACAAGAGGTCCTGGTGCAATTTAGAACTAAAAAAAAAAAAATTTATCTTTTTTATCAGTTTATATTTGGTGCCCTGGTTAGCTGAGTGGTTAGGCATTTGGTTTACTAATTCGGTGGTACCGGGTTCAAGTCCCAGCAGTGGGGATTTTTTTTTTCTGGTAAACACCAAAAAGGCCCCGGGGTCCACCCAGCCTCTAAAAATGGGTACCAGAGAAATCTCTGAAGGTAAAGCAGCCAGATGTGATACTGACTACATCACACTTTATGTGCAAAAAAAAAAAGGTGAAGGTAATTCTGTCATGCCCTTGGCACATAGAGATTGTGTTAGTGTCCATATTTTCCTTGACCTGTCACCACGCTAGTGGGTGATATGGTCAGTATCACACCTTACTGCCTTTCATTCCCCAACTCCAAAAGGAGTGTGTACCCATTTCTACAGATACAGGCCTAACACCATATTCCCCAGTATGCCTTAATGGCATGTAAATGGGAACTTTACTTTACCTTTATCAGTTTATTTAACTCTTCCCGAGCGTATTGGCGCTATCCTGCCGCTTCCGCTTTCAATGCTGAGAGCGTATTGTCAGGATTGTTTGTTTCGTTAAAACAAGCGGTGTAACATTTAGATTGTACATATTTCGTCCGCGATTCCGGTGACACTTTCAAAATGGCGAATGCGTGCCTAGTTACGAGCGATGCCGAGCGAGAACAAGGACACGAAGCATGGAAATTTTTCAATTTTTGACGACGTAGATAGGGGTATGGACATAGCCTATGGCCACCCCGCTGCTCTTGAGTGTTTTCTAAGTAGATTTAGACATATTTAGACTACTAGAGAAGTAGTTAGGAGGTTATTTCAGACATTCATTCAGCGAAAATGCCATACGGAGTCACACTACGAGATCGATAAGTAGATCTACACATCTTAGATGGTAAATAGAGGTAAGAAGCGCGAATCTAGACCTAGCCGATGGTGAGCTGGCCACAACCAGTGTCTAAAAACATCACATTACTTCTTTTTTCCTAAAAAACTCTGCATTTATGAAATTTTCATTCATTTAGCTACACTTTGACACATATTATGTATACGGAAGTAAATGGAAATACTGTTTTCCATCCCATTTTACAACTAGACCCCCTTACAGACAAGACCCGCGTTTTACTCCCGCACGCAACGACACGTCCGTGTTTCTTCCTCCAGCACGGAAAGAGTTAATGAAGTGTAGTGTTAGCATAGATATACTATATGTTTTGTGTGAACACATGCAAGCATAAACATACTAGATTGTTTATTTAATGAAGATCTCAGTAATTTTATAAGCATCATTTCATTAGTCTGAGAACACATATCCATTCTAAGATTTTACTGTAATAATTAATGTCATGTTTCACTGCTCTATAACAATGGTATGACCTAACCAGGCTAACCACTGCTACTATTCTCATCTTTATTCCTTTTCAGGAGACTGACATATTACGAGGACAGTTGATCGAAATGAACTTATCTCTGGTGAGTTTGGGAGTAATTTATTTGTTTTTTTTTAAGTGCTGCATTATTGTCTTATACCACCTGTGCTGGAGATGTTGTCCATAATATTTTTGCTTGTTATTTTCTTGTCTTGGATGGTACATCTGGCAAAGCTTTCTCTTGTACATCTTTTGTTGATGTACGCCATCTGCATAGTTGGTGTCCTGCTCTTGTACCTTGGAATAAACACGTTACAAATAGACCAAGAGATCATATGCTTTGACTTTGTAATTGAAAATTTGTTGAAGGAAAAGTAAAGCAGTTAGTATGTTTCTTCTTTTTAGGTAATTTTCCCTATCAGAAACGGATGTTTTAGAGCCAGATGTATAATACAAAGCAGTACTTTTCACTACAATTAGTAAAAATCTAGATAGATCACCATTTAATTTATCCATGTACAAGTCAAACATGGCCACATTAAAATCTTTATTGGTACCTGGCGGCAGGGCCTCTCAGAGAAATTTTATAAACCAATACAAACCACTTTTCTCTCTTCTTCTCCCCCCCCCCCCCCCCAACCCCAACTTATCTTTTTTCATTCATTTTACAGGCCTCCCCCACTCCCCAATATTTAGCTCTTAAAACAGATGACAATTACAAGAGTATCTATATACATGATTGTCAGGATGGAAAATAATATGTTCACATAAGACATACAAAATTATTCATAAGTCCGTGAAACATTTCAAAACTTTTCAACAAAGAAACTGTGTAACTCTCTCTCTCTCTCTCTCTGAACCTTAAGTGCCCAGGGCACATGGGGCTTCCGCAAGGGTTTTCCACAAATGCCTGTCTTTCGCCTTTTTTTCTGCTCTTGCCCAGGTGAGCCCTCTATTGCTCAACATCCTTTCTGTTGTTCTTCTCCATGTCTCTTTTGGTCTACCCTTACTTCTGCTCCCCTGTGGTGTCCATCTTAGTGCTATTTTTGGTAGTGAGTTGTCAGTCATTCGGAGCACATGTCCCAACCATCGCCAGCGTCTTTCCTCAATAATTGTTGTCAGTGGTTTCATCTGCATTTCTGCCAATAAGATGTTATTTCTTATGGTGTTTGGCCAAAATATTTTTTTAATTCTACGTAAACATTTAGTCTGGAAAGAATTCAACTTGTTTTCTATGGTTTTGGTGATTTTCCAGCATTCACTTCCATAGAGTAGTACACTTAGAACATTACTCTTAAATATCCTGATTTTCATATTTATGCTTAGTTTATTTGATTTCCATATATTCTGTAGCATTGCAAAAGCCTGGTTTGCTCTAGTAAATCTGCTGTTGATGTCCTCTGTGCTGTCTCCATTTTCTACTACTCTGCTGCCAAGGTATACAAATTCATTGACCTCCTCCACTAACTTGTTATCTACTCTGAGTACATTTCTGTTGTTCACATTTTGCTTCATTAACTTTGTCTTTCCTACGTTGATCTTTAGTCCTATGTTGTTTGCATTCTGGGTTAACTTGCTTATTTTATCTTGCATATCTTTGTGAAACTGTGTAACAGATCATGATTATTCTTATGCCAAAAGAGAGAGAAACTCATTTTTTAAAAAAAAATAAAGCCTGTGTGTAGAGCTCCTGTGGTTTGTCGCTAGAAGACAGCAGTAGCAAATACGGCGTTCAGTAATCATGAGCAGTCATTTTATGTTTTGGAATACATAAGAGCCTAGTCTGTTGTGACTGTATAGTGACGATTTCGAGGGGAATTCCAAAAGGCAGCACCTGTTTTCAACACAGTATCAAGAAGTGGTATGCGAAATTCCGGGATGAAGGCTGTCTGTGCACAGCTGCTCAGCAGAGACATCCAGGACCAAGCGAAGAAACAGTGAATTATGTTAGAGAAGCTGACCAGCGAGCCCACCGCAAGTCCACTACATGCACGTGCAAGTTTACAGCTAGGAGTCTCACAATCAACAGTGTGGCGAATTCTCCATAAGAGATTAAAGTGTAAGTCTTACATGCTTCAGTTGCATCAGTATCTCAGCGAAAATGACATGTGCGTCCGAATTTCTGCATTGAAATGCAAGAGAGTTTTGAAATTGATGGCTTCGCAGACTCGCTCATCTTTAGCGATGAAACTACTTTCCATTTGTCTGGAAATGTGAATCTGGGAGACTGAAAATCCTTGCATAGTCACAGAATGTGTGCGAGACTCACCTAAGATGAATGTCTTCTGCATTGTTTCAAAAGAGAAGATGTATGGACCATTTTTGTTTGAAGAGCTTACCATCACTGGGATGATTTACTTGGACATGTTGGAAAACTGGCCTATGCCCCAGTTGAATAAAGACAGTAATGGCTACATCTTTCATCAAGACGGCTGTCAGGCTCACTACCACAGAGACGTGCAAGGTTTTTTCAATCAAAATTCATGACAAAGATGGATAGGGCGCAGAGAACGACAAGATGACACATTAGGGTGGCCACCCCGATCCCCTGATTTATCCCCTTGCGACTTTTTCTTGTGGGGGTTTGTGAAGGACACTGTCTTTGTACCACTACTCCCCACTAATCTCCAGGATCTTCACAACTGTATCACTGCTGCTGTGGCTCTTATCAACCATGATATGTTGACCCATGTGTGGGATGAAATGGATTATCATATAGATGTCTGCCGCATAACCAAAGGTGGACACATTGAACAGCTGTGAAATATGTAAAAAAACTTGGTGAGATCATCTGTAATTCAGTCTAAAAAAATATGATATCCATTAATGTAGTTTATTTGTTGCAAATTTTTAAAATGCTTCATGCCATTGTGAATAATCCTTTATAGTAGGAGCCAGGGTTACATAGGTAGAGCTTGCTCCTGCCTATTTTTCATAGCTTTCCATTTTGGTGGCCCCATATTTAATCAACATGCCAGTTAGAAATTCTGCTTTTATGTATTGTTATGTTATATTTGTCCACTATGAATTCAGGCATGGTACCATCACTTAGATGGGATTGATTATTTTGTGAACATCTGTTTTCATTTAAAACCACTGAAGTAAATATGTATTCATACTGTGGTGTACTTTGGTATGGATGTGGTCATTCTAGCAGCCAGATTTCCAGTTTCATTAGTCAGAAGATCACGAGAAGGCATGACTCCACAGTGAGAACTACAAGTGTAAAAAAAAAAAAAATCAAAGGATTCGAGTCAGGATTCCATGCACATTAAGCCAGTGCTTTAACAACTGAGCTGCTCAGTCACTGTTAACAGCAGTGTTCCCTTTAAGGTCTTGTGATTTGTGTGCAAAATCTCATGCGCAAATATGTTGTCAAAAAACGTTTTGTATGCAAATGTGCATCATAGTGTCAAATGTCAATGTACAATTTAAAGTTCTTGTAGAAAAATTAAGAAATTGGGAAAATAAACTATGTAATTATCATGTTTTTTTGTCAGCATTATAACATCACAGAGTAGCGAAAATAAACTTAAAAATAAAAGTAGCAGTTTTATTTTTCTTTGGACAGCATATAAACTTTTGTGGGTGGCATGATTTTTTTGTGCATGTGTGGCCACACAGCTTAGAGAGAACATTGGTTAACACTACATGACTTGAAAATTTATATGTAAGTCTTTCATTCCACAGGTGGACAAAGCCATCTTGATTGTAAACAGTGCCGTAGCTAACCAGATTGACTGGTCAGAAATCTGGAGCCTGGTGAAGGAAGCACAGGTTAATGGTGACCCAGTGGCTAACACAATCAAATCATTGAAGCTAGAGAGCAATCAGATCACTCTGTTATTACAGTGAGTTCATATTTTGCTGGACTTGGTCTTCTGTGTTGCGCTTTCTTGTCACTATATTAACTCTTGAAACAACAGTGCACTTTTAAAGCATTCTTGTTTAACATTTATTTGTGATTCACAAAATGCTAGAGACACAGTTAAAACCCAGATTACAGTTAATTGCACAATCCACTATAAAATTCGGAAGAAACAAACTCATTAGCAGTCAACACATATAAATGATGGGCACATCTTATTATGGAATAGGCCTTAGAGTACATTCTCCATAATCATATTCCCTCTCTACTAAGTTCTACTCTTTCCTCACCTGTATGTTACAGAATCCTCACCGTACTAGGTTACAGACCCTGAGTTCATCCACATTCACCTGTTCCAGCAACACTTTTCTCAGGTTACCATTATTTCCTCTCTCCTTTCCACTTTCCCCACCCCTCTTTACCTGTCACACCTCAAGTCTTCATTTAAACATTCACAATACTCCACTATGTGCACTCTTAGATGCAGCTTCTTGCAAGTCGCAGCTAAGTGCTCCCTTTTTTTTCTATTTTTTGTGTGTTCTTTTCTCATTTGTCATATACCGTTAATGTGAATTTATTCTTTATCTTCTTCCCTATTTGTTCTGTATGTATTTTGTATGATTAAGGTGTGAACCAAACCAATACAACTGTGTATTTTGTAACTAATAAAGCTGTTCCTAGTTTTATTTCAAATAGTTTTAACATTTTGTTATGACAGCCTTACTGCAGTGGCTTTGTGCATATTTATATATTTACTGTAGTCTTATATATACTTACACCTAAAAACTGTACATGTTCACATATCATGTCACTAGTTTCTCCTGTCACTTAAAAGATACTGAGTTTCACATGCAGTCCCCAAGTTTTTTGTTTTTTTAACCAAGCCTTGTGTTCCTATAAATTTTTTTTTTTTAAACCTTGTCCCATGATACTGTAGAAGCATGTGAGGATATGGTGTAAATGCCCATATTTTATTCCACCTGTCAGCACATGACAAGAGGGTGTGGTCAGTATCACACCTGAGCACCTGTGCTTCACCCCCAGCACCAGAAGGAGCTGGGTGCCCATTTCTATATCTGAGTGACAGAAACTGTAGCTAAACCACAGCTCTCACCATGAGAAGTAAGCAGATCAGCACCTATGCCATTTAGGCATCAACTCCAGTAAATATCATATGGAAATTGTCACCTTCTTATGGTATGTTAAAGACTGAAACAGCCTTCACTTCATGATTCTTTTATAGAAGTATTGAAATATTACTGCATATATACAAGATGCCATACAAAAAAAACAAAACATATTCACATTTTGAATGCTTTGACTTGTGTGCTAAAAGATATAGCATCTCTTTAACATTTAAGAATGTGAATTATTCACATCTGCTGTTTTAAAACACAGAGATACATCATAAATTTCCATTATAACTTTTAATGACCTAGAAGGTAATGTTAAAAGTTAAGCCTGTACTAGACTTTTGCCAATGATTTTTATATATTTCCATTTTTTGAGGGATCCATATGTTGCTCATGGGGGTGGACAAGATGATGGTACCGTCCCACTCAAACCTATGAAGATCGATATTGATTTAGGACTTAGTGCTTATGCCAACTCTAGAAAGTGAGTGCTTTGTTGGTATTTAAATTTGCTTGATGGAAAAGAGGTGCAAGAGAGGTTATTGAGATATATGTGATCTTGAGTGTGAAACCTGGGGTTTAATGTGCAGCAGGTGAGATATGATTTGATGTATGTGATTTGTATATAAATTGAAGAGATTATATTGTTCATATAATATATTTTGTTTTTGTATGAGACATGAAGGATTATTTTAAGCTCAGAATATTTTACAACTAAATTTCATCTTTTGATTTATGTACTGAATAAAATTGGATAGAAAATTTCTCCATTTTCTGGTTTTTACTCTAGGTGTCAGATCAGAAATTAAGTGTGAAATATTGTATTGTTTATTTTGCTCTGTTTAAAACAAGGGCATTTACTTTTATTCATCAGTTGATATATTTGTATTTAAATAATCAGATACTTTGACAAGAAGAAGCAGGCAGCAAAGAAAGAGCAGAAAACATTAGAAGCCTCTAAGAAAGTGAGTGTCCTATTTTGACATCTTTTTTTCTCTAAAAAAAAAAAATATATACACAAAAAAAAAAAAAAAAATATATATATATAATAATATAAAATTGATAGAAGTTTATACTGTACATGTGTGTTATTTGGAAATTTTTATGTCATATCAACTTGTAAAACTATCTAAGCATAAAACTGGTAGGTTGCAACCATTCCACATGGTATTTTTTTTTTATAAGTTTGTTTTTCTATGTTTTTATCTATTCCATTTGTTGTAACTACTGTGTTTCTTAAAATACCTTGCACATATAGTTTCTTTTAAGATGAAGTCTCAGTTTGAAAGAGCTTGAAAACAATTTAAATAAAGCAGGTACTGAACAATTTTTCATTTATTCGAAAGATTAGGTAGGTGGGTGTGTGGGTAGGTATACTTCCTTCCATTTCCATGCCATTAAGGCATATTGGGGAATGCGGTGTTATGCCCATATTTTCCACATGAAAGTGTGATGTGGTCAGTATCATGCCTGGCCACTTTTACCAGATTTCTCTGGTACCCATTTTTAGAGGCTAGGTGGAACCCCGGGGCCTTTTTGGTGTGAACCAGAAAAAAATCCCACTGTTGGGACTCAACCCAGTACCACCAGATTAGTAAACTGAGTGGTTAGCACTCAGCTAACCGGGCCGCTAGATATATATATATAATTTTAAGTCTATATGGAATTCATTCATTCATTCATCTGCATGTCCCTTGCGGAACTTTGCCTCCCAAACAGCACTCCTGTAGGCCTCTCGGTTGTGAGCAAGATGGCCTGCTGCTGTTGCATCCATTTCCAGATCGTCAACGATGTCTTGCAGCCATCTTTGTTTTGGTCTTCCTCTTTTTCTTTTTCCCATTATGTATCCTTCCAATACAGTCTTCTCTAAATTATCATGACGTTTAATGTGTCCAAAATATTTAAGTTTTCTCTCTTTAATCCTCTTTACTAGCCAGCCTTCTTCAATATTAAGCTCTTGTAGTATAGATATATTTGTTCTTTTTTGTGTCCACGATATTTGGAGAACTCTTCTGTAGCATTTACATTCAAAGGCATTTATGTGTTTCTCACCTGTTTTGTTAAGCGTCCAGGTCTCACAGGCATATGTCTATATGGAATACCATCTAAAATTGTCAACATCATTAAGGACTTCTACAATGGATATGTTTGTGTAGTCAAGAAAGAAGAAGGGATGAGTGAATGGTTCCAGATTGAAACAGCTGTGAAACAAGGATGTATACTGTCTCCTTTACTTTTTGGGATTACAATAGACTTCATAATGAAAAAATGCTGCACAGGTAACACAGGTATTGACTGGGCACATGGGACCCAACTAGAAGAGCTTGATTTTGCTGATGACATAACTCTTATCAGTAACAATGTGAATTCCATGCAAGAAAAAACAGATAGCCTGTCTTCACTGGCTAGCAAAATAGGACTTGAAATTAACAAGGACAAAACAAAAATAATGAAAATTCCCTTTAATCAAAATGGAAAAATACACATAGAAGGGACAGATATTGAAGAAATCAATCAATTTGCATACCTTGGCAGTTACGTAGACCAGGCTGGTGACACCAAAAAGGAAGTTAGAATCAGAATTGCAAAAGCAGCATCGATCTTCAAGAACCTTTAGAATATATGTAATTCAAAAGTTATAAGCACAAAAACCAAGTTAAGACTATTCAGTTCAAATGTAATATCCACCCTCATTTATGCATGTGAAAGCTGGAAAAGAACTAAACAAATATACAAGAAATTAGACTCTTTTGAAAACAAATGCTTAAGGAAAATACTTGGCATCAAGTGGCACGAATTTAAGAACAATGCAGAGATAAGACAGATGACTGAACAACAACCAGTCTCATGGGTGATCAGGAAAAGGAGATGGACATACGTTGGTCACTTAATGAGAAGAAATGATCAGAGAATCCCAAAACAAGCTATCAAGTGGAACACAACAGGCCAAAGAAAAAGAAGCAGACCGCGTGAAACTCTGAAGAGGACATTGTTAAGAGAGGCCAAATTAACAGGCATAAAATCCCTTGATGAGGTTGAAAGACTCGCCGAAGACAGGAAAATTTGGCGAACTACTTTGCGAGCCCTATGTGACGTTTAACGGCACGGGAAGGATATAAGATATATATATATATATATAAGATACTACTATGATACCGGAATCAATACCGGCATACTGCATACTGATTTTGTGAACTCCCTGTATGTATAATATAATATAATATAATATAATTTAGTATAATATATTATAATTGTAAACTCTAGGTCCTGAAATCAACTGAAAAGAAGACCAAACTGGCCTTGAAAGAAGTAGCTACAGCAGCCAGCATTAACAAGACCAGAAAGACTTACTGGTAAGACAGAAAACCTTGTGGGGTACAGAGATTACTAAATTCTTTCATTATTTTGTAGTTATCATTAGAATAAGCTGCATAACAGTGTTTGTTTCTTTTATACCTGCTCTCATTATATATACATCATCAAATACTACCAGTCTGACTTCAAGCTTTCAGAGCACTGGAAGAATCATTAAGCAAAAAGCATTGCTACCCCCCCCCCCCTTTCACACACTCACACACACACAGCAGCAGGGAGTGTACAAGGTTGTGAAGCTGACCTTGATGATCTGCTATACTGTTAATAGGCTTGGATTCATTTTGTGCCGTTCATTAATTTAAGTTGTGAAATGTAGTCAGATTATATATATATATATTTTTTTTGTTGTTGTCTACAAATGCAGGTTTGAGAAATTTCTGTGGTTCATCAGCTCCGAGAATTACCTTGTCATTGGCGGCCGTGATCAGCAGCAGAATGAGCTGATTGTCAAGAGATACCTGAAGCCCGGTCAGTAATGCTTTCCATTGTGGGTATTGTCTCTGACTTTCTACGGGACTTTTCCCATTCACAAAAGTCTTTTCACCAAAATCAAGCATTCTAGGACTAAATTCACACACTCAGATTCAAATGTTAATGCATCTGCAACACTCTTCTCTTCTGGTACAAGGGGAGATGAGTGAAAACTCATAAACCTTGGGATCAGAAAAGTCAAGGTCAAGTATTGTCAACAGGTTGTAGGATTAATCAATAACACTTTTTCTTATTTTCTGCATGTTTGTAGCATTAACTCACTTCTTTTGTTGATACCATTTTTTTACTCTGTTATAATTTGCAATTTGTTGTAAATTTCATCTGTTAAAGACAGTACATTTTCAAATATAAGATAAATCACTGATGGTAATTTTTCTTCCTTTTGGAAGTGAAATTCGTTGAGATATTTATTTGTTAGGTTCACTTCTGGGAGTTGGGACAGTCCACTTGTGTTCCAACAGAAATCCTGTTTTTTAGATCTCCATGTCACTGGTTAGCAAAAACCTAGACTTAAAATGGAGATATCATCAAGCAGCAGGCATTACCAAGTTAACCCAAACAAAGAAACCTGTATACATAATGTTTGAAAATAATTGATCTGTGTTCTTCAGGCTTTTTTTCATTGAAGGAATACTGTTAATAATTTTTATTATGTGTTTATTCTAGGTGATCTGTATGTTCATGCTGACCTTCATGGAGCTAGCAGTTGTGTTGTTAAAAATCCTGGAGGTAAGCATTGTTATCAGGAAGTATTATTTTGAACTAAAGTGAGAAACAAGTGGAAACATCAAGGTGTGTAAATAAATGAGAGGGGCTTTGAAAATTCAAATAAGAGAGGAAGAGCTACAAAAGACTGACCAAGTTGAACCTTGAAATCTAATAAGTTGAACAGACACCTTAGAGAACAATGTATTACAGTTTAGCAATAAAGAATTACCTCAGGGTCATGCAAATATGGTTCATCTGCAAAGAATTATCTCTTAACCAAGCCATTTAAACATCTTGTACAAAAGATATAACTAGTTATATAGTTTATCTTTCATTTTGTAGTTAGGGTTTTGTAATTTTAAACTACAGTGAATGCCAAAAATAGACATTGTTTTCTATCTGTCCATCATGCCTTCTTTACCCTTATCTGGGGCATAGGCCATCAGCAAAGGCTCTCCATTGTTTTCTGTCCTGAGCTGTTCCGTCTATCCGTCTCCAAGTGTATTCAATCTTTTTTATCTCTGTTTCAGGACTCCTTCACCAGGTGTTTCTAGGTCTTCCTTGTTTTGTCTTTCCGTGGGGATTCCATGTGGGAGCTTGTCTGGTTATGCTTATAGAAGACTTACAAAGTGTATGTCTTATCCATTTGCAGTGTCTTTTCATTATCGTTTCTTTCACTGTGGGTTCATTCGTTTTCTGCCATAGCTCATCATTACTGATGACATCTGGCCATCACATGTGAAGGATCTTCCTTAGGCAGATATTTATTCATTCATTCATTTGCATGTCCCTTGCGGAACTTTGCCTCCCTAACAGCACTCCTGTAGGCCTCTCGGTTGTGAGCAAGATGGCCTGCTGCTGATGCATCCATTTGCAGATCATCAGTGATGTCTTGCAGCCATCTTCATCTTGGTCTTCCTCTCATTCTTTTTCCCATTATGTACCCTTCCAAGACAGTTTTCTCTAAATTATCATGACGTTTAATGTGTCCAAAATATTTAAGTTTTCTCTCTTTAATCCTCTTTACTAGCCAGGCTTCTTCAATATTAAGTTCTTGTAGTATGGATATATTTGTTCTTTTTACACCATATTATTTCTTTTTACAGATATTACACTGCATTATTTCTCAGCAGAAAATTACTGCAGTGATATCAAAAATTATTAATTTATCTTGGGGGATTATTTTGTTGGACTAGTAGTTTAAAAGGACCATTGAAACCAGTAACTGTGACACTTGGCATTTGTGTGAAGCTACTTACTCCTAGAGAACTTATCACTAAAATTTCAAACTTTAACAAATTCTGAACACACATTGTAGATGTCTTATGTGAAAACCTGAACAACTCATTGAAATGATGATGTTGGTAGTTTCTGAAACTTTTTTTTTAAAACACTTCCATGCTTGTCACAGTGTGTGAAAGCAGTCTAGCTTTAAAAAATGTCAGATACCTTTGGGATATAGACCCAACAATTACTATGTAATATTTTTCTATCTTGACGGTGGCAGAAGGTAGAGAGAAACATACAGCATATCACACTTTGTAGAATATGGAGGAACTAAGCATTCTTGCCATTTCATATGTCACTAGTGGAAATTTAAGATCCCTTGCCCCAGTTTAAGACCACTTTAAAAAAAAAAGTTAGCACTATATCCCAATCAAGACTGTGTAAATGATGTTTTAAAAAATGAATCAGTATTATTCTGTAGTCTGAAAGATTGAGTATTATTGTTCTGCTGCCGTCTTCTTCTTACTTATGTTGTATTGCTGTCATGCACATCTTTCTTCTTCTTCTTTGAGCATTTGCTGAATTTACTGCCACAGACAAGACACTTCTCCATTCTTGATCTTTTCTTGCCAGCTGTCAATTACAAGAGAGCGTAGGTCTTCTAGATTGTCTTGCCACCATTGTCTGGTTCTGCCTCTTGGTCTATCCCTTTTTTTTTATCATTTCTGTATAGGCAGTCTTTGTTTACCTGCCCTTCTCCATTCTCTCTTTGCAAGACCAAATACATCTAACTCCAACTCGATATATCTTTAGAGCTGTTTCTGCCATCTCATTGTGGTACCTGTTCACTTGGTTAGACTATTGTCTGTTTCCAGGGGCATCAGTGGGAGACTTTGGTCTGCTATTATTTGTTAACCCTGCCACAGACAGCCAGCTGTGGGTCACTGACCACTGTGTCATTCATCTGCATCTTCTCCCCCTCTTCTGACTGACCATTTCATTCAGCCATATAACCTAAATGTTCTGGAAGTTTACTGTGGTAGACTGGTCACCAATGCTTATTTGTTCTAGCTCAACTGGTTCAGTAGTTTAAATGTTGCCTTTTCAATGCTCACTGCTGTAAAAAAAAAAAAAAAACCAAGTGTTTACAACATCAACACAGATATACACTTTCTCCATGACAGGAAATCCAGTCCCACCTAAGACCTTGAATGAAGCAGGCACTATGGCTATCTGTAACAGTGCAGCATGGGATTCCAAGGTTGTGACCTCAGCCTGGTGGGTTTATCATGATCAGGTGTCAAAAACAGCACCAAGCGGAGAATACCTAACAACTGGTAGCTTTATGATTAGAGGTAAGTATAAATATAAAGATACAAATATTCACCAAAACTGATGTTGAAATGACTGAACACCCATTGTTCTGTAAAGATCAGAGCAATCTTTTACTACGTTTTAGCACAGTTACAGAGTTCTGTGAACTAAGTACATATGAATTGACTGTGCTCTTTCATTCCCCTCCCCCCTCTCCTTTTCTTCTCACCTGTCTCCTTAGTTCTCTTCACATCTGTCTCCCTCTTTTTCTGTTCAGCCCACTCTGTTTGTCTATATATGTATTTGTCACTCTCTAGAACAGTGCATAAAAACAACTGTAAATAGTGCTGCATTAAATACATCACCATTATATGTTGATAGTTAAGTCACCTCTAAATATGTGTAAGCAGTTTATTAAAATTTTTGAAAACAGTTCATGAAGTGTTTACCATATTTGTTGTCAAAGTGTTCTAATAAATGCTTGAAGAAAACTTGAATACAGCCATATGCTGAAGTTATGTTACCCTAGGTTTCAGACTTATGCCATAACTCAGGAATGTTTGTAAGTCAAAACACTTCCCTTTTTTTTTAATCTGATCAATGCATGTTTTGCAATAAAAGGAGTCTTCCAACACAGAGCATATAACACAAAAAGAGATGCATATCAAATCATATTTGTAAACAGACACAATGACACTACAAGCTGGAGGAGGTCGGGCAGTAACATCATGTTTCTAAAGAGCTGTAGCTCTGATGTGAGTGCCACAGCTTCAGGGAAAATGGTATTTTAGAATGCCCACAAGTCCAAAGCATAGTAAGTGAAAAGTGCTGTAACTTAGGATAAGACTGTATCTATACAAGAGCAAACTGGCAGATTTATTATTTTGATTTCTCTCCTCAGGCAAGAAGAACTTCCTTCCACCATCTTATCTCATTTATGGATTTGGATTCATGTTTAAGGTATACATTAGGTTCATAAATACACTGAAATGTTTGTCCTCTCAAATCAGCATTCTTATCAAACAAGGCTGCAGTTTAATTCCAGCAGGTTTTTTTCCACTTAACTTTGACAATTTGCTGAGCAAATTTCTAGCCACACCTCAGTATTGTCCATTTATCAGTACTGTTGTGTTCCTTTTACTATTTTGCTGTCAAATCATTTTCTATAATGTAGTTTTTAGTGTATTATTATATTCCCCTGTGTAAGCAGGAAGTAGGCAGTGGAAATAACAGAAACCTTAAATATCCCTTCATATGAAGAAAACCAATCCTTATCAAGAAAAAGGTACATGAGGAAGGATGCAAGACAAGGCATTTCCAGTTCTGAGAACTGTATCATAGACTTAGATACATGGGACTATTTTTTACTTCAAATTCTGCCAATCAGAGATCTTGTGCTCTCAGTCATTACACCCTGTCTCATGTATGCTGAAGTGTTTCTCATCTTATTGTACTGCCAGCCATGTGGATATGTGTGCTGTCGTATGCCGCACCTCACAGGCAGGTGTTCTCCAATTTCAGAAGAAGGTTTGCTAACACATATATGTCAGACACCTATTTATGTAACTAAAGTCACTGGAGTGCTTGAGAACAGCTATCCAACTCATTGACTTTACATGAAGGTACAACTGTACTACACCTGAGCACTATATGCCTGTGAATATTTTCAGGTACTTTGGTTCTCTGTTATGTTTTTTTTTTTCTTAAATTGTTATGCGATTCTTCCATTTTTTTTACTTGCTCATGAGATTCATTTCATTCTTCTGCATATCCATATTTCTCAGTTCTCATTTTTTAAAATCCATTTTTCTTGTGTAATTTTTGTGATAGTTCACAACAGAGCTGTGGTGATTATTTGTATCATTTGAGGTTCTGAAACAGCGTATCTTCACATTACCACAAATCTGTGTTTGAAATCCAGTGGAAAGTTAAAATCTCTGACCTTGTGAGGTTTTTTAAAATGATAAATTGACATATCTAGTTGCTCTATCTATGGACTAATTTGCTTATTCCATTCCAGATTTTGCTGCTTTTCACTTCGTGTTAACCATCAGCATAAACAGTCACTTTTATTAATTGTTAGTTTATTAATGTTTAATATGTAGGTATGAATAATATACAAGTATTCTTATGTATACTACAACATAAGAGATATAGCAGCTGTAGTCATAATGCAGAGTTGGTTAATAGGTTAATGTAAAATGGGTTAATATTGTCCAAGGAAATCTTTTTTTTTTTTCTTTTAAAGGTACCCATTGGAAAATTTAACCTGCAAAATAAATCATACTTCAGTGAAAGAGAAGAGGAATTTTTCTGCTTCTGACCATGAGAGATGCTACTCAACATTCATGTCCCCACTGCCTTACTAAAGACATCTGCATAGTTAGAGAATGTTCAGACAACTGTAACCTCCTTAGCATTATGTTTCCAGTGAAAAAAAAAACATGCAGAAAATGTTGCTTTTACACCTTAATGGTCCTGCCTGCTCATTAATATTAATTAAAGAGTTCTAAAGAGTTATCTTTAGAAGCCTGGCCTCATTTCATTCACTTCATGACAGCAAAGCACTAGCTCAAACATTATTTGGGCCTTAAGGCTGTGCACTGAGTTAAAACCAGGTTAATTTATAATGTACAGTTTTAGCATATATAATGTGGCCTACATAACCTAGGGGTTAATGTCAAGGAGGTTAAGTCCATTTACAAAACCAACAGTTTTTTTGCTGGTGTTTGAATCTTGGACACTATGCTCAGGAGACAAATACTTTAATCAGAGATCTATCAATGCCCAAAATATCTACTAATTGGTAGCCATATAAACTGTCCTAGCAGAATTTAGTAAGTAGTATCATTCATACTTTGGATCCAACATGCCATTTTTCTTGTTAAGGCTGTGTGCATTAGGCAGACTTCTATTTTTTTTTTATTGGGCTGTCTACAAACTTTGGATGAAATGCTCACTGAGATGAAAAAATCTTTATTAGCAAACCTTGTTATTTGTATATGCTATGAACATTTTTAACATACAACTTACAACAAACCTTTGTGTTTTTATGGTACATGCAGCTTGAAGATGGAAGCGTTGAACGCCACAAGGGAGAAAGAAAGGTGAAAGTCACAGATGATGATGATGCCCTGTCAGTCACAGATTCAACAGCTCCATCAGCTCAAGGAAGTGATGATGTGGAGACTGATATTAGTGATGGCAGTGCCAGTGAAGAGGAAGCAGATGTGGAGAAAGATAGTCTCAGTTCCAACAGAGAAGACAAACCAAATCTTGCTGTATCAGATACTGCTGAGAAAGTAAATGAGAGTGAGGAAGAAAGAAATCAGCTGAAAGAAGAAACACATGAATCACAGGCCAGTAAAGATTCTGAAGACTTGGGATTGTCTGTAAAAGCCAGTAGCACAGCACTTGCTTCTGAAAAGAAACAAGAGTCTCATGATGTCAGTGCTGACTTGACAAGAGTGAGCTTGGCTAATGGTGAGAATGATAACCAGTTCCCAGATACCAGCTTCAGTTTGTTGCATGTCAAAGGAGACAAGTAAGTTGTCCTTAAGGATCTAAGGGTTGAATGTGTTGTTCATGTATTATTTTAAATTACATGTAACATTTTTTTAAAGGAAGAGTAAGGTTGGGAAGATGGGGGTGGGAGTGTGACCAGATCAGTAGCAATTTGGCTTCTCATACTGAAGACAGTGAGTCTATTGCATTTCAGTCAGTAAGGATTCTTGCCAGTCCTACAGAGTATGTATGAGATCAAAGAAGAGATATGTGCATTGGTGATGATTCTAGTTAGTATATTAGCAGTCCAGAAAGCCAGTGTATGCACTTGGAGCACAAAGATGCCATTAAGAACAGTAAATTCAATTTCATATTAATATTGTGCTTAGTATATACAGTTATATGTGGGATCACAGCAAAAAAAAATTTGTTAAATGAAGAAATGGTTTACTGGTAGATGATGAAAGTTAGCTTTGTATGGCTGCACAAAAACAGTGCAGTCTATTATCAATTTGTGCTTTTATCATTGAACAGCAAATTTTTTAAAGAAAGTCATGAAGAAAAGTTAAAAAAAAGATTGATGGAGGAGATACTGTTAGTTGAAAAAAGATTGATGGAGGAGTTAAAAAATAATAATTACAATATCTTTTAACATTTAAACTCATATTTGTTAACCGTCAAATTCTTCATCATCTTCAGTCTCCCTGGAACTTGGAGCTGATGTTCTATGCAGTTGATGCAGAGATGTTAAGGCACAGCATTGTGTTGGCTTTGGAGGAAGTTATAGCAGCTGGTTTTTTTTTCAGTCTCTGAGTGCAGCTAAAAAAGCTGGGGGGTGTGCAATATTTCTTTAGCAGACTCCACTGACTATGATGATCCCTTTCCCATTAGCTAGACTAGACCTATTATTAGGAGTACAAGTGGAGAGATGGAAAATCGTCTTGGTTCAGCTATCGTTTGCCAATCCTTTTGCTGGCATGTCAGCTATGGGTCACTGGTTGTCGAATTGGGTGTTGATTTCACAAAGGTGGTTCCAAAAATTTTGAGCAAACATTTATTGGTAGAAGTAAGATTAGCTGACAGAGATTAAAAATAGTGTCAGATGAAACTTTGGTCCATGAACGTCACTGAATAAAATACCAGCCATGCCCACACATTTCTGCATGTGCCCCACCAGCTTGAAGATACCATCATGGTAGAATGTCGTTTGGACAGACCATAACCAACCCCACCCAGCTGACTTCACGGCATCCCCACCCAGCTGACTTCACGGCAACCCCACCCAGCTGACTTCACGGCAACCCCACCCAGCTGACTTCACAGCATCCCCACCCAGCTGACTTCACAGCATCCCCACCTAGCTGACTTCACGGCATCATCATTTTCATAGTGTGATCCACTCAGGGCATCCTTCAAAGATCCAAACAGGTGATGGTCTGAAGGTGTGTGGTCAGGGCTATGCAAAGGGTGGGGAGTAATTTACAGTTGTATTCCCTGACTGCAGCGACAGTGGTTTGAGCAGCATGTGAGTGTACATTGTCATATTGCAAGATGGCATGTTGTTCACTTCTCATGGTTAGCTCGACGCAATTTTTTTTTAATGTGCTGATGTACCATTCAGCATTCACATGCTCACCATGTTCCAAAAAATCCACAAGAAGACATCCCTTGCTGTCTTAGAACACCATCCCCATCACCTTTCCTGCAGATGTGACTGTGCGGGCCTCCTGCAGATGTGACTGTGTGGGTTTCCTTCTTCTTTAGAGAAAAAAACATGGTGCCACTGCATACTCTGTCATTTCATTTTGGGGTCGAAGTGGTTCAGTCAAGTTTTGTCACTGTAACAATGCTATGTAGGAATTCGTCACCTTGTGTCTCATATTGGCACAAAAGCAGTGCTGCAGGTTGCATACAAACCATCTTGTGTTTGTCCGTGAGAAGTCATCATATCCCTTATGCAGCAGAGTTTGTGATACTCGAGCTGTCTGACTATTTCATAGGCAGCAAAGTGTCTGACGCTGAGAATCGGTGCAGTTTCTCTCACCATAATGTGGCCGTCTTCCTCAGTGAACATGCCTACTCAATCACGGTTTCCTTCTGTGCTGGCTGTTCTTAGCCTGCCACTATGAGGCCTGTCAGTAATGTCAGTGTTTCCATCTGGAAAATGTTTTTCCCATCATTTGACGGTGCTGACTTCCAGTGTGGCATCTCCATACATGATTGCAAACGTCTGTAGATATCAGCAGCCGAAACATCTTAACACACAAGGAACTGAATTACATTGCGTTGTAGAAACAAAATATTTTCATATGCCTTTTTTCAAATGTTAACTGGTGGTCTCATGACCTTTCAGTTTGAATAATATTCACAGTATGTTTTCAAAAACAAATACTTTGTTCATTGAAACTGCATTCCAAGAGAAAAACCTTGTACTAGCAGCGTGGATAGACCTGAAGAAAGCCTTTGATAAAGTATGGAAAAAAGGCCTGTTGTGGAAACTAAGAAACTGCAATGTGAATGGAAGACTGTACAACTGGATAAAGTCCTATTTACACAATAGAAGAGCTAGAGTAGTAATGGATGGACACAAAAGCCAGAAAGTACTTCTGCGACACGGTGTACCACAAGGAGGAGTCCTTTCGCCTACACTATTCCTTGTATTCATTAATGACCTGGTCAAGGAACTTCCCTATGGAATCAAAGCAGCACTGTATGCAGATGATCTGGTCATGTGGTGTACAGATGAATATGCGACAGTTGCTACACAGAGACTCCAAAGAGCAGCAGACATCTTGACATCATGGACAAACAAATGGTGTGTAAGTATCAACACAGAGAAGTCAAACACCACTCTGTTCACCCTCTCATCTAAACAGAAAGCAGGTAAGATCTTTGTAAATGAAATACCCTTAAGGATGGACAACCAACCCACTTACTTAGGAGTGACTCTTGACTCAAAACTGACTTGGAAGCAACACATCAACAGTGCAGAAGCAAAAGCCAGAAGAAAACTAGCCATATTAAGAAAATTGAGTGGGACTACATGGGGAGCTAGTGAAAGAATCCTCAAGAATGTATATCAGCAAAGTATTCTACCACATTTAGAATATGGCTCAACATCTTGGTGCACAGCATCAAACACTACGCTGCATAATCTAGACAAGGTTCAAAATCAGTCACTACGGATTATCACAGATGCCATGAGGTCCACACCAATAGTAGAAATGCAGAAAATAATTGGTGTTCAACCGCTAAAGGAACGTAGAGACACAAAGGTCATGACCATGGGAGAAAAATTCCTTAGCTCTGTAAGCCATCCCCTGAAGGAGAGATTCAATAACTTGGCATTAGGACGGCTTAAAAGATGCAGCTTCATTCATCAGGCAAAGCGTATGCGTAAGCTGATACCTGACCTTCCAACTGTAGTCACTCCATTATCATCTGTACCAGAGCATACACCATGGAAAGAAGCAGATTATACACAAATAACTATTCAGACTGAAGTGAAAGGTGTGCAGAATGGTGAGATGCAGAGCAGTCTTGTAAGATCAACAGCCACACTTAGTGTTCTAGATGACAAATATCCATGTGACACCTGGATACGTGTGTATACAGATGGATCTGCACATAATGCCATAAAGAATGGTGGGGCAGGAGCATATATTGAATATCCAAACAACACCATTGACAAGATTTCCATACCCACTGGTAAATACTGCAACAACTTTGATGCAGAAGTTAGGGCAATTATTGCTGCAGTTGAAAAACTATCAGACTCCAGAATTGATACATGTCCTGTAGTAATTCTCACAGATGCAAGATCAGTACTGGAGGCTCTTCAGTGCAACAAACTACCAGACCTTAAGGATGCCTTGTCAAAAATTGGCTTACAACATGGAGTCACTTTGCAATGGATTCCCTCCCACTGTGGGATACCAGGCAATGAGAAAGCTGACCATCTGGCCAAAGAGGGCACTGAAATGGAGCAACCAGACATACCAGTCACCTATAATCAGAAGAAAAGCATGATAAAAACCTACAGGAAGCCACAAACACCACCACATGATGACTATCACATGCTAAACAGAAAGGAACAAGTCACCATCTTCCGTCTCCGAACAGGACACAGCCGACTCCGAAGTCATATGTATACAAAGTTTAAGGTTGGTACTACTAATCTATGTACATGTGCCCAGGTGCCCCAAACCGTGGAACATATCCTCCAGAACTGCATCAACTACGAGACACTGAGAAATAATTACTGGCCCAGTGAAACCACTAAAGAAGATAAGCTCTACGGTTCCATACATGAGTTACAAAAAACAGTGAAATTTATCCAAGAGACAGGACTGCAGATATAGACAGACAGTGCGAATGAAGAAGAAGAAGAAGGAGAAGTTCATTGAAACAAATCGCATTTCTCAGAATTTTGTTATTTCCATGTGGTTACCAGTTGCTCAAAAGTTTTGGAAGGACTCTCGTACTTGAACATTGATAGAGAATTATACTTATTGCTCCAAAAATTAAGCAGAAGAAGGATGCAAAATAAAACATTAGATGGCTAGAGAAGCATAAGAAGTTCTCAGGGAAGTTTCGGGACATTTTAAAGGCAGTTTCAGTTTCAGCTGAAAACATAAAGAAAACACAATCTCTTCTTCTTCTTTGTACCCACTTTGGCGATGATGCATGGTACCCTGATTTTTGTGATGCACCTTTTGGCTGGGTACCTCCGACTTCAGCACCTTTCCTTGCTAGGGCAGACTGGTCTTTCTCGGACTGCCATGAAGACAGTGGTGTAGGCTGGCCTGGCCAAAACTTTGTTTTCCAGCCTCTGGTGGCTGTACTTAAGCTCCTTCATGTCAGATCCAGCATGCAACACTGGGTGGCCAGACGGCTTTGAGACAGTTCCACAGAGACACTCCAACTTTGGGATGAGGAATCTGATGAGTGCCTCAATGATATCCATTCTCCGCCACCTATAGTCTGCTGGCTCTGTTTTGTTTACACTGTTCTGATGGCCATTGTTGTAAAGACCTATAGGCTTGTCACATCTTGGATTCATTGGTTTCACACCAGATTTTCCTCATCCCTGCCGGTGATCCCCATGTCACCACCCGTCCACCAACCTGACATTACATTTTACAAAAATAACAGTTACAATTAGTGATAAGTGCTACAGGTATCTGGGCTATGGAAGTAGGTCAGAGTTTTTAAACAAATATATCTATGTTCCCTGTCTCAAAAAGACTATGCTAAGATAAGTGTGTTCTTAACACAGTTGTTCCCAGGGGGGAAAGACAGTCAAAATTCTTCGGATTTGCCATGAGAAGAGCCAGATAAGACACTGGAAAACTGAAAGAATGAAAAAGAGAGATCAGGAGGAAAAAATATCTAAATGTATAAAAAAATGAAACAAGGGAAAAGAAATGGAGTTGATCTAATTTGGAAGTACCTAATATGTCACAGAGAAGAATATATATGTAACTATGCCTATACCAAAGGCACATAATGATTGAATGAACTGTTTGTTCACCAGGTATGAATTGCATAGAGAATGGAGCACAGCCAGTGACAAGCCTGACATGTACTACCTTGGAGATGGTGTACCAGTAACACTTGGAGAGAAGGTTAAGTGATATAAAGTTACTGAGTTAAGTCACTAGTTGAGTAATGTAATGTTATTGAGTTAAATGAGGTTTTTTTTAAATTTAAACAGAGCAAGAAGAAAAATAAAAGCAAAAAAGTGGAGTGGTACAAGATATATAAAATTTGTTTTTGAATGTTCTGCTTTGTTAGGACTGCTGGAGTTTTTTTTATGTTTTTTGTTTTTTTTGCAAATTCCATTGTGAGAAAAGTATGTATTTTTATAAGACATTTTCATGAGCCTGATGTTATGAGCTAGAGTCCCTTAGTTGTGCTTATGTGTTATTTATTTATTTATTGTCTTCCCCTATTAAATGTTAACCAAATAGTTATTTATTCTGTAAACTTCATTTAATGTTTGTTATAATAAATATACATGAGTCAGCAGGTTTTATTTCTGTAGCTGTGTCATGTTTGTGTAATATTTTTTGTTTTGCTTCACAGAAAAAGGCAAGTGAATTGTTTGGATTTCTCATTTTGCATCTTATTTGTTTTTCCTTCTTTCTTTTGTGCTTCCCCTGCCAGTTAGTTAACTATTCTTCTTTTTTTTTTCTCTCTCTCTCTAGACTTCCAGCAAGAGTGGCAAGCTTTCTGCAAAACAGAGAAGGTGAGTATTTTCAAATTATACTTGAACTTATTTCTGAATTTTTTAGTACTTTCTTATGAAAGAATATTCTTATGTACAGTAAAATCTCATTATAACAGACTTCAAGGGAATTGACACACTAGTCCATTATATTCAAAGTCTGCTATATCTAGAATAAGAAATATATACAGGAGTGCAGCTGTGAACCTGGTCCATTATTACTGTGGTTCCATTATAAATGGGGTCCATTATAATGGAATTTTACTGTAGTACATTTTCTAATGACAGTAAATGCGGAATAAGAGCATTTTCCACTTAAAACGTATTCACAATTTCTTCATTTTTCTTTGGAATGCAACCCACTCTAACTTCTATGACAACAAACCCACATGTTGTGTATTTTGGATGCTTTGATTCTTTAGAGCTATACATGATCTTTGGCTGTTATAAACAGGGAGCTGAAGAAGCAGAAAAAGGGACAGCCTGTTGAAAAGAATGGCAGTAATAATGATGAAGTGGTGTTACTAGCAGATTCAATCAAATCTACAGTAAGTGATGATGATGATGATGATGAACCTGAACACAGAAAAGATAAAACCAAGGTAAACCAAACAGTTTATTGTCATTTCTTAAGACCAACATTTATTATCAGTTCCATACTGATAAACACAGATTAGTTATCTTCTTCTTCTCCTTTTTTCCCTTCTTCTTATTCTTCTGTCTTCCTGGGACTGTGAGCTGATGGTCTTTGTGGCCAGTGCTGTGAAAGCGTTGAGCCACAACACTGTATCAGGTTGGAAGAGAGTTAGGGTGGCTTATTTTTTCAGTCCTTGAGTGGAGCTGAAAAGCAGGGCATGTGTGCTTCAGTAACAGTCTCAACCACCATGGGGACATATATTGCCTTGTGGTGACTTCTGCCCCATTACCCATGCTAGGCTTGTTACTGGGGGTACCAGTGGATAGGTGGGACAGGGTATCAGTCAAGTATAGTTCGTCATCTCTAACACTAGCTTGTCAGCTATGGGTTGCTAACTCCAAATTGGGCGTCTTCACCCCCATAAGAAATTGTTTTCTTTTGTGGTCCTTTATATCTCTAATCAGTATGGTTGCCTTACTTTCCCCAAGCCACTTGGTCTAACCTTTCAAATATTTTTCTATCAGTTTCCCTTTTTTTTTTAAAATTACCCTTGAGTTCTTGAATGGTTGCCTTGTGCTTCAATTTTTATCTTCACATGGACATGCCTAGATGATTTTCAGTTTTCTATCCTTGTAATTTTATTTAGTAATATTTTATGCTTGAAGTAGTTCTTGAAAAAAGTTAACTTTTATTACTTTGTAAACTGCACACTATCCAGAGAAGGCTGAAGTGTTTCCATCTTACATTTTCAAGTGGTCACTACAAAACATCACAGCCGACATTGGAATTCACAGTCTGGCCAGCAGGAACAAATTCTTGGTGTACAATTTCCTTGATATCACAGAAAACGATCATCGTGCTTTTCAACTGTCTAGCCTTGTTGGGTGTTGGCAACCCTGGACAAGAAGGTTTCATCTAATGAGTTGTTAATGCTCAATGAAGACAATGCATGTGGTCAGTTGGGGGGGGGGGGGGAGGGGAGGAAATTCAGCCCAGTTCTTTGATGAGAATATTCTGACATGTTCAGAACCAGTTCCCACCACCTCACAAAACTCTTGAAAGACATCAGCTGTCATGGATGAGCTGTTGGATCTCTGCAACATTTTGAAAAGTTGTGCAGGTCAAAGGCCTCCCTTTATGGTCATCATCATCAACTCATGTTAGACTGATCTTGAGTCGCACATCAGCGCCTGTGTCTGACCAGCACTTGTTGAATCTTTGTCAGGGTTTATGTTGCAGCCTGTATGAGATTCACAGAAATTTGGTGCAGGCTTGCTGATCTTTTTTTTTTCCTACATCCATCTTGAAATTGCCAAATGATACAAGCTCATGATGTCGCACAAATGAACAATCACTACCCTCTACATAAGCCTGGCTTTACACCACTTGCCACACTGATTCACACCACATACTAGTACCGCCAGCTGTTGTTATTTAGCACCACTCCCAAAAGAAAGATGTGTCATCTCAGTCCACAAAATTTCTGATCACATCATGTGCAGGCGTTACAAATTAATTGATGCAGAAGCATAGACATTAATATGAAGATGGTTTCAAGGCTCCATAGATCAAATAGTAGAGAAAGAGTGAACAGAAAAGAAGTAAACTAATAGATTATTTGTATCATTTAGAAAGAATAATGATAACATTATTAGAGTAAAACATTTTAAGAATTGTGGATGCTATAGAAATGTTTTTTTAAAAAATGCTGAAAACAAGCTTAATGAGAAAAATCCTGACAGTAAAACAAGAAAATGATCACTGTGAGGAAGTACAGACAAGCATGAAGAGATTGAAGAAACAGCTGTCCAGGTGTGTCATTAAGGTGAAAACAAAAAATGAGAGCCAGTATCCAGTGCATTCAGTCTATGAGGAGATGTAAAACAATGATTTTAAATTTAATGTTTATTCTGATATTCTTCATGGTATGCCTCTTGAATTTTGTACTGTGGTACTTTCATATCTCATTTCTGGCACTGAACAGTCGGCAGAGGGTCCAGTAGCCCAGCCAAAGAGAGGTCAGAGAGCAAAATTAAGGAAAATTAAGGAAAAATATGCAGATCAAGATGAGGAGGAGCGTAGACTGAGAATGGAAATACTGGGAGTGAGTATTTATGGTTTAGAGGTTTTTTTTTTTGTTTTGTTTGTTCAGCAGACTATTGTTAGGAGACAGCCAGTATTGATTGAAGCCCTAATGTATAAACTAGGAAAAAAAAGTAGGAACAGCTTTATTACTTAACAAGTACACAGTTGTGACATTTCGCCACGAGCTTTAATCATACAAAAACATACAGGATGAAGAAATAGAGAGAGGAGATAAAATATAAATTCACATGAATGCTATGTTAAAAATAAAAGAAATAATAAAATGAATAGAACACTTAGCTGTAACTTGTAAGAAGCTGTGGCTTATCCGATGCAGTGTGTCAGAAATGTGCATGATAAAGTGTAGAAAGATCAGCCAACAAGTTATTGCCACTACCCAGAAAATGTCCTTTGGAAAGCATTCAACCGCACCCAACAAAGAAGCGTTCAAGAAAAAACCTGTTACCCCATCTGATAGAGTTAAATTACTACTTCCTTTTCACCCACATGGTCAGATGCTTACGAAAATTCTTTGTCGTCATCTGCCATTAATCCAACTTGACCCTGACACTGGCAACATTTTCTCAGATCCACCCCTGTTAGCTTACAAACGAGAACCAAATGTTAAGGACATCCTTGTCTGTAGCCACTTGAAGCAGAACCTTGAATATGTTGGCACCAGAAAATGTAACTGCCCTCGCTTTGTTACCTGCCCTGTAGTCTGAGAAACGAAAACAATCACCATTACCAAAACTATCCACATTCTCCATGAAGGATTCACATGCGAGTCCCACAGTGTGATATATGTCACTGTATGCAAAAAGATGCAGAATAACTTAACACTGGTGAAACTGGCCTCAGAATAGGGGACCGCATCCAAAAAACATCTGTATGATATCACCCAGCATGATTCAAAACCAGTCCTGAATCATTTCAATGGCCCCAACCACAGAGGCAAATCTGACTTTCTGGTAATAGCTATCAAACAGTGTCACGTAGATGACACAAGCCACCTAGCACTTGAGAACCGCTACATTCAGGAATATGGGACTCTGAAACTGCATGGCTTGAACTCGTTATTCAACTACACCTAACATTCTTCTCTTCCACAGTCATAATCCCTCCCCACTAAGTTCCACTCCCTTCTTACTTGTTACACGTAGCTTAGAACCTTTTCACAGCATCACATTACTACCCCTCAGCCCCAACTATAATCACATATTTCACCTTCTCCCGGCTAGATTACCATTGTATCACTCTCTCTCCCCTTCGCGGTTTCGCCACGCACCACTCTCAGTTATGACCCACCTGTTACACATCCCAAGTCTCCATTTAAATACTCTCTACATTCCACCATGTGACCACATGCCAGTCGTAGGAAATGTGAGAATCAGGCTAAAGAGGTTAAAAGTAGCAGCTAAAAACAAAGAACTAGATAGAGAGCTGTTACGGAAAGATAAAGCAATACAAGAACAATATAGGACCATAGTGCATAATAGATATAATGCTATAGAGAAGATTGAAACGACTGATGAACAATGGAATATGCTCAAAGACTCTATTCAGCAAACATCTGTTGAAATCCTACCTCCAAATAAAAGACACGCTAAACTGGGGTGAATGACAGAAGAAATTTTGCAACTAATGTATCGGAGAAGAAATCATAAGGAAGATAAAGATGAATATGACAAAATAAATAAATAAATAAGACACAAATGCAGTAAAGCTAAGGAGGAGTGGCTAAATAAGAAATGTATTGAAACAGAGACACACCTTCATGGAAACACAACAGATATGTACAAACAAATAAAGGAGTTAACAAACAAAAAGGACATACCACAAGACTGGTTGCCTAAAATCAAAGGAGAGGCATACAATAATGGGCAGAGATGAAATAATGGCAATATGAAGTGAATACATTAGAGAACTCTATGATGGCAATAGAAGTGATATAGATATACGAAATAATAGTGAAGGGCCCTACATATTAAAAGCAGAAGTGGAAGAAACCATCAAATACATGAAAAACAACAAAGCACCAGGACCAGATAAAATCACCAAGGAAGAATTGGAAGCATTAGGAGAGCTTGGCATAGAAATAATTACCAGATTGTTGAATGACTTCTATAACAGTAACTATGTCCCATCAGACCTTTTGCAATCAATTTTCATTGCCCTACCAAAGAAGCAAGGCGCAGTTGAATGTGAAGACCATTGAACCATTAGTTTTATGAGCCATGTTACCAAAATCCTGCTTCGTATTGTTATGAGAAGAGTCAGGAGCAAAATAAAACTAGAAATCGCTCAAGAACAGTGCAGCTTTGTCGAAGGAAAAGGTACAAGTAACGCCATATATATATAATAAGAACATTGATGGAGAGATCAATAGAAGTAAAGATGGACCTATATTTATGCTTCATAGACTACTGTAAAGCATTTGATAAAGTGAGACACACAGAAATTATAAGAATGCTGGAAGACATCAACATAGATGGGAAAGATCTGAAACTTATCAAAAACATATATTGGCAGCAATCAGCAACATTGAAGGTTGAGAACCAGATAGGAGCATTCCATGACATACAGATGGGGGTGAGACAAGGATATGTTTTATCTCCTGACCTCTTCTCCTTGTACAGTGAAAATATAATGAGAAGTATAGAGAACATGCTAGGAATATCAGTTGGTGGGTACAACCTTAATAACAACTTGAGATATGCAGATGACACAGTCCTGATTGCTAAAAGTGAAGGGGAGCTACAGGCTCTTCTGGACATCGTGGTTCATGAAAGTAAAAATAAAGATCTCAGCCTGAATAAAAAGAAGACTGAAGTGATGGTTATCTCAAAGAAAGAATACCACCAGAATATAGCATTATCATCGGTGGAACACATCTGAAACAAATTGATAAATTTAAGTACTTAGGAACAATTATAACAGCTGATGGGAAATGTCACAACGAAATAAAAAGCAGATGTGCTCAGGCCAAGTCAGCATTCCAGAAAATGAGAAACATCTTGTGCAACAGATCCATGTCAATGGAAACAAGATTCCAGGTACTTAAATATTGCATCGAGCCAATTTTGTTTTATGGGTTGAAGCATGGTCTATAAATAAGAGAGTACAGCGAGAAATGGAGGCCATAGAGATGTGGTTTATAAGAAGGATGTTGAAGGTACCATGGACAGCCAAGAAAACCAATGAAGAAGTCTTAAGAGAGGCTGGAGTTAAAAAGCAAATTATAGCAAAGATCAGAGGCAGACAAGCGAGATGTGTAGGACATTTCCTGAGAAGAGGAAAATTGGAACACACTGTGGCAACTGGAAAAATTAAAGGAAGAAGAGACAGAGGAAGACAGAGAGAGAAGTTACTGGATGGGTTGTCAGTGTGGCTAGGAAGTCACCCGCAGATCTCATAATCAAGTCTAAAGACAGGGAATTGTGGAGAGAAATGATCGCCTATGCCACGTGGCATGGCACTTGAATTGACACTCCACCATGCGCATTTCTGACACAGCGTCGGACAAGCCACATCTTCTTACAAGTTACAGCTAAATGCTCTATTCATTTTTTTTTCTTTTTAACATAGCATTCATGTGAATTTATATTTTATCTCCTCTCTCTATTTCTTCACCCTGTGTGTTTTTATATGATTACGGCTCACACCAAAACGTCACAGCTGTGTACTCGTTAACTAATAGAGCTGTTCCTACTTTTTTTCCCCTAGTTTATACATTTTGGTATCACAGCTTTACTGCAGTAGCTCCGTGTGTAGTTATATACTCATACACTAATTATTGTGTGTTACTGATTGAAGCCCTGGATATTTTGCCTTATTTAGTTTATGTTGTAGGCATATTCATTTTTCAGTGTTCTTTCTTTATTTTAAAACCAGTTTCTTCCAAATTTAAAGTTCCCATTTCTTCCATTTTTTCTCAAATTCCCTGTTTCTTGTGACTGATGCATTTTGGCTGTGTTTTATTTGTTGCATTCTCATTATTGTGCATTCATGTTCATGTTATTTAGCCTCCCAAATGATTAATCCAAGAAAATAAAGAACATAAATTGTTAACACAAAACAAAGAAAGTGGAGGTGGGTTGGTCCTTTTCTTCACTTGAACAAGCAGGTAAGTTGGATCATGTGGAGGAAAATAAAGCAAAAGAGTGAAGAGATTACCAAAACTCTAAAGTGAAATAAAAGATAGAAATTAGAGAGAAATGTCCAAGAATGAAGATGAGTATTTTTTTTTCCTTGTAGTCCATTTGGACATGATGAAGGTTGATTATGATGATTAGCGTGACTGAGGTGGATGTAATGATGATTGGTTATGATGATTAGTGTGATTGAGGTGGATTTGATGAGGATTGATTGTGATGATTGGTGTGAGTCAGGTGGATTTAATGAGGATTGGTTATGATGATTAGTGTGACTTGGGTGGACTTGATGAGGGATGGTTATGATGATTAGTGTGAGTAAGGTGGACTTGATGAGGATTGATTATGATGATTAGTGTGAGTCAGGTGGATGTGATGAAGGTTGATTATGAAGATTAGATTCATTATGCACACATTTGTATTACATTATTTGTAGTATATTCCCTCTGTCTCCTAGTCTGCAGGTCCACAAAAAGAGGATAAAAAAGAAAAAGGGAAAAAAGGGAAAGGCCAGCATCAGCCAAGTCAGCCTTCTCAATGGCAGAAAGTTGTACCTGGAAAAGCTCAAGACCAAGGGAAACAGAAAGTGGGTGGGAAGCAACCAGAAACAGAAATGGCTGAAGAAACTGACAAATCTGAAACTGGTAACGTGGCCTTCGATATTTTGGAGTGGTTTATTCGGTTTCTTTTTTTCTTATTTCATCATGGTGCTGTCTTTCTGCTCAGTTGCTGTGCAAGATATTTTCTTTGAGGTCATCATTTTATAAGTGTTCAAATTTTGAATTAGATCCTTCATTGCTGTCTTGTCTTTGATATTTCTTGATTGTTACTTGTTTGGTCCTTCTGCACCATATGGCAGAGTAAATTAGGAGCACATTGGCAAGAAGTTTTTTTTATCTTAATCCTGTTGTTATCAGATCTAACACCAGAGATCATATATTAAATATGAAGAACATCATAGAATTTAATGTGGATCTGTACACCTGTTTTGTAGACTAATCCAAAGCTTTTGACTATGTACAACATCAACAGTTATGGTCTATTATAAGCAACATGGGTTTTCCCAGTCATCTGGTATACCTCATTGCTCAGTTGTACCAAAATCAGCAAGCAGCAGTGAGGGTAAATGGCAGAACATCGGGTTTGTTTGATGTACAGAAGGGAGTTAGATAGGGATGTGTCCTTTCTCCATACCTGTTTAACATCTGTGCCAAAAATATCATGATAAATGTAGGAGAGGATTAGGAAACAACTAAATTTGACTCTTTCAGCATCAAGGGCCACCAGATTCCAGAAATTAGATACGCCGATGACACCGTCCTTCTATAAAACAGCTCAGAGGGACAGACTACAACAGTTGATTCTCTCAACCAAAAGACACAGCAAAGCTCAGAACCTCTTTTTAAACACCAACAAAATCAAAGTAATGACAGTTGACAAAATGAGAAGCAAACCCAAAATTACACTGGACCATCAAGAGCTTGAAAACATAAATAAATTTGAATATCTGGGTTCAGTCATCACCACCAGTGGCAACTGTGCAGTGGAAATCAAAGGAGGAATTGCAGTTGCATCACAGAAACTAGCACAGATGAAAAGTGTGTGGCAAGTACCAACAAGAAAACAAAGCTATGTTTACTAAGAGCTTACATATTCCCAGTAGCAACATATGAATTGAAACAAGGACACTTAACATATTCCCAGTAGCAACATATGAATTGAAACAAGGACACTTAACAAATCACTAGAAAAGAGAATAACAGCGTTTGAAATGAAATGTCACAGAAGGGCGCTTAGAACATCATGGATAGATTGAAAATCAAATAAAGAGATATTGATGGAATTGGGTTTTGTAGAAAACTGGCTCGTTAACACCATAAAAATTATAACGCTGAGATACTTCGGTCACATGACGAGACACAATAGCTTGGAGAGGTTGATAGTAGAAAATGGACGAACTTGCCACAGTTGAACTCAGGACATTACAGAAAGTCTGTCACTGCAAGACGCCAGTCAGTTTGCACAAGACTGCATTCAGGGAGGCTGTGAGAGGTGCAGTGTTCTGGAAAGGACATGTCACATGAATGAATCAGATCTGATGATTCAGTTGTTGTTGGCTAACAATGATTATTCAGTTATGTTATACAGACTAGAATTTATCACTGCTTCACAATAGTTCTTATCATCGTCCAGTGTTATTAAGTTACTGTTCACTTCCCTTTGTCACTATATCAGACTTTTGCCATCCACTGTCATTCTTCTTTCCTTAAGAGTTAGCTTTTCATCATCATTACCAAATTCACATTCCACACTACTTTGATCTTTTTCTTTATTCTGGACTTGGGTAAATTTCTATATTCAAGAAACAGTGTTGTACATGATATTCTATTTTCCCTTCAACTATTGAAATATGTTCATGCAGTATAATCCAGTGTGCAGATATTTTCTGCTTATGATTGCAATTTTGCTTAGCCCAGTGTATGGAGTATCTATTTTTAAGACTGGTTTGATATGAGATCCAGTGAGAAAAGAGAAGCCATTGTCTTTAGTCTGAGAAATTGCATTGCTATTGATTCAATAACTCTCACCCTCAGACATTGCTCCAATATTTTTCTTTCTTCCAGTGTTTTACTCTGCTATTTAGTGTCATGTCTCAGTATTTACATCACGCTGCATCATTGCTTTCTGTTCTGTGTACATAATTATTGCATTTGTTAACATGTCATTACCATCCACTCCACCGTCTTTATGTAGTTATATATTGCTTTCCATCAGTTGTTATTGTACAACCTACATCATCATTGTGTCACTTTTTTCCTTCAAGTGTTGTCTATGTTATTGATTGCTGCCATTCCTTGAATCATAGTATTATATCCCTTGCGATTATTTTTCATGGGGTTGGCTTTCATTGTAGTTTTCACCCCCACATTCATTGTTGCGTGTCATTGATTCACTGTGAATCAACATGTGATTTTTTTTTACAATAGTGTTATTATGATATAGCATTACTTCCTTGTATTTTAAGAAAAAAATATAGAAAAATGTGGCCTTGGTCAGGATATTGAGGCATGTATTGAACAATGTGCCCTCTAAGGTTTTGTGATTCAGTCACAAAATTTTGAATCCATGTGCAAACATACTCTCAAAAACAAAAAAAAACCAATCTATACATAAATGTGCATTGTAACATCAAATTACAGTGTATAATTAAAGTTCTTATTTGAAAAAAATGTTACTAGAATCTAAAGAAATTAGGAAAACAAACTCATGTAGTGCTGTTATGTTTTTCTTCAATGCTAACATAGCATAGAGTAATGTGATGAAATTGAAAAAGTATTAATTTTATTTCTTTAGCACAGCATATAAGATTTTGTGCTCATCAAAATTATTTTTGTGTGCGGCAATGCAGCTTAGAGGGAGCATTGATACTGAGTATGGTTTAGAGCTCAAATTTTCCTTGATCCGTCAGCCACAAGATGGTGGAACCAGTAAGAACCAGTAACACCGGTTGTAAGGACTGTTATTGCCGGAGGTGGGGTGGAGAATTCGATCTCCACTCCAACGGCGTGCGTAACAAACAGCCTCTGGCAGTTAAGTCCAGCTCTTGGCCTTCCAGTGGCAGAACTGTTTAAACTGACAGGAGAAGGGGCGAAGGCGAATATCTGGCGCCTGAAAACCAGATACTTAGGGTAGATGAGTGGCACGTTTGGTAGCTCATCTACCGTTGCTGGTGAGATTCTTCAGCTGCCGTGCGTGGAGCGGTGCTCCTCCCGGCCAGTGAAGAAAGGTGCAAATGGGGTTGTCGCGCAGCACCACTGCAGAAAATGTGGTAGAAAGGATAAAGCGAAGCAAACAGTCAAATCACGCCACCTCTGGTCTGGAGGTAGGCCATGTCCTGAGTGCAGTCATATCGGGTGAAATGCATGAACCGGCTTATCCTAGAGGTTAAGACACTGCTGGCTAGACTCTTCGAATGCCGCGCTGGAGTGAAGCTCCTCCCGGTCAAGGAAGAAAATGCGGAAAAGAAATAAAGGTTGCTGTGCGGCGCCGATGTGAAAAGATGGTGGAAAGGATAAAGTGAAATTTAATCAGTATGTCCAGTAGTATCACTGCAAGAGCTACGCATACCACGGCGCCTCTGCTCTAAACCAGCACACACCAGGGCTGGAACTTGATGGCTAGACATGTCATGCCACCTCCGCTCTAGAGGTCGGTCACGCCTGACATACACCCATACTGGTGAATTATGCCTAAGCCGGGTCACACCAGGGGTGAATCTTGAAGGCTACGCATGTCACAATACCTCTGCTTTAGAGGTCAGTCACATCCTAAACACACCCATACTGGGATAATATGCCTAAACCGGCTCAACCCAGGAGTGGAAGTCACTAGTGGCAAGGATTCGTCCTCCTGGACAAAAGCTCCATGCAGGTCACAACTAGGAAGGGTAGCGGCCACGACCACAAAATGCTGAAGTCGGAGACACTGGACCAGGGCAGTCTAGATAGGCAACCACCTCTCACCCGGCGGGGATGTTTGCGTATCCTAATCATGCTGAGGTTTTCCGGTGAGAAAGTCCAACTCTGGACTGGATGGGCAACCACCTCTCACCCGGCGGTGATATGCAGGTATCTCAAAACACGTCGAGGTTTTCCGGTGAGAAGGTCCAACTCTGGCCTGGGTGGGCTACCACCTCTCACCCAGCGGGGATGCACTGATATCCTAAACACGTCAAGGTCTTCTGGTGAGAAAGTCCAACTCTAGACTAAACTGGTGCAACAAAAACCACAGTGTCACGCAATCCGCTTCAGAGACCCACCAAGAATACAGGCTAAAGCCCTGCGATACTCTGAACCCCTTGTGGTCCTCACGGGGATCTCCTTTTGGGGACCACACAGGAGACCACGGGACCTAACGAGGACCACAGGCATAAATTCAGTAGGATCACAGTGCAGTCTTGGTGGTAGAAGCGAACGAAGAAGAAGAAGAACCAGTAACACCTGGCTGCCTTTTCTTCTTCAACTTCGACAGTTTTCGGTTGCTAGTTTTTACAGCTTGGTTGACAGCCTGTCTCTGGTCAGCAAGATGCTGTTCTTCACCATGAAGATGAGTGCACTCCCCATTTCCCATGTTTTGCTTTTTATTTTCTTGTTTCATTGTACAAGGTAAATGTTCTTTTATTCACTGTTATTACATCATAGTGTCATCATCTTTTGTGATATGAACTTTCCACCATCTTCTGCATTAGTCTCACACACACACACTTGCATTGACATATTAGTAATATATGTAATATGTTTGCATTATGTAAATATCTATATCCCGGAAGGTCTTTCTTTATCTCGCAAGTGTTTTACATACTTTTTTTGTTATCATAGACACACACAAAAAAAACCCTCAGCAATGAGTGATAATTTTGTCTGTCTACAGTTTGTGAACAAGCTGAAGAGAATGGTCCACATGCATCTCATAAACAGGTAACATTTGCCCACTATCTGCTTGTGTTAAGATCAGTGAGAAATTTCTTTCCCCCCTCCTTTTTTCTAGTAGTCTAAATTAATAGGTGACTTTATATAATCCCCCAATGCTCAAAATAATCTTACAGAGATTTTGTTTCATATGTGTAATTAACTGCAATGTTTATTTTGTTATGCTGGAAATGGAGTTCCTTGTTTGATCAAAGATATGGGAAGGGAAAGGAAAGAGCAACATCTTAGTTATCTAAGAAGATGTATGAAGGATGTAACATAGTTTGATTTCGAAGAAACAAAGTACAAACTAAAAGTTATGTATAAAGGAAAACAGCTAAAATGACACCAAAATGCAAAAAAAAAAAAAAAATGGGCACATACTACAAACTCTCAAGAAAGAAAAGTTGTAATCTTCCAACTCAGAACAGGAGACTGCAGCTAGAAACATCTATACTGCAAGCTGAAAATTGGCTCAACAGGCCTATGTGCCTGTAGAAAAGAGGCACACAGACACCACCACATCACATTCTCCAGACTAGCCAAATGCATAACCGACTCAGGCAAAGGACCTGGCCAGATTTCATCGTCCAGCAAGAAAAGCTCTGTGGCACTGAAGAGACAAACTTAGATTTGTGAATGTGATTGGTGTCGATGTCCATCCAAACAACTAAGAAAGAATTTTTTTTTAATTTGCGTTTGTTTGTTGTAAGATGTGTATGTTGGTTTATGTTTGATGTGATTTTGTATAAATTAATATTTTTTTTTCCAATGCATTATTTGCATTTATTTTTACCAATGTTCATTTGATATGTGACCATGTGTTTCTTATAGCACATGTTGAAGTCTATTTTTAAAAAATTTTCTTCAACATATTATAGTGAATTTTTATGGTAACTTTATGTTTCCCATTTGCTTGTTGTTTCTGATGCTTGTTCTTTCTGATGTTTGTTTAAATTTGTTGTCTCTATTGCCTGTTTTTGATTCTTCTTGTTCCTGATGTATGGTGTTCCTAAATTTTCTTTTTGATTTTTCTTATTTCTAATGTATGATGTTTCTAATGCTTGTTTCTGATGTTTGTTATCTCTGATGTATGATGTTTCAAATACTTGATGCTTCTAAGATTTCATTTTATGTCATTATCAGGAGCAAGATTCAGATGGAGAGAAAGATGAGGAGTCAAATTTTGGAAATGTAAGCCAAAGATTCTAATGTGTATTTATGTGATGGTGAAATTCTACAGTTCATATTTATAGGAATGTCACAGTTTCTTTATTGGAGCAGTATTACTGCTAGTTTTAGCTGTAGTATATGCGAAAGTTTAATTATTTGATGGTACAAGTGATGAAAACATTAATACTTTTGCTTGTCTTGTTTAAGTCCAGTTGTTTAATAGGCCTTCAAGTCAGTGTATTCTTAGTGTTGTTTGAATTTCGTGGTTCTGTTTATTTACTTTCCTTGTAATCAAGTGAAAAATGAGTCGGGCAATATGGGTTCAGCTGTTAACAGTGGTTATAAGTGAATTAAATTGTAGCATAAGACAAATGAGACATAAGAAGTTGTGTGGTTTCAGGAAAACTGGTTTTAAATATTTATTTTTTAAAACTCTTTAATCACAGCACTGGACAGAACATAAGAGGATGTTCAGATTTCATGACCAAATAGGTGGTTGATGTGATGAAACCTCAGAGAAAGAATTAAGAAACTGACAAGTGCAGTCAAATAACATCTGTGTCTTTACACATCTCTGTAACAGAAAAAAAAAAGTAACAGAAGAGAAACAGCAGGACCCCAGAAGTTCTGACAAAGAGAATCTGAGGATATTAAAAAGTTGGATCATTCAGCTTCAGGGTGTATTTCATATAAATGTTCTGGAGAGCTGAATGATTGTTTAGCTCTCTGTGAAACAAATTTTGGCCCTATCCAATGTGTATTTTGGAAGATTAGAATACTTTTTTTTTTCTAGATGATTGTTGCTGTGTTTTAAAACAGGATGAAGCAGTCCTCAACTCATTGACTGGCATCCCACTGCCTGAGGATGAGTTGCTGTTTGCTATTCCCGTGTGTGCTCCATATAATGCTTTACTAAACTACAAGTAAGTGAGATGAAACATGCAAGTGGGGAAAAACAAAGACATAGAAAAGATTACACACAATAATTAGTGTATAGGTTTACAATTATACACAAAGCGCTGCAGTAAAGGTGTGATACCAAAATGTGTAGACCAGGGGAAAAAAAGTAGGAGCAGCTTTATTATTTATCGATTACACAGTTGTGACATTTCGGCTGTGCCTTTATCAAACAAAAACAAACAGGACGAAGAATCAGAGAGAGAAGACAAAGTACAGATTCACATGAATTTGATGTTAACAAAACAATAAAAAAATGAAGAAATTAATGAAAATTGAAAATGACTTGGCATCTGGAACAGATATAAAGGCGACTGTGGTTCTGTGCTGTTCCAGAAGCTGAAATAAGTCATTTGCAATTTTTCATAAGTTTTTTCATTTTTTATTGTTTCGTTAACATCAAATTCATGTGAATCTGTACTTTGTCTCTTCTCTCTGATTATTCGTCCTGTTTGTTTTTGTTTGATAAAGGCACAGCCGAAACATCACAACTGTGTAATCGTTAAATAGTAAAGCTGTTCCTACTTTTTTCCTGGTTTATACATTTTAGAAAAGACTGCAGTTCATTGTCAGGCACAGATTTGTTAGGAGAACAATTATCAGTGCATAAGAAATGTGAGAGAAAAAAAAATTATGAAATTGTAATCAGGCAACAGAGAAAAAAATTATGGGGTTTTTTTTTGGTTTTTTTTAATAAAGCAAGAAAAGTATGCTGGAAATAGGTTGAGATATTTCTGAAGGCTTCTCAAAAGTAAGCAAAAAAAAAAAAAAAAAGGAACTCTAATACTTCCTCATTAAGGAAGGCAATAAGTAAAATTCAATACGAACTACAGAAAACGAAAACTTGAAACTGAGATAAAATCATCTCCCTGTAACCCTTTCCTCACTCAGTCTACTAATTCATTGATATTGGCTTTAAGTCCCAGCACTGGGGATTTTTTTTTCTGGTACCATCATACCAGAAAGGCTCTGAGGTCCATCCAGTCTCTAGAAATGGGTACCAGAGAAATCATGTAGATATGGAGGGAGGAAGGCGGGCGGGTAAATATGGCCAGACACTTTCATGTGCTGATGGTCTTGGAAATATGGGCCTAGCACTGTATCCTCCAATATGCCTTAATGGCATTGAAATGGGGATTTTACCTTTTTTTTTTAACCCCATTCCAGTTTTTTTATCAATGGTTTATTAGACAAACATACATTTTATTACTAATTAAATACAAAAGGCATAATTTGTTCAATTCAATTGACATGTTTAAGAACAAATTCTATTCATAAATTTAACTTTGATATCAGAAAGTGGAAAATTTTACAACTAATTTAAAAAAATAAAAATGAAGTAAACCTGTAAATAAGCTAAAATTATTCAGGATAGGAAAAGGTTAAGAAACGGCCGAGCCAGAGCAGGTCAGAGTGGAGCAAGATTACTTGTTCTTTATGCTCCACAGGGTGTTGAATGAGCAGGCAAAAAATAAAAATGTAATAAACTATGCTTTCTAAATATAGACTATATAAACAGCTGCCTCTTTTAGTCTGGGCCATGGATTAGAAGACATGAAAGCATTAAGTGTCTTCACACTGTACTATAGTAGTACAGTTATACATAGCCCCATGGAGAGCCAGAATTCTTGGTGGGTTTTTTTTTTTTGCATTAAATAGCATTCTGCCACATCAGACTAGCAGTAGGAAAACAGCATTCCTAGAATGATGGAGACAGTCATGAGCTAATGTATAATAGAATAGCATAATGTTAAATATTATTCAGACAGAGATTTGACAGTTATATGAAATTATATGAAGTTAGTAATTTTTTTGGAACTGCGTATTATTTGTGCTTAAAGTGAACATATATGTGTGTTGTATATAATAGATTGTACATAATTTTTTTTAAAAAACAGAATATGTTCATTTAATTTACATAATTTTTTTTTAAATTTTAAGCATTTGTTCTTGGAAAAGAGATTTCTCTTTCTCTCTAACGGTCCCTGCCAACAACTATAGGATATCATGTTCTTCAGTAACCCTTGATCCCTTGTTCATTTCAACAAGCTTGTCACTGAACATTTCCTATACCAGGATACCAAACAAACAAACATCTTTTCTCTCTGTCTACCTGTCTCTTCTACCTTCAATCTTCCCAGCTGCCTGCCTCTCCTCCAAACATGCCCCACACATTTGGATTCTTTTTTCACTGATCTTCATTATAATTTTCCTTGTTTCTTGTACCTCTTTCAGAGCTTTCTCTTTCAATTTTTTGCTGTCCATGGTACCTACAGCATTCCAAGAAAGAGGTTTAAAAAAACTATATATATATATACACAGTTGAACCTGTTTAATGTCACATCATCGGACCTGTCATAATATAATGACATTAAGCGAAGTTGACGTTAAGTGGTGTCCATTATAAGGGCTTTAACTGTGTGTGTGTGTCAGCATGTGTGTGTGCCTGCCTGTCTCCATCCACCCCACATTTTCTACATTAAACACATAAACAGCCAAAGTTATTGTCATCGGACACAAAATGTACTAATCACTATATTAATCACAAAATACAGTAAGTCTTAGTCTTACAGCATAGATAACACTAAAATCAAGCATCTGACTTGTCAGCAGTCAGTCAGTCAGAGTGATTTGCATGTCCCTTGCAGAACTTTGCCTCCCTAATAGCTCTCCTGTAGGCCTCTCGGTTGTAAGCAAGATGCCCTGCTGCTGATGCATCCATTTGCATATTATCAACGATGTCTTGCAGCCATCTTCGCCTTGGTCTTCCTCTCTTTCTTTTTCCCATTATGTACCCTTCAAAGACGGTGTTTTCTAGATTCTCAGGACATTTAATATGTCCAAAATATTTAAGTTTTCTCTCTTTAAACCTCTTTACTAGCCAGTCTTCTTCAATATTAAGTTCTTGTAATATGGATATATTTGTTCTTTTTTTGTGTCCATGATATTTCAAGAACTCTTCTGTAGCATTTACATTCAAAGGCATTTAAGTGTTTCTCAGCTGTTTTGTTAAGTGTTTATGGTCTCACAGGCATATGTTGCGAGGGAAAGATGCATGCTCTTAAAAATCTTATTTTTGTAGTTCTGTCTGCTCCTCTCCACAGCTTCTTTAGTTGTTTTACTTTTTGAAGAGTGATAGATGTCCTCCTTTTAATTTCCCTCATTGTATCTCCATTATTAGTATTGATTCAAGATATTCAAAACTCTCTACCTCTTTCAATTTTTCCTCGTTGATAAATATTTCAGCTGCCTTATTTGTTTTGTCAGTTGCCATCAATTTAGTTTTCTTCACGTTAAGATAGAGGTTTTGCTCTTCGCTATTCTTATGGACAGATATAATTTAGTTTTCCATTCCTTTTTGTGTTGTGGACAGTAATATTGTGTCATCAGCATATCTAATCTCTGGTATTTCATAACCTCCAATTGTTGTGGCATCATAATATTCTTTGTCTACATCTTCTCTAACATTCCTCATTATATTTTCAGTATACAAGTTAAATAAGTAATGCGACAGTATGCACCCCTGATGGACCTCTTGTTTTATGGCAAATCAAGTTTGTCAGCAATAGTAGTAACAAAAAAATATGCATGATTTTGCTTTGTGTAGTGATAAATGGTGTATTAATCAGATATGTTAGCCGTGTTACAGCATGTGACAACCATTAAATGATCTTCAGTTCGTTTACCACCGTGGCATTTCTAATCATGAAAACACAAAATTCTGTTCAGTAGCAGTTTATAAAACATGCCTGTTTAATCCATATTAAAAATGTCGTCTGAGCTGTATGCATCCAAAATTTTTGACAGGCGCGAAATCCGGTCATTAACAACATCAGTGTTAACTCGCCCTGCAAATCAGGTCATTAACAACATCAGTGTTAACTCGGCCCGCTTCACCTGAAGCGACCTTAAGTGTTATGTTGTGGCATTTTTTAAAGCGCTCAAGAAAGCCCTTCGAACACTTCCAGTCAGGCATATCTATTTCTTTACCAAAACATTCTGCGATTTCCACCAACATAGGACCACACACCTACAACTGTGCAGAACATGTCTGCTTGAATGATTTCAACAGAGCATATTCAGTATCCATGTAAGAACTCACATGCTTTCATTTACAGTTTGATCTAACTAAAGACGAGTAAATGTCTCATTCAATTTTGTTTTGGTTTTTAACAAGTTTCTATACAGTTGAAACGTCAGTTTCACATTTATCCGCTATGTCCTTTCTTGTAACTTTTTCATCAATTTGCTTCAGAATATCCATTTTAGTGCTCATATCAAGATCAACACATTTGCTTTTAGTAGTCATTATCTGTCACAACATGAGCCCAAAAGAAGTTTGATTCACAGCACACTACTTGAATTACACTACTTGAAAATAAACGATTCACAGTACACTACTCGACCAACCACCTATCAACTCACATTGCCAACTTAACACTGGCCGCATCTTGATAAAGAAAACAGTGACCAAAAGAAACCAGATTTTAATCATGAAAGGGTGGCCGTGGTAAGCCTTTCATTCACACCACCTGAGTTTTGATGCCCACATATTCGAAAGGTTGATGCGGTAGGTTCTTGGTGATCAAACAGCCAGCCTCTTCTTTGATGTATCGCTTGTGAGATGTTTATAGCTTGTACTCGCTCAGTCTATGATACAAAGTGGGGTCTTTAGCTCCTCCGGGTGCAAAAATAGTGTGACATTAACCGATTTGTGCCAATAAGCGGGATGATATTAACCGAAGTAAAGCCCACTAATTACTTATGAGAGTTGGCCGGGGATACAAATTTCTGTACAATATCTGGATTGTGACATAAAGCGATGTGATATTAAGTGGGTTTGACTGTATATATATATATATATTTAATTTAATGTGACAGACACACACGCACAAAACAAAAATAAAGAGAGTAAAAATAGCAATTCATTATTTAAGATACATAAACACAGACAACAGGAAACTAACTTCCCAAAAGACGGTTTTTAAGACTATGGTCATTGATATTGCTAAATATCAATAACAAGACTGTCAGAATGGATGACATGAAAAAAATCTTCATGCACTTTTGTTTTACTTCCTTTTATACCATTGATAATAGTATTTGAATCATGGGCACCAGAGTAGTTAGTGCACTAGTCTCTCATGACAAAGGTCTGTGGTTTGAATCCAGCCAGATGCGGCCTAGTCACCCAGCTGTAGAAATGGGTAACTGGCGTCTTTTGGAGCTGGGAAAGTAAAGACAACCAGGCATGATGCTGACCACATCACCCTGAAGTATGTCAGTAGGTCAAGGAAAATATGGACACAAGCATCATATCCCCTAGGCACTTCCATGGCATAACAGAGTTATCTTGAGCACATTATTTCAATCAAGTGGTCACAGTAATATTAGCTGGCATGATATTAGAGGTTTAGCTGATGCTATATTAATATTTTAGTCTTAGCTGATGCTATATTAATATTAGAGATTTAGCTGATAATATTAGATATTTCTTAGCTGATAATATTAGAGGTTTAGCTGATATTAACATTAGAGATTAACTGATATATCATTGTTTGCAGATACAAAGTGAAGCTTATGCCAGGTTCCAGCAAAAAGGGAAAAGGTAATGAATTCTTTACATATAAGACAGTAATGCTAACAGGAAAGAAAACAGATACACATAGAAGTGTTTAAAAATATGAATGTGACTCATTTTTCTACTCTTTCCATTAAAATACTTTTTTTTTCCCTTGAAACCTTTTCTTATGTCTGTCTTTTTTTTTTAATTGCTGTCAGAGATGAAGTTTTTAGAACATGTGTCTTCTGTAGGAGCAGAACGGTTTAGAGAAATAAACTTTAAGAAGTTTTTGGAAATGGTTAGACACAGATTGTATGGACGAGTCAGTTTGTTTCATGAACTTGTGAGAAGGCTGAGCATGTCAGCTTATAGCTCTGGCTAGCTACAGACTGGAGGACCAAACTTTGGAGTGAAGAGCATGATCTCCAAAGTCTGCACCGTTTATCCGGACAATAAATATAGATGTCTGAGGCTAGAACCAGAGAATACAAAAGAAAAAGAGGCAGAGGAAGGAGAATAGGAAGAAGAACCAGAGGAAGGAGAATAGAAAGAAGAAAAGAAAGAAGGGGAAGAAGAGTAGGAAAAAGGAAAAGAAGACATTAAGCAGACTCATGAGAATTAGTGAAAAGTTACTTGTGTGTTGTAGAGTAGAATGTGATCAAGAGATAAGACAGGGATCGGCTTAAATTATTTTTGACAGAAGTAAAGAAATGTGGTAGCATTATTGAAACCATGTTCAAGTAAAATTCCAAAGGTAACTCTTAACTTATTTTGAATCATTTGAATGGGTATTTAAAAATTATGGAAATAAAATAACTGTCTTCATGTGGTTTTGTTTTATAGTAGGAAGTTTATAATTGTGATGCCATAAGTGCTAAAAACTGGCATCATGCCATTTTTCTGGTAGAATGTGACAGCTGCATTCTGTCATAAGTGTTGGCTGATAGGTTAAGAGTTAAAGAAACTAATGAATAACAACTTTAATGTTGGGTGGAAAAAAAACTTCAGGAGATGGACAGGAAATAACTAGATAGGTATCTGTCAAAAAATATTTGTTGGAGGGTATTCATCCAGTGCAGTCATTCTTCGTGTGGAAGGAACTCAGGATGATGGTGAAAGATTTAACATTTTAAGCAACTGAATATATTAATTAAGGTCTTCTTCAGTAGAGAGCTGCACCCAGTGCAGTGCAAGGAAAAGTCAAGTTATATTTCTTGCCAGGACTGTGGCATCAGAGTCAGTGCAGGTATACCATTTACAAAGGATGTAGGGTTGAATGGTCAGAATAACATATACTGGAACTGGAGGCAGTTTTGAGTGGAGTAAATAGAATTGTGACACTTATGAGAGAGTCTCCAAGTTGGGGAGGGGAAGAAAAACAGAAGAATTGAAGGTTTGGAGTTGCACAGCTTGTTTCCTGCATTCTTTGCAGCACATGCAGTTGGCAGTAATTGTTCTAGATATTTCACTTACTATTCTCCTCAGCTGTGAAGACTGCAGTGAACATTTTTATTCATGAGAAGTTGGCAAGTAGCAGGGAGAAGGATCTGCTTAAAATACAGAAAGTGAGTATGGTTTGCAAGGCATTTTTTGTGCTAAATGTTAGTGCTGTTATTTGGTTTATATTCAGTAAGCATTTATACTTAATAAGTAGTTATTTAACATGAATCAATAACTGGGGCTGCTTACCATGACATTTTTCTAAGCATAATTTTGTTCCATTTAAATGATGAACACTTGAAGTTTGATGAGGTTTTCTACCATATGACATATGTCTTGTACTGAGAAAGTTATATGTTTAAAAAACTTGACATTTCAGATTATTTACTTCTTTTTTTTTTAAAATAAATTGTTGTCACAGTGGGGAAAATATAGTTTGAGAACTGATCTGAAGAGTAATTTTTTTAATGACAGAGAATGCCATAAGGGGCTAATATTCTGAAGAAAGACTTCTTGTAAAATTGCTGCCTTTTTTTCTGTATTATCTTTTGAAAGCCAGTTTGATATAGCCTGTTACATAGTATATAAAGAGACAGATACTCTTTAACCCTTATACCCACGAAAAGACTGGACGAGTATACTATAGTTACTGGAAAAAAAATAATAATAAGCACTGAAGCTAAATACTCAGTGTGACCATTTAAATCACTCAGATATACTCAGATGACCAGTGAATGTTTATGCTTTGCATAGATTATTGGCTCCAAAACTTTTTCAGCTTATTGCCATCTTGCCTTCTTGGCCACATCTTAGCACCCCCATAAATAAGTTTTGGTTGGATGGTTTTGATGCCCCCTGCTGCTGTTTTTTTTCCTTCGCTGTCCCCATGGATTTTTCTGGGTGTGTGTGAGTGTGTGTGGAGGGGAAGGGAGGTAGGAGGAGAATACATCTTTTTTACTGGTATTTCATGGTGTAAGTGGTTTCATTTGATTCCAGGATGCTTCATAACTTCATCTATTCTTTTTCCATGTTGCTGTGTATGGAGTTTAAAAAAAAAAAAAAGTTGAAGTAGCCCTATCATGCCAATGAATGGGATATGGTATTAGTGCCCATACTTTCCATTTAGGGCTTAAAGATGCAGACATCCTTGGACTAACACAAAGCTTTATATCATCATTGCCTTGTGTCATGTGTCCAGGAAAAGTTAGCCAGCTTTAGATCTCCAGCTTGCTCTGTCTTTTGCTGTCTTATTGCAACTGGCAAAGCTGATCCCTGTCTTATCTCTTGATCATGTCCACTATTGCCCCCATGCTCATTTCCCCTATTGGCTTTTCCTTCAGGTATGGTTTTCATTATATTATTATTATTATTATTGATACGGCCAGAATAGTTGTCTAGTTCTTATGTGTTTCAATATTTCTCATCCTAGTTGATCTAGCATTTGTTTATGACTTATTTTTCTCCAAGAAATTATATCCACATAGCAGGAGCCACAGTTTTGTCTTCTCCATTTTCTTGCTTCTGAATCATAAAGGAGTTTGGAGTGTATACATCATTTGACAACTCTGAATTCATGTTATTTGTTTGGATATAAGACCCCTTCTCAAGTGCATTTAACTATTCTTGTTTAACATTTGCTTTCCACTTTACATTTTCTTTCCATCGTCTGTTATTTTGTTTCAGAGATGGTAATTTGTTTTTTATTCTCTTGATTTTTAACCACAAATTTATGATGTTTTTGTTCTCCTTTGGTTATTACCATAACCTTTGTGTTGTTTTATGTTTTTATTTCCAGTTCATGTTCTAGGCATTTATTGTTTATTTTCATGTCACAAGATTCAGCAAGTTTTTTTTAGGGGATTTTCTGCCATCATTACTGTGTCATTTATTCAGTGGTCGCACATTGATGCTTAACCCCAGCGTGTCACTAGTAATTCTGAGTGATAGGTCACAATGTTGTATGGTTAGCCTTTGAAAAATCGCAGAACAAAAATAAAGAACACTTTATACATGAGAGAAAGAAAAATGACAAGAGAATTATCCAGGACTTGAAGAATGGACTTCAGTAGGATGAGCAGCCACCTAGCCTTGAGAGCAGAGCATGCTTATCCACTTGACATTCTTACATAGCTTACATCTGACATTCAGATGATGTAAGATGGCAGAGTCGGTAAGTGTGCTGCACTCCCTCTGATCCTTGATCTGCATTGTAGACAGATTAATATTTCAACAGTGAGTCTGTCAGTCTGTTGTCCCATTTCTCCCCCAACCAACCCTAAAATTCCCCTCAGATTGAGGGCCCTTGAGGGGAGATCTTTGTTCTTCTCACTTTTCATTTTATATAGGATATAATTTAACTCTTTCCCGACCGCATTACTTCCAAATCGATCCTTAGTTTCTGACAACGCGGATGTTGGAAAAGGGCACTGACATTTTGGAGAACGGGGGTCCCTGTGTAAAAGTTATTGTACCGACTTAATTCCATGATCACCACGTGTGTATCACACATTAAAATAAGTGGAAATGAATGAAGATTCCATAAATGAAGTTATTTGTCATTAAAAAAAAAACACAAAGAAAAGAATAAAACTGGTGTGAAACGATGGATCGATTTTTTTGCGCTAAAAAATGTTAGGGCTGAGCAATAAAATCTACTTTATACTTACTTTAACTGTGTCATAATCCAATATAGAATACATAGTCATTCAAATTTCAACACAGAAAAATCAATATTTATGGATGTTTGTGACATCCAATAAATCTAACAGATCTACAGCTACGAGAAACACATATAGTAAGATAGGTCTAGTTGGTTGGTGTGACCATTCTACCACTCAATCTCGAAATAAACTTGAATTTTACCCCCCATCTATATTGCCAATGTGGCTTCCATTCCCCATGCTTAAAATACTAGTTTAACTTTGTATTCAGAAGAGTTCTAACTGGTTAAATGAAAAGTAACATCGTGTTTTCAACGAAAGAAAGTCCGAATCCTTACAGGGCTCTTAGTCGGGAACTGCCTGTGCACAAAGATCCTTATAGGGATCGCTAGTCGTGAAAGAGTTAATACCAGTTTCTGCTTTTATCTTGCACTTTTTGTTTGAGATAGTGAAATGACAACTGCAGTAAAACTGGTTCTAGTAATGTTTGAGATAAAGAAATGACAACTGCAGTAAAACTGGTTCTAGTAATGTTTGAGATAGAGAAATGACAACTGCAGTAAAACTGGTTCTAGTAGTGTTTGAGATAGAGAAATGACAACTGCAGTAAAACTGGTTCTAGTAATGAAATAGATAGAGGTGTACGGTTCAGTTTTACCAAAAGATAGAAAGCGTGAGGAAAGTGGACAGGAATAAGAATAGCAGAAAGTAAGGTGAGCACGTATAAGTTTCTGAGCTTGATACATGTGAACTTTTTGTGCAGTCCCCACTGGTGGTGTACATGCAGTGTAAGAACCTGAAAGAGACCATTAAGAAAAATTGGAGATTTCTGTCACAGAAGTCCTCTCTTGTTCTTCCAGAGTTTGATCTGGGAAAGCTCTGAAACGGCTCCTTATGTTCCAGGCTGACTGTATCTGCCCAGAGGAAATAACAATAAATACAACTTTCTTTAAACTACTTTACATTTCCACCTAGTTGCTACCTCTTTCTTTTTTTTCTGCTGCTCATGCCCAGCTTTGTCTTAGCCCCACTCACTTTGCTGCATTTTCTTGCTCTCGCCACATGCGATTAAGTTAATCTTCCAGTCCTTTGTATCCTTCTTTAGCTGCAAGACTTTTTTATAGCTTCCTTGTCTAGGTATCCTAAGCTAGTAGTCTTATTCTCTCAGTGTTCACTGTTCGTTCAGAACCTTCTTTCATCCATCTCACCCTATATTGCATTCTCACTTTTATTTGTACCATCTGGGCAGCTTTTGTTTAGGCCATAGGGTATCCAGTGGGAGCAAAATGAGGCCTTCTAGGGCATAACGCCATGTTGTTTACCATATGGTACCCTTTGTCATCCTCCCATTACCTCATTTCTCAGCCATTTGCCTACTTCCACTATGTACTACTTTCCTGTATCTATATGGATGTATTTTGTGCCCGTCTTTCCTACAAAGCTGGAAAAAAAAAGCTGTGTTTAATTTTTCATCTATTTTTCATGTTTCTACCTGACGGTGTTGCTAAGGAAAACCCCTGCATCAAACTGAAAAGAAAAATAAGAGTAGGAACATGGAATGTGAAAAGTATATATGAGGGAAAGTATCAAATGATAAGTGATGAGATGATAAGAACGGGGATATACATCGATGGAAAGGATCAGGACATTTCAAGAGCGAGAATGATAATATCTTTATATACTCTGGTGGAGAATTAGGAGGAAAGAATGCCTTTTTACTTGGACAAATCAACATCAAAAGCATTACTAGGTTACAATCCAGTAAGTGATAGAATCCTCACAATCAGACTTAAGGGCACTCCTAGAAATGTAACCATCATCCACATATATGCACCTACATCAGCAGCAGATGAAGAGGAAGTAGAAGACTTTTATAACACACTGTAAACGATGATAGACCAGGTACGAAAAAATGATATTGTATTAATAATGGGGGATTTTAATGCAAAGATTGGTACAGAAAGAGCTGAAGATGAAGGACATATTGTAGGGACATTTAGCACAGGACATAGAAATGAGGCAGGTGACAATCTAATGGCTTTTTGCATGAAAAATGAATTAGTGATTGCTAACACACTTTTTAAACAACATCCAAGAAGACTTTACACATGGACATCACCTGATGGTAAAACCAAGAATCAGATAGATTACATTTTAGTGCAAAGAAGGTGGAGGTCAAGTATAACATCAACAAAACCTTTACCAGGTGCTGAATGTGACACGGACCATGAGTTATTAATAGCAGACATGAAGATAAAGATAAAAAAGACAGTTATGGTATCTAGACCTTACAAAAATACCAGAACAATATGGCATAGAAGTGAAGAACCATTTCGAAATCCTGATGGCAGGAGATGACACCAGATGATTTGGCTACGCAGGCCAGAGATATCTTAATAACTACAGCTAAAGACATGGTTCCAGTAAAGAAAACGCAAAAGAATGCATGGATTACAGCAGGCACACTAGGACTGATAAAACAACGTAGAGAAATGAAGACACAATGGAAAGTGACAAACAACAACAAAGAGGAATATAAATCTTTAACAAAAGAAGTATGAAGAAACATAAGAAAAGACAAAAAACAATACATGCAAGATTGTTGTGAAAGAAGTGTGGAAGAGATAGTGAAATGTTTAAAGAAATGAAGACATTGACAAGAAATGTCACACCTAAGCTAAATGTAATTTGTGACAAGATGGGGAATACCTTGACAGAGACAGGAAATTCTAGAAAGATGGAAGGAATATTGCACAGGAATGTATGAAACAACTGATTGTGAAAGCAGAAATCAGCAGTATGAATTATTATTGGAGGAGGAAGAACCCAAACCGACAATATAAGAAGTTTTATGGGCAATAAAGAATCTAAAACATAGTAAATCACCAGCAGAACTTATTAAAGCAAAAAGAAAGGAATGTGCAACAATCTATCATGCAGTATGTAAAAAGGTATGGCATTCAGGTATTTGGCCAAAAAAATGGAAAAGAACTGTATTCATACCACTGCCAAAAAAGGTTAACATGAAATTATGCACAAACTACAGAACTGTTGCCCTGATTAGTCATGCAAGTAAAATTCTGTTAAAAATCATAATGGGTGGCCTTCATAAGAAAATAGAAGAAGTCAATATAGTCCAAGCTGGTTTCAGCCAAGGAAGAGGATTAAGAGATCATATATTCAATATAAGATTAATAATAGAGAAATGCAGAGAGTTTAATGTGAATCTATATTTATCAGTTTAATGTGAATCTATATTTATCCTTTATAGAATACTCAAAGGCTTTTGATTGTGTACAAACACCAGAAACTTTGGGAAATAATGGAAAAAAATTGATTTCCAACACATTTGATACAATTAATATCACTGCTGTATCTAGACCAACAAGCAGCAGTAAGAATATATGATGAAACAACAACTTGGTTTGACATAAAACAAGGGGTCCATCAGGGGTGCATATTGTCACCTTACTTATTTAACTTGTATACTGAAAATATAATGAGGAATATTAGAGAAGATGTAGACAAAGAATATTATGATGCCATAACAATTGGAGGTTATGAAATACCAAAGATCAGATATGCTGATGACACGATAGTACTGTCCACAACACAAAAAGGAATGGAAAAACTAATTATGTCAGTCCATAAGAATAGCAAAAAGCAAAACCTCTATCTTAATGCGAAGAAAACTAAATTGATGACAACTGACAAAACAAACAAGGCAGGTGAAATATGTATCAGTAAGGAAAAACTAGAAGAGGTGGAGAGTTTTGACTACCTTGGATCACTGCTAATAATTGAGATACAATGAGGGAAATTAAAAAGAGGACATCTATCACTCTTCAGAAAGTAAAACAACTAAAGAATCTGTGGAGAGGAACAGACAGAACCATAAAAATAAGATTTATGAGAGCATGCATCTTTCCCATCACAACATATGCCTGTGAGACCTGGACACTTAATAAAACAGCTGAGAAACACATAAATGCCTTTGAATGTAAATGCTACAGAAGAGTTCTTCAGATATGGACACAAAAAAGAACAAATATATCCATACTACAAGAACTTAATATTGAAGAAGGCTGGCTAGTAAAGAGGATTAAACAGAGAAAACTTAAATATTTTATATTTTGGACACATTAAACGTCATGATAATCTAGAGAAGATCGTCTTGAAAGGGTACATAATCGGGAAAAGAAAGAGAGGAAGATCAAGGCAAAGATAGCTGCAAGACATTGTTGATGATCTGCAAATGGATGCATCAGCAGTAGGCCATCATGCTCACAACCAAGAGGCCTACAGGAGTGCTGTTAGGGAGACAAGGTTCTGCAAGGGACATGCAAATGATTGAATCTATCTGTTGTGTTGATTTTATATGTAATCCTTGAAAAAAGACTTGCCAGAATGTTGGATTGCTGTATGTTCTTCATTTTTATGTGCTCATCTTACAAGGAGTAATTGATAAGTTCTCGGCATAAGGTACAATGGATTATTTGTGGACAGTTTTTTTTGGGTTATTTCTCAACATAGTCCCCTTGCAAGTTTATGCACTTAGTCCAGTGATATTCTAGAGCATACGGATCCCTTCTGTGTAAAAGTCAGCATCTTGTGCCAGTAGAAAGTGGTCTACAGCATGAATGACGTCATCTGAAGCAACTTTGCGACCACTGAGGTCCTTTTTGAGTTTGGTAAACAGGTAATAGTCCGAAGGGGTCAAGTCTGGGGAATAAGGGGGATGTTCAAGAAGCTGGAAGCTGCATTCATGGATGGCAGCCATTGCCACCACTGACTTGTGAACTGGAGCATTGTCTTGATGAAAGATGACTCCTCTCGTCAATTTCCCTCCACGCTTTTCCTTCAGTTTGACCCGCAGTTGCTCCACAAGATTAGCGTAATAGGCCCTGGTGACTGTTCTGCCCTTTTGAAGATAGTCACACCTTCTGAATCCCAAAAGATGAATCCCAAAAGATGGAAGCCATCACTTTGCCTGCAGACATAACCACCCTTGCTTTCTTTGGAGGTGGAGATCCATGATGTTCCACTGCTTTGACTGTTATTTGGTTTCTGGTTGAAAATGATGAACCCAAGTCTCATCCATAGTCACAAATTGCTGAAGAAACTTTTCAGGACCTGCAAAAAAACGGCCAAGATTGTCTCTTGACATGTCAAGACGCTGTTGTTTGTGATCAGCTCCAAGAAGTTTCTGGACTCATCAAGCAGAGACCTTTGTCAAGATCATCATGAATAATGGCATGAACACGTTCCTGGGAGATGCCCAACTCAGTAGCAATGTACCGTTCAGTTAGTCGTCGATCCTCCATTATCATGTCATGGATTCTGCCGGTGGTTTCATCGGTGATTACCGCTCTTGGTCTTCCTGGACAGGGATTATCTTCCAGACCCTCCCTTCCATGTTTGAATTGAGCTGCCCATTTCTTCACTATGCTGTAAGAAGGGGCACTCTCCCCTGGAGTCTCTACCATATCCTCATGGATCTCCTTCATTGATAAGCCCTTGATGCAGAGGTAGCGAAAGACTGCTTGATGAGAAATTGTATCCATTTTCTCAATTTCTGCAAACCCTTAACAATTCAGTAGCCTGTTAAAAAAAAATTGGTTGCAGTTAATTTCTTGAAACTTGGTGTTTAATCTTACATTAACCTGATCTACAAATGCACCTAATATCAACTGTGTGTTTCAAGTATTTGTACCTTATGCCGAGAACTTATCATTCACCCCTCGTACTTTCTGCCATTCTTGTTTCTGCCCACTTTTTATGCCTTTTTTTTTTTGTGGTAAAATTGAACCATACACCTCTCTATTTCATTCTTTGTTTGGCAAGTTTATAGTCACAATTTCTAGATTGTGGGTGTGTGTGTGTTTTTTTTTTTTTATGTTCCAATTTTATTGTTACTTTGATATTGCTCAATGCTTTCTGCATCTTGAGGGCTGTTTTCTCAGAGTGCTGGTTTCTTTATGTGTCTTCTGTTACCTGATGTTCTTCAGTTTCATTTTACTTGCTGTAACTGCAGGGTTATGGTCCGAGCTGGTGAACTTATTTTTCTGTTCGCTTTGATCAGTATTGAGTCTCTGAATTTCTCCAGGACCTGTGCATTTACTTTCCTCTTTTTTTGTTCCTGTTTATGAAAAATGTTTCAGATGACCAGTGCTTTTTCCCTCAAAAAATTATACAATCATTTCTTTCTATCTTTTGCTTTTCTCTACTTTCATACAATCTTTCAGAAGCCCCCTCTTCTTTTGCTTTTCAGTTCATAATCTTCCATTACTGTTAGATGTTATTTGAATTTACTTGCTGTAGTAGCTCTTCCCTGTGTGCCTCTAAAGGCATGAGAGGATTACCTTTACCTTTACTTTAGTAGCTCTGGCAGTCCCTCACATAACCGTCCAGTGTCAGTTCACAGTTTCTTGTGTTAGTGCACAGGTTTGCTTAAACAGCCATGCTATGTGACTGTTCTTGTTTTTTAGAGAGATCACTTTGTTATCACATGTTATTACATCCACACATATCTCCAGTCATCTTCTTTTTAGTATGCCAACTGCTCCCTGCCGTTCCTCTCAGTTTAAGTTCATGTTCACTGCTTATAGAATCGCACTTTTTAAGTTTGCCTGGTTTGAGTTTCCTGTCGTTATTTATGACAGTTCATCACACAATGAGTGCAAGTTATAAGCTGTCTTCATAGCTTACGCCATTGTGAAGATTTTGGCAGTTTTTCATAATGAGCTGCTATATGTCTATATGTAACAATCAGAGACAAACCTGAGTTGAAGATCTACATAGTGACACTGAAAACCAGGAAATATAATGTGGAAAATTTGAGTTTTTCCAAAACATACCAGATTTTATATAGTGTTAATTGGCACTTAAACTAATAAACAACTGAATTTTTTTTTTTTCAAAATAAATGTTCGAGAGTATTTGTCTTTTAATTATTTTTAACCCACTGGTTTTAAAACCAAGAAGGGTCTGAACGGCCTTCCTCTCTATGCGTCAGTCCTACTGATATACAAAATTCATTGTTTTTTAGCTCCTCAGGTCTAGATTTTTTTTGTTGCTGTAAATGCTAAAGAAAATACAGTATAATATTTAAGCAAAAAGGAGATGGTGTTTTATTCTCAATTTAGAAAAGAGAACTCAAGGGTATATTTGAATAAGGAAAAGAAACAAACGGAAAGAGCACTTGAAAACTAGATGAAATGATGAAAGTCTTAGAGATAAAGAGAAATAAACATATATTGCTGATTTATATATATATATTATTGAGGAAAGACGCTGGCGATGGTTGGGACATGTGCTCCGAATGACTGACAACTCACTACCAAAAATAGCACTAAGATGGACACCACAGGGGAGCAGAAGTAAGGGTAGACCAAAAGAGACATGGAGAAGAACAACAGAAAGGATGTTGAGCAATAGAGGGCTCACCTGGGCAAGAGCAGAAAAAAAGGTGAAGGACAGGCATTTGTGGAAAACCCTTGCGGAAGCCGCATGTGCCCTGGGCACTTAAGGTTCAGAGAGATATATATATAGCACAGATAGGAAAGCATTGAAGATTGTGCAGAATAAAGTGCTGTTAGGCAGTTGTTCGTTCTACCAAAGTGCAGTATTAAATTCTTGGTTATTCACTTGCTATTTTTTCTTCTCTCACATATTCTTATTCAGAATGATTTTAAATATTTACTGGCCACAAAAAATAAATAATAGAGCTCTGTTTTGCCCAACGTGAACTAGAAGATATGCATGTCATAATAGCTAAAAAATGCTGAGAAAGGATTGGTTATGTGCCCCAAAGAGACCCTAGCAACATCGTTTAAACAGCCATGAGATGGATACCTGAGGGAAATTGAAAGAGAGGACAACCCAAGGCTACTTTGCGGAGAACTGTAGAAGCGGAAATGAGTAGCATGCAGCACAGCTGGGGCACAATACAAAGGCTGGCTGCGGACCATGAGAAGTGGAGAAGAGTTTGTTGCTGCCCCACAAGACACCGCAGGTCATACTGGGCACTGATTGCTGAGATGATCGCCGACCAAGGACATGGATGAATAGACATATCTTATACTTTGACTGAATTTTACTTACATCTCCCTACCTTCTTTGTTATCTCATTTAGACAAGAACCCCCCCCCCCCCAAAAAAAAAAAAAGCTGTATTTGCCTTGAGACAATAAATAATACACATAGCATTGTGGGTACTGATAACAAGTTGACTGATTCTGAAGTGGTTGTGGGTGAAAGAAATTATAAATAATTTTCAGTTTGTTTTGAAGTGTTTTTTTTTAGTAAACTTGTCTTCGTCAGGATGTGGATCTGGCCAGAAATGTTCCTGGGAAAGTGAAGGTGGCAGCTCCAAATCTTCACAAACACAAGAAGTGACACAAGTGGTTTGTATATGTTTAAAAGGGGCAAAGCAGATTTGAGAAGTGTCTATATAAGCATGAGAAAGTATGTGCCATGTACATACATGTTGTTGCTGTTTGTTTGGGCATGAATGTTATATAAGTTTACACAAGGAAAGGGAATTTCCTAATTAAATATATATACAGCCATGCAACACATAACATCCACAATACGCTCTGTGAAATAGGAAATAGGACATTATGTGATTTTAGACATTGAGTGAACACTGTAGTATATACTTAGCAAACCTATATGGGATAATGTAGTGTGCTTGTATTGAGTACATACAGTAATTATACCATCAATCATACCATCAATACTTTTGGCAGCACAGCAGCTTTGTTTGCATGAGACCTTGAGATACACGTGTTGTCCATGGGATTATATTGAGGTCTCCATGTCCAGTTAAATCCTGCGTGTCCATTCTCTGATCAGGAATTTTTAATTGTTACAACTTTATGGGACCATGGATGCATGTGCAGTCAGATGTTATACAGTGAGTGACTATATAATGGTTTTCAGCAGTTTTGGATTCTTCCATTTTTCATTTGTGTTTTTTTTTTCTCAGAGGTGAACTGAGTATGGTGGTGGTGATGATGATAGATATCCTTGTTGCTGCAAGCTAGAAGCTCTTGAAGAACTTTGCTGTCTTTTGTTTTTTAGTTCTCTATGAGCATAATGATTCATATAAGAGCATTGGTTATATTTTTTAAAATGATGTTTATTAATATTGTCTGAAATATGACCTCCCTCTTTAATCATTTTGTTTCATTCTTTTTTTTTTAAATGTGCGTTTTAACAAACAAACAAAATAACAGCAGAGAGTACAATTAACTCAACATATTTACATTTTTTTATTCACTGAGAATATGGGGTAGTGTAAACTTGTATAGAAGGTAAAGTATTACGTTTTGTTTTTCTTGTCATTTATTTTGTGAGCATATCCTTAGAAGGCAGATCTCAGAGCAATTGTGTGTACTCCTTAGCACCAGCAAGAATTTTTATATCCTGCAGAGAAACACCAGCAAGGATAGAAAAACTCAATGCATTTAGTCAAAGAAGCTATGCCATTGTCATTTTAGCCATTCCTTCCAGCTTTATTTATCTCAGTTGTTTTTATATTTAGTTCAGAGTTATGTAGACAGATCTTTTTCTTTTAAATTGAAACGCAGGCACCATTTTCTTTTCTGTTGCCACATCAAACATTTCCAAGCTGGCAGAGCGTGTATGTGTGTCTGTGTTGTTTTTTTTCATGTTTTTTGAGTCTGAATAAATCAAAGAATCAAACTTTGAATTTTAAAAAAAGGGGGGAATTTATCTCACCTGTTCTCACTTACCTGCTACAAGATTGAATTGGAACCTTCGAAGTTTACACCAGCAACATATATGTCCTTCCTCCCTCCCCTTCTTTACTCCTATCTGGGATGTAGTCCATCAGCAAGGGCTCTCCATTTACTTCTGTTCTGGGATGTTTCTTCCATGCATCTCAAGATATAGTCAGTCTTTTTTTTTTTTAATCTCTTCTTCAAGGCTCCTACACCAGGTAACTCTAGATCTTGCTTATTTCCTCCTTCACTGTGTATATGCTGTTATATCCTCAGAATAACTGTTTATTTCAGGAAATCTTGGTAAACTACCATGAGGGCCCTATGTGATGTTTAGCAGCATGGGAAGGATGTAAGAACTATTTACTATGCAGTGAGGACCTCAGGACAGCAGAATATGTATATGTTAAAGCATTACTTCAGAACACCAATATTTGTTTAAAAATCTTTGTCGTACATGGCAACATAGTAGCTCTTTACATTTCTGTAGCTGGTAAAATCATTTAATTTTTATTTTGTATTGTCACAGGTAGGCCATGATTAAATATATCAGTAGGAAAGTGACAAGGTTCTGTCAGCTAAAATCTTTTATGTCAGATGTCACTTGTCAGATGTTAATTTAAGAAAGCGGTTGTGTGATTTTTTAAAATGTTATGCTGCTTTTATGGTAAAATGAATAAAAGAACCATCGTGATAATTATGTATTTGATGTTATATTTTTGTTGTAAATGATTTTTAACATTCCTGTTTCCTTGAAAAATGTATCCGTTTGATTATTCATGCAGTGGGGAATTTGTCATAAAATATTACTGTTTTACATAACAAAAATTGCAGACATTTGTTTACCCCCAGAACCTAAATGGTACAGGTAAACAGTCCAGATCTGCTCATGGCATGTTAACCGGGACACTTTAACTTTCATAGAGGTCAGTAACATGAACCATGATATTCGCACAGGATAATCGATGTATGTGTAATTCACACACAGCTCATCAGAGTGGTAGGTATAGTAGATTATATATTACCAGTCAGATAATTATCGTTAATCAAAGTTCTGTAGAGCACAAGCTGTGCTCTAGTTCTCAAGATAAAATCAGCTTTTTTCCAGAACATCATCAAGTGAAATGGTTCAAATTAACACCAACGTCTTCATCTGGTAACTATGTTCTGTGACACATCAGTCCTTAAGAGCTAGTACTTGTGGAATTTGGGGGGGGGGGGGGGGGGGGGGGGTTGTTCCGCCATGTGTCACCTGCAGGTGCATTGGACATGTTTAATCAAAAGTATTGGCCAATATAATGAGGAATGTTAGAGATGATGTAGACAAAGAATATTACGATGCCATAACAATTGGAGGTTATGAAATACCAGAGATTAGATAGTATTACTGTCCACAACACAAAAGGTAATGGAAAAACTAATTATGTCAGTCCGTAAAAATAGTGAAGAGAAAAACCTCTATCTTAATGCGAAGAAAACTAAATTGATGACAACTGACAAAACAAACAAGGCAGCTGATATATGTATCAATGAGGAAAAATTGAAAGAAGTGGAGAGTTTTGCATGTCTTGGATCACTGCTAACTAATAATGGAGATACAATCATGGAAATTAAAAGGAGGACATATATTGCTCTTCAGAAAGTAAAACAACTAAAAAATCTGTGGAGAGGAACAGACAGAACTACAAAAATCTGATTTTTAAAAGCATGCATCTTTCCTATTGCAACATATGCCTGTGAGACCTGGACATTTAACAAAACAGCTGAGAACACACATAAATGCCTTTGAATGTAAATGCCACAGAAGAGTTCTTCAAATATCATGGACACAAAAAAGAACAAATATATCCATACTACAAGAACTTAATATTGATGAAGGCTGGCTAGTAAAGAGGATTAAACAGAGAAAACTTAAATATTTTGGACACATTAAATGTCATGATAATCTAGAGAAGACCGTCTTGGAAGAGTACATAATTGGAAAAAGAAAGAGAGGAAGACCAAGGTGAAGATGGCTGGAAGACATCGTTGATGGTCTGCAAATGGATCCATCAGCAGTAGGCCATCTTGTTCACAACCGAGAGGCCTACAAGAGTGCTGTTAGGGAGGCAAAGTTCCGCAAGGGATATGCAAATGAGTCAATGAATGAATTGTCCAAGAGATGACCCCTAATTATGTGAGCTTCTAATTAAATGATAAAGCTGCTTTTTTATGAAAATTGAGGGAGAACATTTCAGACCACCTTCTTTGCTGTTTTCCAACTCCTCCTTTCCGCTCATTCTTTCTGTCTTCAGAGTTGTTTTGCACATCTTCACTTTGTGAAAATTCATTGACATTCAATGCTGTGGTTTTTCTGACACCCCGCCTCCCACCCTTTTGTCTACACTCACACGCAGACAGTGCTTTATCCCAGCCTTCCTTCTCCCGGTTCCCCCCCCCCCATATCTACACTCACACGCAGACAGTGCTTTATCCCAGCCTTCCTTCTCCCAGTTCCCCCCCCCCATATCTACACTCACACGCAGGCAGTGCTTTATCTCAGCCTTCCTTCTCCCAGTTCCCCCCCCCCCCATATCTACACTCACACACAGACAGTGCTTTATCCCAGCCTTCCTTCTCCCAAGTCCTCTCCTTCTATGTCTACATTCATACACAGTTCTTTATCCCAGCCTTCCTTCTCCCAAGTCCTCTCCTTCTATGTCTACATTCATACACAGTTCTTTATCCCAGCCTTCCTTCTCCCAAGTCCTCTCCTTCTATGTCTACATTCATACACAGTTCTTTATCCCAGCCTTCCTTCTCCCAAGTCCTCTCCTTCTATGTCTACATTCATACACAGTTCTTTATCCCAGCCTTCCTTCTCCCAAGTCCTCTCCTTCTATGTCTACATTCATACACAGTTCTTTATCCCAGTCTTCCTTCTCCCAAGTCCTCTCCTTCTATGTCTACATTCATACACAGTTCTTTATCCCAGTCTTCCTTCTCCCAAGTCCTCTCCTTCTATGTCTACATTCATACACAGTTCTTTATCCCAGCCTTCCTTCTCCCAATTCCCCCCCCCCCCATATCTACCCACATACACACACACACACTGCTTTATTCTGCCCTTCATTTAATATTAGCTTGTTTTTTTTCTTCCTCCATCGGATTAAACATTAGCCCAGCTTTTAACGTGATAAGAGCAGAATAAGCCGGCTGTGACTAGATGTCGTTAGTTTGCTAATATACTTTTACCAAGTCTGTTCTGTGTAGGCGGGGAATTGTTTTCCCAATTAGTGCACCTTTCCACCTTTAAAAAAAAAAGGAATTGGGGGGGGGGGGGGGTTGTAGGTAAAAGTTGAGTTTGTTTTTAAAATAGAAAACAAAAGGAACAGATAAAAGTGATAGTTTTGCGTGTGTGAGTGAGTGTGTATGCATGTATGTGTGTGTGTTTTGTACGAAAGGTAACTGGGTGATTTATGTTGGGGAAAATACACACAAATGTTGAGGTAAAATGGATGTATTACTTCGAGGAAGACGACAAAGGTAGGCAAAAATGGTGTTTTACGCTGGGGAAAAGAACGTGACGAGGGAAGGGGAAGTATTAATTTACAGTGGAAAAAATGGCGGTATACTGGGGGTTTTACATGGGCCAAAAAAAAAAAAAAGGAGGCAAAGTAGAGGGTTTAACTATATTGCAAGGATTTACGGTAATTTTTAAAAATGCAAACCTCATGTAGCGGGGTTTCAATCAATCAAGTGATGTGGCGTTGGCGATCATTTCTCTCCACAATTCCCTGTCTTTAGACTTGATTATGAGATCTGCCGGTGACTTTCTTCCTTGCCACACTGACAGTCCATCCAGTAACCTCTCTCTCTCTCTCTCTCTCTCTCTCTCTCTCTCTCTCTCTCTGACTCTTCTTCCCTCAATTTTTCCAGTTGCCACAATGTATTCCAGTTTTCCTCTTTTCAGAAAATGTCCTACAAATCTCGCTTGTCTGCCTCTGATCTTTGCTGTAAATTTGCCTTTTAACTCTAGCCTCTCTTAAGACTTCTTCGTTGATTTTCTTGGCTGTCCATGGTACCTTCAACATCCTTCTTATGAACCACATTTCCATGGCCTCCATTTCTCGCTGTACTCTCTTATTCATGGACCATGCTTCACACCCATAAAATAAAATTGGCTAGATGTAACATTTAAGTACTCGGAATTCTGTTTCCATTGACATGGATCTGCTGCACAAGATGTTCCTCATTGTCTAGAATGCTGACTTTGCCTGAGCACGTCTGCTTTTTTTTTCATTGTGACATTTCACATCAGCTGTTATAATTGTTCCTAAGTACTTGAATCTATCAACTTGTTTCAGATTTGTGCCATCGGTGGTAATGCTACATTTTGGTGGTATTCTTTTCTTTGAGATGACCATCACTTAAGATCGCTTTTTCCCGTTTAATAAAAATTAAACCCTGATATTTCACGGTATCGCGTAGTGGCGTGTGTGGTTGGGGGGGGTGACTTAATGGTAGTGGATCTTGTAGAGAAATGTGTTTCAAGCTCGCTTCTGGGACTGAACCCAGCTACTCCATCCGTCTCGATGCCTGTGTGTGTTGAAGATCTTCTGTCATGTCGTCGGTTGCATGTAAATCAAAGTTAACAAAGACATATCGCTATAACGTATCCTTACACCCCCCCTCTCTCTCTCTCTCTCATGAAGTTCATTATCTTATATTTGTGAATGTAATAGTTTAATTTTGCACCCTTTTTATGTTTTCTCCCTCATGTAATCTGTATTCTTGCATTAAAATCGAGTGTGTGGGAAGAATGAAAGATGGAGTGATGAAGGGCTGAATATTAGACGGGCCTGCATGCCCAGTTATTCACCCTTTTAAAATAAAGATTTCTCTCTCTCCTCTCTCTCTCTCTCTCTCTCTTGCCCCATCAGTCTCCGAGACACATGAGGCTGCTGGTGGAGAGAGACTTCACTTCTGTCAGTCCTTCGCCGTCTTCTTGGCTGTCCCCCATGTCAGTCCTTTGTTTACCAGCGTTCTCTCTACTGTACGTCTCCACGTCTCTTTTTGGTTGCCCTACGCTTCTTTTACCCTGCGGATTCTGCATCAACGCAGTTCTTTTTAAGGATTCGTCTGTCATTCTCATAATGTGGCCAATCCATTTCCATCTTCTCCTTTCAGTCGCTGTTGACAGTGGTGTCGTGTCTGTCTCTCTTAACAAAGGGTCGTTACTTAAGCTGTTAGGTTAGAACACTCCTATCTTGTGTACACACTTATTACTCATGCATACCTGCATAAAACACGCGCATTCCCAACTGTAAATTCAAATGAGCGACATGTTTTGGCAAACAACAACAACAACAAAAAACATACAGGCATTTCTGTTGGAACCTTTTGACTCTGCAGTGTTCTGCAAAGTTTAGTATCACCTGACAAAATCATGAAATGGGGGGGGGGGGAATGTACATTTGTCGTTTTTACTGTCTTAACTTCGCAAGGATCATGTGACCCCGGCTTACTATGTCCTGTAGCAGCTGTGTTAACGTGGAGGCAGATATGCCGGTAGTGATTTGTTGTAAATGACAGGCTTGTGGTCGGAGTGACTCATCATAGCGAGTTCTCTTGCTTGGAAATACAGACAAGAAGGCATCAGCCCGTAACACACAGATTGTGTTCAGTCAAGACAGTTATAGCTCTGTAGGTAGGTAGGTAGATAGGCTGGCAAGTAGGTAGGTAGATAGTTTGGTAGGTAGGTGGGCAAGTAGGAAGACAGGTGGGTAGGTATTATGTAACAAGAAAGGTCTTTGTTGTTTTATTACTCATCGAAACCCATCTTCTGAAATACTGTCTGCTACTTTTACTCCCTGTGTCTATGTTACAGCCATGAGAATACAAGTTGGAGAACTTGTCAATCGTTGGAAAACTGAAAAAAGGGGGGGGGCGCGGTATAGAGACCAAGAGAAAAATACATCTGAACCGGCTGACCAAGTGGCACTAATGATAAAGAAAGAGCTGGAATAGGGCTGCACAAAATGGAGACTATCGTCTACTCAGGCCATTCTGAGTATTCGAACCCATGTTTCCAGAGTTGTAATGCCAGGGGCTCGCTCAGTACCCTCGCGGTCCTTGAAAAGCAGACATAAATAAACAGAGAAAATGCTTTCAAGTTTTTCATGCCACCATCTCACGCGAGTTGTTTTGTTTGTGTGTTTCATTTATGCAGCGTATAGCTATAACCTGAGACGCGTTCTTTTGTCATGAGAGGGTTAGTATTTGACTTTGGTTTGTCTTAGAGAGACCTGAACCCCAGTTTATCCCCCCAGTTTATCCTATCTCCTTCCTCGTGCACTCTGCAGTTTTGAGAGGTGCAAAAATATCGGAACAAGTTTATAAAGGAAATCATTCTCCAAAGTACAAGAATTCAGTGCTAATCATTCACCAAAGTACAAGAATTCAGTGCTAATCATTCACCAAAGTACAAGAATTCAGTGCTAATCATTCACCAAAGTACAAGAATTTAGTGCTAGTCATTCACCAAAGTACAATAATTCAGTGCTAATCATTCACCAAAGTACAAGAATTCAGTGCTAATCATTTACCAAAGTACAAGAATTCAATGCTAATCATTCACCAAAGTACAAGAATTTAGTGCTAATCATTCACCAAAGTACAAGAATTCAGTGCTCATTAATGTATCTTCTGAGATGTCATGAGGTGAACATTTGTGATGATTAAAGTGCAGTTTGATTTTTAAAAAAAAACGCTACGAAGACTGGAAGAAATTTTTGAAAAATGGTGAAAACGTTGTATAGTCACTTCAGAAGAGGACATATCCGACTCCGAAATCACAGGTATACAACGTTTAATGAAGTTTAGCACTTCTCCTCTTTATGAATGTGGCCGGGTACCTCAAAGTGTGGATCATATCCTCCAAAACTGCGCACAAATGTCCCAATGAAAACACCCACCTCTGCAGTTCTACCCAAGAACTATTTTTAAAGTCGAATTTATCCATGAGACGAAGAAGAAGATGAGTCGGGCGTATTATTCAGAGCAAAGTAGCTGACTCACTTGTGAGATACTGCCACACATGGATTGAGCGCAACTGGGAGTGGGAAACTGCTGTTCTCATTAACTCCCAGAACAAATCCACGAAGCAAGCTTCTAGAACGGCTCCATTACTCTAGAAGAAAAAAAAAAAGGAAGAAAAACACGATAGCCTCTGACCCATTGACCAGGCTAAATTTTTGCCACAGACTGCTACTGGACCATGGCAGGAAGCTAAATTTAGGTTTTGCTCATTTTTGTTCCACTCGAGAAAGAGAATGCCCCCCCCCCCCCCCCCCCCCCCCCGTTGAAAACGTTTCCCCGTCGATCCGTTACCTGTCGGGCCCCTATGCAAACACTGAATGTTGTCTGTAACAAGAACAAAATCAGCCTGGGCCCCAGGGGTTCAACCCTCTCCTTCGGGTAGAGGCTGTTAACTGCGTCATGTTCAGTATTTAGTATCAGCAGCTCCCGCCTTCTTCTCCCCCCCCCCCCCCCCCACACACACACCTCTTTCTCCAATGCTATCACACCTGCGCATAGCCTGAAATCAAAGGCCGACCTTGACAGAGTGCACTCGTGTGACGACATGACCTGTTCGCATCGTCATAAACACATTTCTGTGTTTGTTTTTCCTCGTGTGCAGCCGTAAGTAGTGCTGGATCAGGGCGTCTTGACCTCAGGAGGGCTGGATACAAAGGGGGAAATTGTTTTCCCCAGTGAAATCGTATATCGCAATCATACACGTGGACGGGTGGGGGGAGAAAACAGAAAAAAAAATGCTTGTCCAAGGTTTGTTTTTTTCCCCCTCCTTTTGGGATGAGAAACAGTAGGGGAAAAAAACATGACGGTTCAATGCAGACAGCGTTTAAACAGAGAGAGCTTGGCGTGATGACAATGAGAACAAAACAACAGAATGAATGAGATTTTATGCACTTTTTTTATAACAAATTATCAGCGATCATAAAGGCGGAAAAGCCTATCATATATATATATATATATTGTGTAAGGACAAGGGGATATCATTAACAACAAAACATAGACTGCTCAATAAATGTCAGATCGGTCCCGCTGCATGGATTAGGAACATGAACAAGCATCAGCCAAAAGTAGCAAGAGACTGCAGACCTGTGTTAACGCCTCCCTAAGGAAGATCCTTCAAACTAGATGGCCAGATAACATCGGCAATGAAGAGCTGTGGCAGAAAGCGAACCAGCCCACAGTGAAAGAAATGATAATGAAAAGTCGTTGGAGATGGATAGAACATACACTTCGTAAGCCTGCCACTAACATAACCAGGCAAGCACTCGCTTGGAATCACCGGGGTAAGAGGAAACAAGGAGGACCTAGAAACATCTGGCGAAGGAGTCTTGAAACAGAGATGAAAAAAAACACTCGCGACATATTCTCTGATCCAACCCTGTTGGCATACAAACGTGAGCCAAACCTTAAGGACATCCTCGTCCACAGCCACTTGAAGCGGAGCCTTACATATGTTGGCACCAGAAAATGTAACCGCCCCCGCTGCGTTACCTACCCGGTAGTCTGGTAAACGAAAACATTCACCTTTCCCAAAACTACCCTCACTCTTCATGAGGGATTCACATGCGAATCCCGTAATGTGATATGTGTCATCGTTTGCAAAAGATGCAGGATAACGCATATTGGTGAGACTGGCCTCAGATTAGGGGACCGCATGCAAAAACATCTGTACGACATCGCCCAGCACGCTTCGAAACCAGTCCCAAATCATTTCAATGACCCCAACCACAGAGACAAATCTGATTTTCTGGTAACAGCCATCAAACAATGTCACGCAGATGACACAAGCCGCCTGGCGCTTGAGAACTGCAGCATTCAAAATTATGGAACGCTGGAGCCACACGGATTAAAATCGCTGTTCAGCTACACTTAACATTCTCTTCAATCATCATAGTACCTCTCCACTACTCTCTACCCCTTTCTTACTTGTCACACATAGTTCAAAACCTCCTCACAGCATCACTCTGCAACCCCTCTTCCCTAATCATCTATTTCACCTTCTCCTGGCTCGATCAACATTGTATCACTTTCCCTCCCCTCCATGGTTCCCCATCCACCACCTACAGTTACAACCCACCGACCACATATCACAGGTCTCCATTTAAACAGTCTCCACGTTCTACTAAATCCATTCCTGACACATACCACCGGACAAGCCACATCTTATAATTTACAGCTAAGTACTCTATTTCATTTTTTTAAAAATAGTATTCATGTGAATCTATACTTATCTCCTCTCTCTTTTTCTTCTTCCTGTATGTTTTAGTATGATTAAGGCTCACGCCGAAACGTCACAACTTTGTAGTCGTTAACTAAAGGTAAAAAAAAAGGGTAAAGGTAATCCTGTCATGCCTTAGAGGAACATAGGGATATGGTGTTAGTGTCCATATTTTCCTTGACCTGTCAGCACACTAGAGGGTGATATGGTCAGCATCACGCCTGGCCACCTTTCCTTCCCCAACTCCAAAAGAAGTTGGGTACCCATTTCTACAGCTGGGTGACTGGGGTGCCCCCAGCCGGATTCGAACCCCCGACCTTCGCCATGAGAGACCAGTGCACTAACCACTTCGCCACACTCCTACTAGAACGTGTATTAGTTTATACATTCTGGTATCACAGCTTTACTGCAGTGCATCGTGTATAGTTGTATACTTATACAATAATTTTTGTGAAATAAAAAAAAAATCGACTACGCCTAGAGACGGATAGAAGAAACAGACCATGACAGAAATAAATGGAGACTCTTTGTTGATGGCCTATGCCCCAGATAGGGGTAGAGGGGGAGGGGAGTATTATATACAATGTTAATGGGTAGCAGCTAATGCCGTCAGAAGAAGCTACCATGGTGTCTTGATCAGCTAGAAGCTACCATGGTGTCTTGATCAGCTAGAATACTTGGCGTTAACTGCTGGCGGGTAATTAGGTCAGAGAGGTCAGAACAGCTGTGGATCTGTCCTCTGTGAACGATGTTTTTTTCCCCTCACCATTTTCTTGTTTGGATTTTTGTTCTTGTTGAAAGTTTGTTATTTGCAGAAGACTTCAACGCTCGAAACTTGCAGTTTCGCAAGCATTACTCCTGTTTCTTTTCGACATTTTTTTAAAAAACTATCCTTTACTGTTTTAATGTTTTGTTTTGTTTTTTCTTCCGTAATACTTTCGTTACACATAATACTTCCGAGAGTATTAGAGGCAACTGAAACGTAGTCCCTACGAAGAATTTTAAGAATAACATAGACAACCGAAATAACAAACGAAGAATGCCTAAGTAAAGCCAGTGAGAAACGCATCTTACGGAACACACTACGGGGGAGACAGTCTAGATTCATTGGCTATATAATGGGAGGATCATCATTAGGTGCCGTGCCGACTGGCGTTGGCTATTATGCTTTTCCAGAGTACCCGATCTTTCATGCAGGCCATCAGCTCAGTTGGTGATCTCCTCTTACACCATCCCGTCAGACTGTCCAGTATCATTTCTCTTGGTCCTCCTCTTGATCTTTTTCCTTCTATTTTTCCTGTTGTTATAATATTTTCAATGCCCCCTCTTCTCACTGCATGTCCTATGAAAGTACATTGTCTCTCTCTTATCTTTTTGACAAGGTTTTTTTTTTTTCTCTTCAGCTCTTCTCATACATTCTTCATTAGTTATTTTTGCTGTCCAGGGGATTCGCAACATTCTTCTAACAAACCACATTTCTGCTGCTTCCAATGATTTTTGTGCAGACCTGCCTATTGTCCATGATTCACTTCCATATAACAAGATAGGTTCAATATAGCATTTTAGGACTCGTTTTCTAACATTCATTGATAAGGATGTGTTGGTTAATATGTAATGGGAGGAGGAGGAGTCAGAAATATCGTGACAACAAGGAAAATAAGAGGCATGAAAGGGAGAGGTAGACCAAGAGAGAAAATCTTAGATGACGTGATAAAACAGCAAGGGAGAAGCACAACAACAGAACTGATGGATAACATGAAAGAAGGGAAACTGTGGAGAGACATGGCCACCGACACATCCAGCCAAGGCACATGATGGTGATGAATACTTTCATTGGCTCTCTTTTCTTGTCAGCGCTAAATAGCTCGTCTTGCTGCACATTTGGGGGAATGCTGTCTTTTAGAACAGTGATTCTCAAAATCTCACGTCCCAGTCCTCCTTTTTTTCAACCAGCTGTTCCACCCCCCACCCCTATGTATTAAATCACCCAGAAAAGGATTTTCACCATTATCCAATTTTTTTAAAAATTTTAAACTTTTCTTAGACGTGAAATTCCTTTCCCGGGAACCACCTGCCTCTTGTTTTGAGAATCCCTGTGTTAGTGTTTTAAAACGTTAATGCCTTCATGGGCAATGCATTTGAATTCAGGCAGACGCCCTACGGGGAGTATCCAACATAGCGGACGTGAAGATTTGATCAGTTAGAAAGTAAACTTCTCTTCGTCGAACCCAAACAAATTCTGAAAACGAATTTTTCTTTTGTAAAATGCATCAGGTTAGTTTGTGAGTATTGATTGGAAATATCGACGCAACATGCACTCCGAGTCAATGACTTCTGATAAGAACAAATCTTAGTCATTCAACAGCGAAAACACACCAGCTAAAGCGCGTGGAGCCCAGAAAGAGGTAAATAGATCGAATTCGTAAGCGTCGTTTTGAAGAGGAGTGATGTGACAGTACGTCAGATCACATCACGTGTTTTAGTATCGGAAACCGATAAACAAAGTACCTGCAACACAAATCAGCAGGAATGAGGTAGAAGAAGAAGAATGATGATGATGATGATGAAGCTAAAACTAACGTAATTTTTTTTTTTTTACTTTCACCCGTTTTCAACTCACACTCAATCTCTTATAATCATTCATTCATTCGTTTTGCATGTCACTTGCGGAACTTTGCCTCCCTAACAGCACTCTTGTAGGCCTCTAGGTTGTGAATAAGATGACCTGCTGCTGATACATCCATTTGCAGATCATCAACGATGTCTGGCAGCCATCTTTGTCTTGGTCTTCCTCTCTTTCTTTTTCCCATTATATACCCTTCCAATACGGTCTTCTCTAAATTATCATGACGTTTAATGTGTCCAAAATATAAAATATTTAAGTTTTCTCTGCTTAATCCTCTTTACTAGCCAGCCTTCTTCAATATTAAGTTCTTGTAGTATAGATATATTTGTTCTTTTTTGTGTCCATGATATTTGAAGAACTCTTCTGTAACATTTACATTCATTTTTGTGGTTCTGTCTGCTCCTCTCCACAGATTCTTTATTTGTTTTACTTTCTGAAGAGTGATAGATGTCCTCCTTTTAATTTCCCTCATTGTATCTCAATTATTAGTAGTGATCCAAGATATTCAAAACTCTCCACTTCTTCCAGTTTTTCCTCACTGATACATATTTTAGCTGCCTTGTTTGTTTTGTCAGTTGTCATCAATTTAGATTTTTTCGCGTTAAGATAGAGGTTCTGCTCGTCGCTGTTCTTACGGACTGGCATAATTAATTTTTCCATTCCTTTTTGTGTTGTGGACAGTAATACTCTCTTATATACGGGACAGATATCGTTTAAACACAAACAGTCGTGCGTACATTCTGGTAAGTGCCACGTTTCAGACAGATCTTGTCCAGTTTCACAGGAAGCTGTTACTGATCATCGTGTACTAGGTACCCATTTTTTAACAAGTGGGGGAGACTGAGTTGCAACTTCCTGTAGGAAGTAATTTAATAGCAGTGAAATTATTCCTTATCATTAAACTAATCTTCAAGTCCCGTTACATTTACATCCAGTATGGGTGTGAATTGTGTATTATTGTGGGAGGAGAAAGAACCAGAACCGACAACTGAAGAAGTTTTATGGGCAAAAAAGAATCTGAAAAATGGTAAATCACCAGGATGTGATGAGATAACAGATAAGCAGAACTTATTTAAAACAGGAGGAAAGGAATGTGCAACAATCTATCATGCACTATGTAAAAAGATATGGAATTCAGGTATTTGGCAAAAAGAACGGAAAAGAACTATATTCATACCACTGCCAAAAAAAAGAGTAACTTGGAATTATGCACAGAATATAGAAATAATTATTGCCCTGATTAGTATTGCAAGTAAAATTCTATTAAAAATCATAACGGGTAGACTTTGTCAGACAATAGAAGGAGAAATCAATATGGTCCAAGCTGGTTTTAGACATGGAAGAGAAACAAGAGATCACATATTCAGTATAAGATTAATAACAGAGAAATGTGGAGAATTTAATGTGAATCTATATTTATCTTCTATGGACTATTCAAAGGCATTTAATTGTGTACAACACCAGAAACTTTGGGAGATAATGGAAAAATAGGATTTCCAACACAATTAACATCACTGACGTATCTAGACCAACAGACAGCATGCTGTGAGAATAAATGGTGAAACAACAACTTGGTTTGACATAAAACAAGGTGTCCGTCAGGGGTACATACTGTCGCCCTACATATTTAACTTGTATACTGAAAATATAATAAGAAATGTTAGAAAACATATAGATAAAAAATATTACGATGCCAAAAAATTGGAGGTTATGAAATACCAGCTGATGGCAAAGTATTACTGTCCATAACACAAAAAAGAATGAAAAAAACTAATTATGTCAGTGCGTAAGAACAGTGAAGAGCAAAACCTCTATCTTACCGCAAAGAAAACAAAATTGGTGACAACTGACAAAAGAAATAAGGCAGCTGAAATATGTATCAGTGAGGAAAAATTGGGAAAAGTGGAGAGATTTGAATATCTTGTATCATTACTAACTAATAATGGAGATACAATGAGGGAAATTAAAAGGAGGACGTCTTTCGCTCTTCAAAAAGTAAAACAACTAAAGAATCTGTGGAAAGGAATAGGCAGAACCACAAAAATAAGATTTTTAAGGGCATGCATCTTTCCCATCGCAACATATGCCTGTGAGACCTGGACACTTAACAAAACAGCTGAGAAACACATAAAAGCCTTTGAATGTAAATGCTACAGAAGAGTTCTTCAAATATCATGGACGCAAAAAAGAACAAATATATCTTACTGGACAGTCTGACGGGATGGTGTGAGAGGAGATCACCAACTGAGCTGATGGCATGCATGAAGGATCGCGTACTCTGGAGAAGCATAATAGCCAACGCCAGTCGGCACGGCACATGATGATGATGATATCTATACTACAAGAACTTAATATTGAAGAAGATTGGCTAGTAAGGAAGTTTAAACAGAGAAAACTTAAATATTTTGGACATATTAAACGTATGAGAATGTAGAGAAGACCGTCTTGGAAGGGTACATGATGGGAAAAAAGAAAGAGAGGAAGACCAAGGCGAAGATGGCTGCAAGACATTGACGATCTGCGAATGGATGCATCAGCAGGAGGGAATCTTGCTTACAACCGAGATCTGTTAGGGAGCAAAGTTCTGCAAGGGACATGCAAATCACTGACTGACTGAGGGGTGTGAAGTGTTAGTGCCTTCACATTTCTAGGCCACTACAGCATTTGAGGTAGGAACACAAGCACCTGTCCTTGTTGCCTTTGTTTTCCTAGGGAAATCCTAGGTGCCTATTTTTTTTTTTTTTTAGCCTGGGTTGACCCCGATGCCGGTCGATTAGAAAAATTCAGCGTGAGTGCGAAGTCGAACCAGAGAACTTCTGATCGGCGGGCCGTTGCACTAACCACTACACTACTGGGGCACTTCATTAGACTAATAAACACGTACAAAATCTGATTATTCTAAAACAATGAAAAGCTTACCAGTCACGATGTTTTGTTTTTCACTGGTAAATCCCATTCTTATTTTTTACAATGCGTCAGTTTCTATAAAGACAATCAACAAATACTTAAAAAACGGTAACATTATATTGTATAACAATACATAATATACAATCAGTACTGCATATATATATATACATACATACATACACATTACATACACTCGTTACACGGTAGTCTTTTAGCATATGCTTATTATGCATGTATTAATTAGGTATTACATTGATCGTATATGCACTAATACCTTTTGTTCCACCTGTTTCGTCGCCTGAAATAAATTATACTTGTTAATGGACACGTACATTTTCCTTGCCCATAAATGCAGTATTTTTACAGTGTATGTAATTGCCGCGCGCTTTCATTCATACTGATGATGATTCATAACTGGCGAGCTATGTGTGTACTGTAGAATGAAATGTTTGCTGCATGCATCGTGCAGAAAGTGACAGTTAATAAGATATTCATGGTCTGGTTAGCAGCGTGCACGTGTCCCTGATATGTGTCCGGCGTGATCTATTGGCGAATGCATGCCCGCGTGGTGACTCATATTGTAAGTAGAGACAGCTCAACATACAGCAACATCCAAACAAACGAGCGCTTCAAGCTGATTTTGAATACGGCTCAAGAATGATCTTTACGTTGAAGAACAGGTCCAAGCTAAAGCCCAGTCCCACCGTCTCACGTTTATGCTTCCCGCTTCTTCTTCTTCTTCTTCGTTCGCACTGTCTGTCTATATCTGCAGTCCTGTCTCTTGGATAAATTTCACTGTTTTTTGTAATTCATGTATGGAACCATAGAGCTTATCTTCTTTAGTGGTTTCACTGGGCCAGTAATTATTTCTCAGTGTCTCATAGTTGATGCAGTTCTGGAGGATATGTTCCACAGTTTGGGGCAGCTGGGCACATGTACATAGATTAGTAGTACCAACCTTAAACTTTGTATACATATGGCTTCCCGCTTGATCACTGTCTCAACATTCGTGTAGACAGGAAAAAACAAAAGACCTTGCATACGCCCGTCCTCTTAACTTCCACACGTCCATTTTTCAGTCCAGAAGTCTTGTGACCGAGATCATTAGCGACTCAGCCACACGACCAAATCACCAGCGATACCACCAGCTGTAGCAAAGCCTGAACAGCTGCGACATAGCTGGTAGCCCACATACTGCTGTAAGAGAATGTAAATAACGGGGTTTTTTTTCTTCTTAGTTTACGTATTTCTTTGTTCTCTCTTTCTCTCATTTAAAAAAAAAATTCTTCCTCTTCTTTTTTTACTTTAAAAGAGAAGTCCTTGTTTCAAACTCTTTTTTTTTTTTTGTTTCTTTTTAAATCCCTGGGCTCGTATCTCCGCTTTCTACTCCTTCATTCTTTCCTAACTTAAATTGTACATTCCTCCATTCTCCTCTTATCTCTTTGTTCTCGTCTTTACTTTTTTGTTTCTCCTCATTTTCTTTTCTTCATTTTCTGTTTCTGTTCATTTCTGTAAACTCCTTCCTTCCATTTTATCTCTGCTCATGTCTCTCTTTCCTTCCTTTTCTGATCATGTATCGGTTCCTTTCTTCTCTGTTGTGTGACTTACTGTTAGTTCCTTTCTTCTCTGTCGTGTGACTTACTGTTAGTTCCTTTCTTCTCTGTTGTGTGACTTACTGTTAGTTCCTTTCTTCTCTGTTGTGTGACTTAGTTAGTTCCTTTCTTCTTTATTGTGTGACTTACTGTTAGTTCCTTTCTTCTTTATTGCGTGATCTGCTGTTAGTTCCTTTCTTCTCTGCTGTGTGACTTACTGTTAGTTCCCTTCTTCTTTATTGCATGATCTGCTGTTAGTTCCTTTATTCTTTATTGCGTGATCTGCTGTTAGTTCCTTTCTTCTTTATTGTGTGACTTACTGTTAGTTCCTTTCTTCTTTATTGCGTGACTTACTGTTGGTTCCTTTCTTCTTTATTGTGTGACTTACTGTTAGTTCCTTTCTTCTTTATTGTACGACTTATTGTTAGTTTCTTTCTTCTTTATTGTGTGAGTTACTGTTAGTTTCTTTCTTCTTTATAATGTGAATTACTGTTAGTTTCTTTCTTAGTAATGCATGCTTTACTGACAATCTCTTTCGTCTTTATTGCGTGACTTACTGCTAGTTCTTTTCTTCTTTATTGTGTGACTTACTGTTAGTTTATTTCTTCTTCATAGTGTTAGTTTCTTTCTTCTTCATAGTGTGACTTACTGTTAGTTTCTTTCTTCTTTATTGTGTGAGTTACTGTTAGTTTCTTCTCTTCTTTATTGTGTGACTTACTGTTAGTTTATTTCTTCTTTATTGCGTGATCTGCTGTTAGTTCCTTTCTTCTTTATTGTGTGGCTTACTGTTAGTTTCTTTCTTCTTTATTGTGCGACTTATTGTTAGTTTCTTTCTTCTTTATTGTGTGAGTTACTGTTAGTTTCTTTCTTCTTTATAATGTGAATTACTGTTAGTTTCTTTCTTAGTAATGCATGCTTTACTGACAATCTCTTTCGTCTTTATTGCGTGACTTACTGCTAGTTCTTTTCTTCTTTATTGTGTGACTTACTGTTAGTTTCTTTCTTCTTCATAGTGTGACTTACTGTTAGTTTCTTTCTTCTTTATTGTGTGAGTTACTGTTAGTTTCTTTCTTCTTTATTGTGTGACTTACTGTTAGTTTATTTCTTCTTTATTGCGTGATCTGCTGTTAGTTCCTTTCTTCTTTATTGTGTGGCTTATTGCTCGTTCTTGTCTTCTTTGTTGTGCGACTTATTGTTAGTTCCTTTCTTCTTTATTGTGCGACTTACTGTTAGTTCCTTTCTTCTTTATTGTGTGACTTACTGTTAGTTTCTTTCTTCTTTATTGTGTGAGTTACTGTTAGTTCCTTTCTTCTTTATTGTGTGAGTTACTGTTAGTTTCTTTCTTCTTTATTGTGTGACTTACTGTTAGTTTCTTTCTTCTTTATTGTGCGACTTATTGTTAGTTCCTTTCTTCTTTATTGTGTGACTTACTGTTAGTTTCTTTCTTCTTTATTGTGTGAGTTACTGTTAGTTCTTTTCTTCTTTATTGTGTGAGTTACTGTTAGTTCCTTTCTTCTTTATTGTGCGACTTATTGTTAGTTCCTTTCTTCTTTATTGTGTGACTTACTGTTAGTTTCTTTCTTCTTTATTGTGTGAGTTACTGTTAGTTCCTTTCTTCTTTATTGTGCGAATTATTGTTAGTTCCTTTCTTCTTTATTGTGCGACTTATTGTTAGTTTCTTTCTTCTTTATTGTGCGACTTACTGTTAGTTTCTTTCTTTTTCATAGTGTGCCTTACTGTTAGTTTCTTTCTTTTTCATTGTGTGAATTACTGTTAGTTTCTTTCTTTTTTATTGTGTGAATTACTGTTAGTTTCTTTCTTTTTTATTGTGTGACTTACTGTTAGTTTCTTTCTTTTTCATTGTGTGAATTACTGTTAGTTTCTTTCTTTTTTATTGTGTGCCTTACTGTTAGTTTCTTTCTTTTTCATAGTATGAATTACTGTTAGTCTCTTTCTTAGTAATGTGTGCTTTACTGACAGTTTCTTTCTTCTTCATAGTGTGACTTACTGTTAGTTTCTTTCTTCTTTATTTTGTGACTTACTGTTATTTTCTTCCTTCTTTATTGTGTGACTTGCTGTTATTTTCTTGCTTCTTTATTGTGTGACTTGCTGTTAGTTTCTTTCTTCTTCATAGTGTGACTTGCTGTTAGTTTCTTTCTTCTTTATTGTGTGACTTGCTGTTAGTTTTTTCGAGAGGAATGTGATCAATTTTGAGAGTGCTCACTGTCATCAAAGCTGACAAGTTTAACTGGCCACGACCTCATCCAACATTACCCCAGTGTACGAGTACTTCACAAAAAAACAGGCTGCATCGGTGCCTGAGAGTGGCCAAAAGGGCTGCAGCACACGGTCCAACAGGTGCTGAAAGGTGCTCGTTAAGTCACTCTTCAGGATTTAAAAAAAATTACAGTGACCTCCCCAAGTGAGTAATTTCGTGCCCGTTTTTTTGCCCAAAAATGACCGACTGCGCTCTGCCCTGTCTCACCAAGGCGGTTGCTGGTGGTACCAGAGTCCGCACTCTTGCTGTTGCTGTTGTTGTTGCTGTAGTTATTGCTGTTGTTGTATCTCCCTGGAACCTGCGACCTGATGTTCTTTACAGGCGATGGGATGAAGGTGTTGACGCACAGCATCGTGTCGGGCGAGGGTTGCTATTTTTGCAGAGCCAGAGTGAGCTTAAAACAAACAAACAAACAAAAAAAGCGCAGGGAAGTACAAGGCTTCTTTAGCAGACTCAACCCTCATTGGGGGGGAGGGGGTACGTAGCTACCCTTGTACCTTTGGCCAGGTGGAGACTTATTAGCGGCACCAACCTGAGAGATGGGGCAGGGTCTTGGTCCACTATGCTCGCCAATGCTGACGCATTCATACAGCTGTGGGGTCGTGGACCGCCACGTCGGACCGCGTCTTTGTTCCTGCAGTTCGTGGTTCTTGTCACAATCAGTCTTTTACCATTTTTCTTTCTCTCGCGTCCGAAGTACTTTTGTCTACTACTTTGTTTTTTTTTTGTTTTTAGGCTTAAATTCACAGTGTACTCTATTACTTCGCTGTTGTTTCCAGTTTATTAAAATTTTGCCTACTCAGACATTGGCTGCCAAAGAACTCAGATGTCTGCAATTACAAAAAAGATCATCGACCAGCTCAGACTAATACGTTGCCTCAGTTTTTCAGTTCCTGTTATGCACTTTGTATCTCTCTCTCTCTCTCTTTCTCTCTCTCTCTCTCTGTGTCGTTGCTTTCACTTGTAATTCTTTCGTCAGATTTCTAATTAGGCTATGCTAGTAACTATTCCCCTCCCACAAAACCCTTCCCTGTCTCTCTCTGTCTCTCTCTCTGTCTCTCTCTGTCTCTCTCTGTCTCTGTCTCTCTCTGTCTCTCTCTGTCTCTGTCTCTCTGTCTTTCTGTTGCTGACCTTGTGCAAGCACATCTCATCTATCATCCTATCGTAGCTTAAGCCAGTGGTTCCTCTTTTTTTGGTCCGCGAACCCTCTTACTATCCCCCCCCCCCACTCCCTCACACTGCGGAACCTTAAGTCTGTCAATACAAGTAGAAATGTTAATTTCTGTCTATCTTTTCTTAACCACATTATTGCCATTTTGAACATTCACCAAGTTTTTAACCAAATTTTTTTATGAAGTGTAGCGTTTACTCATTAAAGGTTACCACATTATAAAAAAAAATATTTTGCATTTAAATCACAGTTACCATATAGATAGTAAGGTTTTTAAAAATGTGTATGTGTGTGAGGGGGAGGGGAGGTCCGTGCCCTGGATTTTGAAACAGCAAAAAAAGAGGAGGGGGCGGGAGGGAGGTGTCCGCTGACTTTTGTTAACTGGGAACCGCTGGTTTACACTACATCTCTTCTACATTTGTCTAAAATTCCCCTGACCTCTCTTACACCCGTTCTAGCACACATCCAACCACTGAGCTACCTTCCACTAAAACGTCTGGAAACTGAACAATAAAAAAACGTGGCTGTCATAAGCCACAAAAACTCCACCATTTTTCTTGTTAATATGAAACTCCCTTTTTTTTTTTTCTTTTCTTTCCTGGAGTTTCTGCGCTGTATGTGGCATTACCCATATTTCGGGTAACTGGCTCACGTGATACCACAAAAATAAAGTTATTTCGTTTGTCGTGTTCTCCAAGAAGGAAAGCGAACCGTTGTAATCTGCCACAGTTTTATGGTGTACACTTTCACCAGCTGCCCGTGCCTAGAACTGAATCTCATGAGAACTCATGGAATATATACATTTTTAATGAAGAAGAAGAAAAAAAAATGTCTTCATGTATTGTCAGAATATCCAATGAAACGTCGCAAGATAATATTCGGTCACGATTGCGACATTTCTGTTAACAGAAAAGCGGTCAAAACAACAGGCAGGGAAGAGATGGAACTGCGACTTTGATTGTAAACGTTTATTTCTCTTCTTTTTTTTTATACCTATTTTGGAGTTGAGACAGTTTGATAAAGATGTGAAAAGTGTTTCATCGGTTTCCTGAAGAATGAAGAGTTTTATCATTGTTTATTTACCTCCCCCCCCCCCCTCCCTCACACTGCGGAACCTTAAGTCTGTCAATACAAGTAGAAATGTTAATTTCTGTCTATCTTTTCTTAACCACATTATTGCCATTTTGAACATTCACCAAGTTTTTAACCAAATTTTTTTATGAAGTGTAGCGTTTACTCATTAAAGGTTACCACATTATAAAAAAAAATATTTTGCATTTAAATCACAGTTACCATATAGATAGTAAGGTTTTTAAAAATGTGTATGTGTGTGAGGGGGAGGGGAGGTCCGTGCCCTGGATTTTGAAACAGCAAAAAAGAGGAGGGGGCGGGAGGGAGGTGTCCGCTGACTTTTGTTAACTGGGAACCGCTGGTTTACACTACATCTCTTCTACATTTGTCTAAAATTCCCCTGACCTCTCTTACACCCGTTCTAGCACACATCCAACCACTGAGCTACCTTCCACTAAAACGTCTGGAAACTGAACAATAAAAAAACGTGGCTGTCATAAGCCACAAAAACTCCACCATTTTTCTTGTTAATATGAAACTCCCTTTTTTTTTTTTCTTTTCTTTCCTGGAGTTTCTGCGCTGTATGTGGCATTACCCATATTTCGGGTAACTGGCTCACGTGATACCACAAAAATAAAGTTATTTCGTTTGTCGTGTTCTCCAAGAAGGAAAGCGAACCGTTGTAATCTGCCACAGTTTTATGGTGTACACTTTCACCAGCTGCCCGTGCCTAGAACTGAATCTCATGAGAACTCATGGAATATATACATTTTTAATGAAGAAGAAGAAAAAAAAATGTCTTCATGTATTGTCAGAATATCCAATGAAACGTCGCAAGATAATATTCGGTCACGATTGCGACATTTCTGTTAACAGAAAAGCGGTCAAAACAACAGGCAGGGAAGAGATGGAACTGCGACTTTGATTGTAAACGTTTATTTCTCTTCTTTTTTTTTATACCTATTTTGGAGTTGAGACAGTTTGATAAAGATGTGAAAAGTGTTTCATCGGTTTCCTGAAGAATGAAGAGTTTTATCATTGTTTATTTACCTCCCCCCCCCCCCTCTCTCTCTCTCTCTCTCTCTCTCATACACCTACGTACACATACACAACACAGCATATTTACATAATAAAATATGTTGCAATAACGGAATTGCTGATACATACATACATACATACATACATACATACATACATACATATTATGTGTCTCATTTGCTATCTTCATGGAACTGCCAGCTGGTAGCTGGTGTTCCTTGCAGCCGGTGCTATCAAAGTTTTGAGGCCCAGCATCACGTGGCCTTGGGGGCGCGGGTTATGGCGGTTATTTTTTTCCAGTCACTGACCGCAGCTAAAGAGCAAAAAGAGGGAGCGGGTAGCGATACTTCTCCAGCAGACTCCACCACCATGGGGACATGGCGATCCTTCACCCGTTAGTCAGTCTAGGCCCGTTAGTAGGGGGTACCAACGGAGATGTGGGCCGCCTGTTGTTCGGCCGACTCTAACACCAGCTTGTCAGTTATGGGTCGCTAGATATAGATATATATGGCGTTTACGAGGAGTGCTGTTGGTTGAGGCCCTGTTACTGACGACCTCCAGTCAAACCCATCTGTAGAAACTGTCAGCCGAAAGGCGAGTGTTGTTGAAAACAGACTCCGAAATTCAGACAAAATCTGCCTGTAGGGCAAACGGGCACCAGACAAACTGCTGTTGGTAAATGAAGAGAAAGAAAAGAAACGAGCATGTCGGCAAGTTCGCGGGGTCATAGAAGGGCAGTTAACTCTATTCATTTAAATGAACAGTTCATTCATTCATTCATTTGCATGTCCCTTGCGGAAATTTGCCTCCCAAACAGCACTCCTGTAGGCCTCTCAGTTGTGAGCAAGGTGGCATGCTGCTGCTGCTTCCATTTGCAGATCGTCAACGATTTCTTGTAGCCATTTTCGCGTTGGTCTTCCTCTTTTTCTTTATCCCATTATGTATCCTTCCAATATGATCTTCTCTAAATTATTATGACGTTTAATGTGTCCAAAATATTTAAGTTTTCTCTCTTTAATCCTCTTTACTAGCCAGCCTTCTTCAATATTAAGCTCTTGTAGTATAGATATATTTGTTCTTTTTTTGTGTCCACGATATTTGGAGAACTCTTCTGTAGCATTTATATTCAAAGGCATTTATGTGTTTCTCAGCTGTTTTGTTAAGTGTCCAGGTCTCACAGGCATATGTTGCGATGGGAAAGATGCATGCCCTTAAAAATCTTATTTTTGTAGTTCTGTCTGCTCCTCGCCACAGATTCTTTATTTGTTTTACTTTCTGAAGAGCTATAGATGTCCTCCTTTTAATTTCCCTCATTGTATCTCCATTATTAGTTATCAGTGATCCAAGATATTCAAAATTCTCCACCTCTTCCAATTTTTCCTCATTGATATATATTTCAGCTGCCTTGTTTGTTTTGTCAGTTGTCATCAATTTAGTTTTCTTTGCATTAAGATAGAGGTTCTGCTCTTCGCTGTTCTTACGGACTGACATAATTAGTTTTTCCATTCCTGTTTGTGTTGTGGATAGTAACACTGTGTCATCAGCATATCTAATCTCTGGTATTTCATAACCTCCAATTGTTATGGCATTGTAACATTCTTTGTCTACATCTTCTCTAACATTCCTCATTATATTTTCAGTATACAAGTTAAATAAGTAGGGTGACAATATGCACCCCTGACGGACCCCTTGTTTTATGTCAAACCAAGTTTTTGTTTCACCATATATTCTTACTGCTGCTTGTTGTTCTAGATACAGCAGTGATGTTAATTGAATCAAATCTGTTGGAAATCCCATTTTTTCCGTTATTTCCCAAAGTTTCTGGTGTTGTACACAATCAAATGCCTTTGAGTAGTCTATAAAGGATAAATATAGATTCACATTAAACTCTCTGCATTTCTCTGTTATTAATCTTAGATTGAATATATGATCTCTTGATCCTCTTCCTTGCCTGAAACCAGCTTGGACCATATTGACTTCTTCATCTATTTTCTTACGAAGTCTACCCATTATGAACAGTAGGCATATATTTTTCCCCCGTTGTCATGCATCCGCCATCTTGATCGGATGACAACAATCACAATAGGAGGATGATCGAAAAGGGGGGGGGGTGGGGGGGTGGAGGTTCTTAATGCGCATTATCCACAACCAGTGTGTGACCGGCTCCATCAGAAGGCGCACTTCAGTGGGTGTTGGAGCGGAAGGCGGAGCACATATGGCAATACCCGGCATGCGGGGGATACCAGTTTCTGATTACAGATTTCAATGAACAGATGTAAAACTCCCTAAAACTCTTGCATCCAAGCCCCTCTTTTTAGCAGCTCTTCCATTATCCTTCAGTTTTCCGGCTCTAAACGTTCGATATTATGGTATCAAAAAGTCTAATCTTTTTTTGCCTCTTATATTTCTAACCTTCAGCCATCATTAAAGAGACTTTTGACATGAAAATATCTCCGCCTATGGATGCTGAAAGAGAAATCAAAGAAAGATAACTCTCATAGCATGATTATCCTCAATGCGTAGAAATTATCCTAAAACAAATAACTAAATAAACTTGAGACTAATTAATCGTCGGCGGATAAAAAACACGTTTAGTACCAATCATCATCATCATCATCAAGTGCCATCTCAGTAGGCGTTAGCGAGCATGCGTCTCCACAGATCTCCGTCCTTTCATATTTTTCATAAGCTCAGCTGATGACTTTCTACGTGCCATCGCGCTAGACTGCCCATGACTTTTTTTCTCTCGGTCTTCCCCTGCATCTCTTTCCATTAATCTTTCCTGTTATTATGATGTTTTCAAGCTTTTCCTCTTCTCATTGTGTTGTGGGAAAATAGATACTGGATTGATGGGGAGGATGTTTAAGCTTTTATTTTATACTAAGGGCTGGAATGGTAATTATACTATACATTCACACATTATGTATTGACATTTTACACCAATGAATAGGAACATGAAATAACAATCCTTCATAAAATCATGATCTTTGTATTTACACAACACAGACTTACAAGATAGCAAAAATCAGATGAATCTTATGTACGTGATGTTAAATATCATGCTGATATGCATCATCAAATCATTAAAACATGTCCTTGAATAATACGGGTTCAGCTCTGATTGTAAACACACATAATCTACTGGTAAGAAATACATATATAAAAATGCCCATTACAAAATCAGTAACATGAATTTACCATATTCCCATACACAAGGAATATCGAAGTTTTACACTGAAACATCTGCCCATCTCTACATGATCACACGTAATACAATCATAACAACACATATTTACCTAAATGGTCGATCGGGATTTGATCGAGGGAGTCCACAGTACAACTTGCATTCATCCACATCAAATATTATATGAAAGGGCCATACTAAACTACATATATCTGTTCCTATCTAACGAATGACTTCTCTCATTCACGCCTGAACAATGACACGGCTCCCTACGGTCGCTGGCCTCTAACCTGCTCAGCATATGGAATCCCTACCTCTTCAACTTCTATCTTCTCGTCTTATATACCTGGTCAGCGACGGACTCGCAGGACTGTGCATTTCCGTAAAGCCCGTCTCTGGCCAGTGGGATTACCAATAAAACCGGGCAACTGCTTGCTTTGTTATCTGCTCCCTACAGTGTACCCAGTGAATATCGGTTCCTTTCTAAACTTGTTTTTGTTAGACATTCTCTGTTTTTCAATCTTAGATGTCCATGGTATTCTTACATTCTTCTAATGAACTATCTTACATCCCTCCCGTTCTATTAAACGTCACATAGGGCTCGCATGGTAGTTCGCCAAGAACTATACTACTGCACTAAAGTCAAGACCAATCCCACCCTTTTATTTTCAACACATTTTAATGCCATCTAATAGGATAAAGAATGATTTGGTTGAAACTTGTTTCAGTACCATCCACACACGGTCCTCTGTGATCTTGAGGCATGAAAAGTGTTTACTGATTATCACAGTGAGCGTAAAAATCACGTGCAGTAACGTTATGTTAAACATAAACTTAGGGTATGGTTCACGCGTTCCGCCAACTCACGCAGGTTAAAAAAAAAAAAATCCTGCTGATTCGTGACGCAAGTGCAATAGGGACTCCTATTGAACAGATTATTACTTTTCATTCGTTTTAAAATTGGTGATGAAAGGACACTTTTGCCATTTGCGAAAACCATGCCCCGAAGAAGGAGTCTTGAATGGCAAATCCGCTGGTCAGGTTGGAAGCCGTTTGTGAGTGTCACATTTTACCATACACAGGCGTATCTGAGATAAAGTGATAAGGTAACATTATTTTCAAAAATTATAGAATTTTTAGGAGCTTCTTCAACTTTTTTTGCTTTTAAACATTAAAATAACAGCAATCACCTTAGTGTTTTCAATATCTTGAAAAATGTTCGATTATTTAGGAAGTGACATCACTTTTCTTTTGTTTGTTTGTTCTTGTTATCAGTGGCAAAATCACTTCACGTTAAAAGTGACTGAAATAATATTAGTTAAGTTCTATTCAAAAACACATTCTTTATATCTTGTTCATATACCACTGGTAATTTGGAGCCTGGCTCAAGAAAAGATTGAGAAACGCTTTTGTGCGCAATGTCTTTTTTAGAAATATTTGTATATATGCCGTGCTTGCGCACGCCTCCTAGCAGTATAGATAGGTATTACTTGTTTTCATGGCATACACACACTTTCAACACACATCGCATTCAGTGTCACTTTAGCTTAAATGTGACATCTTCAAGACAGCTTCACATTTTAGGTAGAAAGATCTTTAAATTTTTCATATTTTCCGAAAAAAAATTTTTTTACCCTGTGTCAATTTTTTTAAAAATGTTAATAGTTTGTGTAGCTTCACATTCACACTCTTATTTACAGTGTCTACGTCATCATCATCATGTGCCGTGTTTCCAATCGTAAGTTGAATTCGACGACTCTTTCTTTTATCCCTGCTTAACCATTTCATGACGATGCAGATGACGGGCCGACCAGTTTTACCTCCAGATCTCCACGGCATAAGCTAACCATCTGTTTCTTTATTGCTCGCTGTTCTTCTGGCATGGGGGCTTTTCCTCCTGATATCTTTTCAGTGCAGTCAATTATTTTTCTCATAATACATTCTCATGAAATGGTCGTAGTGACGGCTTTGTGCCATTGTCACTTAGCTTCCACAACAACAACAGCGGCAACAACAGCATCAACAACAGCAACAACAACAGCAGCAGCAACAACAACAGCACCAACAACAACAGCAACAACATAGCAGCAGGAGCAACAACAACAGCAACAACATGAACAACAGCAACAGCAACAACAACACAAGTACAATCTCCTACTAACGACAGACATTCCAGGTCAGTCTAAACAAAGACCGGTCGCATTCTTCACGGCATCACCTTTGAAGTTGAGTCCCTCTTGATGCGTCTCTTCAACCCCCCCCCCCCCCACTCCCCCGTTCTGCCCTTTCATGCTGCGTACTCACCGGTGTGCTATCCAGCATGTTTTTCATCTTCTTCATCTTACATCCTTCTCGTGCTATTAAACGTCACATAGGGCTCGCATGGTAGTCCACCAAGTTTTCCTGTTTTCGGCGAATTTTTCAGCCTCGTCAAGGGATGTTATTCCTGCTAAACTGGCCGCTCTTAAAACAATGTCCTTTTTAGAGTTTCACGCTGTCGACCTCTTTTTCTTCGGCCTGTTGTGTTCCACTTTATAGCTTGTTTTGGGATTCTCTGTTTCTTCTCATCATGTGACCGACATATGTCCATCTCCTTTTTCCTGATCACCCATGAGACAGGCTGTTGTTCACTCAGCTACCTCATCTCTGCGTTGTTCTTGAATTCGTTCCACTTGATGCCGAGTATTTTCCTTAGGCATCTGTTTTCAAAAGAGCCTAATTCGTTGTTTATTTCTTTAGTTGTTTTCCAGCTTTCGCATGCATAAATGAAGACGGATATTGCATTTGAATTGAATCATCTTAACTTGGTTTTTGTGCTTATAACTTTCTTCATCTTATAACGAGTCACTTACATATATTTTCAAATATTCGGACACAGATATCTTACTCCCGCTTCAAGTCAAAACACAGCTGGCTTTAACCGCGTCCTTTTCTCCATATTAAAGTGATAGAACACAGAGTTGTGTGATTAGACTTCGAAAAATTGCTGACAAAACACTTGAGATGTGACTGAAAGAAAAATTTGTAGGACACGTCTGAAGGAGACGAGGGCTAGAGCACCTAACAGCAGCAGGGAAGATCAAAAGTAGAAGAGACGGAGGTAGACAGAGAGAAAAGATGTTTGATGGTTTAGTATCCTGGTAGGGGAAATGCCTAGTGGCACGCCTGTTGAGATGCATAAAGAATCGAGGGTTATAGAAGGACATGATATCCTACTCCTGTCGGCAAGGACCTTGAGAGAGAGAGAGAGAGAGATGACAAGAGAATTAACTGAGACCACTTTCCATTAGAACAAGCAACCGTCTAGTCAGTTATCTTGGGGGGTGCACGATAGCGAAGTTGATTAGTGCGTTACCAAATTATGATTCTTAATGTTACTATATTTCTCCTGTTTGTGATTTACTGTATCAATATATCTTTTGTAACTGTTATTCACAATGACAATTTTTTTTTTATAATTTCTATTCAGAGTGTCGATATTTTTTGCTGTACTTGTGGTTCCAAGTCGCTGTTTATGCTGTGTCTATGATTCGTTTTCTTCTTCTCCTTGGTTCAGTTTTGTATGCTCAGCTTTCTAAAAAGAGACCTGGGTAGCTTCCATGATTCTGGCTGTCGGCAAGGTCTTCTTATGAACCCCAGAGTTTCTCCTTCGTGCTTCTTTCTCTCTCTCCCTCTCTCTCTCTCTCTCTCTCTCTCTCTGATTCAAAATGATGGTATTTTTGTTTCAGTGTAAGTGTGATTCATAGTGACAGTGCTTTTTGCTGTAATTGTGGTTGATAGTGACAATGTTGTTCTTTCCTGTAAATGTGGTTAATAGTGACATTGTTCTTTGCTGTAATTGTGGTTCATAATGACATTGTTCTGTGCTGTAATTGTGGTTCATAGAGACATTGTTCTGTGCTGTAACTGTGGTTCACAAAGCCAATTAATTTTGTTATGACTGTAATTGTCATTACAGTGACAATTTTTACTGTTTTTATTGTTATAACAATGCTATTGTTACTACCGTTTTTTATTGTTATAATTGTGATTCATTGTGACAGCATTTTATCGTTATAATTGTGGTTTATAGTTTGTGTTCTTAACTGTGGTTTATCAGAGCTTGTGTTCTAACAGCAAGTGTGGAAAATGGGTCAACGTTTTGTTTTTCTTTTATTGCAGAATCAATCGACGAGGCCGACGCCTGTCTTTGTAAAATATGATTGATGGATCTAGTGATGTTAATGTGAAAATGTGCACGGGATCCATAGAGCTGGTGGGGTTTGTGTGTGGGTGTGTGTAGGTGGGTGTGTTTTCTTTAGTTCATTGTAGTGCTGTTATTTCAGAGATGGGTAACTGTAATGTTTCTATTTTAATATACGTGATAAAAACAGGCCTACTGTGTAAATATTATCGATTGCTATGTTGTTTAGTATGTAAAATATAGTCCACGAGAGTAGCCATTTTTTTTGCAAGGGGAGACTATTCCTTTTTTTATTACATGCGCGATCGATAGACGATCTAGTTATTATTGGCAAACATGGTCAGATTATGCCTCCGTCCAACATGTGGAGCCGCGACGCATACCAAGCTGTCGAATTATCAATTTGCTATTAAGCACCACCCACTGAATAAAAACAATTTATTGGCTTTATAACACTGCGTTACAGCATAAAAGGCTGATGGCCCGCAACTTACATGTAGGTGGAAAAGTGATCCTTGGCTGGCAAAACAGGTTGGGAAACCCTGGTCTGCTACGTAAGTCGTGCTTTTCTTGTAAATTGGTGCCGTGGTCTTTGCTTCTTGTGCCATCTATTGTTTTGGAATAAATATGATTGCCTTTGCGATTTCCCTTTTCTTTTATATTGTAAATAGCATTAACAAGCCCATATGTTGGTAATATGTGTGGCATTAAAAAAAACATATCTCTGGATTCACTTACTGAAACAAAAAGATATAGACAATTTCAAGTATCTGTAGTTACGCGATCACATGATTAAGTCCAGTAACTAACTGCTGCTCAGTTACGCGACCACATGATTAAGTCCAGTAACTAACTGCTGCTCAGTTACGCGACCACATGATTAAGTCCAGTAACTAACTGCTGCTCAGTTACGCGACCACATGATTAAGTCCAGTAACTAACTGCTGCTCAGTTATGTGACCACATGATTAAGTCCAGTAACTAACTGCTGCTCAGTTACGTGACCACATGATTAAGTCCAGTTGTGAGGGAAACATGTCGAGTAACTGAGAACGACTGGCGGGAAGTACTTATGACATCAAAGGTGAGAGAGAGAGAGAGAGAGAAAGGAAAAAAGTCAAGATGGCCATGAGAATTTTGTGTCTGTTAGACAAGCTGAGGCCAGATCTGTGATGAGAGGTATTTATCAACAAATAAATAATATAAATTATGATTTCAACCATATCAGGGTCATAATATTAAACTGCGATGCTTGGACTCAACCTATGTCTGTATGTGTCAGTATGTATATCTATATGTGTCATTTAAAGCAAGGTTAGTGATAACAAGTGCTGAAGATTGTTAAGCAAAATACTGTTGATCAACTTGGGACTCAGATCGGCTGGAAACGCCTGCGATAAGTTTTAGTTGGAACTAAGATGGCGACATGCAGTCCAAGATAGGACGAGTCGCAGTGAATAGTCAGTGTATGTCTTTTAGTCGGGACTATTAGTTTAACACGGGAGGTCTGTATCATATATATTTTTATCTGCTGCTGGCAGGATTCTTCAACTGCCGTACGTGGGGCGAAACTCCTCCCGGCCAATGAAGAAAAATACGATTAAGGTTGCCGCGCAGCGCCGTAGTGGAAAAGGTGAAAGAAAGGATTAAGTGAAGTAACCCGTAGTCTTGAGGTCAGGACTACTCAAATCAAGACACCTCTGCTCTAGACGCCGGTCACGTCCTATATACACCCATACTGGGGCAGATTGCCTAAATCGGCTTAACCCAGGGATTAAACTACGACACTGCTGGCGAGATTTTTCAGATGCCGCGCGTGGAGTGAAACTCCTCCCGGCCAATGAAGAAAATACGAAAATGCGACTAGGGTTGCCGGGCGACGCCGCTGTGAAAAGGTGATGGAAAGGATAAAGTGAAGTTTATTTGGTATGTCCAGTAGTCTCGCGGCGAGAGCTACTCATACCACGGTACCTCTGCTCTAGAGGCCGGCCACGTCCGATATACACCCATATTGGTAAAATGCACCAAAGCCGGCTTAACCCAATGGTGAAACATGATGACTACTCATGTCACGGTACCTCCGCTTTAGAGGCTGGTCACGTCCTAAACATGCCCATACTGGGATAATACGCATAAACCGGGTTAACCCAGGGGTGAAACTTACTAGTGGCAAGGATTTGTCCTCCTGGACAAAAACTCCATCCTGGTCACAACTAGGAAGGGTAGCGGCCACGACTACATAATGCTGAAATCGGAGACAGTGGACCAGTGCAGTCTAGATAGGCAACCACCTCTCACCCGACGGGGATGTATGCGTATCCTAATCACGCTGGGGTTTTCCGGTGAGAAAGTCCAACGCTGGACTGGATGGGCAACCACCTCTCATCCAGCGGGGATATACTGATATCCAAAACACGTCGAGGTTTTCCATTGAGAAGGTCCAACTCTAGATTAAACTGGTGCAACGAAAACCACGGTGTCACGCAATCCCACTTCCGAGACCCACCGAGAATACAAGCTCAAGCCCTGCGGTACTCTGAACCTCTTGTGGTCCTCTCGGGGATCTCGTGTGGAAGAAGAAGAAGATATACATCTTGATTAAGTTATTATTTGCAGAGTGAGTTGTTTTGGCTGATTAGTAGAATCTGTGAAGATTTATGGGGCTAGGACAGTGTATTTACTTGAATGTTTATGTTCGATACTGGATTAAATTAAACTGATTGAGATTTGACTGAAGATTCAGTTTATTTCGCATCAAACTACATGTGTATATCTTTCTCAGAACCTCTCTACTTGTGGTGCTGTGACGTGTTTTAATAGTTAGACAAGAACAAGATGAATCTTTACAGGTGCTAGTGGAAAGAATGTTAAAACTTGCAAAGGATGCACCTGAAGGTCAGAACATACAATTACAAGTCATACAAAATCAGTAAGTTGAATACCTGACAGAAGCAATTAATAACACATTCATAAAAATGAAGTTATTAAGAGACTTCCCCAGTCATTCGAGAAAGCAGTGCAGATTGCAGTAGATGAAGAGACATTAAGGCTTCGATTAAACATTAGAACAGGACAAGCCAGTGAGACGGAAAACAGAAGGAAAGAATCAACTGAGCATGAACCCAAAGCGTGTGAAAATATGTTGAAAGTCGTATGGGCTGTTCAGGTCCATATCCAATTACCATTTCGAGAAACTGGTACATTGTCCATTTTACAGACGAATACTCAGCCTGGACAGAATGTTATGCAACACCAGACAAGAGCAGTATCACCATGGCCAAATTATTAGTTGACGAATTTCTGCCAACACACTGCGTGCCTATAGTTATACTGACAGACAATGGATGCGAGTTTACTGGTGAACCATTTCAAAAAGTCATCAAAGAACTAAATATTCAACACGTTCGAACAAACCCATACCATCCACAAGGAAATGGCACCAACGAAAGGCAACATCGAACCCTGAATGATATATTGGCAAAATTAGTTTCAGATGAGCTAAATGAGTGGAGCATATATTCAAACTCGGCAGTAGGAGCTCTCAACATGAACATAATCAGACGTACTGGGCACTCTCCATTGTTTCTGTTATATGGGAGACATCCCGTACTACCATTTTTTTTCTGTTATATAGGGGACATCACATTCTACCATTTTTCCGTTATATAGAGGACATCCCATACCACCATTTTTGCTGTTATACAGGGGGACATCCCATATTACCATTTTTTCCGTTATATGGGAGACATCCCATACTACCTATTGACAGAATCCTACAACTCCGAAAGAAATTCATGAGAGAAAGCGACACAACTGAAAGTGTATTACACCGATAACATAAGGCGTTCACAAAAGTTACAAAACACGGTGAAAGAGACAAAGAAGGGAGATAATTCATCTTGTTACGACACAACACAAACGAAGAATTAAGGTATGGAAACCCAGTTTACTATAAGAATCACAGTATGCCATCCACAAATGGCAATACTTGGAAATCAGGTTATTTTATCATCGAAGTACTGAGTCCTGTAGCTTTTAACATTTTTTTTAAAAAATCAAATTACAGGAAAAATACTCAGAGTGCACGCTGAAGATATCAGACGTTCAGATCAGCAATGGTCGATACCAAAAGCATCAAACCATGGCAGAGGAAGAGCAGCCACGTTGGCAGAAGGTAGCGTGAGTGATTCTAGTTTGAAGGAGAACTACAACTGACAGTTCGTAGCAGAACCAGCTGACACAGAGGACAGTGAACCAGTCTACGAAGGGAGACCACCGGAACATTGGGAAGATGAAGTGTTGAGTGAGAGAAACGTGGAGCATATGGATCCACCAAACTTGTTCAGTAAAATAAGTGAGAAAATGTGGAGCATAGCGATCCACCAAACTTATTCAGTAAAATGAGTGAAGTTCTCGGCCTTTTGGCTAAGATCAAAGTGTAGTTCTGCGCTCTGTAGAATGTACACTTTGTTATTTTGGAACAAACGAGATGCTTGAGGCCTGCCCTGCACAATGAATGCATGGGGTAAGGTCTACATCTCGTTAAAGGTGGGCCCGGTTTGCAGTACCACCGGGTCACGGCCTGTTGTTTTCGTTTGTCTAAAAAAAAAAAAATGAGTGACGTGGAACAGGCCGTCAGGAGACTTCATGAGGGAAAAAAACTAGGACGAGAACGTAACACACACAAAAAAACCCCATTCAATTTGTCATGGAGGATGATACAGATACCGAGAATTAGTCCAAGGACACATTTAAGAGTGAAAGTCAGTCTTGTTATGTTTTATTTTTCCTTTTTGATGTACTATGCATATACATTTATGATTTCAATCATATCAGGGTCATAATATTAAACTGCAATGCTTGGATTATACGTATATATATATTCAACCTATGTCTATATGTGTCAGTATGTATATGTGTACGTGTCATTTTAAGCAAATGTACATGTTAGAAAACGTACCATAAGATTATCAAGCTATTCTTAGATTCTGTAATTAATTTTTTTTTTTGCCATGTTCAGGCGAGTGTTATTTATATACTTAGAGATGTAAGATTGTTCCTTTTTTTTTGAGGAGGGTAAGAATGTAAGGGGAACGTGTGGAGTAACTGTGAACGACTGGCGGGAAGTATGATGTCATAGGTGAGAGAGCGAGAGAGAGAGAGAGAGAGAGAAAAGGAAAAAAGTCCAGATGGCCATGAGAATTTTGTGTCGGTTAGACAAACTGAGCCTGTTTGTGATATATGGTATTTATTGTCGAATTCTCGAGAAGGTTAGTGATAACAAGTGCTGAAGATTGTTAAGCAAAATACGATTGACCAGCTAGAGACTCAGATCGGCGGGAAGACGCCTGCAATAAGTTTTAGTCGGAACAAAGATGGCGGCAGGCAGTCCAAGATAGGACGAGACGTCAGTGTGTCTTTTAGTCGGGACTATTAGTTTAACACGGGAGGTCTGTATCATACCCATTTTGATTAAGTGATTATTGAAGGGAATCAATATTATTTGCAGAATGACTTGTTTTGGCTGATTAGTAGAATCTGCGAAGACTTAGCTAGGGCAACGTGTTCACTTGAATGTTTATGTTTGATACTGGATTAAATTAAACTGATTGAGATGTGACTGAGTCAGTTTATTTTGTATCAAACTACACGTGTTACACCTTGCTGAGAACCTACCTACACAGTAACTAACTGCTGCTCAGTTACGCGATCACATGATGAAGTTCAGTAACTAACTGCTGCTCAGTTACGCGATCACATGATGAAGTTCAGTAACTAACTTCTGCTCTGTTCTAGTCCAGTGCTGCTTTAGCATGGTTGGTCTCCTACTCAACGAGTAATAGCTTCTCAGATGTGTCATCTGTCAAAAGCTTTACAAGGGTATCCAAAAGACCAAATTTTATTCGTTATGTCAATTGTTTCCTTTGTTTTGATACATCGAAACTTTTTTATACAAACGAACGAACGGACTTTGTTTTTCTCAAAAGGCGATGCATTTGGAATGCAAGCTCATCTCACATTCTTCTCTTTGTATTTCAACTTCCATATTCTAACTCCGGGCGGTTGGGCGAAGACACTATTCGATCTGGCAATCAACGACCCATAGCTGATATGTTAGCGTTAGGGTTGGTGAACCATGGCTGACCAAGACCCTGTCCCACCTCTTCTTTATCACCCTTCCCACATATGGCGGTGGCGTCGGCTAAAGAGGTATTGCACATCTAGTTCTTTATCTCCATTCTCTCTCTCTCTTTCTCTCTCTCTCTCTCTCTCACTAATCAGGATTTGGTCGGTACTGATTTCCACAACCATCTGTCCTTTGCTCTTTCTGTAAGATGTGTGTTGGACCGTGCTCCGTGCCACTTTCCTAATCCTTCAAGTATCTTCTTTCTTTGTCTTCCGCTGTCCTCTCCCCCCCCCCCCAATCCAGTTTTCCTGTTCTCACTAGGTGTTCCAGTTTGCATTAGCTCCAGCCAGGAACAGAAAAAGTAGCCACCATAACCCGCTCCCAAGCAGTTACGATGCTGTGCCTCAACCTCATCACAGCGTCGGCTGCAAAGAACACGAGCTCGCAATTCCAGTGAGATTGAAGATGAAGAAGAAGAAGAAGAAGAAGAACTCCCGAGATATACTTCCGTTATTATGATCCAAGGCTAAGACCGTTCATCATTTTCTTACAAAGAACTGTGGCAGCACCCTGTGTCACAACTGCCTGACGAAAGAGGTATGGGGTCTTCTGAGGCATCAGAACTTGATAGTTCCATCATGAAATGGCATCACCCTTTTTTTCTTGTGACCCCTCCCTTCTCCATGACCCGAAGAAAAGCCACAACAGTCTTTTGTCATCATCATCATCATCACTGAACATAAAAACGAAGGTCTCGAACCTATAGCAGACGGAACAAATTTAAACTACGGAAGAGAAGCAATACAAAGCCCTGTATGATTATAACTGCGAGGACACAAGGTGGTGTACAAACACCTGTATAAAAAGCACAAATGTGCTGTCGCCATCTTTGCGTGTTCCAGTACTTGCTGTTCACATCCGTACTTTACTATTTATATCTCACACTGCACAGTTCAGCAGCTGTTTACGTGTTTGCGTGAATAACCTGTTCTCCTAGAGGTCGGCAATGCAGCCCGCGGGCCGCATCACACTAATTATGGTGTCATTACTGCATAATACTACGGGGGGCGGAAAATCTTGTTCATAGTTTTATGTCTTTATTATTATTGTTACTTTCATTTATTGGCTGTAAGTCAAGAATGTGACCTCTGCCGGCCACTGACACAGCTGGCATTCGCCCGGTCCTTCAGTAAAAAAAAAAAAGCCCAAAAAGTTGCTCGTCGAATCATCATCATCATCATGTGCCGTGCCGACTGACGTTCACTATTATGTTTCTCCGTAGTACCCGATCCTTCGTGCAGGCCATCAGTTCATTTGGTGATCTCCTCTCACACCATCTCATCAAACCATCCAGTATCATTTCTCTCGGCTTTCCCCTGGCTCTTCTTCCCTCTAATTTTCCTGTTGTTACAATATTTTCAACCCCTCTCCACACCAAATCTTCTCATTCCATGTTCTATGAAAGTATAATGTCACGTCACCGACGAAGTCACTCTTCTCAGGAAAAGCATCGGTTATGCCCCTTTCGATTTTCGTGCTTTTGTTGGGGTTACTAGCCCCTGTCTCCTGCCATTTTGTTTTATTTAGTTTTTCCTGCGAACATCATTCACATTTCAAAGTATTATTTCTCATTATTATTTCTGCGTTATCACATTTCACGTTCTCCCTTCCTTCACTTAACGTAGACAATTCAAATGACTGAGTCTTTGACTATACAGGGACGCGCTTTTCAGCACGGTTTTTACAAGTGGTTGAGGCGTTTGTTTTTTTTTTTTTTTGTTGCTTCATTTGTATTGTAAATTTCCCCTCATTTTCTGGAAAAGGAAGTCTTGTAAAGATGTAACTGAAAAAAATTCGTTTCACCAACAAAGTTTTGCAGGTAAGGAAAAAAAACTTGTTTTATTAACACAACAATGAAAGCCATATCAGAAGAAAAAAAATCTAAAATATTAATACAACAGTGGAAGCCGTACTAGAAGGAACAAAAAAAAAAAAAAACCGTTATACTAAGTAATGCAACAGTGAAAGTCATACCGGAATGAGGAAAAAACCCTGTTATATTAAGTAATACAACACTAAAAGCCACATCAGAAGGAACAAAAACCTGCTTTATTAAATAATAGAACAATAAAGGCCATACCAGAAGGGGAAAAAACCCTGTTATATTAAGTAATACAACAATAAAAGCCATACCAGAAGGAAAAAAAAAACCCTGTTGTATTAAATAATACTACACACTGCTGCCGAAATTCTTCGGATGCCGCGCGTGGAGTGAAACTCCTCCCTGCCAATGAAGAAAATGCGAAAAAACAATTAGGGTTGCCGTGCGGCACCGAAGTGAAAAGGTGACGGAAAGGATAAAGTTAAGCTTAATCGGTATGTCCAGTAGTCTCGCGGCGAGAGCTAATCGTTCCACGGCACCTCTACTCTAGAGGCCGGGCATGTCCGATATACACCCATACTGGTAAAATACGCCTAAACCGGCTTAACCCAGGGATTCGTCCTCCTGGACAAAAGCTCCGTCCTGGTCACAACTGGGAAGGGTAGCGGCCACGACCACAAAATGCTGAAGTCAGAGACACTGGACCAGTCTAGATAGGCAACCACCTCTCACCCGGCGGGGATGTATGCGTATCCTAATCACGCTGAGGTTTTCAGATGAGAAAGTCCAACCTTGGACTGGACGGGCAACCACCTCTCACCCGGCGGGGATACACGGGTATCCCAAAACACGTCGAGGTTTTCCGGTGAGAAAGTCCAACTCTAGGCTGGATGGGCTACCACCTCTCATCCAGCGGTGATATACTGATATCTCAAAACACGTGGAGGTTTTCCGGTGAGAAAGTCCAACTCTAGATTAAACTGGTGCAACGAAAACTACGGTGTCACGCAATCCCGTTTCCGAGACCCACCGAGAATACAGGCTCAAGTCCTTTCGGGGGCCACAGGGGGACCACGGGACCTATTGAGGACCACAGGGGTAAATTCAGTAGGATCACGGGACGGTCTTGGTGGTAGAAGCGAACGAAGAAGAAGAAGAAGAGGAAATAATACTTCAATGAAAGCCATACCAGATGGGAAAAAACCGTGTTATATTAAATAGTGCAACAATGGTAACCATACCAGAAAAGAAAAAAAAAGTTATCCGCGGTCATTCATTCATTTGCATATCCCTTGCGGAACTTTGCCTCCCAAACAGCACTCCTGTAGGCCTCTCGGTTGTGAGCAAGATGGCATGCTGCTGTTGCATCCATTTCCAGATCGTCAACGATGTCTTGCAGCCATCTTCGTCTTGGTCTTCCTCTTTTTCTTTTTCCTATTATGTATCCTTCCAATACGGTCTTCTCTAAATTATCATGACGTTTAATGTGTCCAAAATATTTCAGTTTTCTCTCTTTAATCCTCTTTACTAGCCAGCCTTCTTCAATATTAAGCTCTTGTAGTATAGATATATTTGTTCTTTTTTTGTGTCCACAATATTTGGAGAACTCTTCTGTAGCATTTACATTCAAAGGCATTTATGTGTTTCTCACCTGTTTTGTTAAGTGTCCAGGTCTCACAGGCATATGTTGCGATGGGAAAGATGCATGCCCTTAAAAATCTTATTTTTGTGGTTCTGTCGACTCCTCTCCACAGACTCTTTATTTGTTTTACTTTCTGAAGAGCGATAGATGTCCTCCTTTTAATTTCCCTCATTGTATCTCCATTATTAGTTAGTAGCGATCCAAGATATTCAAAACTCTCCACTTCTTCCAGTTTTTCCTCATTGATACATATTTCAGTTGCCTTGTTTGTTTTGTCAGTTGTCATCAATTTAGTTTTCTTTGCATTAAGATAGAGGTTCTGCTCTTCGCTGTTCTTGCGGACTGACATAATTAGTTTTTCCATTCCTTTTTTGTTGTGGACAGCAATACTGTGTCATCAGCATATCTAATCTCTGATATTTCATAACCTCCAACTGTTATGGCATCGTAATATTCTTTGTCTACGCGGTGTGATCGGAAATTTTCCCGACTGGTCATAAAAGTGTGTAAAAATCCCTTCATAAGCCTCGTTTTGGCCAACCCTGGAAGTAGTTCCTTCGCGCATGAATACACCGGCCCGGGTACTCTTTCCATTGTTGGAACGCTCCCTGAAAGTCTATTTCTACGGAGGCGGGCGAGTGCCACCTGGATGGTCTCAGCGTTGTCAGGATGACACTCTTTCAGCTTCATCGTCAACTCTGGGAACAGAAAGATGTCGCGAGGGAGGGAGGGAGGATTGGGTGGGAAGGTGAAATCCAGCTTATAAAAAGGATAGGCGACGGAAGACATATTAAGTATCTGTTATATTATGTAATACAATGTTCAAAAACATACTAGATGAAAAGGTGGGCGGGGGGGGGGGGGCGGGGGGAGGGGGATAAAAGCTGTACAACGAAATTGATTGATGGACAACATTTAATTAAAAACAAAAGAAGTGGACTAAGTGGAGCATGGTCAAGTGCACTATGAAAGCGAAAAACGGCAAGCCGGATGACCATTTACCATTGCACCAAACTTCCTTGCGAAGGTGGCACATGATGATGATGATGATGAAACATGTTATTGGTTAAAAATTCAGAAAAAAGGGAAGGGGTGGAGCCCTAAGTCATTGGTGGGGAGTTTCATGAACCTACTCACTTTCTGTCATCCTCCTGCAGCTCTGGCACAGTCTCAGAGCTACAGGTCTTGTGCTTCATCCTGAACTGACTGTGTAGCTTCAAGTGAAGACAGAAAGTGCCAAATGGGCAAGTCACTTTCTCAACCAGAACTGCGCAAGCGAAGCAGGATACGAACTCATTACCAGGCCCCCACTGGGGGTCGGGAGGTGGGGCGAGGGAAGGGCAACCCGGTATTTTTGTCCGATAAGGGCTTTCGCTGTTTTAAATGACAAGGAGGTCTTTCAAATGTGGGTGGGTTGGGGGAAAAGGAGAAAGGGGGAGGGGGGTACGTTTAGTGGATGAAAACAGAATAGCTAAAGCTAATGAAAAGGGAGTAGGGGGATGGAGGTGTCGGGAGTGGATGGGGAAGAGTCTTACACCAGCCTCTAAAATTGTTCTCGGAGAAGAAGACTGGAGATGTCAACTCCATTCGTATTTGCCTGCTTCAAATCCCGTCTTCTAAGACGAAAGAGGCGAAGAAATATGTCCGTAATATGATATTGGATGTCCATAGAATTATATTTTTTCGTTACAGTAAAAAGAAAAGTAAGAATAAACGAGGTTAGGTTAAAAAAAAAAGAGGCAAAAGTCCCCGTTTCCGTGTCATTAAGACACACCCGGGGAGATATGGTCTTCCGTCCGTATTTCTCAAGACCGCCGGCACATGAAAGTGTGATGTCAGTGTCACGCCTGGCTGCGTTTACCTTCCCAGATTTCTCAGGTACCCATTTTTAGAGGATGAGTGGAGCCTATCTATCTTTCTGGTATGAGGGAATTTTTTTAAAAAGTATATTTATAGTTAACTGAAAACGCGTCAGCTCTATAATATAGGCCGTATTTTGTTTTGAAAGATATTTAACTGTTTTTATTTGATCTCACTCAAAACATTCATCACCTGTCATGTCGTAAAATCGCTGAAAAGGTAAATGTGGAATATGTTTTATTTTTTTTTTCCCCAGGGCATGAAACTTGCAGTTGCAAGGCAAGGTTAGGTACCGGATGTAATCTATCTATCTGTCTGTCTGTTTGTCTGTCTTTCCATCCGTCCACCCACCCATCCGTCTGTCTGTCTTTCCGTCCGTCCGTCCGTCCGCCCACCCACCCACCCGTCTGTTTGTTTTTCCGTCCGTCCACCCACCCACCCGTCTGTCTGTCAGTCTTTCCGTCCGTCCACCCACCCACCCGTCTGTCTGTCTGTCTTTCCGTCCGTCCACCCACCCGTCTGTCTGTCTGTCTGTCCATCTATCTGTCTAAACTTTATTCACTGCGTAAAAAAAAAGAGTTGTAAAAGAGCTGTAGAAAGTTTTATTTTTGGTGGAGATTCGTCCACAGGCCACCATTAATACAGCAAGACATACACTGCGTTTTATATACACAAATTCTTCTTTCAGATATTCTTTTGTTGTTGTTGTTGTTGCTGTTGTTGGTCCAAAGTTTTTTTGTTTTTGTTTTTTTTGTGTGTGTGTGTGGAGATTCGTCCACAGGCCATCATTAATACAGCAAGACAAACACTACTTTTTATATGCACACATTCTTCTTTCGAATATTCTTTATTTTTGTTGTTGTTATTTCATGTAAAACATTCGTATACTAGTGTGTACTGACAAGCCACAACTAGCAAACAGACTCGCTAGATTATTCCCCCCCCCCCCCCATTTTTTTTACGAGTTCCTGCGCCCTCGTTTCTCGTTCGCACACATTCCTCGTCCTCCATCACAGTGCACCCAAGCAGCAACGCACTGAGGTTCTTAGGGCTTCAGCGCTCTGTGTTTTGTGCTCTGATCTCGCTGTTGGGCAAACGAGAGTATTCGTATCGTTGCACTAAATTATAATTTAACGTGCGGCCGATGGGGTGTGAACGAGGGTGGGGGGTTGGTTGGGAGCCGGGGGGGGGGGGGTAAGGGGACCATCTTAGAGGAAGGAGGTTAGCATTGACATGAAATTGATCTTCAAGTAACAGTAAAAAAAAACGATCCTGAATTTGAGAAAACATCTAACTCATTATCTATATAAAGGAATGCAAGTGGTTTGTTTTTTTTTAAATAGGCGATGTGCCATCGAGATATTACTTGGTCAAGACCCTAGTGGGCTGCCCACATGCTGTCTTCCTGGAGAAAACAAGCGTTAACAATGCGTTAGTTTTCTACAATCGTGGGGCTGTTTTAGATGCCTGATTCCTTGGGTCGCTCCGGGATTTAAACAATACTTTCCCTTCGCTATCTATCTATCTATCTATCTATCTATCTATCTATCTATCTATCTATCTATCTATCTATTGTGTTTACAATTCCGAAAACAATTTGAAATCCACGCGGAACATGTCAACGTTAATTCCTATGGTTGGTATGCTGTGACCTAAATTTGACCTTAGTTCTGACCTCGCGCGCCCCAGTGACCCTGCATGTTAGGTTGACCTAATTTCCGCCCACCATCCCCTCCTCTCTGTCTTTAACGCGCCTTAGAACTGGCGAGGCACATTATAAAACTGCAAGGCGAGGAATACACGAGCAGAGCCGATGGCACGGTACTGCCGTCTCCCTCTTGCTTGTTGTTTATTAACTGCGTCTGATCACAAGTAGGGGGGAGGGGGAGAGAAAATTCGGGGAGGGAAAATAAACTGAATTTCGACCAACAAAGTTTAAAAAGCGCTGCTAACTTTGTGCATACAGCGCTTACACCGGCGATGCGTGCGTGTGTGTTTGTGTATGTGTGCGTGCGCGCGGGGCCGTGTGCGACCCGTGCTGTGTAGCGGGCGCGCCGCGCAGCCCAGCTCTGCCAGCGATCCACGGTGACTGACCTGAAGCAAGTAGGTAACATGAGGTCATACTGACACAACGGCAAGCTGACCTCAAATGGCTTAATTCAGGGATGTGTTGGAATCTGTTCTCTTGACCAGGGAGTACCTTGTATGTAAAGCAATTGTCTTTCCGGAGATCCACTCAAGGAGTATGATGTGACAGCAAGGTAAGACAAGAACATTTGTTTTTCCTCCTTTTTTTAGATCAATCTCCTTCCATGACAGTTTTGGTCCGTGAGGGCTTGGTTCGTGCAGTAGATTTTTCGGGTGGCAGGCAACTTTGTGCTCAATAGTTTCTGTGCTGGCCCCATATTTGCATTTTTTTTTTTTTTTTTGGGAAGTGGGGGAGGTTTAATACAAGTACAGAAACAGCAACGACTGTTTCTCCCTGTACATGTTTCTTACTATATGTTTGTTGTTGTTGTTGTTTTTTTTGCTGATCTCCGACTATTGTTATTGTTGGGATCGCTTGTTTCGTGTGCAAATTACACTATCGGGCCTTTTGTTGTTGTTGTTGTTTTTGTAGTTCGCGTGTAAGTATGTAAGCCACGGCATATTTTTCTGTTTGTATATGAGCGTATGCATTGTCTGTGCTCTTATGTTATGCAGATCGTGAAACAAGTTTAACTGGTGTCGGACCAGGAGAGGAGGTTAGCGATGTCAGCTGGTGGTCGCGTGTACACCTACTGTACTATCCGTCCTCATGTTTATGTACATAAACATGTAAGCAATACACGAGCTGATTTTTTTTTTTGGTGTACGTGTCCTTGAAAGGTATTCCTTTGTGCTCTCCTACGCACATGTTTCTTTTTCCCGGATTTGTATCACTCCTCTTATGTTTATTTATCAATAACAAATGCATACACGTACTTTCTGGTGGATGTAGGTGGACGTTGTTTATTCTGCAGATAAATTCAGATATCTTAATCCAGCTCCTGATATAAATTCAGATATTTTAATCCAGCTCCTGATTCCGTTTCGTTGAAAGGCTATGCAAGTGAACGAACGACCTGTAAGTTTGTTTTGATTTGAAAGCAGAAGAGATGTTCATTAAATATTCTTTAGTTTACTTTGAAAGGGGGGGCACCTATCTTTGGAGTAAGCATTTGTTTCTTGTTTGTTGATAGAATAACTTTGTATCTACCCATATTTATGAACCATTTATGAATGATCATCACGTTTCTTAACATCCTGTGTTCGTATGTTTAAGTTTTTTTTAAGGTCCTCCTTAAGTATTGTTTGGTTTTTCTGTGTTCATATGCGTGTATTTTTTTAAAGATCTCCCGTAAGTATTGTTTCGTTCTCTTTGCTTATATTCAGTTCTTGTTTTTCATTGTTTTATAAAAGCACTTACCCGCTGTTTGACTTTTAAAAACAGTGTTGTGTCCACTGTTTGACTTTAAAAAACAGTGTTGTGTCCACTGTTTGACTTTTAAAAACAGTGTTGTGTCCACTGTTTGACTTTTAAAAACAGTGTTGTGTCGATAAGTTTTTGCGCGTTTGTTTTCTTTGTCCATATAAAAATTTTAGTTTAGTTTTTGTTTTGCTTTGTTTTAAATACGTTTACTTTTCTTCTTGTCTGTGTGCATGTTTATTCCATTTTTTTGCGGGGAGGGGAGGGGAGAGGGGTGGCATTATCGTGTATGCATAGGGGTTGTTTTTTCTGTTTCTTCAAACTCTCTACATGTCATCGTGAATGTTTTTATTATTTTTTTTTTTTTTTGCTGTTGGAATGAATGTATTTAGGGAGCGTTTTATTTTTATTTTATTATACACTTATGCGAACAAGTGATGGACTTGTTATAAAATGGATATTTTTTATGGGGTGGAAAAGGGAGGTGGAGGGGGCATAGCAAAGGCACGAGAGGTTTTTGTACAGGCGAGAATTTTATGTAAAATGAATCATTTGTCACTTTTTTTAAAATGCTGGTTTTTAAAAAAAATGGATTTATGTAGATAAAACACTTTAAAACACAAGAGAAAATTAAGCGCGGTAGGCGAGTGACCGTGTTTCGAAATACTTGCAATAGGACGAGCAAAGGCCTGACCACTAGAGAAAAACAATAACACAACCAGGCCGCCCACCGCCACCTGGCATATCTTGCTTCCATCTTGCAAAATTTCGAACCTCATAGATGCCCCTTTTTTCTTTCTGTTTTCTCGATTTGGGTGGAAATCTACCAATCTTGTTCCATCATTGAAGTTCAGCCTCCCCCCCCCCCTCCTTCTCTCTTTCTTTCATTCACTTGTTTTCCTAATGTTTATAAACGAACGTGTACAGCTGAGTGAGTACACTTAATCTGAGATTCGAATTGCTGACCTCATTTGATTTCTGGAACGCCTCTCGGTTTGGTAAATAAACAATTTGCAAATAGCCGGAGAAACAAGGCAGGCCGCAGTGATGCGAAATGCTGGTCGCATTCATCTCCGTGTGTCGTTAATAAGTCTAGGCAGACGGCAGGTGATACATAAATATGTTGATGTATTCAGTACAGCTGGGGCCCCTTTTTTTTGTGATCAGACCAAATTATGTATTGAAATACTCACATTAACCCGTCCATTCATTCATGCGTTGGCCCGGAAATTCATATTTTTTCGTGTCTAGATGTCCGTTTGGTAGCAGATACATTCGTCAATGCCATTTCAAAGTTGCCATCAATGAGATTGAAAGGGGTTTGTCTGCTCGCTGTTTTGTGTACGTTTAATTCAGTTATTTATCCTACAGACTGATAAATCATTGTTATTTATGATTTTTTTTTCCTCCTATACATTCATCATTTTATCAATATTGGCTTTAACTGCTCCATCCATGTGTTATTCTGGGTTCCCCCCCCCCCCCACATTTGTTATTTATGTATTTATTTATTTAGTGCCTGTCGCATGTTACAATATTCATTCCATTATATTGTCTCAGTGAGTTATGACTTCAGTTTAAAATTTATGAATGTGATCATGGTATTTGATAGGACAAAGGCGCCGTCACATTTCGGCAATCATCTACCCGTAGCTGACATGCTAGTATCAGGGTTGGTGAACCACAGGCTACCAAGACCCTCTCTCACCTCTCCGTTGGGCCTAGACTGGGTAACGGGTTATAGTTTCTCCATGACGGTGGAGCCTGCTAAAGAGGTATTGCACAATCCCCCCTCCCCCTTCCTCTTTTTTTTTGTTGCTTTTTAGCTCCACTCAGAAAAAAAAAATAGCCACCATGACCCGCTCCCAATCCAGCACGATGCTGTGCCTAAACATCTTCACCGCATCTTGCAGTTCCAAAGAGACTGAAGAAGACGAAGAAAAAGAAGAAGAAGAAATGATATTTTAGAGTTTATTTTCTTTTTTAACATTTTTTTTTAATTTGCCAGTGCTGCGATACGTCAGTCATCACTTGCACACATGCGAACATCTCACTAAATTTATTCACCTCAAAAAGAAATACTAACCCTTTTACCTGCTTTTAATTTGTTCTTTCGTGTATCTTTCTTTCGTAGAGTCTTTCAGTCTTTCATTGCATACATCTGTTTATCACCTGCTGTTTAAAACCACTGTATTATTTATTATGGTATTAGACCGGTCATATATTTATATGCTGTCCGCAAATTCCTGGAATCCAGATCTCCACTGACAGTGACAAACAGTTTACACGATGCTTGTAGCATAAAGCATTCTCTCCATTTGTTCAGCGCGCCTTGGTTAAGCGTATACTGAACAAGTACTGTTACGATGTATTTCCGCTGTGTACAAGCGGTTTATCATTGACACAGCTCCTGTGGTATGCGGGAATGTTATGCACTTTTAACTTGATTACATCCCATTTATAACATTACATTGCCTCCCCTGACGGCCCTGTGTCTGAACTCCCGTATGTCGAAATTTTGCGAAAACATATCAGGCCTGCACTCATAAATAGGCGAACTTTTACGGTGTTAGCCTGCCTTAGAGGTGTTAAGTAACTCTGACCATGGGTGGATTTGCTAAATAGTTCTTTCAGATATTAAATAAAGCCAGGATTTGTAGCAGACTGGTGCGCGGGCGAAATGGTGGGTGGATGTCACCCGCGTGTCCATCACATATACCGTACTTTAGTTTCATTCTGTGCATTGTTTTAAGCTGAAGGAGTTTATGATCAGATGAATCAGCGTATTAGAAAGTCGTCCCAGGGTAGCGTTGAAACCGTAGTTTGAAGAACCACTTGAAAGCCATCGGTTTTGTTTTCCTTAATAAGCGGGGTGGTTAGGGGCTCGGTCTTACTAATCCAATGGTACCCGGTTCAAGTCCCAGCAGTGAGGATATTTTTCTGGTGCCATCGCACCAAAAGGGCCACCCAGCCTCTAGAAATGGGTACCAGAGAAGCCTGTGAAGGTAAATGAGGCCAGGCGTGATACTGACCACATCACACTTTCATGTGGTGATGGTCTTGGAAATGCGAACCTAACACGTTATCCCCAGTATGCCTTAATGGCGTGGAAACGGGGATGTTACCTCTGCCTTCTCTAATGAGTTTTGAAATTCAGTTGATTTAACTCATAAGTAGCACGCTACTGAACACTTTACAGTTTTCGATGCTTTCCTCGTCCGAAGTCATCGACAAATTAATATAAACTAATGAAATGTTTAAATGTTAACAAGTTGTCATCGCCGCACTCTGAGCAAGTCCATGTGTGTTCCAGTAGCAAGATGCACACACTCCGAGGCGCTGGCGAGAATCCGCAGACACGCACACATAAATCCTTTGCATCAGCGGTTCTTAATTTTTTTTTGGTCTTTTTTTTTTTGGCGGTGGACCCCCCCCCCCCTTTCTGTCTGAGAACAGCCGTGGGCCCCTCGTTAAAAATAAAGCAATAAATAGAAATACAGATGATACAAATTTTTTTAAAAATCGAACCTATCCATCTGCTGATCCAGGGATCCCCAGGAGTCGTTCCGTTGACCCCTTGGAGGTCCATGGATCTCAGTTTAAGAACCACTGCTTAAGACTAGCCAGGGCGCCCCCCCCCCCTCCCCACAAAGAAGCTGTTATATTGTTACATAAATTGCAGTACGGCGTGGAAAATGAGATACTCTTGTATAACCTGCTAATAGCCACAGGTACTCTCGGGTAACCCACTAATAGCCACAGGTTTTCTCGTACGGCCTACTAATAACCACACGTTTTTCTCTCATGACCCACCAATAGCCACACGTTTTTCTCTCTCACGACCCACTAAAAGCCACACGCTTTCTCTCAGGATCCACTAATAGCATTAATGCCTTGTCTTGGCATCTATACAGCTTCTGTTTTTCCTAAATTGTATCATGAATTTGTGTGGTTCAATCATTGGCCGCAAGTCTTTTCTCTAGGACCTTGCAGAATTTTCTTTCCGGTACGGCTTACTAATGAGATGCCTCTGTACTGGTCCATTTTACTGCCCTTTTCTTGTTCTTTTCTTTCTTCCAAATGGAGTTAATTATAGCGTTTATCTGGTTCTGCTGTGTTTCTTGTTTTCTCCCATACCAAGTTGTAGAGTCTGTGAGGTCAAACTATCTCAAACCTTTTTTTCGTAAATCTGATAAATTTTGTTTGGCATTCCGTTATATCTTGGGGCATTTTTGTTCTTTGGAGCTTTTCTGGTCGCTTCTCTGTTTGTTCTTTGGGACTTTTCTAATGGCTTCTGTCTGTTCTTTGAGGCCTTTCCGATGGCTTATCTGGGGGGCCTTTCTGATGAGTTATCTGTTTGCTCTTAGAGAGAGAGCCTTTCCTATGACTTCTCTGTTTGTTCTTTTGATGGCTACTCTTTTTGTTCCTTGGGGTCTTTCTAATGGCTTCTCTGTTTGTTTTTTTTTTTTTGGGGGGGGGCAGGGCTTTCTGATGGCATCTCTGTTTGTTCTTGGGGGAGGGGGGGCTTTCTGGTGGCTTCTCTGTTTGTTCTTTGAGGGGCTCTTTCTGATGGCTTCTTTGTTTGTTCTTTGGGGACCTTTCTGATGGCTTCTTTGTTTGTTCTTTGGGGACCTTTGTGATAGCTTCTCTGATTTTAGGTTAAAATCTGTTTCTGGTACAGTGGGGGCCGATTATGTTGTTTTCGCGTTGTTTACGACCCTCAGATGGTTATATTAATAAACAGCTTGTCGAAGTATAATCTCTGCCTCTCTAGTACAAACTCTGGTTCGCATATTGGCTCACTGTTAATATCGTTTATAATCTCTGTGCCATGCTCTCTTTCACTGCATTGATCTCTCCTTTTTTTTTTCAATGAAAGATTTTCGTTGCTCTTCGTGGCAGTTTCTACCTTGTGCAGAGTGGGCCACGAAAAACTAGCCCACTTTGCTTATCAAGCCACATGAAGCAGGCTGGACTTTAGGGACTCGCCATATATTATGTGCATGAAAATAATTCTGAAGCAGTGCTACATTTACATGCATGCTTTTGCTCATATTAATGCTAACTATACGCTGTTTCATTGATCTCAAAATAACAAAGGCCGGATGGCCTAAACAGTGATATCTCTGTACGAGAAACACTGATATATTTACGTGATAAACGCTAATATCTATGCACGAGAAACGCTGATATTTGTACAAGAGAAAAAAGTAATACTTGTACATGAAAAACACTGAAATCTGTTCACGAGAAACGATATCTGTTACACGGAAAACTAATATCCGTACACAAGAAACACTAATATCTGTATATAAGAAACACTGAAATCTGAACGCGAGGAACACTGATATCTGTTACACGAAAAACTTATATCTCTACGCAAGAAACACTAATATCTCTACAAATATCTCGACGCAAGAAACACTGATATCTCTTCACAAGTAACATTAATATCTGTACACAAGAAACACTAATATCTCTACACAAGAAACACTAATATCCCTACACAAGAAACACTAATATTCCTAGCAAGAAACACTAATATTTCTACACAAGAAACACTAATATCTCTACAGAAGAAACACTAATATCTCTACACAAGAAACACTAATATCTCTACAGAAGAAACACTAATATCCCTACACAAGAAACACTAATATCTCTACACAAGAAACACTAATATCCCTACACAAGAAACACTAATATCCGTACACAAGAAACACTAATATCCCTACACAAGAAACACTAATATCCCTACACAAGAAACACTAATATCCCTACACAAGAAACACTAATATCCCTACACAAGAAACACTAATATCCCTACACAAGAAACACTAATATCCCTACACAAGAAACACTAATATCCGTACACAAGAAACACTAATATCCCTACACAAGAAACACTAATATCCCTACACAAGAAACACTAATATCCCTACACAAGAAACACTAATATCCCTACACAAGAAACACTAATATCCCTACACAAGAAACACTAATATCTCCTACACAAGAAATACCCATATCTGTACACGAGAACCACTAATATCCGTACATAAGAAACATAACATTCATTATTTGAAAGACATCTTCAACATAACTCAGGCAAACAGCTGGCGAGGTACCGGGCCTGTTTATGATAACACACCGTATTGGTGGCCTCAGCGAAATCAATATAGTCGGATATAACCTAGTAAGAGACAATACGTGTTTACTGCGTCAGAATTTCAGAAAAGAAAGTCTCCCCCATATGACAACAGTCTCTGTCGGTGCACTGGATCAAGTTTTCTGAAAACTCTTCCGTGATTTTAATGCAGCAAAAGTGCTGGATGACGAAAAGAAAAAGGCGAAGAAAGAAATCCACTTATCCACGCGATTAGAGTTTTCGCTCCAGAATCGAGTTGTCGGAAATTCCAGTAGAAGTCTTGCAGCGTTTGCGTAATTATGGCGCGAGTGGTTTTTTTTTTCTTCTTCTTTTTTTTTTCGGTTAACTTTTGGTTGTTTTCCTTTGCAACAAAAGCTGCAGCAATGCATGCAAGGAACTTGAAAGAAAACCCTTTCCTTTTTGTATATGTGGGAGGGAGAGAGAGAGAGAGAGAGAGAGAGAGAGAGAGAGAGAGAAATACAAAATGCTACATTTACGTTTGACATTTGTGGGGTCGAATCTCGTAATGAAGAGAGTCTTACCACAGCTGTTTACATTCCTTTAGAAATCAAATTTAGAATCGCCAATCAAAATCATAATCTTTTGACGGGACAAACGAGGTAGATGATTTGGTGCTTTCCCATTTGTTTTCTTGTTGTATCACCTGTTCTGTGTTTTCGTGTTTATTTTCTGTTGTTGTATTATCTGTTCTATGCTTCCCTACTTCTTTTTCTGTTGTTGTATTATCTGTTCTGTGCTTCCCTACTTCTTTTTCTGTTGTAGTATTATCTGTTCTTTGCCTTGCTACTTATTTTTCTGTTGTTGTATTATCTGTTCTTTGCCTTCCCTACTTCTTTTTCTGTTGTTGTATTATCTGTTTTTGCCTTCCCTACTTCTTTTTCTGTTGTTGTATTATCTGTTCTTTGCCTTCCCTACTTCTTTTTCTGTTGTTGTATTATCTGTTCTTTGCCTTCCCTACTTCTTTTTCTGTTGTTGTATTATCTGTTCTTTGCCTTCCCTACTTCTTTTTCTGTTGTTGTATTATCTGTTCTTTGCCTTCCTACTTATTTTTCTGTTGTTGTATTATCTGTTCTTTGCCTTCCCTACTTCTTTTTCTGTTGTTGTATTATCTGTTCTTTGCCTTCCTACTTATTTTTCTGTTGTTGTATTATCTGTTCTTTGCCTTCCCTACTTCTTTTTCTGTTGTTGTATTATCTGTTCTTTGCCTTCCCTACTTCTTTTTCTGTTGTTGTATTATCTGTTCTTTGCCTTCCCTACTTCTTTTTCTGTTGTTGTATTATCTGTTCTTTGCCTTCCTACTTATTTTTCTGTTGTACAGGGTCCGGCATAAAGCATAGCTGGATTTAACTGACGTAGTGCGCAGAAACTGAGTACGTGTGAAAAAAAAAACATGACGTCAGAGATGAAGCAGACAAACGGTCATTTTTAACAATGGCTTCTTGGCAAACACAACATAGCGCATTCACAGTTGAAACTTATTTTAAAAGTGGAGAATCGTCCATTATGTACAATGAAAGTTTGGCCGCCGTTTTAAGTTGCATTCCCGTGATAATGTTCCCGTTCGAAGGACAAAATAATTTTGAGGTGGGTCAAAAAATTTAAGGAAACCGCTAATTGCCTTAATAGCAAATCTACTGGTCGTCCAAGAACTCAACAAACACCTGAACGAATTCAAGAAGTCTGCAACGCATTGCTGAGTAGCCCTCGGCGATCAGCTGTTAGGAACGCTTTGGCACCTGGCATTCTCTTACTGTTAATAATGATCTTTATGTGCATATGCCAACTGAATACTTCATTCCAGAATTGGCCAATAGAAATAAGAGACTAAAATGATTTCAACAAGATGGAACAACTGCCCACACAGTCCGTCAGTCCATGGCCATGCTGCGACAAGTATTTCCCAATCGTCTTATTTCCAGATTTGGAGATATTCATTGGCCGGCAAAGTCACCGGATTTATCGGCCGCAGACTTCTTTTTGTGGGGGTATCTCAAGAACACGGTGTATGCTAGTCGACCACAGTCAATTGCAGACCTAAAAGATCGAATCCGACACTGCATTCAGAATATCCCTTTGAACATGTTAAATGGTGTTATGCAGGAATTTTCCAGACGCCTGGGTGAATGTATCAAATGTAATAGGGGTCACCTAACCGGCGTAATTTTCAACACCTAAATATGATTGTCAGTAATAATAAAAAATACTCACTTTTCTGAGTTTCATTTCACTTTTTTTTTTTTTTTTACCAAAAACATGTATAGCGCTTATTTATTTTCCATTTAAAAAATCCAGCTATGTTTTATGCCGGACCGTGTATTTCCTGTTCAGGTAGTTCTTTTCTTGTATTGTCTGTCACGGATGTTTCCCTGAGTTCTTTTCCCTTTGTTTTATTTCTTATTCACCATCCTGTCTCTCTGGTCGCAAAGGGGGGGGGGGGGGGGAAGGAATTTGTTGCTGTCCTGCAAGACGTCACAGGGCGTACCGGGCGGTGATTGCTTGCTTAGCCGGTCGCCGGACCAAGAACATAGTTGGATGGGATTCTATCAGTTTCTACATGTTTCCTTTTCCATTTCTGTACCTTTTATGACGGTGTACCCCCTTTGTTTTTCTGCTGTTGCATTTTCTCCTAGAACTTTGAGCTCTAGGCAGCTGGTGCATTGATGAAGTGTCAACTGGCACCAGCAACATGGGGGTCTAGTCGATCCCTACCCCATTTCCGACAACTACGTTGTGATGTTATGAACGTTGTTTACCAGCAAACCATCTTTGTGTCGTCAGTCTTTTGAGACATCATCTTCTTTGATAACAGTCGGATCAGTTTCTGTGTCTGCAGTGATGATTTTCCTTCTTTTTTTTTCTCTCTCTCTCGTAAAATCCACTATTGATAAATCTTATTATTTTGATAAATCTTATCTTATTATAATAAATCTTATTTCGTTCACGTTACAGGGCTAATTAACTTGCAGCCTCTGCCGTTCGTTACCATCGTTCACAATGCTCGGCTCACTTTGATGTTTCTAACTTCTGCCATTTTTATCACATACAAAGCGATACTAATTTTAAGCGATTTTTTTTTCACGGACCGTTCACGTATATTCTTTGTCTTAAGCCGTGACCAAGATTTGCTCACCAGCAGCTGAAGACTCGACTACGTCCTCGTCTTTCGTCATCAGTGTTTTCTGAGAGACATCTTTCCTTGCTCATGGTAACAAACCCCATTGTGTAGCATTTAATGCTTGATTTTACATACACTGTAAACACACACACACACACACACACACACACACACACACACACACACACACACACACACACACACACACTCTCTCTCTCTCTTTCTCCTCTCTCAGACACACACACACACACAAGTGCACGCACCCAATTTCCAACCCATACCCCATATTTCGTCTTTTAAGGTCTTTCAAAGCTTATTCAGAGCCAGAGTACCGAAGTGGGTTGTGCGCTCGATTCTCATGTGGGGGGGGGGGGAGAATCTGTGGCTCGATGAAGGTGCTTCAGTAGCGCCAGCTATTAAAATGTATGTCTTCTTCTTCTAGAGCTGGCAAGGAAAATATGGACACTTAATAAACATGTAGCAGGGGTGTCCAAAATCAGAGGACTCAAAGGTCACAACTGTATACGCACGAGGTGAATGGTGGACTGCAGCTAAATCAACCAGGTTTTTTTTTTTTTTTGGCCGAAGGTCATAACATACTTCGGGGAATTTTACTATTGACTGCAGAATAAGTTGGAGCTATAGTTTCTTTTGAAGAAGTCAGTCAATTTGCATACCTTGGCAGCTACATAGAGTAGGATGGTGACACTAGAAAGGAAGTTAGGATCAGAATTTCAAAATCAGCATCAATCTTCAAGAATCTTGAGAACATATGGAATTCAAAAGTTATAAGCGCAAAAACCAAGTTAAGACTATTCAATTCAAATGTAATATCCACCCTCATTTATGCATGCGAAAGCTGGAAAACAACTAAAGAAATAGAAAAGAAATTAGACTCTTTTGAAAACAAATGCCTAAGGAAAATACTCGGCATCAAGTGAAATGAATTCAAGAACAATGCAGAGATAATACAGATGACTGAACAACAACCAGTCTCATGAGTGATCAGGAAAAGGAGATTGACATATGTTGGTCACTTGATGAGAAGAAATGATCAGAGAATCCCAAAACAAGCTATCAAGTGGAACACAACAGGCCGAAGAAAAAGAGGCAGACCGCGTGAAACTCTGAAGAGGACATTATTAAGAGAGGAAAAATTAAAAGGCATAAAATAATTTGATGAGGTTGAAAGACTCGCCGAAGACAGGAAAAATTGGCGAACTACTTTGCGAGCCCTATGTGACGTTTAACGGCACGGGAAAGATATAAGATAAGATAGTTTCTTTTATTCACAGTATAAAACTAAAACTCGCCGTGTCTTGACTAGCAACATTAATTTAAATAAAACAAATCACATTTCTCATAATAACACTTCCGGGGCTGCAGAAGAAAAGCTTCACTGATCATCCAGTCGGACATACATACATGCGCTGTAACATGATGAGAGTGTTTGTACTTATTTACTTCCTTACCACTTGTAAATATGACCTGAATATGTACCCCCAGCGGAAAGATTGATTCCCAGCAGAATCCGTTCGTCGCCCTCAATTTTAGAGTACGGAGATTTTTTTTTTTTACTTCTGACAAAGAGATGTTTGGCATTGTTTATGTGGAAATTACGTTGTTTGTTTGGGGGGGGGGGGGGGAACAAACAAACAAACCCAGATTAAATTTATTTGTATTACATCCCCACCAGATATTTTGACAGAATCTGTAAGTTGGACACAACTTCCAGATCAACAAAAACTTCCTGGTTTCTGCGGAGAAAATTGTACATGCTTACTGTGCTCTGACTGATGGAGGCAAACTGTTTTGTAGAGCAATATCTTCGTGACGGGTATATAGCCCCAACTCTTATCCGTGGACTCGGCACCAGCGATTTCGAACCCCCCCCCCCAAAAAAAAAAACAAAAACCATTAAATAATATACGAATTCATTCATTCATTTGCATGTCCCTTGCGGAACTTTGCCTCCCAAACAGCACTCCTGTAGGCCTCTCGGTTGTAAGCAAGATGGCCTGCTGCTGTTGCATCCATTTGAAGATCATCAACGATGTCTTGCAGCCATCTTCGCCTTGGTCTTCCCCTCTTTCTTTTTCCCATTATGTACCCTTCCAAGACGGTCTTCTCTAGATTATCATGACGTTTAATGTGTCCAAAATATTTAAGTTTTCTCTCTTTAATCCTCTTTACTAGCCAGCCTTCTTCAATATTAAGTTCTTGTAGTATGGACAGCCAAGCAAAGACTGCATTTCGGAGAATGAGAAACATATTAGCTAACACATCTTTATCAATCAATGTTAGAAAACGAGTCCTAAAATGCTATATTGAACCTATCTTGTTATACGGAAGTGAATCATGGACAATAGGCAAGTCTGCACAAAAATCATTGGAAGCAGCAGAAATGTGGTTTATTAGAAGAATGTTGCAAATCCCCTGGATAGCAAAAATAACTAATGAAGAATGTATGAGAAGAGCTGGAGAGACAAAAAAAAACCTTGTCAAAAAGATAAGAGAGAGACAATGTACTTCCATAGGAGAAGGGGGGGGGGGATTGAAAATATTATAACAGCAGGAAAAATAGAAGGAAGAAGATCAAGAGGAAGACCAAGAGAAATTATACTGGACAGTCTGGCGGGATGGTGTGAGAGGAGATCACCAACTGAACTGATGACCTGCATAAAGGATCGTGTACTCTGGAGAAGCATAATAGCCAACGCCAGTCGGCACGGCACCTGATGATGATGATGATGAGTATGGACATATTTGTTCTTTTTTTTGTGTCCATGATATTTGAAGAACTCTTCTGTAGCATTTACATTCAAAGGCATTTATGTGTTTCTCAGCTTTTTTGTTAAGTGTCCAGGTCTCACAGGCATATGTTGCTATGGAAAAGATGCATGCCCTTAACAATCTTATATATGTATGTGTGTGTATTATATATATATTATATATATATATATATATTCGTAAGTTTCACTTGATAATGTTTGTATTATTATTCCTGGGTTTTCTACGAGCGGTAATGAGATCCACCGTCGGCTTGATGGGTCAGTCGCGGTTTGAGGGCATAATTTAACCCAGGGGGAGCCCATCTCCCTTTGCGGGGCATAAATGTCAGTTTGAAATTTTTATGCTGTGTCATGATGTCACAGCACATGAATCAAACTTGCTCGCTTTATGCTCCATTTATCACAGAAAACGTTCGCGCTAAGGTACTAAGATTTGTAGGTAACAGAGGAAGAGGCCGCCCACGCAGGAGATAGAGGGAGGAAATTACAGAAACATTAAATATCCCATTATATGAAGCAAATCGTCGAGCCCTATCAAGACGTCTGTTTGTCCCCTCAACACCGAAAGGTATATGAGGAAGGAGACAAGATAAGACAAAAGAAAACTTGTGTGCAAATCGCCTGCATGTATAAGAGGTGTCAAGAGTCATCGCTCTGTCAGCCATTTCCTAGTCTCTGAGAGAGAGAGAGAGAGAGATAGAGAGAGAGGGAGGGAGGAGAGGGTTGGGGTGTGGAGGGAGGGAAAAGGAGATACTGCAAATTCACATATGTACCTACTCATCGAGGTGAGTGAGTGCAGATGTGAATGTAACAAGATAAAACAAATAGTTTTAGTTCTAGTGATAGAGGTGTATGGTTCAGTTTATTCGTCCTCTCTCTCTCTCTCTCTCTCTCACATACATACACACACACACTCATTGTCTCTCAATTTATTACTGCATTGTCTTTTTTTTAAATAACTACAATGCTGTTTGTTTGTATGTGTGTGTGCGTACCGATTATTTTTGTTGATGTCTTAATAGGTACTATTTTTTTTAATTTAAACAAGATTGGAAATTAAATTGTGTGTTAAAACGTATAGTATATGTTTCGATATTATCTGCGACTCTAGGCATACAGCGGTAAGGCTTCAAACCACATATCCGGGAACACTGGAGGAACTAATATATGAAAGAGAGGACAAAGGAGGGGGAGGGGAGGGAACTTACAAGTACATGCAGTATAAATGAAAACAGCCAGTAAGGACGGGGATAACTAAAACATTCCTTTCCCCCCGTTGTTAATTGAAAAAAAAAAATGACATATACCTATTGAATCCTGGCCGAGTTTTCCCCAAGCTTGTAGTACCACAGTCTAAACACTGTTATCGTTATTTATAAATATATATATATATATTTCTTTTTTAAAGCTGGTCACATATGTTGCCTGTGCCGGCGGTGACACATAACGCCAATGTCAGATCCCCGTTCATTCTTTAGCGCATGTGCACCCACCGTGTGACAAATTGACCGCGTTGTTGGGCAGAGGAGCACAGCGGGATTTGGTGTGCTGTACAGTTTCCCCCACCCTCCCTCTCTCTCTCTCTCTCTCCGCCTCTCGTCATATCTCAATAGATCGGTCCGTGGTGTATTCTCGGAGGTAAAGCGGAAAACGGGGGCGAAAAACGAAAAAAAAAAATGACGGGGGGGGGGGGGGTGGACCCCATAGATAACTGATTTCGATCACAGCTCAGCTCTGATCTATTACACAGTCACGCTTCGACTTATGGCCGTAAACTGGGACCGTTTATCTGGCCGTAGGTATATTTTGACCGTATGTGGGCCGCTATACGGGGAGTGAAATTCACTCGGGTTATTGATATTACGGCCTAGTATTTTAATTCCTTTCACATTTTAAAATGCCTCACGCGATGTTTTCGCTGTTTAATGAGAATAGATCAAATGACAATACGTACCTTTGTTCTATATCCTGATACTCATCTATGTCATTGTTAACTCCTATTTCTGCTATTTGCATACAGTATATTCTTAATAATTCTCATATCTTCGCCATCTATAATAAGGAGCTGAAAGCGAAAGCAGTTTTGCAGAAACCTGTGAATAAGGTTACCGAAGAGCTAAACGGAAACAAGACAGAAACGGTGGTATTATCGAAAAAAAGAATAAAACATACCAGAGTGCAACATCCTTTCTGACTGGAAGACCCTGATACAAGTAAATAAATTCGGTTACCTTGGAACAACAACAGCTGATAGCAAGCGAACAAATGAAATAAAATCACCTCAACAGACAAGGCAAAAGGCAGCTTCTTATGATACGAAGAAGATCCAAATAAGAAAATGTCCCTAAAAGGTGAGGGAAAAGAGTATAGCAGTGATATATAGAAAAAAGTATTGCAGTATTGCAAATACCGGTAAATAACCGATGGAAAAAAAAAGAAAAAAAGATAAAAACCGAAATTTTTGGAACTTGTCGATTACCGTAACCGGTTTATATTATCGGTAACCTAGTAAAAAGCTACCGGCGGAAATCGGTTGTTGGCTAATCAGGCCAGTAGGATGGTGACGATGCTCAATTTGCATGCAGGAGAAGCAGCCAGTTTTTGACGTTGTTTCAGCTTGTGAGACTTTTGTAAAGATTAAATCTGGCTGTAAATAAGATTTGTAAAGATTAACAAAATTTTACACGCACGAACTATTTAATTTCCGCTGATGTTTGTGAAGTATGTTTACTTTTACATAAAAAAAAGAAAGTATTAAAGTACCGAACCGTGTATTGAGAAAACGGGTATTTGAGAAAGTACTTCATGCAAGATGAAAGACAAGGTACAACTGTACTGTTTTCAAGAAACCTTAGCGGGATCATGGTTGTGAGACGTGGACACTCAACAGAAAGATGGACAAAGAAACTAAAAGAAATAGAGATGTGGTTTTAGAGAGAAAATGCAACAGATACACTGGCGAGATAAAGAAGTCCTCAATGAAGTCTCAGGACAACAAAAAACTAGTTAAAAATGCCAAGAAAAAGACGGCCCTTGTCAAGTCGCGAGAAGACAAAAGTTTGCAGAATCCAGCAATAAGACTGGAAAATTCAAGGGGAAAAAGTAATAGAGGAAGGTCAAGAGAAAAATACCAGTACCTCGGTGGACTGGCCAATTGGCATGGAAAAAAAGAGAAGCATCTGAACTAATCGGAAACATTATTTAATTTTTTAAAAATACATCCCCCCCGACCTTAACCCATAAGTGCGAACAGTCATAACTTGATGAGCCCTTGATTTTATCTTCACACATATAACTGTCATTTTATTATTTCCTTCATAAAGTATACCTGTGCTATCTCGGCCGTAAGCGCGAACTTCCGTAACTCGGTCGTCCGTAATTCGGCTCATGACCATCTTCACAGATTTAACCGTCTAGGGCGGAAGGTTGGGGGTTGGGGAAGAGGGTTTTTAAAACACACCAACGCGGCACAGACATGGATCCTTTCTAAACAAACATATATTTTATATAAAAATGGCGGCTCATGGGATATTCTAAAGGCCAGTATTTTATTCTTCCACCGGAGAACAGCGTTTCAAGAACTACTGATATTTGTTACTATGTGGCATTATTCATACTCAGATAGATAAAAAAAAAAAAAATTAAAATACAGCATTATTGGAGCAGCAGTGGTCAGTGCCTTGCTCTCGGGTGGAACTTTTTTCGGACCGATCGACACCCGGGGTCAACCCTGCCTTAAGAAATTGGTACATGGGACTTGCCTAGGGGGAAAACAAAGGCAGCTAAGACAGGTGCTGGCATCCTGCCTCAGATGATGTAGAGTGGCCTAGGGATGTGAAGGCAGTTACACTTCACGCTGTCAAGGGCGTGCATACGCCACAGAACAGAACACTCAACTTTTCATAACATTACATGGTATTACTGGCATTTCTCTGGGATTACTGTTACCCTCAAGCGTTATTGTTACCATCTGGCATTACTGTTACTCTATGGTATAAATATTACTCTATACGTTGTTATTGTTCTCTGTGACGTTTTTGTTAGTATATGGTATTTGTACATGTAATTTTTTTAACATATGGTGCTATCATCTTATAAAATTACTGTTACTCAGTAGCATATTGTTACTGGCAGTTAGCGTTTACTCTATATGGCACATTGTTACTGGCAGTTAGCGTTTACTCTATATGGCACATTGTTACTGGCAGTTAGCGTTTACTCTATATGGCACATTGTTACTGGCAGTTAGCGTTTACTCTATATGGCACATTGTTACTGGCAGTTAGCGTTTACTCTATATGGCACATTGTTACTGGCAGTTAGCGTTTACTCTATGGCACATTGTTACTGGCAGTTAGCGTTTACTCTATATGGCACATTGTTACTGGCAGTTAGCGTTTACTCTATATGGCACATTGTTACTGGCAGTTAGCGTTTACTCTATATGGCACATTGTTACTGGCAGTTAGCGTTTACTCTATATGGCACATTGTTACTGGCAGTTAGCGTTTACTTTATGGCACATTGTTACTGGCAGTTAGCGACCCATAGATGACATACCAGCGTTAGGGCTGGCGAACCATAGCCGACCAAGTCCCTGTCCCACCTTTCCATCGGCCCCCCACCCCAGTAACAGGCCTAACATGGCTAACGGTGCAGAGATCGCCATAGCCCCCCCCCCCCCCCCCCAAATGGCAGTGGAGCACACCCTCTGGGTTTTTTTGCTTTTGTTTTGACTTCCATTCATAGACTAAAAACATTTGTCGCCGTCAAACCTGCTCCCAAGTTGACACGATACTGTACCTCGACATTTTCATACAGCAAAACAAGTTCTAGGTTTCTGTCTCACAAAACGTCACTGTGAGTTGTTTTTTTTTTCTCTCCCATTTTTAAGACACAACAGTCAGTTAAGAGTTCATTTTCAATGCGGAGACAGCACAGCACACCACGACGCGATGATGATGATCTTTTCAGTCTTAAAACCCACTTTCTTAGATCTGGTGTGTAGACGACCCTGAACTTTTTACATTAATAGTTATTATCGTTAATAATAATAATAATGCTTTCATTCCTGTTAGTGTACAGTGCTGCAAGAGGGCCCTCCTCGCTAAGTCCTCGTGTAGCGCATGACCTCTGACATTTTCACGCTTGACCCCCCCCCCCCGCTAAAATGTGACCCGCCATTACACATACATACAACACACACACTCACACGGAGAACACAAGAAACTACACACATGCTGTACACAACGTGCTGGTTTTTTGGGATGGTAAGGGTAAAGGACAACGGAGAGAGAAAGAGAAGGGGGGGGGAGGGGAGCGATGTTAGGAAAACGGGGGGGGGGGGCCGAGGTGAGGTGACCCTTCACCGTTCGCACAACACACTTTTAATGTGTTAGTACAGGCAATATTGCAGCACTTCAGAAACGAAAAAAAAAAAAGCGGACACCAGTCTCATTTGTGGACCAGAGTTCTGCGGCACCGTCAAGGAAAGGAACGATTAAACAAAACAACTAAAAAAAAAAACCCTCATAACTAGGTCATCACGGAGCAGTCAGTGTACGGCAACCGGTTGTTGTGACATTGTGATGTTTCTGAAAAAAAATGTTCTCACTTATCGTTTATGACCTTCATTTTGGTGTTGAAGTTTTACAGTTGCTATTTTTTGTTGGCGTGTTCTGGTTTTTTTTTTCCTGTACATTTTATGCGGTTTTTGTTGTTGTTGTTGTTGTTGTAGTTGTATGGCTGGAAGTAAAGACACGTTTTGCTCTCGTGGCCCACCTAAGCGGGTTGCTGGCTTAGACAGTCACGGTTTCGATTGTCATTTTCTTGCTGTATTTCTTTTCCTGGCGTTAAAGGGACTTGTTTACATATATATTTATATATATATATGATCATCCCACCTCCACTGCTCTAAGGCTTTTTAAAAAATGTGTTTAGAGACTATTTTACGGACTTTAAGAAACGTGACAAGTTAATGTATGTAGCACAGCCATCGCGTTAAAATGGCAATTATCAGTAAATTAGCGATTAAAAAAAAAGAGAGAGAGAGAAACCGAAACTTTTGCAGGTCGCGGGTAACCGTAGCCAGTATATACTCTCTCTCTCTCTCTCGCTCGCTCGCTCGCTCTCTCACCGAGGGTTCGTAGGTCTTCTTCCAGATTGTCGCGTCATGATGGTCTCGTTGTCTCCCTCTCTCTCTCTTTCTCACTCACCGAGGGTTCGTAGGTCTTCTTCCAGTTTGTCACGTCATCGTAGTCTTGTTGTCTCTCTATCTCACCGAGGGTTCGTAGGTCTTCTTCCAGATTGTCACGTCATCGTGGTCTCGTTGTCTCCCCCTCTCTCTCTCTCTCTCTCTCTCTCTCACCGAGGGTTCGTAGGTCTTCTTTCAGATTGTCACGTCATCGTGGTCTCCCTCTCTCTCTCTCTCTCTCTATCTCACCGAGGGTTCGTAGGTCTTCTTCCAGATTGTCACGTCATCGTTGTCTCGTTGCCTCTCTCTCTCTCTCTCTCTCTCTCTCCTATGTATATATATATATATATATATAGACTTAGTAGGACGCAAACAGCGAAATCGGTTGGAGGATAATCAGTCTAGTAGAATGATGATGATGCTCAGTTTGCATGGAGGAGAATCAGCCAGTTTGTTTTGGCATATGAACGTTTCGTAAAGATGAAATCTCGGCGCAAAATAAGAAAGAACGAAAAATTCACACCAACATTTGCTTTCCGCTGAAGTTTGTAAAATGTTTACTTTTACATTAAAAAAAAAAGTAATAAAGTACCAAATGTTGTACTGAAAAAAAAAACAACCGGTATTTCGGAAAGACCGGTGCAGCTGTACTGGCATAGAAGAAAAAAAAAACCCCACCCACTGAATATTATAACAGTCAGTGATTTACATGTCCCTGCGGAACTTCGCCTCCCTGACAGCTCTCCTGTAGGCCTCTCGGTTGTCAGCAAGATGCCCCTGCTGCTGATGCGTCCATCAGAATCCTGACGGTGTTACCAAGGAAAATCCGGGCATCAAGCTAAAAGAATATACTACTTATAATTTGCAAATAATAATAATAATAATAATAGTAATAATAATTTTCTGCAGTACTTTCGACAGTTTTTCTTTCGTTTACCCGTACTTTGGTATCACTTTTTAAAAAAATATAAACCTCACTTCTGTGTTAAGGTTTTTTTTTTTCAATCATGGAGGGCGTGACGGTCTTGACTGAATGTGCCATATCTGAATAGAAGTGTCATATTTTTGTAACAGTGAGAGAGTTCCGCGGAATATGTAAAGATTATTACTGATGCTAGCGAAATGAAAGAAAAAACACACACACACACACACACGTACACACGCACACGCAAACAACCCGAGCATTCTGCTGTTATCCGTCATGTGGATGACTGAGGGCAAAAGTGCTTTGATGGGCGCTATATTCCCGTAGTCGATAGATCTTTGCTGGCAAGGAGGAGTCTTGTCTCAGTTTTTCGTGGCCCTGGCTTCGTGGCTGCCGGGCATTTGGCTTCCCCGCTACATTAGTGGAGTCTGAGAAGAATGCGGTACTTGTGGTTTCTTGTCTTGTCTTGTCTTCTGTCTCCTTGTAATCGCGTGCTGGTGTTCTGTGCAGCCGATGCTGTGAAGATGTTGAAACACGGCATCGTGTATGCGTGGAGGCGGGTTATGGGAGCTTTTTTTTCAGTCCCAGAGTGCAGCTAAAATTTTTTTTTTAAAAAGCTGGGGATGTGCAATACTTCTTTATTAGACTCCACCACCGAGGGAACTGTGAAGAGCCCCGCCCCGCTAGCCAGCCCAGGAATGTTATTGCGGGTATCAGCGGAGAGCTGGGAGAGGGTTTTGGTTTGCTATGGTTCGCTGAACCTGACACTAGTATATCAGCAGTAGGTCGCTGATTGCCTAATCCAACAGTGTCCCCCCCCCCTTTTTTTTAAACCCCCCCCCCCTCACAAGGACTTTATGGCAGGCTACAGCAAAGGACAAGATTCCATCTTTACTGAATGATCTTCTCATCTGAAGATTATCAAAGCGGTAAGAATTCTTATTTATATTTAAGGAGGTTAGATTAACACAACAGGCGAATCCTTGCCACCCCCGCCCCTTTTCTAGTTCTTCTTAATTTGCTGCAGTTGCGGATTAGCCTTTAGGCTCAACTGAAACCTGGGAGCCTGGAAGGTTGAGGGGCCTGGCGTCAATGGAGGAAAAAAAAAGAACCACTGCAAATACAGATTTACTGTTTCAAGTGACAGTCAGTTATGAGTATTATTGCTCCACTAGCGCGTCATGTTCCTCAAAAGACAAGTGTCGTATTAGCTGTGTTCGGTTGGTCTGTTTGTGTAATACTAAGTCATATACCAAAAGGAGAGTCTGTTTGACTGATTGATTGATTGATTGATTTATTGATTGAACATTATTTGCAAAGAGTGAAGGATTTGGTACTCTGGCCTATCTGACATTCCGCTCTTTATCTTACAACTTTATCTAGGTTCCAGGTACTCTATGTAGGAACAAGAGGGGACTTTACTTTCTCTCGGTTCCAGGCACTCTATGTAGGAACAAGAGGGGACTCGGAGCTACATGTTAGGATATGGGTTGTAGGGGGTCAGAGAAGGCGAAGGCCTTGTAAGTTTAGCCTGGGGTCTAGGTCGTGCTTAATCCGTAACTGTATTTTTTTTAAAAACAGGATTATCATGACTTAAGTCGGACAAATCCATAAGCGAAATGTATAAACTAAAAAAAAGTAAGAGCAGCTTTATTACTTAACGATTACAAAGTTGTGACGTTTCGGTGTGAGCCTCGATCATACAAAAACATACAGGACGAAGAAATAGAGAGAGGAGATAAAGTATAGATTCATATGAATGCTATATAAAAAAAAATAATAATGAATGCAGCACTTGGCTGTAACTGTAAGAAGATGTGGCTTGTCCGACGCTGTGTGTCCGAAATGGGCATGGTATGGCGTAGAGACTGTTTAAATGGAGACCTGTGATGTGTGGTCGGTGGGTCGTAACTGGGGGTGGTGGGTGGGGAAACCATGGAGGGGAGAGAGAGTGGTACAGTGTTAACCTAGCCAGGAGGAGGTGAAATAGATGATTATAGTTAGGTAGAGGGGTTGTAATGTGATGCTGTGAGGAGGTTCTGAACTATGTGTAACAAGTGAGAAGGGAGTCAAGCTTAGGAGAGGGATTATAATTGTTGAAGAGGAGAATGTTAGGTGTAGCTGAATAGCGAGTTTAACCCATGTGGTTCCAGGGTCCCATAATCCTGAATGTAGCGGTTCTCAAGCGCTAGGCGGCTTGTGTCATCTGCGTGACATTGTTTGATGGCTGTTACCAAAAAATCTGTGGTTGGGGCCATTGAAATGATTTGGGACTGGTTTAGAAGCATGCTGGGCGATGTCGTACAGATGTTTCTGCATCCGGTCCCCTAATCTGAGGCCAGTCTCACCAGTATACGTTATCCTGCATCTTGTGCAAACGATGACATATATCACATTACGGGACTCGCATGTGAATCCCTCATCAAGAGTGAGGATAGTTTTGGGAAAGGTGATCGTTTTCGTTTCCCAGACTACAGGGCAGGTAACGCAGCGGGGGCGGTTATATTTTCTGGTACCAACATATGTAAGGCTTCGCTTCAAGGGCTGTGGACGAGGATGTCCTTAAGGTGTGGCTCACGTTTGTATGCCAACAGGGGTGGATCAGAGAAAATGTTGCGAGCGTCGGGGTTGAGCTAGATTAGTGGCAGATGACGATAAAGAATTCTCTTAACCATGCGTGAGGAAAGGCAGTACTAACTTAGCTCTGTCCGATGGAGTAACAGGCTTTTTTTCTGAATGCTTCTTTGCAGCTCACTAGTTGGATACAGTTGAAGGCTTCACGAATGACATTTTCTGGGTAGTGGCGATGACGGAAAAATTGTAATAACTTGTTGGACTGATCTATAAAGTCCAAATTATCCTGACATATGCGGCGAAGACGGAGGAGTTTGGAGTATGGGATGGAGTTCTTACAGGCTTCAGGATGGGAGGAGGTGTAAAGTAATTAAGGGTGGCTGTCGGTGGGCTTGTAAAACACATAGGTGACAAGCCTGTTTGTGCCAATAGAAATTTTAATGTCTAAAAAGTTGACAGAGTTGTCAGACATTTCGTAAGTGAATTTTTTTTTTATTATTTAGTGAGTTGGCGAATTCAATAAAAAAATTTTTTAGGTCTTCCTGTGGCATACTGATGACTCCGCTGCCATCATTGATGTACCTTTTATAGAATTCTGGAAGTCTGCCAGTGTAGGTTTCCCATAAGCGCTTCTTTTCTCATGAAGGAATATTCCAACACGGTGCACGAAATCTGTAGCTCCTTTTTGCTCTAGATAAACAAAATGTATTTGTATCAAATGCTGATGGCGTCACTGACAAAACGTTCTCAGCTCCGAGACATTTCAGCTTTTTCAGAAAGCACCTGGTAATTTGAACTGAATGTAGCCATCATTTTGAGCCGCATACCTGCGGAAGGTTGACAGGAAAGGATCTACAAATCCTTTTATGTCCCCGTGTTCTCGTGGTGAACCTAGGTAGGGTTGAATCCCATCCATCTCTTGATGTTGTCCGCCGAACGATATCGTTGTCATCCACATGCTCTTTTGCTTCAACTTTTCCCGTCAGATATGAGTTTCATTATTATATGGTGACTTTTGATATGCCCAGATAAGGATCACTGTAGTCCCCCATGGCGTGGAGTCTAGTAAAGAAGTATTGCCCCCCCCTCCCCCGCCCACCCCTTTCCCCTTGATTTCTAGTTCCACTCAGAGACTGAAAATTATAGCCGGCGTAACCCGCTCCCAATCCGACATTATGCTGTGCTTCAACATCTTCGTTGCACCTGCTACAAAGAATAATAGTTGCTAGTTCCAGGAAAAGAAAACTTGTTTTCAAGGCAATAGAAAAAGGTGATGTAGGCAAGCAACATATTTTAACTGTGTGATGTAAGCAAGCAACATATTTTAACTGTTTATTTATTTATTCTTGTTGGTTCTTGTCTTTTTTTTACCCTTTCATTATTTTCATTTTTAATTTCTGTTGTTTTAATACTTCTTTTAGTTGAGATATAGGCAAGTTAAATAAGATTTTATGTTCTCTGCGACATAAATAACATTTATTTTTCATTATATTTCGGATATTATCCCAAATGCTTAATTAATAAAGTTTAAAAAAAGTTTCAGAACAGTTATCCCCCCTTTCATAGGAAAATTAGGTTCCATTACTCTGATGGATCAGTGTTTATTTATAAAAAAGATTAACTGCAGCAGCCATTATTTTGGCTACTGGGGCATGGGTTTATAGGTATGTATGTTACTGATTAGCAATAGCGATATTGCTTCTTCAGCATTTGTGCCTTTGGCTGGCATTGTTCTGTTAGGTGTAGAGGTGAAGTGCAATTGTCTCCCAATGGCTCGCCTGTTGGCTTCGTACAATGAGATGTTTAAGGACTCTGCTATACCATCGGTGCATCGTTTGCATGGACTGCCCCTTCCCCTGCCTTTGTGTTGTCTGTAAAACATTGCTCTCTGTGGTACACGTTCTGTTGGTAGTCGTGATACATGAGCGAACCATTTTATTTGCTGTTTTCGTATATAGTTCAGAACGGGTTCAACTCCTACTTTATTTCTAATGACATCATTTCTGATTCTGTTCATTCTTTATATTCCAAGAATTCTTCTCAAGAATCTCATTTCAGTTTTTATAATTTTCCTTTTGTCTTTTGCTGTCAGCATCCATGCCTGGCATTGGTAGCACAAAGTTGGTATGAAGATTGTCTTATAGATAGTTCTTTTGGTTTCCAGTGAGACATGCTCGTTGTTTAGTATGGGAGCCATTTGCCCGATATGTTGGTTCGCTTTGTTACATCTGTTTTCAATCTCTATGTTTATTTTTCCTTTTGTTAAGAAAATGCTTCCGATGTATTTGAAATGCATTACTTGCTTCATAGTATGGTTTTCCAGTGTAATGTTTATTGGTGTGTCTACTCTTGTGATGGTCAAATTATTTATTTGTAACTGAATTTATTATATGTTTTGGCCACATGTTGGCTGTGAAGAAGGCCTATGTTGTAAATAATGGTTGTTTTTGCTGCAGGCATCGCTATCCTCCCCCCCCCCCACTTTTTTTCTCTTAAAAAATTGCGTCGAAAACTCTAATCCCTTTTTTTTTAAGTTTATGATTTTTCTATTTCTAATGCAACCATCATTCTGATACATTTCACATCATTTTCTTAGTACCACAGAGTGTCTATATAGGTGCTGTATCTATAACTATGTTTTCCTGCCGAACTTACTGTACTGGCAGTGCTACATTCTGCGTCTCACTCGTGGAAGTTCTGAAATACTAAACTGCTACATCGCGTTAGGGAAGATTTCCGAGACACTGAGCTTCATTTCCAGCAAAATAAGGATCCCTACAGATGTTGACACTTTTGGGAAGGGGGGGGGGGGCTCTTGGCTTGAAGTCCCTTCTTGTCCTGCTGTTGTGGGGTCATATAACCTCTGCTGATATTAGTAAAAACAAAAAAGTAAGTAAAATTCCCGTTTGCATGCCATTAAGGCCTCTGTGGAATACGGTGTTAGGCCCGTATTTTCCATGACCTTCAACACCTGAAAGAGTGATGTGGTCAGTATCACTCCTGGCCGCATTACCTTCCCAGATTTCTCTGGTGCCCATTTTTAGAGGCTGGGTGGACCCCGGGGCCTTTTTGGTGTGTACCAGAAAAAATCCCACTGCTGGGACTGAATCCTGTACCACCGGATTAGCAAGCCAAGCGCCTAACCACTCAGCTAACCAGGCCGCCAATGCTGATATTGGTGGCCATAATAAGCTGGAGTCAGGGGCCGTGGAAAGCCAGATCGATCGGGCCCTGGGATCAGTTACTTTGGGACCCCTATAGCAACTCTCATTTGAATGAAAAAAAAAAGGCCTTTGGGCTCACACAATAGCCTGAGCCATAGGGATACAAGCGTGACTCCACGCAACCGCCTTGGTTATAAGTTGCATCACTTATGTATGCATTAATAACCATTGGGTTATCCCAGTTAATGACCCTAGGATTCTTTTGGCAAAAAAAGCGCATTGCGAGATACATGCGACATAGACACAGCCTACGGCCCGGGAATTATCATCCTTGTGTAACACACGGATAGTTCTTGAAAATAAGTATGCATAAATATATGCACAAAGCCGCCTTATTAAAGCTATGATAACCAGGAGTCAGATTTTAAACATGTAGAAATGAAGCTGTTGTTGCTACCATTTTAACAGTCTAACGATATGATCCCGTTTTTGGGTTGGAGGGGGGGGGGGGGAGTCAAGTGTGCATTATTTCTCTTAGAATAACAAAGGTTTACAGGACGCAGAACGGGACAGTAAAGCTGTGAGTAAAGCTGTTGTGATTGCTTTGATTGATTGTTGTTCGCCACATTTTGGCGGCTGAACGAAAATCATGATATTTAAGAGTAATGTCCTAAGCGCATTAGTCTATGGACGTGAATGCTGGAAAACCCACCAAAACTTTCTTCTTCTTCTTCTTCTTCTCCTCCTCCTCCACCTCCTTCTTCTCCTTCTTCTTCAGCTTTCCGAGCCATTAAGACTCATTGCTGCAGATCTTCTTCTTCTTCGTTCGCTTCTACCACCAAAACCGCACTGTGATCCTACTGAATTTACGCCTGTGGTCCTCGTTAGGTCCTGTGGTCTCCTGTGTGGTCCCCGAAAGGACCACACGAGATCCCCGAGAGGACCACAGGGGGTTCAGAGTATCACAGGGCTTTAGCCTGTATTCTTGGTGGGTCTCTGAAGCGGATTGCGTGACACCGTGGTTTTCGTTGCACCAGTTTAGTCTAGAGTTGGACTTTCTCACCGGAATACCTCGACGTGTTTAGGATATCAGTGCATCCCCGCTGGGTGAGAGGCGGTAGCCCGCCCAGGCCAGAGTTGGACCTTCTCACCGGAAAACCTCGACGTGTTTTGAGATACCCGTGTATCACCGCCGGGTGAGAGGTGGTTGCCCATCCAGTCCAGAGTTGGACTTTCTCACCGGAAAACCTCAGCGTGATTAGGATACGCAAACATCCCCGCCGGGCGAGAGGTGGTTGCCTATCTAGACTCCCCTGGTCCAGTGTCTCCGACTTCAGCATTTTGCGGTCGTGGCCGCTACCCTTCCTAGTTGTGACCTGCATGGAGCTTTTGTCCAGGAGGACGAATCCTCGCCACTAGTGACTTCCACCCCTGGGTTGAACCGGTTTAGGCATATTATCCCAGTATGGGCGTGTTTGGGACGAGACCGATCTCTAGAGCAGAGGTACCGTGACATGTGTAGCCTTCAAGTTTCACCTCTGATGTGAGCCGGTTTAGGCAAAATTCACCAGTATGGGTGTATATCAGGCGTGACCAACTTCTAGAGCGGAGGTGGCATGACATGTCTAGCCATCAAGTTTCACCTCTGGTGTGTGCCGGTTTAGGCATATTTCACCAGTGTGGGTGTATTTCGGACGTGGCCGGCCTCTAGAGCAGAGGCGCCGTGGTATGTGTAGCTCTCGCAGCGATACTACTGGACATACCGATTAAACTTCACTTTATCCTTTCCACCACCTTTTCACATCGGCGCCGCACATCAACCTTTTATTTCTTTTCCGCATTTTCTTCCTTGACCGGGGGGAGCTTCACTCCACGCGCGGCATTCGAAGAATCTCGCCAGCAGTGTCTTAACTTAACCTCTGGGATAAGCCAGTTCATGCATTTCACCCGACATGACTGCACTCAGGACGTGGCCTACCTCAAGACCAGAGGTGCCGTGATTTGACTGTTTGCTTCGCTCTATCTTTTCCACCACCCCCTTCGCAGTGATGCTGCGCGGCAACCCCATTTGCACCTTTCTTCATTGGCCGGGAGAAGCACCGCTCCACGCACGGCAGCTGAAGAATCTCGCCAACAGCGGCAGATGAACTACCAAACGTGCCACTCGTCTACCCTAAGTATCTGGTTTTCAGGCGCCAGATATTCGCCCTCGCCCCTTCTCCTGTCAGTTTAAACAGTTCTGCCACGGGAAGGCCAGGAGCTGGACTTGACTGCCAGAGGCTGTTTGAGACGCACGCCGTTGGAGTGAAGATCGAATTCTCCACCCCCACCTCCGGCAATAACGGTCCTTAGAACCCGACTGCTGCAGATAAAGTTCACCCCCATTCCTCTCTATTCCTAATCTTCTCTCTCCAGTTGGTGACACCAATTTCTTGTATATCCTCTTCTATGTTGTCTTTCCATCTCTGTCTTGGTCTACCCTTTAGTCTTGTTTCCCTCATCTCTTGTCCATACATCATTTTCGTTTGTCTGTTCTCTTCCATTCTTTCCACATGCCCCAGCCAGCGTAGTCTGTTCAGTTTCAAGACATTTATAATTCGTTGGGATTTAAATAAGCTGTTCAGTTCAGTGTTCTTTTTAGCTCTCCATTAATGTTTACGAAGGATTAGAAGAATATTTTGCCCAAACACCATAAGAAATAACACCTTGTTGACAGAAATGGAGATGAGATCGGTGACATCGATTATTGAGGGAAGACGCTGGCGACAGTTGGGGCGTGTTCTCTGGATGACTGACGACTCACTACGAAAAAAAAAAAAAAGATACGGAGATGGACGCCGCTGGGGAACAGGAATAAGGGTAGACCAAAGGATACATAGAGAAGAACAGCAGAGAGGATGTTGAGTAAAACCTGGGCAAGAGTGTGGAAAAAAGGCAAAGGACAGGCATTTGTGGAAAACGCTTGCGGAAGTCCCATATGTCGTAGGCACGTTGAGGTTCAGAGAGAGAGAGAGAGAGAGAGAGAGAGAGATTGATTGATTGATTGATCTTTATTTCAAAAGGGTTAAGAATTGGGCACGCAGGCCCGTCTGATATTCTGCCCTTCAGAGAGAGAGAGAGAGAGAGAGAGAGAGAGAGTGTGTCATGTCAAATAAAGCTGTTGTAGTTTGCTCCATTCTCGCTCACCCCCCCCCCCATTTTTTGTGTGTGCCCTATGCCCTCCTAGAATTTTTATCATATCATGACCGGGTAGTCATGCGCTGTTTTACGGCAGGCCGATTTGTGACTATTCCTATTTACAGCCGAGGTTCCATAAGAAAAATCGGAAAAAAGGCCACTCCCGGGCGCTTCTGGACGTTGTCATTTGTGGCGCAGCCAACCTTTCAGTGCTACGTAGCACTTTACAAATCTAAGTTATAATAGACTGATGTAGCACATACGCATGCGTGTGGGTACATGTGCGTGTATTTTAGACTTTTGTGTGTGTTGAAATGTTGTTACGGTGTGACTTCTCCTTCACTGTGGCTTGTATTTTGTCATTAATTTTCACACAAGCTAATGTGCCGGTCTGCATTCAGTTAGTATGTCAAGGTGATGGCAGACATGTCGGTTCATCTTGTAACGCGAACTGCGACCTCTTCCATATATGGCCAAATCGATTTACGGGCAGTTCCAGATACGGTCTCATAACTGATGTAAGGTTAAAAAATCCGAAGAGGTCTCTTAGGTTCAAATCTTGTTCATTATTTTATCATCGCTTAATTATCTGAATATTTCAAAGAGATTAAAAAAAAACACGCACATGGGAAGAGATTACATTGACAATAAATAAACAAATAAACAAACTAATAAATAAATAAAAACTTCTTGTTTGAAGTACTGCTGCCTATTTGAAACTGTTTCAAGGTGTCCATGAATTATTCACCTCATATAACTGTATTTCCCCGTGATTTTCCAGTTGGATTTACCTCGACATTTGATACAGCATTCAGGATAAATAGTGACTGAGTTTCAACAACGGTTGACCAGGGGGTAAAGGGAGGGGAAAAAATCTGATAGAAAGCCAGTGCCACGTAAACAACGGCAGGTCGGCCATCTGTGGTCTTGTTGAGAACAAACTCTTATTATATCGATCAGTGAAAAGCCTTGAAAACAATGAAACAGCCATGCATTGGTTATTGTTGTATTTAGTCTATTGCTGCAACATGAGTAGGATGCAAAGTCTAGTTTTATTCAGCGCCCGCCCCCCTCCCTTTCCAGATTCTCTAGCGTCCGTTTCTTTTTTCCTTTCCTCTTTATATTTTCATGGTTTACATATATTTATTTCATTTTTTGTAGAATATTTTTTTCCATATTTATCTTTGTACTTTCCATGTTTATATCTGTTGTTTCGTATTTATTTTTTTCTCTGTTTTTTATTATTTCTTTGAGTTCGGAACAATGAACAGTTAAAACAAAGATCGTCCCAATTATGGCATTAGAATCGGGCGCTGGAAGCAAATTAAGAGTTGGGCTGGAGTCGGTAGAAAGACGCCAGTTATGAAACACTCCCCAAGTCAGAAAATAGAAAACTCGTGAGTCAGAGTGGGAGGTCTGGCCTCACGGACCCCACAGTCCTGATATACAGGCAACTGCGATGGAGGGGTCTCTCAAAGGATCATAAGAAGAACCCCTTGAACAGATGAGATCGCTTGTCGGGAATGTCTGAGAAAATAATAACGAGGTAAGAAAGAAAAAAAAAGAGAGAATTGAATTAACACTTTATAAGAAATGCAGTAAAAGAGTTGAAGAATTTTAAGGTGATGTTTTTAAAAACATCAGCAGCAGAAACGAGACAAGGCGGGCAGTGCAGAAGGAGCTAAGACATCAGTCGCAGGATGTAGGCATAAACCTAGCAAGCTGCAGCTTAGGGGCTCGTTTATTTTTGGGTGACTTTTTAATCATACGGGCTTCATACAGCTTAGACCTTTGCCAAGTCTTAAGCCGGCACTGTGGATAATCTTACAACATTAACAAGATAGAAGAGCCATATTTCGAAAAGGTGGGGGGGGGGGGGCGAAATAAGGGCATTCAGCAGTTTTTTTTTTTTGCAGTAGTGCGTACTTGTTTCGTGGATCATCAGGGGGTTATGGTCTTGACCATACCTGGTTTGGTTTGCCGCCGGTCTTTTCGATGCCAGTCGGTGCGATGTGGCAAATAAACTTTTAAAGGCCCCTTACCCTTGTACACATCTGCTTCTCATTCGTGTCGGCCGCATGATCTAGTGGAGGATGAGTGCATGTTCGACGACTCATATTGTGTCTAAATTGAAGAACAAGTCCAAGCATAAGTTCAAAACTCACATATATACCGCATTTATACTTTCTCAGCATTCATAGAGACACCCCCCCCCCCCCCCCCCCCCCCCGCGTTTCCAAGCATACGCCCATCTTCAAATTGGCGCGCAAAAAAAAACAAAACTCTTCTTATAATCAAATTCTATAAACAGCTCAGCCACATAACTAAAATTACCAGCGTTCACATCCTGACTTGTTTAAACGTGTGCTGTAGTAGGGCCCGAATAAGCCACGACACACTTTGTAACTCATATACTTCTTTCTAACGATTGCTTCGCCACCAACAAAATTTGAAATTACAATCGTACATGTGAAAGATGATGCCCACGCGCATGCGCGTATTGCGTTGAGATTTTTACCCCGATGGTAACTGGTGGAGGCATGTTTGCGGAGCGACGGCGGATCATTATCCCGGCCGCACGTTTTAATGCCTCGGAGTTTCAGACTCGCGAGCAGTGATTAATATTCTGATTACTATCTCACCTTTTCTTTGTTTTCCCCACTGTTTCCAGAGCGAAAATGAAAGAAAACCTAACTGGTTGTGATTTGAAAAAAAAAAAAAAAGAGATGTCGACTTCGTCCACGCAACTGGACTACAGATCTAGAACAGTAAAACTAATCCAGGTCTTCTGCGAAGACGCTGTCCATTTTGACAATCAGCGACTCGTAGCCGACATGTAGGCGTCAGGGTTGGTGAACTACAGCTGATGAAGACCCTATTCTACCTCTCCGGTGGTACCCCACAATAGCAGGTCTTGCCTGGCTAATGGGGCAGTGACGCCATAGTCCCGAGGTGGTGGATTCTACTACAAAAGTATTGCACTCCCTCTCCCTTCCCCCCCCCCCCCCCCGCTTTTTAGCTTCACTCAGGAATTCGTGGCCATTGTTCCCTCTAAGCTGCGCGGTCGCCCACAGAAAAAAGTCATACCGCGCACAACATTTTTGGAGCCTCGCAAAAGAAACTGCTACTTTTACTTTCCAGTTTCCAGATGTTACTCCGTGCTATATTGCAATCAAGAAAACTACAATGATGGTAGATGTTTTTTCCTTTACTGTTTCTTTCTTCTTGAGAAATGACTTTGGGGTCGGATGTTTCATCTGGTCTTTTATCGCGTAGTTTCGGTAGCACTGTGGCAGAATCATGACGAGGGAAGTGGGCACGCAGAGAATAAACGGGCAGATGAGTTTCCACTGCTGAAAAGTACAAAAGGTCTATCCTGTTATTAAATGCACAGGTGTACTTTACAGTGTGTGTGTGTATATATATATTACGTTGTCTTTTTTCACATGAGCTGAACATTTTGCGGACAGACCGCAACACCTTAGAGGGAACATTGGGCCATGACTCCCTTCAAAGCTGACACGATGCTGTGCCTCAACACCTTTACCGCTTTTGCTGCAGAAAACACCAGCTCGAAGTTCCACGAAGAAGAAGAAGAAGTGTCTTCTACAATCAAAGGCAAATAACACCAAAAGTGGTGTTTTTTTTTTAAAATTCGACCAAAGGCCATTTCCCGAGTCCCAGTAATTTCTTTTACTATTTATTCTTTTTCTCACGTTTTTTTTAGCCAACAGCTGTGTGAGGAATTTGGCGCAGTAGGGAAAGAATGTGAACAAAGAGCTGTGTGAGGAATTTGGCGCAGTAGGGAAAGAATGTGAACAAAGAGCTGTGTGAGGAATTTGGCGCAGAAGGTAAAGTATGTGAACCAATGGCTGCGTGAGAAATTTGGCGCAGAAGGTAAAGTATGTGAACCAATGGCTGCGTGAGAAATTTGGCGCAGTAGGTACAGTATGTAAACCAATGGCTGCGTGAGAAATTTGGCGCAGTAGGTACAGTATGTAAACCAATAGCTGCTTGAAGAATTTGGCGCAGTAGGTAAAGTATGTGAACCAAGAGCTGTTTGAGGAATTTGGCGCAGTGACTTTTTTGCGAGAAAAAGATTTATAAGTTCAGTTAAGAGCAAAAGTAATTTTTTTGTTGGTTGGTTATGTGAAGTTTGCACAGAAATGTCAAATCATATATACACTTCTTCTCCCATCATTTTTTTAATGAGTTACAACGAGTAGTAGAAGTAGTAGTAGTAGTAGTAGTAGTAGTAGTAGTAGTAGTAGTAGTAGTAGTAGTAGTAATAGGTGATGTTAGGTGTGAAAGCATTCATCCAGGGCCTTCAACAACTACGATTCTGAAGGATTAGCTACGCCTGCATGTGTTTTGTGTTCCTGTAAGCAAAATGGTCTCTGTTAGAGGCTTTCACCTGCGTGTAGTAGCTCAACCGCGACTTTTCATTTACGGCGAAGCATACAAAGTGCGTTACTGTATGAAAGGGAAAAAAAGAAGAAGAAGAAGAAGAAAGAAAAAAAGGCAGTCATTCAGTAAAACTGTATGAATGGACTGTTGTGCAACAAACAGCACAAATTGAAAGCCCACTGCACTTGTTGTGTTTGATTGGCGTTGGCAGTACACAGTTGTGTTTTGTGTGTGTGTGTGTGCGTGTGTGTGCGTGCCGATGGCATTAGAAAGATTCAAAAGTGTTTTTTTTAAATGTGTGCTGTGGTATCACGTGAACGGAAGGCTGTGTGAACTTTGAACTTCGACCTACGTGACATTGTTTTGGTAATCTGATTAATTTGTGCGGTAATGTTTGTGTGTGGAAAAAAAAAGAGGTAAAGTTCGCCTTGTGAGATAAGCTAGTTGACATGATTAAAGTGGGATTGTTTAAAAAAGAGAGTTTGAGGGGGAGGGGGCCTGAGGTGCCAGCAGAGATCAGAAATATGCGTGGTCAGCAAATAATAATAATAATAATAATAATAATGGGACTAGATTCTAGACATAATTCTCTTCGCGACTGTAGACGAAGATTGACGTGTTGTCACACACACTGTCAGCCTCGTGTTGTATACATATCTAACAGTGATGGACTTGGGCAGGACATAAAACAGGAAGGAAGTCGAGAGTGGGGGGGGGGGGGTGAATAATACAAGGACAACAATTAGAAGGTAATGCTCTTGTTCTAACGTGTATACATGATTCCCTGTCGTACAGTAAGTTCAGGGACATTGTTGATGACTTAAACAGAACAACGGAGGGTACACACATTCATAAACTACTGTCTGGGACAGGGTTCTTAACATCAGATGGCATGAACAAAAAAAAATACCAGGAACGAGGAGGCCTGGGAAAAGAGCAGGACAAGAGCCTGTGAACCTGCAAACCGTGTCTAGAAGATGAAGGTGGACTGGCTACATATTAAAGAAACCAGACACCAGCGTAACAAGGCAGGCACTGACATGGAGCCTCCAGAGAAGCAGAAATCAAGGAAGGCCCAGAACTAACTGGTGAAGGGAAATTATGAGAGTGCTCAGTTAGAAGTAGAGAACAGATCCAAGAGCAGGGATGACTGGAGAAACTTTATCTGTGGCCTGTATTCCCAAGGGAGTGACGACCAAGATGATTCTTCTTCTTCTTCTTCTGCATTCGACGTTTTTGGTCTCATCGGATCCTGATCCCTGTCAACATGGCAAAGCCCGCAGACCTCTCTTAGATCCTGATCCCTGTCAACATGGCAAAGCCCGCAGTCCTCTCTTAGATCCTGATCCCTGTCAACATGGCAAAGCCCGCAGTCCTCTCCAGATCCTGATCCATGTCAACATGGCAAAGCCCGCAGTCCTCTCTAGATCCTGACAGGAGCCCCAAAGCTTTTGCCCAGGCTTTTGTCCTCCGACCGTGTCTCTCGTCTGACGTCCGCATGGTTTGGGCACTCTTGAAGGATATGTTCTGGAGTCTGGACGAGTGGCCATGAAAATGTCCGTGGACACTCGTCCATGTGGCAAGATGATGATAGTTCCTGACTGAATTGGACCAAAAACATTGTTTTTCAAAGATTTTTAAAATCATTCCAATACCAGCATCGCGCCTTCCAAGTCATTTAATTGACACCGTTTAAATACGGGACAGAATGGGACACTCATAAAACAAAAAGTATAGACAATGCAGCGTATACTGGGTTAACAGAGTTTCAGTGTAGTAAAAGTGTGATGTTAACAGTTTTCCATGAAAGCGCGTTTATGCTGCCAGAAATGTCATTTATTTCTTCTTCTTGATTTCCAAATTTGTTTTCCTTCATTCACTGCCATTCAGTATGGAAGCAGATATTTTCGGGTTTTGAAAACAGTTTTTCTTAACACAATGAGCCGAGTGTTCCTTTTTTTTTTTCTCTCACATCTGTGTGGACTCAAAGGACGAAATCAGCGGGTATATAATGCAGTGCTTTCCTTCTGCGTCGTCATCGTTTTGGCCACTCAGACTTTTATAATGAGTCGTAGTTTTCGCCTGAGTAACTCTACCGTTAAGTTCCATGGTGAGAAAGAAGAACAGTGCATTGACAAAGATGAGTCTTCTTACAGGCAAATCTGCGGAGTGCAAGAAAGACAAAGATTAGCACGAGACCTGGACAAGGTTGGGGAGACAGTCTTTGTCGTGATTAGGAAAGATAATGACTCCTGCTAGCCCAAGTTTAACTACATACATCTCCCCTAACATTGAAGAAATCAAATTTTTAAAAAAAACGTTAAGTGTTTTGTTGTCATTATCATAAGCGGGTTCTCTCTCATGTCTCAGAGTTACGTCTGGTAGTGCATTTTTTTAAACAATTCAGAACAGTAGGTCTGCTACTCTCTCTCTCTCTCTAAGGTACATGGTGCTTTCCCAAGGGTTTTCCATAAATGCCTGTCCTTTGCCTTTTTTCCGTTCTTGCCCAGATGAGCCCTCTATTGCTCAGCATCCTCTCTGTTGCTCTTCTCCATGTCTCGTTTGGTCTACCCTTACTTCTATTCCCCTGTGGAGTCCATCTTAGTGGTAGTTCTGGTAGTGAGCCGTCAGTCATCCGGAGCACATGTTCCAACCATCGCCGGCGTCTTTCCTCACTAATTGCTGTCAGCGGCTTCATCTGCATTTCGGAGGCCTGCTGCTAGTTCTCAGAAGTTTTAATAATACTACTTCTCTCTCTCCACCACCACCACCACCACCACCACCACCACCACCACACACACACACACAGACAGTCAGACACACACACACACACAAAGGGAACTAAGTTAAACCATTTTAAAACAAAAGTTGATGACCAGATCCTGGAAATCTCTGTAATCTGGCAGAGAATCGATGTCTGGTGTCACAGTTTTGAGTTGCTGAGAAATGGTTGTAGCAGTGCTACAGTTGACGTTAACCCTACTGTGCCACTGTGGCACATAAAGGAGACGATGATAATGTCTATATTTTCCTTGACCTGTGTGCACTCTAGAGATTTAGGTGGTCAATATCACGCCCTGGTCATGTTTTCTTCTCCGGCTCCATACGAAGCCAGGTGGTTTTGTTTGTTTGTTTGTTTTTAACATCTGGGTGACTGGAGCACCTTCGACGAGATTCGAACGACCGACCTCTGCCTTCAGAGTCAAGTGCACTAGCCACTCTGCCACTCAGGCACGATGCTTGATCACAGCTAATTCACAGGTTTACAAAGTTAAAATATTATTTGTTATATGTTACATTTTTATTCTTGTGGGCTGGTTAGCCGAGTGGTTAGGCACTCGGTTTATTAAGTCAGTGGTACCGGGTTCAAGTCCCAGCAGTGAGATTTTTTTTATGGTACACACCAAAAAACAAAAACAAAAAAGACTCGGGGGTCCACCCAGCCTCTAAAAATGGGTAGCAGAGAAATCTGGGAGAGTAAAAGCGGCCAGGCCTCATACTGACCATATCATACTTTCATGTGCCGAAGGGCATGGAAAATACGCGCCTAATACTGTATCCTCAATATGCCTTAATGGCGTGGAAATAGAGAGTTTACCTTCTTACATTCTTATTCCGGTAATCAAAACGTGATTTCTCCATTCCGATTCTCCTGTCACATTTTGTGATTGTTTGGCGAAAGTGTAAATCAAAATAAGATTAGCGTTCTTATCTTTTATTTTTTCCTTTTGTGTCCGCTCGAAAAATGTCCGTTGTTTTTCGTCATAAGATATAAACATACAAATAAGACTAGTTGTAACCCTTTAGAAAATGACGAGGGAACAGTTAAATATAGTATGATATATTATATAAACTCTTTTTGGTTGTATTATTTCAAAAAGGCACGTAATTAACCGTTATTTCAGGCGAAAGTTAATTAGGAAGCATGAAGCCCCCAAGAACAGTTGAGAGATTCATTGCTATCAGCCTTCATTAGAGACGCCGCAAGACAATGAAACTAGAAGGCACTATGTTGCCTTTGAATGCGGATTGTATTATCTACATTGATGGTTGAGAAAGAGGCAACATTGAGGTGGTTGCTTCGTACAGAGGAAAGAAATGAAGATATGATGTTTTACTGCATAGGCGAATGAGAATAAAGCAGTGCGTTTACACTGCAAAGAAACATTATGGCGTATGAGCTTTTTAGATGTACCTGTCCCAAAAAAAAAAAAAAAAATGAAAATGTGATCTTTTGTCCCAAAGTTGTTGCAGTACCCGCGTTACAGTGCATGGCCTTGTAAATAATTATTATAGTTTTTATTATTATTTAATGAATATGATTATGAATATATTGTAGGCATACAAGTAACATCTAATAGCAACAGAAAAAGTAAATAGGAAAATTAGAGCAAGGCAGAAAAACAAACTTCCATGACACTAGTATGACTGGACGCTGACACAAGTAAACCGAATAGAAAAGACGAATAGAAAAGGTAGACACAGTGAAAAGCGAGGACACAATAAAACCTCCGACATGAAAGAACAAGATAATGACTTAGGTAAATGGCAGTTATATAGACGCAGTTAACGCAGACTGACACGTACTAGCTTGTTAATCTTAGGACGCTATTGCACACGGTTTTTAAATAAAGGATTGACCAACTCGGCCAACTGACCAATTAAATATTTAGAGGCGTGGCCTATTTGGACAATTGACTTACGACATATAAATCACGGGACAGTTGGAGAGACGGACGATCAGAAAGGGACAGCAGACAGAGAGGGACAGCAGAGAGAGGGACAGTCGAGTGGGGAATCATCCGACCAAAGACGGCCAGTAAGCGAAGGCCGATTCGGACGATAGAGGAAGACGGTCAGAAGGGAATCGGACAGACAAGAGAAGAATAGAAGGACGGACGATCAGAGAAGAACAGCAAAGAGGAGGACAAGAGAGAGGTGCCGTCTGAACCAGGTCGGTCAGTAAGCAGAGGCCGGTCCAGACATCAGTGGAAGACAGTCCATGTCATGATTCAAAAACACTCACTAGGAGAGGCGGATGGGACCGAAACACAGACGAACAAGAAAAAAAAACGAGGCGATATGGAATCAGAAGTAGTGTTGGACTGAAGATGTGATTTAGTTGATTAAGAAGATTTGTTACTTTGAAACTTGGAGTAAAGAGATTTCAGGCGAGAAATTAACAGACCACGTGTTGCAGATCTATTAGAAAACACGAGTCTAGAATGACGTGTAGAATATCTCGAAGTTGAGAACATGGTCGAAATGCAGTATGCAGAACATGATAGAGTTTGATATTGTGAACAAATGATTAAGTGATTCAATCCAAGTGATGTTGTCGACACATCTTGAACTCATTTGTCAGAATTAAATAATGCAGTGAACATTTTCATCGGACTTGATCTGGTGAATGTGGTAAAGTTTTGTGAAACCTGTGATCAAAGAGGATCTGTAAGATTCAGTACTATAGAAGTATTCAGAAATATATAATTCACAAATGTCAGTATTATAAAAACTTAACTATTACAGGCTGGATGATTTCGCTTTTAACAGATCCTCTTCGTTAATATAAAAAACAACATCCACGCAGTGCGCCCAGTACAGATAGGTAAGCTAGAGGTAAAATCGTTCTTTCCATGCCATTAAGGCATTTTGGGGATGCGGTGTTAGTCCTATATTTCCAAGACCTTCGGCACATGAAAGTCTTATCCGGTCAGTATCACGCCTGGCTCTCTGGTAGCCATTTTTTTTAAGCGTGGGGGGGGGGGGGGGCTTTTTGATGTGGTGGCACCAGGTAAAGAAAAAAAAAAAATCCCTGCTTCTGGGACTTGAACCAGGAACCACCGGATTAGTAAACCGAACCCATAACCACTCAGTCAACCAGGCCGCCCAATACAGATAGGCTGTCGTTGATAATGTAGCCGTAAAAAGAAAAAAAAGAAAAAGGAACTAAGATCGGCAATTTATTTAATACCTGTGATAGTGGAACTTTGATGAGAAAGTACGTTTTAAGGGGAAGTAATACACTTCGTAATCAGCGGCTTCCCTAACTATCGCTCTCCCAGAGCATAGAAACAGAAGGCCAACATTATATCGCGTGCTTAGAAACATTATATCTACAAATAGGTTAGCAGAGTGTAGTCTGTTTGTTTGTGTGTGTATGTATGTATGTATGTATGTATGTGTGTGTAATGTTATATATGTATGTGTGTAAGTAATGTAATGTTATGTGTGTAAGTAATGTAATGTTATGTATGTATGTATGTGTGTGTAATGTTATATACGTATGTGTGTAAGTAATGTAATGTAATGTTATGTGTGTAAGTAATGGTATGTATGTATGTATATATGTTTGTATGTATGTAATGTTATGTATGTATGTTTGTAATGTATTTATGTATGTATGTATGTTATGTATGTATAAAAATAATTCAGCAGATGAGATAAAAAGTAAGGTTTTTTTCTGATGAAATTATAAAAAAAAAAATGGCCTGAAGATACGCCAGCCAAGTTTTTTTTCTTTCCTTTTAATTTTCATTCTAGCTCCCAAAATAAAAGTTATCTTTTTTTTTTTTTGGGGGGGGGGGAATGTTTTCTTGGACAGAAAGGTAAACATTTCTGTAGCCTTGACAAGGTAAATATATGCATGCTGGCCAGCAGTACTTGATGCCGTTCGTTATCACAGGAAAGGTTTTCTTCCAACAAATGATCGATCGATTGATTGATTGATTATGCTGGGGATGACAAAAAAAGCGTGACCTAGATTCGCCTGTTTCATAATATTATGCGTGTATGATTGGACGTATGTTCTTTTTTTTTTCTTCAGTCGTGTTCGACTCAGTTTGTAGCCACTTATTTGTAGGAACAGAACTTCGCGTGATGTTGTTCCCCCCCCCCCCCCCCAACCTCCCGTCATTCACTGACAGATCCCTGCGGAGCAAGATCCAGTGCACCTCGTTCTGCAGGCAGATTTTCTTCTTCTGCGGTCCATATTTATTGTTTGGATAAATTGAACCCTTCTTTGGAGGTCATGCTTTGCCTCCCTTCCCCTCCCTTTTTTCCCCTCCTTCCCTTCCCCCTCTTTTTCCTACTCTTCTCTCCCCTCCTCCCCCCCCCCCCGGGGCCCCAAAGTTTAACTTCTAGTGTAGTTCCATGCGACCAGAACTAATTTCTGGCTTCATGGTAAAGGAGAGCAGATTTGTAGGATGTGCTAGTCCTCGACTGGTGCAAATTTCTAGAGATAAGAGAAATGATGACTGCAATAAAGCTGATTCTAGTAATGAAGCTAGGCAGAGGTGTACGGCTCAGTTTTACCAAAAGTTAGAAACAGCGAGAAGAGTTCGCAGAAACAAGAATGCCAGAAAGTAAGATCTCTCTCTCTGAACCTTAAGTGCCCAGGGCACATGGGGCTTCCGCAAGGGTTTTCCACAAATGCCTGTCTTTCGCCTTTTTTTCTGCTCTTGCCCAGGTGAGCCCTCTATTGCTCAACATCCTTTCTGTTGTTCTTCTCCATGTCTCTTTTGGTCTACCCTTACTTCTGCTCCCCTGTGGTGTCCATCTTAGTGCTATTTTTGGTAGTGAGTTGTCTGTCATTCGGAGCACATGTCCCAACCATCGCCAGCGTCTTTCCTCAATAATTGTTGTCAGTGGTTTCATCTGCATTTCTGCCAATAAAATGTTATTTCTTATGGTGTTTGGCCAAAATATTTTTTAAATTCTACGTAAACATTTAGTCTGGAAAGAATTCAACTTGTTTTCTATGGTTTTGGTGATTTTCCAGCACTCACTTCCATAGAGTAGTACACTTAGAACATTACTCTTAAATATCCTGATTTTCATATTTATGCTTAGTTTATTTGATTTCCATATATTCTGTAGCATTGCAAAAGCCTGGTTTGCTCTAGTAAGTCTGCTGTTGATGTCCTCTGTGCTGTCTCCATTTTCTACTACTCTGCTGCCAAGGTATACAAATTCGTTGACCTCCTCCACTAACTTGTTATCTACTCTGAGTACATTTCTGTTGTTCACATTTTGCTTCATTAACTTTGTCTTTCCTACATTGATCTTTAGTCCTATGTTGTTTGCATTCTGGGTTAACTTGTTTATTTTATCTTGCATATCTTTGTGACTGCTTGATAATAGACAAATGTCGTCCGCAAAGTCAAGGTCCTCCAGCACTGTGTCAAGGGTCCATTGTAATCCTCTGCGTTTGTCTGATGTTGTCTCCTTCATTAACCAGTCTACTGCCAAGATAAATAATGTTGGTGATAGTACACATCCCTGTTTCACTCCTGTTTGTACCCTAAGGCTGCTGGAGGTATGTTCTCCACAGATAACTTTGCACTGAAAACCCTCGTATAGGGCTTTGATTACATTAACTATTTTATGGGGGAGACCATGCCATCTTAGGATTTTCCACAGTGCATCTCTGTTGACACTGTCAAAGGCTTTCTCAAAATCTATGAATAATGCATATGTTGTGCTATGCCACTCATTTGCCTGTTCTAATATTTGTCTAAGTACAAATATATGGTCTATGCATGATCTTCCTTTCCTAAATCCTGCCTGCTCTTTCCGAAGTTTTTCCTCAAGTGTTGGTACAATTCTGTTGATGATTATTCTGCAAAATACTTTACTAGTGAGTGGCAGTAGGGTAATGCCTCTCCAGTTCCCGCAATCTCTGAGGTCACCCTTCTTTGGTAGTTTTACTATAAGACCAGTTTTCCACTCCTCTGGGGCTTTTTCTAAATCCCAAATTTGTTGTAATATCCGGCAAAGTTGTTTTGGTGTTTCTGTTTCTTCTGCTTTCAACATCTCAGCAGTCACTTCATCTTCACCTGGTGCCCTGTCTGATTTTAGCATCTTTATCGCCTCTTTTACTTCATTTATTGTTATTGGTCCTGTATTGATATTTAGTTCCGCTTTTGCTTCAGGTATATCTATTGCTTGTGCTGCTTGTGTTCTGTTTAGTAGGGTGTTAAAGTGTTCCCTCCATCTTTCAATTTTTTCTCTTTCTCCACTGACCAGTTGTCCATTTTGTGTTCTTGCTGCACTTTCACATCTTGTATTGAAGTTACCTGTCATCTGCTTTGTGATTTTATATATGGTTTTCATGTCATTTGTATATGCTGCTTTCTCTGCTGTTTCTGCTAAGTTGTCATAATATTGACGTTTATCTTGACGGCATGATTCCTTCACTTCTTTGTCTTTTTGTGCATAATTACTTAAAACTCGTTCTTTAAGCCGTTGTGATTTGGTGTTCAGTAATTTTTTCTTGATTTCTTTTCTTTGCTCTATCTTTTCCCATGTGGTCTCACTTATCCATTCCTCTTTTCTCCTTTTCCGATATCCCAGCACCTCTTTTGCTGTTTCCTGTAGTGTTTTATTGAACTCTAATATGGACATTTCTGCTTCATCTTGTAGGACACTGAAGCGGTTCTTAAGTATTATTGAGAATTCATTTCTTGTTTGCTGGTCTATCAGTTTTCTTGTATCAAAATGTATCTTTCTGTGTTCTCCGATTCTGGCTTTCCTTAATTTTAGTTTTATTTTTGCTACCAGAAGGTTGTGATCACTTCCTATATCTGCTCCTTTCCTTGCTCGCACATCTTGTAGTGACCGTTTCCACTTGTTGTTTATTAGTATGTGATCGATTTGGTTTTCTGTGGTTTTATCTGGTGACCTCCAAGTCACCTTATGGATGTTTTTGTGTTGGAAAATTGTCCCTCCGATGGTCATCATGTTTTCTTCACAGAAACTGCACAGTCTTTCTCCATTTTCATTTATTTCTCCGATTCCTTCTCTTCCCATGATTCTTCTTCTATCTTCATTTCCTTCACCTACTTTTGCATTGAAGTCGCCCAAGATGAGTAGCATATCATGCTTGGGTATTGTTTCTACTGTGGCTTGGAGGCTGTTGTAAAAATCTTCTTTTAATTCCTCTTCAGCTGCTTCTGTTGGTGCATAACAAACTATAATAGACAGCTTCGTGAATCTTGAGTTGAACCGTGCATATAATAATCTCTCATTTATTGGGGTCCATTTCAGCAATGCTCTTGATGCTTCTTTTGTTATAATCAATGCTACTCCTCCTTCATGAAGATCTTCTTTACCTGACCATATTATTGTATCTTCTGTGTGCTGTGTTGTTAATTTCCTTCTGCCTTGTCCTGTCCATCTTGCTTCTTGTATTCCTAGTATGTCTAGTTTGTATCTGTGCATTTCCTTGATGGTTTGTGCTAGTTTTCCAGTCTGGTTTAGTGTTCTTACATTCCAGCTGCCTATTTGCATCTTTTGTTTAGGTTCCAGGAGGTCTGCAGTCGGGCTGGGGACTTCCAGTGGCTGGCTTTCATCCACAACCTTCATGGGCTCAGTTTCCTGATAAGCATTTCTCCTTCCACCTGCATTTGCTTTTTCCCTTGCTTCTGTTTCTGTAGCAGTCTGATAGTTTTTTACCAGATAGGGTTGCTGGCCCTATGCTGAACCCTCCTTAGTCGCCTTTTACGATCATACGTGGTAGGGTACAGTGGTCCTATTCTTTGCAGATCCCGGGTACCACACGGGGGAGAAAGTAAGATGAGCACATATAAATGAAGAAAAGATACAACAATCCAGTATCTGTCTGTCTGTCTTTTCTTGTAAAACTGAACCATACATGTTGTTACTACACATTTATACAGCCCGACAGACTTACAGGCCACCTGTATCGGGGGCTCCACAGCCTTAAGTTTAACAGCCAAGCCGTCCCCTCGGGCCCTGATGTGTGTTCGTGTAACTGTATGTATTTACGTATGTATTCAAGGATGCATTGAAATATGTTGAACTGATGACGCATTCTAGTGAGCATATGTGATCATATGAGTGCGGTGTAAGTCACGCACGATCGGTATAAATACGTAGAAACTGTACACACCCGTATGTGTGTACTCGTTCGTGCCGGGCCTGTACAGCCGGTGAAGAAATCCATTGATTGATCGTGGTTGAAGCGTGACCTATATTGGTCTGATAAATTTAAGCATAGTTCTCTATATTCATGCACTATATATTGCTCCAGTACTTATATTTCTGCGTGTATATGTTTATGTGTTGTGTCAGTATATGTTTGTGTTTCTTCAGTACGTATATTTCTCTGTGTGTCTGTATATTTGTACAGTATGTATATTTCTGTGTGTAAACGTTCACATATTTCTACAGTGCACACATTTCTGTATATATATATATATGGGTGTATTATTATATGTGTCTTTATGTAAGGTAAATATTTATCTACGTTTATAACGTTTGTGCCTTACTGTTAAGGTTATTAATGCTATCTTAATGAACACATTACCGGGGTGGGGGTGGGTTAGGGGTGACAGGCCAGGTTCGTTGGCCATATAATGGGAAGAGGAGGAGTCAAAAATATCGTGACAACAGGGAAAATGGGAGGCAGGAAATGAAGAGTTAGACCAAGAGAGAAAATCTTAGATGGCTGGACACAAAATGGCACGAGAGAAGCCCAGCACGAGAACTGACGGAAAACATGGGAAATAGGAAACCGAGAGAGAGAGACATGGTGGCCGGCGGTTCCAGGCATGACACATGATGATGATGATTTATCATATTTGATCAAATTTTGTGCTGTGAGCTGTTGTCTGCAGCGCTTCCCACATACGTATATGTATTTATGTATAAATCTGTCTGTGTTGTATGCTGTTCTTACATCTCCGCGACTGTTCTTTTACCTCAAGCCGGACTGCTGTCTGATGACTACTCTCCAAAATGCCGATATGCCAAGTGAAAATAAGCCTGATAATGGCCTGTGTCGTATATAGCTCAGTAACGTGACACGAGGAAAGGTGATACATCATCATCATGTCTTCTGATGTCTAAGATGATGTCATGATGTCTTCCCAATGGAGCATAAAGGTTCCCCAGCCAGTCCTGTCTTGAGCAAGCCGGGATACCTCAAACCCATGTCTTCCCTGGTTCCTTTAGTTCTTCCTGTATTGTGCGTCCCCACGTTCCTGATGGCCTGTCCCTCTTTCTTTTCCCTTGAGGTGTCCCAGTCAAGGAGGTATAGGGGTGTTAGTATGTGGCCCAGCCATTTTCATCTTCATCTTTTGACTTCTTTACTAATGTTACCCATCTCATTTAGTTTGGTTATTTATTTCTTCCCAGTGTATTCTTGGAATGTGTCTGAGCCATCTTCTTTCAGATCCTCTCAGTCTACTTTGGATTCTCCGATTGGTTGTCCAATTGTTTCGGCTACATATAATAAAATGGAGCATACACTGGATTTATAGATTCGAAAGATGATGCAGTTCAAGGAAATTATGGCCATGAGTACCCATATACCTTTATCTCCTTTATTCATGTTCTCTTTTTATATTCGACTCTCAGATTTGATGAATCCGGTGGTACTGTGTTCAGTCCCAACCAGCAGTGGGATTTTTTTTTTCTGGTACACACCAAAAAAAAGGCCCCGGGGTTCAGCCAGCCTCTAAAAATGGGTAGCAGAGAAATCTGGGAAAGTAAAAGCGACCACATTACACTTTCTTGTGCCGAAGGTCATGGAAAATAGGGGCCTAACATCATATTTCCCTAATATGCCTTAATGGCATGAGAACGGGAATTTTACCTTTACCTTTATCTCATATTTGATGACCTAGAGTTGTCAGTCCGTACCTGTACATGACATGCATATGTTTACATATAGGCAGTTCCTGGGTTAAGAACCTCCGACTTACGTACAATCCGAAATTACGAAAAATATCCCCCCCCCCCCCCCCGCCAAAAACCCTATAAAATTCGAGTTGCGTGCAATTTTCGTGTAGGAGGTGGGAGCTACTTTGCAGCGCGCATCAAAACATTGCGCTTCTACAGGGGTTCGTTGGTTACTATTTTTTTTTTTTAAAACATAGAAAGATAGACACTGTATACTATATTCTGAGACAAACATTTGACTAACTGATGTTAGATACGAGCCGTACGTAACTGTTCCAATTTACGTACAAATTCGACTTACGAACAGACTCAGAACAGAATGTGTTCGTAACTCGAAGGCTGCCTGTACAGTATTCTTTTTTTTTTCTTTCTCTTTTTTTTTCCCCCACCTGAATTTTTAGGCGTTATCATCAGTTATCTTCTTTGCTTCATTTCTTCCTTCGTCTTTTTTTTTCTTTGGTTCACTGCATGTCATTCGTATTTCTTCCTTTTTTTTTGTGCTGCGTCTCCTTCGTTCTTGGATTTTTTTTTTGGGGGGGGGGGTGTGGGTGGGTGTGTGATGTCCATTTATTTATGCATGCTACCTCACTCATTCACTCTCCCTTTCTCCTCCCCAGCAAGATCTCGAAATATTAGTCCCTTAGCTTCTTCTTCTTCTTCTTCCCAAACGCCGACTTGCATACATTTTAAGTAACCGGTGGTTAGCCGGAGTTGGTGTACGTCCCATTTTCTCTCTACCCGGCGTCCCACACCCCCTTCCCCCATAGCTTCAGCTGAACTGATACAGCCCTTTTTCTTGGTCACATCTGTTATGTTCTCCGATTTCTGCTCCGCTCCGAAAGGATGAAATCAGAACTGCCCCCTCCTCCACTACCTCCAGTTACTGTAATCTTATATATTCACTGTTGCTGGCCTAAGATCTGCGAACAAAACAGACAAGTTACGTACATGAGAGAGATATCGATCCTCCTCCCCCTGTGTAAATGTGTCCTCGATTTGGCAGTGTCCTAAGATAAATAATTGTAGCTTATGTTATTTTTCTTGCCAAGGTGATGCACGGTGGCCGTTGAGGCGAGTGTATTCGTTAGTCGGTTTTCCCCATTGGCCAAGCTAGGATTGCAAACCAATGAATGATCGATTGAGTGAGGTGATAGGCGTGGCCTACATTGGTCCGTTGTTACAGTGAACGTGTGAAGCTTATTTTTGTATTGATCTACATTATAATATTTGTGTTAACTCTTTTTCACTCCAAAAAACAACACCAGCATTATAACTAGATCTTGTACACCTAAGACGAATCAATGCTCAGAGTGATGTTTAGACAGTCTAAATCAAATGAAAATTAGCACACAACCCATACTTTAAAGTTGTAGACGTGACTTCCTTCTAGTTTCTTTCTGCCAACATTTCTCATTAAAATTTATTCTAGCAGAGCATGGAAGCTAATTCTGGAGTGATAGAGTTAAATACGTAAAAATATTTCCATTATATAGATTTTCATTTAATTTAAGATCCTTGATTCATGACAAGTTTTAATACACGCTTTAGTAGACGTTTTAGTAGACGTTTCAACAGACGTTTTAGTAGACGTTTAAGAGATGTTTCAACAGACGTTTTAGTAGACGTTTTAGTAGACGTTTTAGTAGAAGTTTTAGTAGACGTTTAAGAGATGTTTCAACAGACGTTTTAGTAGACGTTTTTATTAGACGTTTAAGTAGACGTTTTAGTAGACTTTTAAGAAGACATTTTAGTGGACGTTTTGGTCGACGTGTAAGAAGATGTTTTAGTAGACGCTTAAGAAGACATTTTAGTAGACGGTTTTTGACACGATTTAGTAGACAGTTAAGCAGGCGTTTAAGCAGAAGTTTTAGTAGACTTTTTAGCAGACGTTTAAGCAGACTTTTTAAACAGACGTTTAAGCAGACATTTTAATAGACTTTTTAAACAGGCGTTTAAGCAGACGTTTAAGTAGACTTTTTAGCAGACGTTTTAGCAGACGTTTGACATGTTCACAGTAAACATCCAGTTCACCAGACTTTAAACCCGTAGACCCGTCAGAGACAGTTTTAAAACATTAATACGACCTTTCATGAATGGGGGGAAAAAAAAATTAATGGAGGCGTTAAGGGTCTTCCTAAAAACTTCTGCGGCACACAAACAGACCTTTTGCGGCGCACCTGTTGACAGTGGCTGTTCAAAAGTGCCAACAAGTCAAGGTAAATACGGGCACTCGAAACAGTGTACTCGCAAGCCACAAAGGTGTACGCAGGGATCTGTTTAAATGTGAATTAATGTAGATTGTCGACTTTATTTATCGTGGAATATACTACTATAGACATACGAAAAAAACATACACAATGTTGTCCTTTCTTTTACATGCCATGCTTTCGTGTTATACAGTTGACGATAACAATTCACTTTGACATATGTGTACTGTTCATACATGCCTTCTATGACATATATACTGGCCGTACATACATTCTGTCACATTTGTGTACTGGCCATGCATACTTTCTGTCACGTATTTGTACTGATGGTGCATACCGTCTGTCACATACGTGTACTGGTTATGTATATATTTTATCACATACGTGTACTGGCCATGCATACCTTCTGTCGCATATGTGTACTGCCACGCGTACCTTCTTTCACATACGTGTACTGCCATGCGTGCCTTCTTTCACATACGTGTACTGCCATGCGTGCCTTCTTTCACATACGTGTACTGCCATGCGTACCTTCTATCACATACATGTACTGCCATTCGTACCTTCTATCACATACATGTACTGCCATGGGTACCTTCTTCTATCACATACATGTACTGCCATGGGTACCTTCTATCACATACATGTACTGCCATGGGTACCTTCTTCTATCGCATACGTGTTCTGCCATTCGTACCTTCTTCTATCACATACATGTACTGCCATGCGTACCTTCTTCTATCACATACATGTACTGCCATGCGTACCTTCTTCTATCACATACGTGTACTACCATGCGTACCTTCTTCTATCGCATACATGTACTGCCATTCGTACCTTCTTCTATCACATACATGTTCTGCCATTCGTACCTTCTTCTATCACATACATGTATTGCCAGTCGTACCTTCTTCTATCACCATACATGTACTGCCATTCGTACCTTCTATCACATACATGTACTGCCATTCCTACCTTCTATCACATACATGTACTGCCATTCGTACCTTCTATCACATACATGTACTGTCATGCTGTAAGGTATACCTACTTAAATGGTTATAGCTATAGTTTACCGCTGATCAGCCTGATGTGACACTCATTACACCCATCATCGTATTTTGTCAGTGGTTTATAGTTGTGTAATCCCAAAATTTTTACTTTTTGGGATTACAAGAGACTTCATAATGAAAAAATGCTGCACAGGTAACACAGGTATTGACTGGGTACATGGGACCCAACTAGAAGATCTTGATTTTGCTGATGACATAACTCTTATCAGTAATAATGTGAATTCCGTGCAAGAAAAAACAGATAGCCTGTCTTCACTGGCTAGCAAAATAGGACTTGAAATTAACAAGGACAAAACAAAAATAATGAAAATTCCCATCAATCAAAATGGAAAAATACACATAGAAGGGACAGATGTTAAAGAAGTCAATCAATTTGCATACCTTGGCAGCTACATAGACCAGGTTGGTGACACCAGAAATGAAGTCAGGATCAGAATTGCAAAAGCAGCATAAATCTTCAAGAATCTTGAGAACATATGGAATTCAAAAGTTATAAGCACAAAAAAACAAGTTAAGACTATTCAATTCAAATGTAATATCCACCCTCATTTATGCATGCGAAAGCTGGAAAACAACTAAAGAAATAGACAAGAAATTAGACTCTTTTGAAAACAAATGCCTAAGGAAAATACTCGGCATCAAGTGAAATGAATTCAAGAACAATGCAGAGATAAGACAGATGACTGAACAACAACCAGTCTAATGGGTGATCAGGAAAAGGAGATGGACATATGTTGGCCACTTGATGAGAAGAAATGATCAGAGAATCCCAAAACAAGCTATCAAGTGGAACACAACAGGCCGAAGAAAAAGAGGCAGACCGCGTGAAACTCTGAAGAGGACATTATTAAGAGGCCAAATTAACAGGCATAAAATCCTTTGATGAGGTTGAAAGACTCGCCGAAGACAGGAAAAATTGGCGAACTACTTTGCAAGCCCTATGTGACGTTTAACGGCACGGGAAGGATATAAGATAAGATATAGTTGTGTATCTGCCAGTTGTTCGTACTCGTTTGTTCTAGGTTTATAGTTGTGAATCACCCACTTGTTCGCACTCGTTTGTGCTAGGTTTGTGCATCAGCCGTTTGTTCACACTCGTTTGTTCTAGGTTTATAGTTGTGCATCAGCCACTTGTTCATACTCCTTGGTCCTAAATGATATTACTCCTCTCTTTCTCTCTCTCTCTCTCCCTCCCTCTCTCTCTCTCTCTCTTCGTTGACCATCCACAGTGTACATCCAGCAGTGACATTTAGAATCTTCGATTCACTAGTAGCACCATTTCTTTATACAGAATTTTATTCTCATGCCTCCGCTGCCGCAAAGATCATGTATACCTGAAGATCTAACATCAAGAGTAACTAACAAATTTTACAGTCAATTTACTCTTTTTTTTTTGTAAGCAACGTAATTCAACGTATAACCTAATATTAATGATTAAACCGAAGATTATTATGATTCATAGCAGTTATATAAATAACACTTACAGGTGCTTGTCAGGATTTTCAAAAAGGGTCTTGGCAGAGGGGAGTCGATCGTGCAGTTACGGATCTCTGTGATTGAGATGATTAATTTAGGATCCTATCACAACCGTCGGGCCTCATCAGAGGCTGGAAGTAAAATTCACACACTCGTCTGATGTATAATGATCCGCGAATAAAATTTGATTTTCACAAAGGGAAATAATGCATTTCTAATAGTGATCGGACTTCTGGAATATAACACATCTTACTGTTGCAATATTCGCTTGAAAAAAATGTGTCGCTAGTTGCAAACTCATCCTGCGCTCTTTCTTTCCACTTAAACGAACTCTCCTGAGGTAATAAATATCTGTTCTTAACAATGTAAGTATTATCTGGCAGTTTCAACAAATTACCGCTCTCCCTTACTTAATGTACGTATTCCGTGGCAGAATTGTTGTTGTTGTTTTTTTTTTTTTGGTTAAATTACCACCCTGACTATCTTAGGAATAAAATCCACATTCATTGTCGTTGCCAGAAGTAACCGCTTCTTGTGCAGGTTCCGTTTGGGGAAAGTCTCTTAAGTTATACAAACTTAACACGGACTGACCAAAACATGGGCGTCCCTCACCGATATGCTTGTTCCACTCTGCTTATATAGTCCAAATGATGTCACACACACACACACCTCCCGTCCCCCCCACCCCCACCCCCTCGGTCCATCTGATTGTTAGAATATGTGACGACACACTGTGTCACTGTGTCTTACACTGTGACACGTGTGTCTTGGCCATTTTAACTTGCTGTCAAGTGACTTATATGTACTGACCACGTTTGTCTTCTTTGAGTTAACGTGTGCCGGGCATGCATGCCTTCTCGCGTTGATGCGCATGCAACAGATGGAATGGCTTTGCTGTCTCTCTGTGCACAAAGAGCGGTGTTCAAGGTATGCATTTTTTGTTTCCCATATTTTGTAGAGGTTTCTGGAGTGCCTTTCCATCTGTCCGCATATGGTAATATTACCACCGGCTGTTTCCGAATATATGCGCGCGTACGTAATTTATATACATATTCTCTCTCTCTCTCTCTCTCTCTCTCTCATATCCATCCACCCACTCAGGAATACAAGAAGTCTTAATGTTAAAACAAATGGACAATTCAGAGCACTGTAATATAAAACAGTCCTACAAACATCAAATAGTACTTGAGTGTATAAAAAGGTGAAATTCTCCCTTTTCATGCCATCAAGGCATGTTGAGGACACGATGACCTTCGTCACATGAAACTATGATGTGGTCATTATCATGCCTGGCAGCATTTACCTGCCCAGATTTCTCTGCTACCCATTTTTAGAGATTGGGTGGACCCCGGGGCCAGGAAAAAAAAAAAAAATCTCCATTGCTGGGACTTGAACCCGTTATCACCGGATTAGTAGACCGAGCACCAAACCACTCTGCCAACCAGGCCGCAAGTTTTCCGTGTCTCAGAAAGGGGAAATAACTTTGTTAGCACGCAAAGGGGAATGACTTTACTGGGTGGAAATAGGCACAACTTTATTACGATGGACATGATAGTTTTGAATTGGGGCACAGCTTTAAGAGCACTGGAGAGGTTGGGTATACGTTTAATATGCACAGAACAAACGCAGCTTTCAGTCACTGACAGCAGTATAACTTATCAGTTTCCAGTAAGACAGTTCATTATGCCATATAGCTTTAATAGTTCACAGCACATTATAAACTTTGAATGATGGGAGCGAGACTACTTATATGAGGGCATAATTTAACAGTTACGGAAAAAAGGGCATAACTGAATTGGGAATGACACTGATCACTTAAAAGGGGCATAACTTTGATAGTGGAACGGGGGGAAAGGGGGGGGGGGGGGGAAAGAACTGTCTTTTACTGCGGAACGATGGATTCCGGGCAGCGTTTTGGAAATTAGCGACCCATAGCTGACCAAGAGACTGTCCCACCTCTCCACTGGTACCTGCAGCAGCAGGTCTAGCCTGGCTAACGGGGGCAGGGATCGCCTTTGTCCCCATGGTGGTGGAATCTGCTAAAGAAGTATCACACGCCCCTGGCTTTTTACTGCGCTCCGGGAATGAAAAAAAAAATTAGCTTTCCATAACCCGTTTTGAAGATGGCACGATTCTGTGGCTCAACATCTTCACAGCATCGGCTGCAAAGAATACCAGCTTGCAGTTCCAAGAAGAAGAAGAAGAGGAAGAAACGATGTATAAACTTAAAAAGCTCTGAGAATGTACGCAAATTTGATGGAGCCAGAACTGGAAATGGCCATGGATACACTTTAACAGTTCCTAACCGGGCATATAATTTAACAGTTTTTAATTGGACACATAATTTAACAGTTCCTAATGTGTGCATATAATTTGACAGTTACAAATGGGGGCATATAAGTTAATAATTCCTAATGGGGTGCATATAATATAACAGTTCCAATGATGGCGTATAATTTAACTGCCCATAATGGTGGCGTAAAATTTGACAATTCCTAATGGAGACATATAATTTAACATTTCTTAGTGGGAGGCAAGTAATTTAAGTCCCCAGTTGGACATATAATTTAACAATTCCTAATAGGGCATACCCGTAAGAAATAACATCTTGTTGGCAGAGATGCAGATGAAGCCACTGACAGCAATTATTGAGGAAAGACGCTGGCGATGGTTGGGACATGTGCTCCGAATGACTGACAACTCACTACCAAAAATAGCACTAAGATGGACACCACAGGGAAACAGAAGTAAGGGTAGACCAAAAAGAGACATGGAGAAGAACAACAGAGAGGATGTTGAGCAATAGAGGGCTCACCTGGGCAAGAGCAGAAAAAAAAAAGGCAAAGGACAGGCATTTGTGGAAAACCTTTGCGGAAGCCTCATGTGCCCTGGGCACTTAAGGTTCAGAGAGAGAATGGGGCATATAATTTAACAGTTCCTAATGGGGCAATAATATATAACAGTTCATTGTGGCACACATAATTTAACAGTTCCTAATGAGGCATATAATCTGACAATTCCTAATGCGGCATATAATTTAACCGTTCCTAACGGGGCTTATAATTTAACGGTTCCTAGTGTGGGCATATAATTTAACAGCTCCTATCCGGGCGCGTAATTATTGTTCCCAGCGGGACATAATTTTTGATGGTTGGAAACAGAACATCTTTTATATATATATCTATAATGTTTATTTCTGTGTGTCTCTACAGCATGCACAAGCACGAAACGGGTGATCTAATATAACACACTCTCTGTCGCAACCTGGTTAGCTACCTCAAGGATACAAGAAGCAGACGGTGGATAACCCAACCTTTCATTGGGGCGCCAGTTTTCATTTGCTTGTTAATAGAATTTGCTTCTCAACAGAGGGGAGAGGAGAAAAAAACAAGACAGACACAGAGGGCAGAATATACAAATTTCTACCGAGGGCTGGAATCTGTAATGTGATAGTTAGCCGTGGCAGCGTTCACTTGTTTCTTTGACCTTGAACCAGTCCTAGTGGAACACAAGTGCTGTAATGGTCTCTTGATTGCCCTGGAGAAAAAAAAGAAGAATTCAGCGGGGAAAATGCGCGGAGTGGGACATAATTTTTTTTTGTTTAAAAAAAAACAAAAAAAAACAAACAAAAATGCTAATACTGTTTGTTCTCAATGTGATCTGTGTTTGATCAGGTAGATCTTTTTTTTTTGTTCTTATCTCTTTGGAACTGCGAGCGAGATGTTCTTCTTTGTAGCTGGTACAGTGAAAGTGTTGAGGCACAAGCGTCGTGTCGGATGGGGAGTGGGTGACCAGAGCTTATATATATATATACATATATATATATATATATGGGTCATATCGAAAGTCGTGGGCAATTTTTTTTAATCAAAATTTATAGATAGAGAAAATATAAATGTATCACCTTAAACTGCATCCTTTTCTTCACTTTCCAACATAATCTCCATTTCTCTGCGCACATTTTTCACATCGCTCTGCGAGTTTGAAAATACCCTCCCGGTAGAATTCCGTTCCAGCCGACCAACGGCACAGACGCACTGGTTTCTGGCTGTTCTCTCCTGTGGGACCCAGCGGGCACAACCTTTTTCTATAGCCTAGGGTTTTAATCATTTCCTGTACTGCATTGTGTCCTATTCCAAGATTTACAGCAATTTCAGATACTGTGACACGCCTGTCTTCTTTAATGATGTCGTCAACCCTTTCCACGTTGTTTTTAGTGGAGGCAGTTCGAGGGCGACTGCTGCGAGGCATATCTTGTATGCTCGTGTTTCCATCTTTGAAATGTTTTACCCACCTCTTAACACTGTGGTACCCCCATAAACAGGTTGAAGTCTGTGGTGAATTTCGGCAGCAGGAATTTCCTCTTTAACGAGGAACTCAATAACAACACGTTGATGAAAAACTTCTGCATCCGCCATTTTGTTTATGCTCCGCGTGGTCACGTGACACATAATGGTGACGTCATATGACCTCTACATGAAGTGCAAAGGATCATATTAAGTTGATACATGTATATTTTCCCTATCTATAAATTCTAATTACAAAAATTTGCTTTGCTCATGACTTTCGGTATGACCCTCGTAGATATATTGTGGCTAGAGAAAAGTAATTTTTTTTGTCTTTCAGTTACTGATCTTGAGACAGATTTCTTTAAAATGTGAAATTTTCTTTTCTAATTTATCCATTCTTATTCATTTTCTTTTTTTTTTTTTCGAAGGGTCAAAGAGTCTTTCGCCGCTTGATTTGATGAAAAAACACACACACATACACACATGGAGTTAAAATGTAACCGCAAATCAAGGGGAGTATTCAGTGAATAATAAATAAAAAGGACTTTTTTTTAACACTCTCTCGTGTTTGTGGACACCACTTCTTCTATTTGTTTACCTACGCTGTATGTAGCACTATTTGTCTATGGACCTCTTTTCCTTTATGCCTCTTCGTTTGTCTGCGTCCTAATTTCATTTATACCTGTCTGTCTGCTTGCTTGCATGCCTGTAAGTTTGTCTTCTGACTGTGTACTTTATTTTATATCTGTTGTCTGTCTGTCTATCGGTTTAACTGCTTGCCTGTCTGTATATCTACCTACCTTTATTTATGCCTGTCTGTCTGTAAATCAGTTGTTATAATTCCTTGTCTGTTTATATAAGTGACAGCTTTCATTGACGTCTGTCTGTATGTTTGTCCGTCTGTCTGCCTGTTCGCATGTTCACCTTGTGTCTGTCTGCCTCTGGTCTGAAATTGTTAATCTGCTTAAAGTGTCGGCCTTAGCCTGAATATCTCCGTCCCTCCTTATCCACTCTTTTGTCTGTTAATATAGGTATTTGCCTCACCTGTGGCTCCACCCGCCCCGCCTGTCTCTTCTCTAGTCTGTACGTCAATCAATCTGCCTTGTTTCGCGGCTCTTTGATTGTCGGTACCAGGAACGTGAGGTCATCCGATCTTCACGCTGAGCTCTTGTCACTGCACCGACGAGGCCAGATCATCAGCCGGGCCAGATCTCCGGCCCGGACAGGTAGACTGTCATCCAGATCTCATCTTGTCATAGTCATATTCCTCGCTGACGGCGGACATGCTCACGCGGGGCCTGAAATCATTTTCAGGGGTGGGGTGGGGGTCCAGATTCGCGCGCCTGCGCGCGTGTGGAGGGGGAGGGGGGGTTGGGGACTGAGAGTGGATTTGGATAATAATCCACAATATGACAGTGGTTAATCTTTTTTTTTAAATGTCTGTAAAGAACTTCGGGCAGGATTTCCTTTGTCGTCGATGCGGCGAAGGTGTTGAAGCACAAGCGTCGTGTCGGATGAAGAGTGGGTTCGGGGGCCCTTTTTTTTAACAGACCTAGAATGAGCCCAAAAAGCAGGAAAAGATGGCAGTTCTTCTTTAGCGGATTGCACCCCCACCCCTCATGGGGACTATAACGATCCCTGCCCTAGGCTAGGTCGGTTACTGATGACGTCATACTTGAATTACAAAAAAACAGTGAAATTTATCCAAGAGACAGGACTGCAGGTATAGACAGACACTGCGAACGAAGAAGAAGAAGAAGACTGATGATGTCAACGGAGATGTAGGACAGGGTCTTGGCCAACAATAGTTCGCCAACCCAGGCGCAACGTAATCAGTTATATAGTGGCGTATATCACACATGTCACGTGTGGCTGCTGTGATTGAGGCTCGACGCTTCAGTTCCTGTCACTCTTGTTGAAGAGCCGTATAGCTTCGTGTGTTTCTTGCTGTTGTGGAGGGCACCTCTAGCAGTCATCGTTGCAATGGATACGCGCCAGAACGGAACCCTCCGTTCAGCTGAGGCTGTTGCGAAGGGCACTTTCTGCGGCCGTTGCTGCCCTCGTGGGTGCTTATTTTCAGAGAAGCTGCCCGCGGGGCATTTTTGTCGGAAAATTATTTTCACTGTATTTTATAACTAATTTATCTTTCCAATATAATTAGTTAACCTGTGATTTATTACCTTATTACCTACCTTGTGTACTTTTGTCATGTCAGTTTAAGAAGTTCAGGGCACGACAGCTGTGCCTGTCCTTTATTCTCCCCCCTTAAATACGTCCAATTCAATTCTTTTTCTGGTTTGATGGCCCTCAGTTTTGAGAGAGAGAGAGAGAGAGAGAGAGAGAGAGAGGGGGGGGGGTAGAGTTCACTTTCCAGGATTTTTTTTTTTTGGAGAAAATTCTGACTAATCCACATTGTACTGTACTGCCATTTGTCGAACGCCGGCTGTAATTTATAGGGCGTCCGTTAAATTTATTACTTTTACATACATACATGCTAAACAGCTGAGAAACACATAAATGCCTTTGAATGTAAATGCTACAGAAGAGTTCTAAGGATATCATGGACACAAAAAAGAACAAATATATCCATACTACGAGAGCGTAATATTGAAGAAGGCTGGCTAGTAAAGAGGATTAAACAGAGAAAACTGAAATATTTTGTACACATTAAACGTCATGATAATCTAGAGAAGACCGTCTTGGAAGGGTACATAATGGGAAAAAGAAAGAGACGAAGACCAAGGCGAAGATGGCTGCAAGATATCGTTGATAATCTGCAAATGGATGCATCAGCAGCGGGACAGAGAGCTGTTAGACTGACCGACTGACTAACTGGCTGACTGACTGCAGCGACCTGGTTGGCTGAATAGTTCAGGCGCTTGGTCTGCTAACCCGAGGGTAGCAGGGTCAGGTCCCGGCAGCGTGGATTTTTCCTTCTTATGTCACCACACTAAACAGCCCCTTCACGGTGGGGTTGAAGTCGCCTGTCCGATGAGGCAATCAGCGACCCATAGCTGACCAGGACCTTGTCCCACCTCTCCGTGGTACCCCCAGTAACAGGCAACAGCCTGGCTAGCGGGGCAGGGATCACCATAGTCCCCGTGGTGGTGGAGTCTGCTAAAGAAGCATTGCACACCACCCGCTTTTTAGCTGTACTCCGGGACTGAAAAAAGTGGCTGCCGTAACCCGCTCCCACGCCGATACGATGCTGTGCCTCAACATCTCTACAGCATCAGCTGCAAAGAATAACAGCTCGCACTTACAGGGAGCTCGTACAAGTACAAGCACAAGCACAAGCACGGTCGACCCAGCCTCTGAAAATGGGTACCAGAGATATCTGGGAAGGTAAATGCGGCCAGGCCAGATGCTGACCACATCACACGTTCATGTGCCGAACGTCTTGGAACTACGGACCTAACACCGCATCCCCAATATGCCTTAATGGCATGGAACCTGGGATTTTACCTTTACCTATAGAAGTAATGCATATGTATTGTCTGAACGCTATATGTAACATTAATTGACTTTCCTTATTGTCAGGGGATCTTGCTCACAACCGAGAGGTCTACAGGAGAGCTGTTAGGGAGGCAAAGTTCCGCAAGGGACATGCAAATGACTGACTGACTTTCCTTCTTTTCTTTCTCTTTTCTTGGCCAGATCAAGGGCACCAGTGTTACATGTTGAGAATCACAGTTTTGTTTTTAATTTCTTATGCCCATATTTATAAATAGTTATGCAGTGAGCTCGTAATTTTCCAGCTTTTAAGTTTTATTTTCTGTCTTATGTGTATTTGTGGCAACGATTTGTCTTTAAAAAAAAATTCATCTGTAATTTTAAAATAGATGTATGCCCTGCCTGTTTTGTTGCAATGATTTGTCTTATTTATGTTCTGTGGTAATGATTTATGGTATTTGTTATTTGTTTTGTTGAATTGATGTATGTCCCATTTTTGTCGAATAGAAGTACCCAATCTTTCTTACATATACTTAGAACAGCGGATTGCACCGAAGAATGAGAAATACTGTCAGCCAATGAACAGCCAGCACAGCCGCATTATGGCCAACCACTGATAGATAGGTCAAGCGTGGAAAAAAAAAAAGGTCGGGGGGGGGGGGGGGGAGTTGGGGGGAGGGTGAGCGCGGAAAGGCTGGCAGCCAGAAAAGAAAAAAAAAAATGACTTCAGATCTCCGCGTGTATATTAAATGAAAGCAAGGTATTATGTCTTCTAATTAATAGTTTATCTTCACCTGATGGAAAATTGGGTTGTGAACTTTACTTGGGTTTTCCGCTAATGTAATGAAATTTTACAAGGGAAACGCAGTAAAACAGACACATGAAAGTTGTTAAATATTGGTGTTTATAATTGGGTGGCCGGTGTGGTCTGTGAGGTAGATGGCAGCTTGGAGCGTGCTGTGGATTGTTTTCTCCTCTTTTTTTTTTCTTTAGCTGTCCAAACATTTGTAACTAAAACATATATGATATATGGTTCCTGTTTTTCAGTTATCTTGTCCTTTTGTTATCATTTTGCGTGCGATTTTTCCTGGTCTCCACGTATTTGTTTTTATTCTGGATATATTTGTTCTTAGTTTTCATACTTTTTTTTCTTATTTTGCATAGATTTGTTTCTAATTTTCATGTTTTCTTATTATTTTGCATAGATTTGTTTCTAATTTTCATGTTTTCTTATTATTTTGCATAGATTTGTTTCTAATTTTCATGTTTTCTTATTTTGCATAGATTTGTTTCTAATTTTCATGTTTTCTTATTATTTTGCATAGATTTGTTTCTAATTTTCATGTTTTCTTATTATTTTGCATAGATTTGTTTCTAATTTTCATGTTTTCTTATTATTTTGCATAGATTTGTTTCTAATTTTCATGTTTTCTTATTATTTTGCGTACATTTGTTTCTAATTTTCATGTTTTCTTCTTATTTTCCGTATAGATCTTCCAAGTTTTAATGCTTAGTTCCTATTTTGGTTACATGCTTTTCTCGTTTATATACTTTTCTCCTTGTTTGGACCTTTTGTTTTTCAAAGTTTATGCGATTTTTGTTCACAGTTCACAAACATTTGCTCTAAGTTTGTACTTTTTTTCTCGGAGTTGATGCACTTTTGTTCAAAGTTGAGGTGCTTTCGCTACATTTGTTTCGTCATTTATGCATCTCATGTATACTGTTTCTAGGTAGCAGGGCATGTAAAACTGTTTCTAGGTAGCAGGGCATGTAAAACTGTTTCTAGGTAGCAGGGCATGTAAAACTGTTTCTAGGTAGCAGGGCATGTAAAACTGTTTCTAGGTAGCAGGGCATGTAAAACTGTTTCTAGGTAGCAGGGCATGTAAAACTGTTTCTAGGTAACAGGGCACGTAAACTGCTCTGTTCCTCCTCCCCCCCTCCCCCCGCCGTTTGAAGTAAGTATCATAATTTTAATATTTTCACGTATTTAGAGCTTATATTCAGCGGTAACGTCTGGAGATTTCCCAAGCACCTTATAAGCAGGGATTTCTTAACAAGGGGTATCTGTACCCCTTGCAAGTATGGGAACGAAATCTGTGTAGGGGTAAAGGGGGGGAGGGTTCGAATTTTCTTAAGGAAATATAGCTAGATTAGTATTTTCTTTCAGCCATTCTGATCGTGGCTAACCAGTACATGAAGTAAACACCAAGCTGTTGGCATCTTTTGAAATCACGACTGGTTACCCTAGTGAGACCGAACGATGATTGTATTCAGTTTCCGGGCTTAGGGAAGTGGGAGTGAAGGGACATAATGCAGGTTATGAAATCCTCACATGGCCAGCGACTTGAATAGAGTTTAGTTCGTGAGACATAATGCATATGCGGTGCTCCCCCCTGGGTATGTTCCAAGCCTCCTCCACCCACTCTCACGTGGATGCTTGAAGTCATGGATAATACCGAACCTTATACTTTCTAATTTACAAACATATCTATGATGCAGTTAAAATTTTTTTTAATTATACGCGTTAGGACATCATTAAGGACTTCAACAATGGATATGTTTGTGCAGTCAAAACAGAAGAAGGGATGAGCAAATGGTTCCAGATTGAAACAGTGAAACAAGGATGTATACCGTCTCCTTTGCTTTTTGGGATTACAATAGACTTCATAATGAAAAAATGTAGCACAGGTGACACAGGTATTGACTGGGTACATGGGACCCAACTGGAAGTTCTTGATTTTGCTGATGACATAGCTCTTATCAGTAACAATGTGAATTCCATGCAAGAAAAAACAGATAGCCTGTCTTCACTGGCTAACAAAATAGGACTTGAAATTAACAAGGACAAAACAAAATTAATGAAAATTCCCTTTAATCAAAATGGAAAAATTCACATAGAAGGGACAGATACTGAAGAAGTCAATCAATTTGCATACCTTGGCAGCTACATAGACCAGAATGGTGACACCAGAAAGGAAGTTAGAATTAGCATTGCAAAAGCAGCGTCGATCTTCAAGAATCTTGAGAACATATGGAATTCAAAAGTTATAAGCACAAAAAAAACAAGTTAAGACTATTCTATTCAAATGTAATATCCACCCTCATTTATGCATGCGAAAGCTGGAAAACAACTAAAGAAGTAGACAAGAAATTAGACTCTTTTGAAAACAAATGTCTAAGGAAAATACTCGGCATCAAGTGGAACAAATTCAAGATCAGTGCAGAGATAAGACAGATGACTGAACAACAACCAGTCTAATGGGTGATCAGGAAAAGGAGATGGTCATATGTTGGTCACGTGATGAGAAGAAACAGTCAGTGAATCCCAAAACAAGCTATAAAATGGAACACAACAGGCCAAAGAAAGAGGCAGACCGCGTGAAACTCTGAAGAGGTCATTGTTAAGAGAGGCCAAATTAACAGGCATAAAATCCCTTGATGAGGTTGAAAGACTCGCCGAAGACATGAAAAATTGACGAACTACCTTGCGAGCCCTATGTGACGTTTAACGGCACAGGAAGGATATAAGATAAGATTAGGACAGCAAGAAAAATAATTAACAGTAAGAAAGTATAACTGTAACAATACATTACGGCGCTGTAATAAATTAATGAATTTCTAATATTTTATTTAATATTTAGCTAATATTTTGAGACCGCCGGTAAGTAAAGCTACGGCAGGTGAAACAGCGCGTACGGAGGGAATGCTATTATCTGTTTCCATCTCTCTCTCTCTCTCTCTCTCGCTGACTCTCTTGTCCCGTCGTTGCCCAAAACACGCGATGCTGCTGCTGCTGCTGTTTGTAGCAAGGGATTTCCACATTTGTCAGTCCTTCCATATCTTCTTGGCTGTCTCCCACGACAGTCATTTGTTTTCCAGCATTCTCTCTGCTGTACGTCCCCATGTCTCTTTGCTTCTTGTACCCTGTTGGAGTCCACATAATATCTGATCGCGGTAAGGATCCGCCTGTACTTTACATCCACATGGTTTGATGGAACAGTGCTATACTGTGTTCAGTTTTGGAGCCTTTTGTTTTGTTCTTTTGTTTGTTTGTTTTTTCCATTTCTTCTTTTTCAGTGGAAAAAACTCATGCTCTCAGGTATGTGTCTGTTTAGTCTGATCGAAGTACAGAATACAGATCATAGCTGGATTGTTCGGTATAATATTTGTGTTTCTGTTGTTGGCACCACCCTCTAACGCAACTCTGAACACCCCTCTATAACGCCACTCTGAACACAGCTCCATAATGCCACTTTGAACACCGCTCTATAATGCCACTTTGAACACCGCTCTATAATGCCAGTTTGAACACCGTTCCGAAATGGCACGTTGAATACCGCTCAATAATGCCGCTCTGAACGCCATCGAACTACTCTGGTCACTTTTTGTGTCATACCTTTATTATGAATACCACTCCATGGTTTCACCTTAAAACCCGTACGTAATGTTGCTCCATCACGCCGGTCTGAACACCGCTCCATAATTCCACACCTAACACCAGACAAAAGACGCAAATTTCTCAGTGCCATTCGTTAATGCCATTCTGAACACCACTCCATGGTTACTCTCTAAAAGCACTGCATAATGCCACTCTGAACACCATCCTACAACTCTGAAAACCACTGCTTCACCCAACACCACCGTACAACTTTGAAAAAAAAAAAAAAACCACTCCACAGTGCTTAGCTGAATACCGCATTACAGCTCTGAACACCGCTCCATAAAGCCACACTTAGCACCACCATACCGCTCAGATCACCACTCCATAATACCACTCGCTCCATTCCATCGTACCATTCTGAACACCACTCCGTAATGCCACAAGGAATCCCTTGTTGCTCAGCTTCTAACAAGACTCCATAATGCCACACTGAACACCGTCTTACCATTCTGAACACCACTCCATAATGCCACTCTCAAACAACACTCCACATTCCTCGCCCTCAGTATTGTATGCTAATATTTAATACGCCAAGTTATTTTTTGCTTTCCCCTGTTTACAGAATCTATATCCTTTACAAAGTCTACGTATTAACATCTACCATTCACTTGCGTCTTTCATGAACCTTTCTATCGTTCTCTACCATAACTTCCCAGATTTCGCCCGCTTCCGTCACTTGTGCTGCTTTTTTTTTCCACAAATCTCAACTTTCCCTCGTTGCGCAAGAAACTGTTGCCCAGTGCCCACCCTACCCCCATTCTTATCGATCTAAAAGCCTTGGCATATAGCGGCTGGGGACTACACTTGCTCGCTTTTCTGTGTGCATTGTTCGACACAAACGCAAACGCGGACTTTGACGAAATATGTCTCTACGTGGCCTGGTTTTAAAGTGTGTCAGCTGTGTAGGTCAGCTTGCTTGCTTTTCTTCAATGCTGTGTCTCCTGTGGAGATTTTTTTTTGGAAAAGGGGGTGGGGGTGGGGGGCGAACGACGACCGTTTTTTAAAATGGAGTTTGCCAGGGATGCCATAAGAAGTATCAATACACAGAGAAATTAACAATTTTTGTAAAAGGAAACTTGTATTTTTAGTTACAAAACATTCTCTGCGCAATTACCGTTTATTTCTAAACACATACACACGCGCCTGTTCCACTTTAGGTGCAATCGTGTTAACACATTTAGTGATAGGCACGTGACTGCACTTGGAATGCGCGTGCTCCAGCAGCGTATAAGTGACTCTTTTGGGACATGCTGTAGAATGTACTGTTTTTGAAGAAGTTGGGAGCCTGCGAGTAGAAGGATGGGGAGTTAAGTCTGGAGCAGTTCTGAGTAGCGTCAGAAGTCGGTAGAAGTGCTCCATTAGAGAAAGTGGAATGTTGGCTTATCGTAGTCCCACAGCCTTGCTCTTGAAATCCCTGTTTTATGTTCTCGTAAAGCGTCATTCGTCAACTTTTGGAAGCGGATGGCGCTGTTGTTGTTCTTGCGAATAAAGTATCACATTAAAATGCAGAATTGAATTGTAGCGGCTGCCTGGTAACTCCCTAATCGGGTCCAGGAAGCGGGGACTTCTAAACAAGCTGCACCCAATATGTCACGGTGATTTGTTTACCGCGGCAACGGCGGCTACAAAATGTAAGGTTTTTCTATCTTTAGTAACACACATAATGGTTATGGCCATGTAAAACTAAATATATCAATATACGCAAATCTCTGTCTCCCTTTCTCACTGATTAAAGATAGTCCGAAAAACAGCCGGCGTATAAACTATTCTTTTCTCACAAAACCTAGGATCGAACTATGCAAGATAAAGCATTGCTTACTCTGCTAATCACTTTTGGAATACCCTTCCATTCCACCTTTAACTTTTGTACTTCAAACTTTTTCAGTATCTATTTCTTATTCGATTACGTGGCCTCTTAGATCTGCACTTTCCTCACAGCTTTAGATTTTTTCTCCAGTCAGAGTATGTTTAATCAGAGTATGTTTACAGTGTGATTGCAATAGTTATGTTAATGTGTATTAATTTGTGCAGCGATATCTCTTTATCTGTTTGTGTGCCTTTCTCTCATGCTTGCGATCATATCATACTTGTTCATGTACCTGCCCTTTGATCCACCAATTTAATCATATACGAGGTGAATCAAATGGAAATTAGAAACCGAAGGAAAAGATATAAATCCCATAGTAGTATCAACTGTCAGGTCAGTGACGTCATTAGGCAGATAACGTCAGCATCGCTAAGCAGCAAAGCCGAAAATAGCGCATGCCAATACAGCGACTACGTTGCAAACTGCGTTCCAAAGACGAAATGCGTTCTGTCGTCTGATTCTTGTCAGCCAGAGGCCTGAACCTCACGGACATACAGCGAGGAATATCTGCGGTGCACGGCTATGAGTGTATTTGTAAGGCCCAAGTCTTTACAACTGGGTAGTGAAATTCAAGACAGACACAACAAGCTTACACAACGCCGACCGTTCTGGGCAAGCGTACAAGAAACGCGGTGCACCGGTGACTGAGAAATCTGGACAGAGGGTTTTTTTTTTTTTTTCTCACTGGCATTCTGGCGCTAGTTCGCAGGTAGCGCAGATGCATTGCAAAATAAAGAGACTTGAAAAAAAAATAAGGGTTATTTCTTGTATTTTTTCATGTTCTAAAAAAAAGCGTTGTGTAATCTGCATTATCCATTTTCAGGAACGTTATGCCCTTCTCTCAATGTGATCTCGATCCAAGATTGCATACTACTGGCCGCTACTGGGTATTCTCCTAGTGAACTTCATAAGCAAAGCAGATAAATAACCTTTGTGAATACTAGTGCAGTATATCCGTACTCATAGCTAGCCTGCCGGGGGCCAATTTGCTTTGGGTTTACCGACAAGCTCACAGACTACAATGTCGTGGAAGCGGTACAGGCCTATGTATCTATCGCTCTTGTAATGTTCTTTCTAAGCTGCGCGACAGCGCTGCCGTGCATATAAAGAAATAATGGCGCGCACAAAATTTGATATGCCACGCAAGATAATAAATAAATAGATGAAACTGCCGCTTTATTTTTCAATTTTCTTATCTTACTTTTTCTTATTAGTAGCGCTGAAATATGATAGCACTATATGAGTTTGCTTTCCTGATTTCTTTTGATTTCACTATTTTTCCTTTTTCCCCCATGAGCAATTGAAATTATATTTTGTTATTTGATGTTACGAGGCACATTTGTTACGAGGCACATTATCTTTTTTAGATTTTGAGAAAGCCTTTGACAGTGTCAAAAGAGATGCACTGTGGAAAATCCTAAGATGGCATGGGCTCCCCCATAAAATAGTTAATGTAATCAAAGCCCTATACGAGGGTTTTCAGTGCAAAGTTATCTGTGGAGAACATACCTCCAGCAGCTTTAGGGTACAAACAGGAGTGAAACAGGGATGTGTACTATCACCAACATTATTTATCTTGGCAGTAGACTGGTTAATGAAGGAGGCAACATCAGACAAACGCAGAGGATTACAATGGACCCTTGACACAGTGCTGGAGGACCTTGACTTTGCGGACGACATTTGTCTATTATCAAGCAGTCACAAAGATATGCAAGATAAAATAAACAAGCTAACTCAGAATGCAAACAACATAGGACTAAAGATCAACGTAGGAAAGACAAAGTTAATGAAGCAAAATGTGAACAACAGAAATGTACTCAGAGTAGATAACAAGTTAGTGGAGGAGGTCAACGAATTTGTATACCTTGGCAGCAGAGTAGTAGAAAATGGAGACAGCACAGAGGACATCAACAGCAGACTTACTAGAGCAAACCAGGCTTTTGCAATGCTGCAGAATATATGGAAATCAAATAAACTAAGCATAAATATGAAAATCAGGATATTTAAGAGTAATGTTCTAAGTGTACTAATCTATGGAAGTGAATGCTGGAAAATCACCAAAACCATAGAAAACAAGTTGAATTCTTTCCAGACTAAATGTTTACGAAGAATTATAAAAATATTTTGGCCAAACACCATAAGAAATAACATTTTATTAGCAGAAATGCAGATGAAACCACTGACAACAATTATTGAGGAAAGACGCTGGCGATGGTTGGGACATGTGCTCCGAATGACTGACAACTCACTACCAAAAATAGCACTAAGATGGACACCACAGTGGAGCAGAAGAAAGGGTAGACCAAAAGAGACATGGAGAAGAACAACAGAAAGGATGTTGAGCAATAGAGGGCTCACCTGGGCAAGAGCAGAAAAAAAGGCAAAGGACAGGCATTTGTGGAAAACCCTTGCGGAAGCCCCGTGTGCCCTGGGCACTTAAGGTTCAGAGAGAGAGAGAGAGAGAGAGAGAGAGAGAGAGAGAGAGAGGAGAGAGAGAGAGAGACATTATCTTTGAGAAGACATTTACTCACCGGTTCAAAATTTTGCGCCCGAATCTCGAAACCTTAGAGTTGATCATAACCTGAGCACGACTTATAACGATAATACCCGGTAGTTTTTCGCTTTTGTTTGTTTGTTTTTTTTAAAAAATATGACCAGTGGCTTAGGCATTTTAAAAGTTAGGGTGTAGCCTAGGCTACTGTAGACATAGCTGTATCGGTAGCATCCTCGAATACACTGTTAAGTTCGACAATAATATAACATCTGGAAGTGCAATAACAGCAGCAATATTCATTGAATCATCATTCACCTGGATCTATCTCGGGCGTCTAGGTGTTCATCTAGTACTGATAACATCAGCCCCAAAGACCTACAGCTAACCTACAGCTAACCTACAGCTAACCTACAGCTAACCTACAGCTAACCTACAGCTAACCACCCGGGATATAGGCCGCTCGGAGGTATAGGGCGTAGCGGGGTATAGGACGCACTGGGGTATAGGACGCACTGGGGTATAGGACGCACTGGGGTATAGGACGCGGCGGGTATAGGACGCACTGGGGTATGGGACGCAGGGGTGTATAGGACGCACTGGGATATAGGACGCACGGAGGTATGGGTCGCAGCGGGGTATAGGGCGTACTAGGGTATAGGACGCACTGGGGTATAGGACGCACAGAGGTATGGGTCGCAGCGGGGTGGGATGGACGCATGAGGTATGGGTCGCAGCGGGGTATAGGGCGCAATAGGTTCTATGACGCACGGAGGTATGAGTCGCAGCGGGGTGGGACGCACGGAGGTATGGGTCGCAGGGGGGTATAGGACGCACTGAGGTATAGGACGCAGCGGGGTATAGGACGCGGTTGTTTCTCAAATCACGTGACGTTCTTAGAGGGATCTCGACCAACCACGGGAAAAGTTCAAAAAGAGAATCATAAAAAGTGCCTTTTCAGTTAAAAACAACAGTTATCTCCCGTATGTTGCTATATTAGCTTCTTTTCCCCGGTCTCTTCATTGTAAGAAAGATGGGCACAAAAACCCATACACCTCCATCTGCTTTCATTACTAGAACCACTTTTTACCGCAGTCGTCGTTTCTATTATCACAGTAGAGAGAATGGCACTGGTTTATGCGCAGTTACTCTGTTACACTGGGTATAGTTACAAAGAACAAACATTAAAGGCGGTGACCAAAGGAGGGTTAGACGATGATGGTTTTTTTTTTTGTGTACAAATTTGTCTTTTGTGCTTTATCAGAAAGACTCAAAAATAGAAATGAGGTGTAATGTGTCGTATATAATGGAGTCGGTATCCTGTTGTTAATGCCAGAAGTAGGAGATGAGAGGAGGGATGAGGAAGGGAGTAGCTGTTAGTTACAGTGACGTGTGTGATGTGTCTACCAGGCGTCCTTAATTAAAGTCGAAGAAAGAAATGGTGGTTCATGAAATTGTCCACAAAAAGCTTGAATTCTGAGAAAAAAAAATGGCCACTGGGAGAATTCGGAGTGAGGGTTTTCGTGGAGACTCAAAGAGGGGGGAGAAGTAAAAATGGATGTGTGGATACGGGACCCCCCGAGAGAAATTTTGTAAGCTGATGCGAAACTTTCATCTCCTCTCTTCCTTTCCGTCTTATCTGATTTCATCCATCGCGGAGCCCCCGAAGCCCTCCGGAGCGATGCATCGGCTGAACCCCCCCCCCTCCCCCCAACTCCTACCCCCATAGGGCATGGATGTTTGGTTGGTTGGTTGGCAGGTTGGCATTCTGCGCCGTGTATCTTCTCTTGACCCACGGGGTCATTTTATCAGCTTCTTCTGGAGGGTTTAGACGCTGTCCGATCTGGCAGTCAGCGATCCATAGCTGACGTGCTAGCGTCAAGGTTGGTGAACCATAGCTGATCAAGACCCTGTTCGATCTGACAGTCAGCGATCCATAGCTGACGTGCTAGCGTCAAGGTTGGTGAACCATAGCTGATCAAGACCCTGTTCGATCTGACAGTCAGCGATCCATAGCTGACGTGCTAGCGTCAAGGTTGGTGAACCATAGCTGATCAAGACCCTGTCCGATCTGACAATCAGCGATCCATAGCTGACGTGCTAGCGTCAAGGTTGGTGAACCATAGCTGATCAAGACCCTGTCCGATCTGACAATCAGCGATCCATAGCTGACGTGCTAGCGTCAAGGTTGGTGAACCATAGCTGATCAAGACCCTGTCCGATCTGACAATCAGCGATCCATAGCTGACGTGCTAGCGTCAAGGTTGGTGAACCATAGCTGATCAAGACCCTGTTCGATCTGACAGTCAGCGATCCATAGCTGACGTGCTAGCGTCAAGGTTGGTGAACCATAGTTGATCAAGACCCTGTCCGATCTGACAATCAGCGATCCATAGCTGACGTGCTAGCGTCAAGGTTGGTGAACCATAGCTGATCAAGACCCTGTCCGATCTGACAATCAGCGATCCATAGCTGACGTGCTAGCGTCAAGGTTGGTGAACCATAGCTGATCAAGACCTTGTCCGATCTGACAGTCAGCGATCCATAGCTGACGTGCTAGCGTCAAGGTTGGTGAACCATAGCTGATCAAGACCCCGGTCCTACATCTCCGTTGGTACCACCTATTAACAGGCCTAGCCCGGCTAACGAGGCAGGGATCGCCATAGTCCCCATAGTGCTGGAGTCTGCTAAAGAAGCACTGGACAGCTCATTCTGTTTAGTTCCACTCAAGGACTATCCGTTTCTTCTCATCACGTGGCCGGTGTATGTCCATCTCCTTTTTCTGATCACCCATGAGACAGGGTTGTTGTTCGCTCATCTGCTTTACTTTTGCGTTGTTCTTGAATTCGTTCTGCTTTATATCGAGTATTTTCCTTAGTCTTTTGGAATGCCAACGATTTGGAATTGCAAAGAATACGACTGAAGAAGAAGAAGAAGAAGAAGAAGTAGTTTTAGAAGCCCCAGTTAGTGAAGTTATACATGCATACAACTTCTCGACGTGGTTGATCTGTCTTTATACACTAGATGGTCTTGACGTGGTGCAACAGTTTCAAAAAACGAAGTGCCTCAACTAAAACTGGATGGCTACGCTTTGAGTAGCTGGTAAGTAATAGTTCATCCAGTGCGTTAGGTATATGCAAAGTGACCATCTGTCCGGTATTGTACAGGACAGTCCCGTATTTTAAGGATTTGTCCCTGGGAATCGTATTACTTCTGTCGGGACGTCTGAATGTCTCGTATTTTGAAACACTTGTCTCATATTGCCCCGTATTCTTATCTTTTGATCGCTACGTGTTGGAAAACTCAGAAACTTTTTAAAAAAAATGATTGTAGTGGAAATGTTGCTATTTTGAAGAAGCAGGCAAGTACAAGAATTAGGCCAATTAGACTGAGGCACACTGTGTAATAAAACTCTGTTGATGAATACCAAAGAGAGAGTTATTCATTGCTACATCGAACAACATTATTATTAGATGGATGCGAAGCATCGACAATGTAACTAAGAGCACTCAGTCTGTGTGATCCATAAGAATAAAGATGATAAGAATACCACGGACAGCCGAGAAAACAAATGAAGAGGTTCTAAGCGAGCCTGGGAAAAAAAGAGAGAAATTATGGCAAAACGCAGACAGTCCAGATTTGTAGGACACGTTTTCCAGAGGGGGCAAATTGGAATACACAGTGACAACAGGAAAACTGGATGGGCAAAAGGACGGAGGAAGGTAAACAGACAGGATACTTGATGGTGTAAAAGAGTGGCACAGAGCACTGTCCAACACACATCTTATAGAAAGAGAAAAGGACAGATGGTTGTGGGAGTCAGTGAATACCAACGCCTGACTGGCATGGACCAGGGAGAGAGAGAGAGAGAGAGGGAGAGAGAGAGAGAGAGAGGGAGAGAGAGAGAGAGAGAGGGAGAGAGATAGACTGATAAGTACGTTTGTTAAGTTAAACTATAAGCCTCGCCTCCTGATCTGATTAAAAATTTTACTTTATTCTCTTCACAACGCTCCGTTAGTCCCCGCTCCCCACGTAACACAGACCTTATCCGGGATGTGCTTACAGGGCCGCCATTAGGTTGCTCAGTCCCCGTCTTCAACACATCAGGGAGCTGCCACTCCTCCCTCATCCCCCCCCCCCAAAAAAAAAAATCCCTACTCCAAAACAACGAACGTTTCTCAGTCTAATGCTCAAGAACCATGTTGGGAGTTTGAACAAGCTTCGACAGATACTCGTAAGTACAGGAATAAAAACGCCGGTATGTCCACATAATCTTCTTCCTCTTCTTCTTTCGAGGTTGTTAGTCACATCAGATCCTGATCCCTGTCGACATGGCAAAGCCCGCGGTCCTCTCCAGATCCTGATAGGAGCCCCAAAGCTTTTGTCACAAGCTTGTGCCGTCTGGCCACGTCTTACGCCTCAGGCCCGCGTGGGTGGTGCACTCTTATGTTCTGGAGTACAAAATAATCTAATATTATATCAAGAAAATTACAAAATGATCTAATTTTTATTTATACAATATTGATACAAAATTGATACTACTTACCCTTTACGTCTATTTCATCAAATATGTCACTTTCAGTCGCCGTTAATGTAAAGTCTGCAAGCTTTTCTTATGAAACACTCGTTCGTAGATATATCTTAATCACTTTCAGCTTGTTAAATAAATGTTCGCAGTTTGTTACGCTGACACATGAAGTAAATAATATTGTTAACGCAAACATTAAGTTAGGAAATGATAGAGCATCAGAGGCAATAAGTTTAAGTGCATCAGGTGTGTGTGTGTGTGTATGTGTTTTTCTTGTTTGTTGAAAATATCTTTTTTTTAAAGCAAGTAACTTGTCCAGAGAGTTTGGTTTTGTTTGTTTTCGCCATCTTTCAAGAGATTTTCCAAGTTGCCTCAGTGTAGATCTTCAGTGCAAATTTATGATAAACTATGAAAGAATGAAATTGCCACTGTGTCTTTGTTCTAATCGATCATGTCAGCCATATCCTCAAGTTCTATAAAAAAAAAAGCATATCAAAACGTTAACCCTGAATTTATTTTATAGCACTGGCGGACTGGTTAGCTGAGTGGTTAGGTGCTCGGTTTACTAATCCAGTGGTTCCGAGTTCAAGCCCCAACAGTGGGACTTTTTTTCTGGTACACACCAAGACATACAGTTGGGGGTGAGACAAAGATGAGTTTATATTCTGACCTCTTCTCCTTGTACAGCGAAAACATAATGAGAAATATAGAGAGCATGTCAGGAATATCAGTTGGTGGGTACAACGTAAACAACTTAAGATATGCAGATGACACAGTCCTGATTGCTAAAAGTGAAGGGGCGCTACAGGCTCTTCTAGACATTGTGGTTCGTGAAAGAAAAAATAAAGGTCTCAGCCTGAACAAAAAGAAGACTGAAGTGATGGTCATCTCAAACAAAAGAATACCACTAAAATATAGCATTACCATCGATGGCACAAATATGAAACAAGTTGATAGATTCAAGTACTTAGGAGCAATTATAACAGCTGATGGGAAATGTCACAACGAAATAAAAAGCAGACGTGCTCAGGTCAAGTCAGCATTCCAGAAAATGAGAAACATCTTGTGCAACAGATCCATATCAATGGAAACAAGATTTCGAGTACTTAAATGTTACATCGAGCCAATTTTGTTTTATGGATGTGAAGCATGGTGTATGAATAAGAGAGTACAGCGAGAAATGGAGGCCATGGAGATGTGGTTTATAAGAAGGATGTTGAAGGTACCATGGACAGCCAAGAAAATCAAGAAGAAGTCTTAAGAGAGGTTGGAGTTAAAAATCAGATTATAGCAAAAATCAGAGGTAGACAAGCGAGATTTATAAGACATTTCCTGAAAAGAGGAAAATTGGAACACATTGTGGCAACTGGAAAAATTGAAGGAAGAAGTGACAGAGGAAGACAGAGAGAGAAGTTACTGGATGTGCTGTCAGTGTGGCTAGGAAGAAAGTCACTGGGGGATCTCATAATCAAGTCTAAAGACAGGGAATTGTGGAGAGAAATGATCGCCTACGCCACGCGGCACCGCACTTGAATTGAACTGACACACCAAGAAGGCCCCGGGGTCCACCCAGCCTCTAAACATGGGCACCAGATAAATCTAGGAAGGTTAAGTTCCACCAGGCGTGATAATGACCACATCACGCTCTCATGCGCCGAAGGTCTTGGAAATGCGGGCCTAACACCGTATTCCCCAATTCGCCTTAATGCCATGGCAACCGTGATCTTACCTTTTACCTGCGACCCATCATCATGATACTTATATTGCCGATTCTTTCTTATTCGTCGAACCTCAACTTTCTCTGTCTATGTCTCACTAAGTCGTTAAGAGAGAGAGAGAGAGAGAGAGGGAGAGAGAGAAGAGAGAGAGGGAGAGAGAGAAGAGAGAGAGGGAGAGAGAGGGGAGGGAGAGAGAGAAAAGAGAGAGAGAGAGAAACAAACCCTTTCATGCAATTTCTTTTATTTTAATCCGAGGAGGCGAAAATGCTGTCCGAGTAGGCAATCAGAGGAGGTGAAGACGCTGTCCGAGTAGGCAATCAGAGGAGGTGAAGACGCTGTCCGAGTAGGCAATCAGAGGAGGTGAAGACGCTGTCCGAGTAGGCAATCAGAGGAGGTGAAGACGCTGTCCGAGTAGGCAATCAGAGGAGGTGAAGACGCTGTCCGAGTAGGCAATCAGAGGAGGTGAAGACGCTGTCCGAGTAGGCAATCAGAGGAGGTGAAGACGCTGTCCGAGTAGGCAATCAGAGGAGGTGAAGACGCTGTCCGAGTAGGCAATCAGAGGAGGTGAAGACGCTGTCCGAGTAGGCAATCAGAGGAGGTGAAGACGCTGTCCGAGTAGGCAATCAGAGGAAGTGAAGACGCTGTCCGAGTAGGCAATCAGAGGAGGTGAAGACGCTGTCCGAGTAGGCAATCAGAGGAGGTGAAGACGCTGTCCGAGTAGGCAATCAGAGGAGGTGAAGACGCTGTCCGAGTAGGCAATCAGAGGAAGTGAAGACGCTGTCCGAGTAGGCAATCAGAGGAGGTGAAGACGCTGTCCGAGTAGGCAATCAGAGGAGGTGAAGACGCTGTCCGAGTAGGCAATCAGAGGAAGTGAAGACGCTGTCCGAGTAGGCAATCAGAGGAAGTGAAGACGCTGTCCGAGTAGGCAATCAGAGGAAGTGAAGACGCTGTCCGAGTAGGCAATCAGAGGAAGTGAAGACGCTGTCCGAGTAGGCAATCAGAGGCCGACATCTGATACTCCAGCGTCAGGGTAGGCGAACGTTAGCTGACCAAGATCTTGTCCCACCTCTTCGTTGCTACCACTAGTAACAGGCCTAGCCTGGCTAACGTGGCAGGGATCGTCATAGTCCCCTATGGTGATGGAGTCTGCTAAAGAAGTATTGTATCCCCCCTGCTTCTTAACTTCGTTCCAGGACCGAAAAAAAAATAGCTACCGTTATGGCTTCCGCTCTGATAGGATTGCTGCGTCTCAACACCTTCACAGCACCAGCTGCAGAGAACACTAGCTCACAGTTACAGGGAGATAGGACATTTGAATCCGAACGATATTCTTATATCTCTGATATTTCAAAATTTTAAATTGTAAAAGTTTTTAAAAGTCTGTTGGATTTCAGGGCAAGTTCTGCGTTCACATTTTTTATCTTGAATCTGTCTGCCAACAGGATTTGGTCAGTTCAGAACATCATGTCAGCCAAATTATCAAGGTGAAGGTAACATCTCCGTTTCCATGTCATTAAGGCACATTGAGGATACGATATTAGGCCCGGTATTTCCAAGATCATCGCCACATGAAAGTGTGATATGTTTTCGTTTACCTTCCCATATTTCTCTGGTTTCTATTTTTAGAGGCTGAGTGGATTCCGGAGGAAAAAAAACCCAGAGAAAACTTAAATATTTTGGACACGTTAAACGTCATGATAATCTAGAGAAAACTGTCTTGGAAGGGTACATAATGGGAAAAAAGAAAGAGAGGAAGACCAAGGTGAAGATGGCTGTATGACATCGTTGATGATCTGCAAATGGATGCACCTGCAGCAGGCCATATTGCTTACAACCGAGAGGCCTACAGGAGAGCTGTTAGGGAGGCAAATTTTTGCAAGGGACATACAAATGAATGAATGAATGTGGACACCGGGGGCTTTTTAGTGTGCCTGTACTAGAAAAAAAAACCAACCCACTGCTGGGATTTGAACTCGGCACCACCAGATTAGTAGACCAAGCACTTAACACACTCAACCAGTCAAGTCGCCTAAATTATCAAAGGAGCAGAGAAATTTAAAATCTTTGTATTTGAACATACAGGCTTTGTACTTTCATGTTGTATTTCTTTACTCAGATTGCCGTTGCCCGGAACTTCGTATAGCGAGTCATAAAGATCCCCTAGTTGATATCGCAGAGGTCGGACTGCTTCACTTCCACTTTCCTGTCTTGTATCTGTCGATTGGCTTCTGTGTCAAATTTAAAATGTTCTCTAGAAGAATCGCCCAGCGCTTAGGAGAACTTGAAAAGAAATTGTGTACTCATTGCACAATTGAGGATAGAAAAAATGTAATGAGCAGAGCTTTTGCCACAGGATGAATCTTAGCTATTGAATATCATATACGCTCTTCGGCATACGTTGTTTAACCAGAACATTAATGAAAAAGTTCAGGAGACTGGTTGGTATCAGGGACTGAATTTCTCAGGCCGTAGATTTATGATCTTTATCTTCTCCGCTTGTCCTAAAGATGACGTTGGTTGCATTGTGTCGCCGTTGTGCGCCTTGCGACCCTACGCACCCGTCTTCGGCTTGAAGTATTTTTAAGGCGGGATTCGTCTTCCCGTTGCGACTCTCATTCACTTGATCAGACTTACTGTCCGTTTCCAGGGGGCACCTACTGGGAGGTAGAACAAGGTCTTGACTGGCTGTGGTTCGCTAATCCTGATACAAGCAGTCAAGTTATGGGGTCGCTGTCAACAATCTCATATAGCTTGAACACTGCGTCTTCGCTCCTTATTTTATATCTCTGTTTTTTTCCTTAGTCTAAATGGAAGGCACATATCCCAGTTCTCAGGAAAAGTAAAGTAAAATTGTGTAAAAGTTTGGAGTTCGTTTTCTAGGACTGATAGATGTATTATGGGCCACGCATCCTTTAGTTAGCAGTGACGTTTGGTTACACATAGAGGTAGTTGCGCTCTATCATTGCCTGGCTAACCATACAGGTGTTCTCTGTCATAGATTGAGTTCTCTTGGCTAAGGTTTTTTGTTTTTTGTTTTTTATTTTTAGAAAAAAATTCCTTCGTGCTGCCAAACCAGTCCATATGGAACGAGATGGTTCATTGCGAGGTATTTTCTTACGGCATCTTACCTGTTCCACCTGTATCTCCTGAAGGTGTAAGTAGGGGCACGTTCATTAAAACTACACACACACACACAAAATTATAATTGTTATCACAGTGCCTAGAAGGTTTTTTTATGCTCCTCTTGCTTGGCGACCTCCAGCAGGGCATCTCTTGCAGGCCCGGTTATCTAGGCCCAGCATGCTTGTAGGTTCTTCTAGTTGTTTTCTGATGTTCACAGTCTATGATAACTGGAATTTAAATATCCCAGTCTAAATGGGATTGTTATTTTCGCCAACATCAGCGTTTATCTTCACTGACGGTCCTTGCCTGCAGTGTATTCTGGCACGCCCTTGCATGCGCTGCAGGGATACGTTCTTCCACTTGAAATGCAAATTTTCATAACACGTATATACTGTACCTTGTGCCCATTTTTTTCTTTCTTTCTTTCTTTCTAAACGAGCGGATCGGCACGAAGATGGCCGGGTTCGGATTCAGTGCACTCACACGAGGCAATTCATATTGACGGTTCCCGAGGTCGTTCATTAATCAGTGTGCGAAGAATTGTGTGTGTGCTTTAATGAGTTACTAATGAGCCACAGACTGGGACAAAAAGGCTCTTATAATTATTATTGAAGACACGGTGCCTCTAACAAGACATTAATCTGGCACCGCACGTTTATCTCACCAGCCAGCGCCGTGTGCTTTCCACGGCGGCTCGAAAATCAGCTTCGTCCAGTTTACCTGTCGGGGATAAAGAGACCAATTTATCCAGTGTCGTTGCTGATTATCAAACAATAATCCTTTATCACTTTTGTTTTTAAAAAAAAAAAAAGATAAAACGTGTTAAAGTTGCAGATGTGTATGGTTAATTACCTTATCTCTTCTTCTTCTCCTCCTCCTTTCTTCTTCTTCTTCTTCTTCTTCAGTTTTGTTCAGTTTCATATTCCCAGCCATCTAGACAAAGGGAGGATTGCCTTAATGACTCCCACCGCCAGCAGGAGTTTTCTACTCTATGGTAGTTAAATGGGGGTAGTTATGAACTCTTTTGTGCAGGGGATATTTTAAAAAAAAAAAGTGTAGCACAGCCATCTTGTGACTGTAAATGTTGGTTTCAGTATTGTAGCACAGCCGTCTTGTGACTGTAACTGTTGGTTTCAGTATTGTAGCGCAGCCGTCTTGTGACTGTAACTGTTGGTTTCAGTATTGTAGCGCAGCCGTCTTGTGACTGTAACTGTTGGTTTCAGTATTGTAGCACAGCCGTCTTGTGACTGTAACTGTTGGTTTCAGTATTGTAGCGCAGCCGTCTTGTGACTGTAACTGTTGGTTTCAGTATTGTAGCACAGCCGTCTTGCGACTGTAACTGTTGGTTTCAGCATTGTAGCACAGCCGTCTTGTGACTGTAAATGTTGGTTTCAGTATTGTAGCACAGCCGTCTTGTGACTGTAACTCTTGATTTCAGTATTGTAGCACAGCCGTCTTGTGACTGTAAATGTTCATTTCAGTATTGTAGCATCGCCGTCTTGTGACTGTAACTGTTGATTTCAGCATTGTAGCATAGTAGTCTTGTGACTGTAAATGTTGATTTCGGTATTGTAGCACAGCCGTCTTGTGACTGTAACTGTTGATTTCGGTATTGTAGCACAGCCGTCTTGTGACTGTAACTGTTGGTTTCATTGTTGTAGCATAGCAGTCTTGTGACTGTAACTGTTGATTTCATTATTGTAGCATAGCAGTCTTGTGACTGTAACTGTTGATTTCATTGTTGTAGCATAGCAGTCTTGTGACTGTAACTGTTGATTTCATTATTGTAGCACAATCGTCTTGTGACTGTAATAAGAAGGGCCGACATGATTTGAGAGGAGAAAGGGGGGGGGGGAGAAGGAAGACTGAGGGCTTTGGGTTTAGGGCAAGTAACATAACATGAAGGGAGCACTGTTGTCCACTATTTTCTAATTCAATGGCTCCCAAATTAACGAAAGTCCGCGGACTCTATGCTGCTTTAAAATCCAGATCACTTGAGTCCGATACTTTAGAACAGTTTCATATCTGTATGGTAGCCATGTGCTTTAAATGCAAAAGAATTTCTTTCAGAAAATATGGGTAACCTTTAATGAGTAAACGCTAAACTACACTAAAAAAAAAAAAAACACACACACACACACAGTACAGACTTTAGAAATTTTCAAAATGACAGTAATGTAGTTAAGGAAAAAAAAATAGACAGCAATTAACATTCCTTCTTGTCTTGACAAATGAACAGAACAGTGTGACAGTTAGAGTATCCAACCTAGAAATGATGAGAGAAATCATGGCTTTTTTTTTTTTTTAATTCCGAACAATCGCTTCCACAGTCAGGTCAGTATTTCCAGATGTCACCACAGTCAGGTCAGTATTTCCTGATGTTAATCTCAAATCTGGACCAACGTTAGGCAGGTTCCTGTGCTTGCTCTTCATGTGGAAGACGTTCGTTCACAAAAAGGGAAAGAGATACTTCAGCGCTTTCTCGCCAACCTTCCTATAATCATGCCCAGAATTTGTTTCCAGCATCCGTTGTTAATTAAACATTTTTTAAAAAAAAGGACTTTGAGTTTTTGTCCTGGACCCCCCCCCCCCCCCATGGCAGGTTGGGGTCCGCGGACCACCAGTTAGGGAACCACTGTTCTAACTGATATCTTCCAGTTTCTCTTCCATTCTGGCACTTCTGGTATTCTTACCCACCTCAGCAGTTTGCATTTTATGAAAATATATGCTGACCTCTTGAACAGTTTAGTTTTTCCTCATTTATTTGACCTTTTCTATTTTTATTTCCCCACTATTTTTTTTTTGTTTTTGTTTGTATTTCTGTTTCATTTTTAGTTCCCCTTTAATTTATCTTGTCCCATTTTTTTTTTATTTCCCATTTATTTTATCTTTCCCATTTTTAACGTCTGGAGGTTCCCCTCCCCCCACCCCTTTTGTACCATTCGTTTACAGAACGTCGTTCATCGGAGAAGAGGCCGCGCTGTAGAAGAACTTTTGTACATATTCGTGAAATAATTTGTCTGATTTCTCACGAAGAATTCATGAAAATTTCATCATCATCATTTTTTTGCGGGTTGTGTGTGTCAAAGGAGTGACATAACAAAGGAGAGCCATAAATACCGGACTGAATGTGTGAAGTTAAGAAGGCGCGGCAATTATATATGTTTTTTTTTTTCAAATCAAAGTGCAAAAATCAAATAGCTCCTTCAGCCTGTTGATCTGTGCGGTGATCTTTTAGGAAGTCATTTGTTTTTATTTTCCTCATTGATACCATAAACTTTAACCTTAATCCTAACCGTAAACCTTAAATCTAACCCTAATCTAAATCTAATCCATCGGCGACGCCTAGTACTTTTAAAGTAATTAAACAGATTAGACGGATTGTATCTATAATCATGTAATATATGGATTAACAAAAGATGCATCACTCTTTCGTTACGACAGTATTCGTTACACTCGATCTTTTCACTTCCTGGATATGCCGCCCTTTTGTTTATACCACTCCCTCAATATGTCATTTCTTTTTAATGTGCCACTCCCTCAATATGTCAGCTCCTCGATATGCCACTTCCTCAATATGTCACTTCTTCGTTATGCCACTCCTTTAATATGTCATCTCCTCGATATGCCACTCTCTTGATATGCACTCTCCCAATATGCAACTTCCTCGTTATGCCACTCCCTAAGTATGTCACTTCCTGGATATGCCACTCCTTACAACCGCCCTCATTTTCGCGGAGAAGATGAGAGGAATCAAGAAACACTTACAGGTATTCGTGTCCTTATTGCAGAGCGATCAAAGTCTTAGTTAAAAATGTTTCAGAAAAGCTATTTTGAACTTTATGTATCATCACTGAAAAAAACAAAACAAACAAACAAACAAATAAAAGAAAAAAAGGTTTAGCTTAACTCGCTTCGCTGGACGTATTTCACAGAGTTCTCTTCGTGGACTGTTTCACATTGCTCGCCTAGTCATCAGTCGTAATTTCCTCGGGTTTATAAAGTGCGTTTTTTTAAAAATACGGCCTTTTTAGGGGATTTTAATTAGAACAGAGAATATCGAAGCTTTGTAATCTAAAACTATGCATGCAAATTTATATGAGGTTGCGGGCGTAGACGCTGTCCCATTTGGCAGTGAGTAGCTGACGTGGTACAAGTGTTGGTACAATTCTTGTACCAACACTTGAGGAAAACTTCGGAAAGAGCAGGCAGGATTTAGGAAAGGAAGATCATGCATAGACCACATATTTGTACTTAGACAAATATTAGAACAGGCAAATGAGTGGCATAGCACACCATATGCACTATTCATAGATTTTGAGAAAGCCTTTGACAGTGTCAACAGAGATGCACTGTGGAAAATCCTAAGATGGCATGGCCTCCCCCACAAGATAGTAAATGTAATCAAAGCCCTATATGAGGGTTTTCAGTGCAAAGTTATCTGTGGAGAACATACCTCCAGCAGCTTTAAGGTACAAACAGGAGTGAAACAGGGATGTGTACTATCACCAACATTATTTATCTTGGCAGTAGACTGGTTAATGAAGGAGGCAACATCAGACAAACGCAGAGGATTACAATGGACCCTTGACACAGTGCTGGAGGACCTTGACTTTGCGGACGACATTTGTCTATTATCAAGCAGTCACAAAGATATGTAAGATAAAATAAACAAGCTAACACAGAATGCATACAACATAGGACTAAAGATCAACGTAGGAAAGACAAAGTTAATGAAGCAAAATGTGAACAACAGAAATGTACTCAGAGTAGATAGCAAGTTAGTGGAGGAGGTCAACGAATTTGTATACCTTGGCAGTAGAGTAGTAGAAAATGGAGACAGCACAGAGGACATCAACAGCAGACTTACTAGAGCAAACCAGGCTTTTGCAATGCTGCAGAATATATGGAAATAAAAAAAAAAACTAAGCATAAATATGAAAATCAGGATATTTAAGAGTAATGTTCTAAGTGTACTACTCTATGGAAGTGAATGCTGGAAAATCACCAGAACCATAGAAAACAAGTTGACTTCTTTCCAGACTAAATGTTTACAAAGAATTAGAAAAATATTTTGGCCAAACACCATAAGAAATAACATCTTATTGGCAGAAATGCAGATGAAGCCACTGACAATAATTATTGAGGAAAGACGCTGGCGATTGTTGGGACACGTGCTCCGGATGACTGACAACTCACTACCAAAAATAGCACTAAGATGGACACCACAGGGGAACAGAAGTAAGGGTAGACCAAAAGAGCCATGGAGAAGAACAACAGAAAGGATGTTGAGCAAAAGAGGGCTCACTTGGGCAAGAGCAGAAAAAAAGGCGAAGGACAGGCATTTGTGGAAAACCCTTGCAGAAGCCCCATGTGCCCTGGGCACTTAAGGTTCAGAGAGAGAGAGAGAGAGAGAGAGAGCTGACGTGGTAGTGTCAGGGTTGGCGAAACAGCCGACAAAGGCCCTAATCCCACCTCTCCGTTGTTACCCCTAGTAACATGCATAGACTGGCTAACGGGGCATGGATTGACAGTCCCCATGGTGGTGGAGTCTGTTAAGGAAGTACTGCACCATCTCTTACTTTTCAGCACCATTCAGGGACTGAAAAAAAAACACAGTTACCCGCTCCCAATCCGATACGACGCCGTGTCTCAACATCTTCACCGCATCGGCTGCAAAGAACGCCAGTTTGCGGTTCTAGGGAAGAAGAAGAAGACGAAGAAGAAGAAGAAGAAAATATGAGATCAGATTCCGTGAGTATCTTCTACAAATACCACAAAGTGTGAGAGAGACCCAGCGAGCAAGGGATTCAAACCGAGGATTACAACAACAACAACAAAAATCTACAGGCGAGGAAGCTTAACATCAGGGACCGAGATGTCACTCTACGTACGAGTTCAGACCTGTTGCCAGCACAACGGCCTGATTTCTTCCATCCTTGCTGAGGCCAGTCATCGTGAAAGTTGAGTGATCTCTCATCATGAAAGTTGAGTGATCTCTCATCATGAAAGTTGAGCGAGGTCTGTCGAGACACTTTCCATATATCCCTTATCCAGGTGAGGCAGGAAGTATATGCCAACTCCCCGTTAAAACAACAGTTTAAAAAAAAATCTCCAATGAAAAAAAAAGGGATTGAAAAACATTTTAATTCTCCGTTATCTTTTCAGACAGCGCACGCCTTCTCTCACCGCAAAATTCCATTAATGTAATTAATACAATGTATGTATTAGAACTTCAGAGAAAGAAGGCCAAAAAAAAAAAAACAGAAGTCGAAGCTCTACTTTAATGTGTATGGTAGAATCAAACATAAGTTTAAATAAAATTGCACAAATATACGTATACTTATATGTTTACAAAGCTGTTTCAATCAACTAAGATTAATAACAGCAAGAAAGATTTGGGGTAGAAAGTAATAAGAATAAAACATTCTTTTTTTATGTTTCTTTGATAGCGCGCGCTCGCTTTCAACTCGAGACGTGGTTCACATACAAGTATAAAATTGTAACCCCAAACGTGGTTCACATATAAAACTGTAACTCGAGACGTGGTTCACATATAAAACTGTAACTCGAGACGTGGTTCACATATAAAACTGTAACTCGAGACGTGGTTCACATATAAAACTGTAACTCGAGACGTGGTTCACATATAAAACTGTAACTCGAGTCGTGGTTCACATATAAAACTGTAACTCGAGTCGTGGTTCACATATAAAACTGTAACTCGAGTCGTGGTTCACATATAAAACTGTAACTCGAGTCGTGGTTCACATATAAAACTGTAACTCGAGACGTGGTTCACATATAAAACTGTAACTCGAGTCGTGGTTCACATATAAAACTGTAACAGACGTGTAACTCACCACCTGAAGAACAACCAGTTCAAGATTGGATTCTAGTACTGATGCCAGGCTATCCCCCCACCCCGCACCCCCCCCCTGAAGTAAGGACAACTTCAAGGCTAACCAGCCAGTCTAAAACCGTCCCTCGAAGGTCAGTACTCTGCTCATCTGGCATCTGCGCCTCTTAGGGGCTGCCTGGCTGGGCTAATGATAGTGCCGATACTGAGTATGCTCTTTAGAAATCCTTGAGTACGCAATACTGAGTTTCACGTGCAGATTGTCGAGCTCGAACATTAGAAAAACAATGAAATGACTACATTTTATTACATGCGAACTTGCTTAATTTCTCTTGGCACTTGATAGTCTTTGGAAAGATCATCGTGGAGCAGATTATGTCTTGGATAAAATATTATGGGTTAAAAAAAGAAAACGTGACTGTATTTATGTGGTTTTCGTTCCACATTTGGGAGTTCGTAATTTTAAACTGCTGACAGCGCTAAAAACAGACATCTTGTCATTTTCCACTGAATCATGTCGCCGTGATAAATGTGTCGTGGTGGTTGTTCGTTAGTCCAAAATTTCAAGAAGACTGAATAAAAAAGAAGAAGAAGAAGAATAATAAGAAACAAGAGAGGAACTAATAATCTTAATAACAGTGGTTACAGAGAACTAACAGTTCAAATTCTGCGGGTGAACTGAACATCAGTTCATGTTTTATGCATGAAAATTTAGACTGGTTCAGAACCTCCAATATTTAAGTTGACCCCCCCCCCCCCTTTCCCCCTTGCTCCTCCCCTCTTCCCCCCCCCCTCCTTGATGTTTTCTTGGCCTTTCGTTTTCTTTTATTTGTTGCTGTCTTTACCAGACTACCAGACGCATCTCTGCACGCGTTATGTTTTCTCAAATTAGCGAGGCATAAAGCCCCCCCCCCCCCGTTTCCGTTTTATCTAATTAATTATCAAACAAACAGATATCTTTCGTCAACATTTAAAGGAAAGCGTGAATTTCTTTAAATAATAATAATAATAATAATAAAAACAAAAAAAACTTCCTTACTTCCGGTTTCAAAATTCAAACTTCACCCCATGGCTTCCGGTGTTTGCAAGGGGCACTGTGTTTGCTTTATTGGTTTTTAACCTCTCCAACAGTTAGCTCCCCTTAACAAGAAACAGATGTTTGGTAATGCGGATTTGAACAACAAATGATGCGCTGGGGTCTAGTGCATACTTTGTGGCCGCGTGAGGCGAGGGGCGGGGGAGGTTTGGGATAGTTTAATGGAGATTGGATGGATCTGCGGAAATCTTGGTAGTCTTTTAAAAATTGGATAGATTCACCCTCGCACTCTTTGGAGCTATTTAAAAAAAAAAAAAACTAGATACATTCCCACTCGTACTTTTTTTTTTTTTTGGAGGTTTTTAAAAACTGGATAGATATCTCCATCCATGGGAAGTTTTTAAAATTAGGTATATCCTTCGTAGTCTTGGATTCTTTTTTAATTGGATAAATTCCCTCTACCCCCAGCCTCACACCCCTCGTATTCTTTGGAGATATTCAAAACTGTGTAGATCTCTCTTACTCTTTGAAAGCATTTGAAACTGGATAGACCTCCCTTACACATAGGAAGTTTTTAAAACTTGATAGATCCCTCGTACTTTTGGACAAGTTTCTAAAACTGGATAAATCTCTCTCATACTCTTGGGAGCAATGTTCCCTCTAAGCTGCACTGCACCGCGGCCGCGCGCACCAAAAACATCACGCCGCGCACGAAATTTTATATGCCGGGTAAAAAAGAAAAAAAAAAGAGAGAAAGGTTAAAAAAATGTTTCTTTTATTTTCCATGTCCTCATCTTACTTTGTATATAGACATATAGGGGATATATGAATTTGTTTTAACGATTTCTTTGAATTTTTTTTTCCTATGAGAACTTTAAACTACATACTGCATTTTGACGTCGTAGCACACATTTGTACACAGAATATTTTTGAGAATATTGTTGCATACGGGTTGAAAATTTTTGCGCACAAACTGCAAAACCTGAGAAGGAACATTGTTTGGGAGTTTGTTTGTTTGTTTGTTTGTTTTTTAACTGGATATATTTCCTCTACCAATGGGAAGTTTTTAAAACTAGATGGATTTCACTTAGTCTTGGGAGGTTTCTGAAACTGAATAGCTCCATCATTATTTTGGAGAGCTTTTAAAACTGGATAGATTTCCCCTGCTTATGGGGGAAGTTTTAATTTAAAACTACATAGATCATTTGTAATAGTGGAAAGTTTTAAAAACTGAACAGATCCTTCGTACTCATGGGAAAATCTTTAAAACTAGATTAAAAACTCGCTTACTCTTGAGAGACTTTGAAAACTTGTTGAAATATGTGAAAATCCTGTTTTCTCCTTATTTTACACATATTCAGACATTATGCTGCCATGGATATATATTGAATTGCATTATATCAAATATTCCATAAGGCAACGTTCAGAATGTGATCACTACAGTTTATTGAGTCTCACATCCGGGCTTAAGATCGCGTTACACATACGAATGCACTTTACACAGACTCCATACCTCGTAGAGTATCCAGTCTGTATCTTCTTCATTTTTTCACTCCGACATCGACACCAATATCTCTCTCTCTCTCACACACACACACACACATATGGTAGTTCGTCTCTGGTTTTCAGCATCGTCGGAGAGCTTCTCATGTAGGGCGAGTGGGGGTCTGATCAGGTCCTTTGCTTGAGTGGAGCTGTATAGCTGGCAACTCTGTAGGATGTAATGTGGTGTCATTTACTCTATGTCGCAAGTACATATGAGGTCTGTTGGACCAGTTTTAAGCTTCTGGTATAAAAGGTGCCTCAGCCTGCGGTGTGCTGTTCTCAGTCAAGAGATTGTAACTTGGTCACCTCTTGAAGACTTTATATAAGTATTCCAGACCTGTGAATCCTGGTTTCAGAACGACCCCCCCCCTTTCCCCCCCCCCCCGACCCTGGATGACCATTGCAGGATCCAGATTTAGCATAAGGCATCTGTATGCTAAAGAAAAAAGAAAGCAAGAAGGAGGGGGTGGAGGGAGACGATGAAGAGAGAAGGAAGGGAAGATGTCCTAGGACGGTGGTTCCCTGACTTCTTAGAATTATGGCCCCACCCCACTGCTTTCTCTTCCCCCCCCCCCCGGACCTTTCCAACGACCATAGCCGAAGCGTTGGCTTCCCACGTTTAGAAACTACTGCCTTACGAAGAATGTACTACAAACATGGAGCAAGTCTTCTTGACCATAGTCATGTGCTGTTTTATACAGTGCTGGGCAAAGAACACGGTCAAGGCAGAACAGGATAATGTTGCCTGTTATATCCACCAGGATATTATGTAACTCTGGGTGGTGATTGTGTTTGTGATGGAATTTCTCTCTCTCTCTCTCTCTCTCTCTCTCTCTCTCTCATGTCCTGTCAGTGCCAAAGACACAATGGGGCTGCAGGTAGCAAGATGGCTGCACGTCCATGATAGAATATTGCCACTTCTCGTCTTTACTAAGACGAGTTCCATGCAGGCAGATGTGAGCCGTGACGTGTCTGGCCGATCACCATCTTTGCTAAACATCTCCTCTGATGGCTGGTTGTATCAGTGTTGGATATGCACAGTCGCCCACTGCTTGTCCTGCCTCGCCTGGACAACTGGTAATTGGTTATGGCGAAAGTTCCTCGCTTTCTTTAATCACAGTCCATGATAGAATTTACCCTGTTGATCATAGCCCATTTAGATATAGCGGTGAGCGATGGTCAAGCCAGAACAAAACGCTCTTGGCACTGGGTGAAGAATGTGGTCAAGACCTTTCAACGAAGGGAATAAAACTGTTTTCATAGGCGTGGTTCTATCTCAGAGGTGCTCTTTTATTGTTATTATTATTATTTATTAATTGGTAAACCACCCACCCCCACCATCGATTACTTATCCAGGAAGTTGATTTTATCCAGGAAGTTGATCGGGGAAGAGGGGAACATCAGGACCAACTGAATGAAAGGAAAAAAAAAAGTTTGTGGAGGCTCTAGCGAGGAGGCATGGAGGAGAATCGGGTGTGGCAGCCCAAAAGTTTTAGAACCGTAGTTATAAAAACCATCTGATTTTATACGAATATTGTGTGTGTGGGAGAGAGAGAGAAATTATTTTTTTCTCTCCTACTGCAGATTTTTCCAAATTTTATTGTTTTGTTTTTTTTCCCTCTAGTACTTTCCAAAACAAGTACTGGGGGAAAGATAATTTTCCTCTTATTATTATTATTTTTTAGCAAACTTTGAAAGTTTCAGCTTGTGCCTTGTCTTGTCTTCAAACTTAGATTCCTTGCCATTCATTGCTTCCTTTTCGATCTGTTATAAAACTGGCCCTACCACCGTTTTGATTTTTTCTTCTTCTTCTTCGTCTGTCAACCTTTCGTTCGTTCGTTCGTTAGTTTTGTTTGTCCCCTGGCCTTCTATAACCCAGTAGGAGTGCACAGTAGGATAACAGTGGTGTATATAGCAGACAAATACAAGGGGTATGCGAGTGTAATAGTCAGAGAGTTTGGTTATTAAAGTCACGAGAGATAGATAATGGCCGAAGATCCTGTTCTGACAGATACTGCTGCCAAGATGGCGCGGAGTGATGACGATAAAGTACGTTTGTGAAATCAAATAGTTTTTTTTTGGGGGGGGGGGGCAGAAGTATATATAAAGCTGTTTCTTGTTCTTTGAGCAAGAGCCATTGAGGCTCACTGCTGCAGACAAGACACGTCTTCGTCCCTCTCTGTTCTTGATCTTTTCTTACCAGTTGTCGATTCCAAGAACGCTGTTATCTTCTTTTAGGTTGTCTCACCGTCGTTGTCTAGGTCTACCTCTTGATCTGTCTCCTTTCATCACTTTTGTATAGGTCACTTTTTTTAAATATAAAACTACATATATAAATATACACAAAGCCACTGCAATAAAGCTATGATAAAAAAACCATATTAAGATTATTTAATATACAAGTAGGAACAACTTTATTACTTAACGAGCACACAGTTGTAACGTTTTGATTTACACCTCAATCATACAAAAATATACAAGACAGAGAAGATGGGAAAGAAGAGAAAATGTAAATTCTCGTGTGCTAAGTTATATTATTTTTGTCCATTCTTACTTGTTTTATATATATATATATAGATGTGAATTTATATTTTATCTTCTTTTGCTAAGTCTCTGTCCTGTATATTTTTGTATGATTGAGGTGTAAACTGAAAGTTACAACTGTGTGCTCGTTAACTAATGAAGCTGTTCCTACTCTTGTTTTAAACAGTCTTAGCAGTTCGTGATCTCTCTCTCCCAGTCTCTCTCCTCTCTCTCTCCCCTCTCTCTCTCTCCTCTTCCTCATTGTCCCTGCCGACAGGCGTAGGATATCAGCCCTTCCATAGCCCTCGACCCCTTATGTATTCTAACAAGCCTGGTACTTAGCATTTCCCGTGCCTGGGTGCCGACCATCAAACACCTCCTTGTCTACCTCTGTCTCTTCTACCTTCGATCTTCCCTGTTGCCGTTACGTGTTCTAGCTCGCCTCTCATCCAAACATGCCCCACAAATCTGGAATGTCGTTTTCTGATCTTTCCTATAATCTTTCTGGTTTCTTGGTTATAATTTTCCTTCTTTCCTGTACCTCTTTCAGAACTTTCTCATTCGATTTTCTCGCTGTCCGTGGCAGCTTCAACATTCTTCTTAAGACCCCACGTTTCAGCTGATTCCATCCTTCTTCGTGTCTCTTTACTGACAGCCTGGGTTTTGCATCCACAGAACACAGGATTGGTTCCTTGTAGTAACACTGCAGCACTCTCTTCACTCACTTAGTTTGTGATACCAAAGTATGCGATACACTTCCTGGCATTATGGAAGATTTATCCTACATCTTACATCTTCCTCTGTCAAGTGGGTTTCTTAGTTGTTGTTGTTGTTGTTGTTGTTTTAGAATTGTTTTACACGCCTTCTGTTGCAGCACATTCAGCATACAACACATTCAGCATACAACACATTCAGACATTAAAATGGAATCTGTTCGCACGCATTCTCTTGCGAGATGTTTTATAGGATATGCCTCTCTACCCCCCCCCCCCCCCCCCCCATATATTACAAGAAAACGCGAATTGGAAAGAAATTTCTGAACAGTGACTTGTACACATAGGATTGAAATGCACGCACGAAAACAAACACACACACAATCATGTAGTATCGCATGTCATAGAAAGTGCCTTCTCTCCAGCCAAACCTCATCTAAACACCCCCCCCCCTCACCGATTTAAGCTCTTATATGCAACGCAGTGGCAGTAATACCCCCTCACCCCCCCCCCCCCACCTCGCCTTCTGTATCTGCTTAATTTAATCTCCTTACCTACATTCGTGGCCTTCTTGCACAAGGTGGCAGGCAGACAGTAATTCATTCCAACTATCTGTCTCGGAAGTGGTGCATAATGGGTTTTCGTGGCGCGGTGGTGCTTTGCCATGTTATAAACGTTAAGAAAAAAAAAAAAAACGTCAGGTCATGAGTTATTTGGATGGAAATAGGGGATTCCAATGTTTTCAGCCTGTCCACCCCTAGTGGAACTAAATGGACTCTTGTGAGTGTTTTTGTTTTTTTTTTAAAGCGTTTTGATACTATATTGTTTCGGAAGATCCCATAGCAATGGGTGTAATTTATACTGTTAGTTGGATGTAGATATCCTTTCGTCCTTTGAGCGTAACCCCCCCCCCCCTATTCCAGTGTATTGGCGACGGGTAGGTCCTAAAAATAGACTTTCAGGCAAATGTTAGTCAAGGACTCTGTACTGAGCCGTATGAGCGTGTATGTGAACTATGGAGATGAAGAAAATCTCTCTCTCTCTCTCTTTCTCTCGCTCTCCCACACATTTTTATGTTGTTTTGGTTGGTTAAGTTTTATGGACATTTATTTTATATGCTTGCCTTTGTGCCTCATTGCATCTCTCGTTTGCTTCCCTTCTTGAAATCTTTTTTTTTTTTCATCATAAGGGTCGGCCATTGATCTTTTGTAAACATCCACCCTTCTTTCTCCATGTATTGTCAAGGGGATATATATATATACAAACATGTCTGTTGTACTACCTTTTACTGTTTTAATACTTTTGTTCTTTGTTTCCAAGATTCTTTTTCTTTCTTTCTTTCGTTCTTAAATTATTTTCAGTGTTTCTGCTTCCTTCATCCTTGAGATTTTGGCATGTTTCTTTTCCATTATTTCACATTTTTATGTGGCTTTGAGATGATCTTTTGCACATTGGTTCTTTGTCATCTTGTGTTTTCTTAACGTATAAGTATAGTTTTTTTGTTGTTGTTTGCTTTTTTTGGTCGTTAATTGTTTTAAGCCTTTCAACTTTTGCCAGTTCTTTTTCTCGGTCTCCGAAGTTCTGCGTTCATAGCTTCCTTCACCTTTCCACTGTCTGGGTTTTGGTTTTGTTTGTGTATTTGTTGTCATGTGACACTTCTCTGGAGATGAAACGTCGAAGGCGGTGGCTGATGGGCGGGAGTTGGAGAGTAAGAGTACCAAAGACTCTCTGGTGTCGTCTTCTCATCCTTCCTGCCTGTTATTACATCGTATTAGCTAGCGAGATGGATCTAAACTAAATAGTTGCAGCTGATTGGTCAGTCGATCTCTTTGACCAAAACTGCACGGCCACGATTAATGAATCGTCAGTTAGCTAGCGATGCAGAAGCTGGAGCCAGCTGGTGAAAAGAAAAAAAAAAAAGGTTGTAGGGAAAAAAATGTTTGAAATTTTACACAGAAATAAGAACTTTCTTGTTCAGTTCATCAGGACAGCATCATTGTTCAGTAACACTTTAAGTGTTCAGTTCATCGTGTTGTGGTTTGATTTTGAAACGCTACAAATGCATCACGACTTAGCATTGGGTGGGTGGGGGTAATACGTTGTGATGAATCCTTTGTAAGTTGAAGATAAGTGGGATATAAATACGATGTGATGAATAGATAAATAAATAGATAAATATTATCACTGAATAACTAAGTAAATAAATACAAATATCACATATTTTCGAATCTTTGATTCGTCTGTGCAAATTTGGAATGTGAGGTAGAGTTTGATTGGTTTATATAAAATTTGCTGAAATTGCGTTCATCTAATTGGTTCCGACAGAGAACGTGTCTGAAAATACGGCATATCGCTAGGCAAGGACCAAATCGGACAATTCAGAGTTTGATGACTGCACTGCTTTAAGTGCATCGCCATTGCACCATTGTAAAGTCAAAGCGTCATAAGTCGAGGAGTATCTGTATATGAAACTATCACATCAACTTATGTATAGATTATATTTTACCTTGTTTCATGAATAAAGTCCTCGGAGACCTGTTGAACGGAAGAATACTTAAGTTTTCATGAATGTCTTTTCAGTTGGTATTACCTTAGTTGAAGTGAATGTCTTGTCATTTGGTGTTAGCTTAGTTGAAGTGAAAGTCTTGTCAGTTGTGTGTGTTAGCTTAGTTGAAGTGAATGTCTTGTCAGTTGGTGTTAGCTTAGTTGAAGTGAAAGTCTTGTCAGTTGGTGTTACCGAGCGACCAGGACAGAGACAGTGGATTCTATAAATAACAGTAGCCGAGTGAGAACTATGTTAAATGGAATATTTGAATCAGAACCAAATAAAACAAATATAAATTAATTTGTGGAATAAACGTTAATTTATTTAATTTATATAATAAACCTTCTGTCTTTCTTTCTTTTCTTTTCTATCTTTTTTTTTAAACCAACGGGACAAGTGAGACATTCTTGGCCAGCTAGGATGTCAGTTATGGGTGGCTGACTACCAGATCTTCATCCCAGTTTGTATAATAACACTTCTTCTTCTTCGTCGTCGTCGTTGTTTTCTTCTTCAGTCTCTCTTGAACTGCAAGCTAGTGCTCTTTTGCAGCCGATGCAGTGTGAAGATATTGAGGCGCAGTATCTTATCGGCTTGGGAGCGAGTCATGGCAGCTGTTTCTTTTCAGTCTCTCAGTACACTAAAAAAAAAAAAAAGAAGCAGGGGGTGTCCAATACTTCTGTAGCAGACTCCACTGCCGTGTGGAGCATAGCGATTCCCTGCCCCGTTAGCCGGACAATGCTTGCTACTGGGGGGTGGGGGGGGGGTGTACCAACAGTGAAGTGGGATAGGGTCTTGGTCAGCTGTGGTTCGATCAACTATAGCTAGCCATGTCAGCTATGAGTTGTAGATTGCCAGAATGGATAGCTTCTTTACTATCACATATTCTACTTTAATATATACATATATGTATATGGCTGATGATATATATATATATGTATATGGCTGATGATATATATATATGTATATGGCTGATGATATATATATATATGTATATGGCTGATGATATATATATGTATATGGCTGATGATATATATATATATGTATATGGCTGATGATATATATATATATGTATATGGCTGATGATATATATATATATGTATATGGCTGATGATATATATATATATGTATATGGCTGATGAACTAAACCCTGTGTTTTCCCCGCCATGTACACATTTACCTTCCGCTTTGTGCCTGTATATATTTGTGTGGCTATCTCGCACAACATGCTTGTGTCTGTTTGCGCTAATGTATGTATGTATGTATGTATGTATGTATGTATATTTATGTGTGTATGTATGTATTATGTATGTATCCCTCCCCCAACAACGTCAGTTTACGCTGTCGGAGCACACAGTACAACATTTGCATACAGTGCACTCTCACCTAGAACAAACTTTGCTGTGAAAAAAAAAAAACCCACAAAAACTAGATTCTCCCTACAGCTTCTTTGTGTTTATTAGAGGTAGGCGTGAAAGAACCAAGGCGTAGCTGGGGAGTTTCCTCCATATTTTGTTTTTAAATACCTGTGAAACTTTGGGGGGGGGGGGAGGGAGGGGGAAATAGAAAGTTTTTTTTTTCATTTTCATGTCGGAAATCCCCATGTTTTTTTTCCTGTCAACGGTTTAAAAGTATTGTAATTTTGTGTTACTGCAAATTAGAACAAAGACTTGGAATACTTCAGGATGATCTGGAGAAAAAAAAAAAGAAAAGAAAAAAGGCCATGTTTTACTGGATGTTTTTCTTTTTTGTTGTTGTTCTTAGATGGTCCTCGCCGGTGAAAAGTGGAAGGAAGCAGTAGAGGGAAACTAGTACCGGATTTCGGCCTACTTTTGGGTGACTCAGTTTTGAAGGAATGTTTTACAAGCGCGAAGATTTGGGGGAGGAGAGAGAGAGATAGAGGAACGATGTGGAGAGAGAGAAAGAGAGAGGGAGGGGGAGAGAGAGAGAATGGGGGGGGGGGAGGAGGGAGCACTTGTGAGCTCAAACATAGTATGAGAGATCTGAATGGATACGTAGACATAAACTCTGTTTATGGGATGAAAAGAGTGGTTTAAAAAAAATCTCCCATTCTTCTCTTATTCTCTCCCCCCTCCCCCCCAAAACTAAAACACACACACACCCCCTCCCTCCATAATATTTCCTCATTTCCCCGCCCCCCCCCCCTTTTCCTCCTTGTATTTTGAAGGTTCTCTCTGGGAGGTCAGCACAGTGCATCATTTCCCATTCTCACGCATTGATCGACCAATTCTACCCTCTCCCTCCCACCACTCCTCTCCCCCCCCATCCCTCCACCCCCAACAACCTTCTCCTCCACCCTCCCCCAACCCCCCCCCCTCCCGAAAAAAAAAACGTGTTATGCAGCTACACTTGACCTCGTTAGCTAGTTCTCGTCTGCTAACCCCGTTCTTGCAGACGATCGATTGCCAGGAATCAGCAATTTAAAATATTTCATATTGCAGGCCCCTTCTCATTCCCTTATTCCCAGTGCAAAGTTTTCTAGGCCTGTTTTGCTTTCTCGTTACTCCTGGTTGTGTATTCTTTTTTTTTCCCCTCTCTCCCCTTTCCCTTTCTTCTCCCAAATGAAACTGGGTGTTTTTAAAATGAAGGGAGTTTGGAGTTTTCCAGGCATTCCATCTAAGGACTTTTATATCCAGTGCTGCAGGCCTTGGAGGAGGGGGAGGGGGGAACTAACAGGTCTTGCCAAGAAATGCGCTAGATTCATGAATTTGGTGATTTTCCTCCCGTGGAGTCGGATCTTTTCTGCTGTTTTATTTGTTGTTGTTGTTGTTGTTGTTGTTGTTTTATTTAGCTAACAGAATGTTAATAATTGTGTAAAGAAACATGAAGTGTGGGTTTGTGTACTTAAATCTCTGTCTTCGTGTCACTGTCATCTTGTACAAGTTTTCTCCAAATGATATTCATGTGGTACATGTTCTGTGCTGTGTGCTCCGTCTTATTTTATGTTGAGAGTGCATTTTGGGGGACAAACTGGTTGGCCCTTGTCCGTTGCTTTAACGTTAGCCCGCCAGTGTTTGTTAATAACGATGGGCTGTCCTGTAGGTCATTTGCCTCAGTATTCGTGCCCAGATCAGTGAGGTTTCGTAACATTATTTACCTCGCGTAGTTTTATCTTCAGAGAGTTGTCAGAATGTCGTCTAGTGTTTTCTTTTTCCTCGTTTCCATTCTTTCCCATCCCCTCCCCTCCCCTCCTCTCCCCCCCCCCCCCAACCCCCAATCTTTCCCCCTTCTGTGCGGCCTAAATTTGTGATGTTTCTACTGGTCCATTGTTTTCCTGCTGCCTTCTCGTATGACAGTGGTGGTAGTGGTAGTAACTGTGATATAGTAGTAGCAGTAGAAGTAGTAGAAGTGGCTGCAGTTGTAGTACCAGTAATATTTGTAGATTAGTAGTAGCAGCAGTAGTAATAATAGTAGGAGGCTAATAGTACGAGTAGTATTAGTAACAGTAGTAGTTGTATAGTAGAATAGTAATAACAGTTGTAGTAGAATAATAATAGTAGTAAAATAGTAGTGTAGTAGTAGAGTAGTAGTAGCATTAGTAGTAGTGATGTGTTAGTAGTAGAATAGTATAGTAGTAGTATTAGTGATGTGTTAGTAGTAGAATAGTATAGTAGTAGTATTAGTAGCAGTGATGTGTCAGTAGTAGAATAGTAGTGTAGTAGTGATGTGTTAGTAGTAAAATAGTAGTGTAGGAATAGTAGTAGGTAGTAGTAGTAGTAGATTAGTAGCAAAATAGTAATAGTAGTAGTAGTTGTAGTAACAGTTGTTTTGGTGGTAGCTACTAGAACAAGGAGCAGAAAATGCTTGCAAGCGATTCTCATGTAACAGGCACTGCTACTGTAACAGTAACCCGAAGGGAAGCGACAGAAAGGCCCAGCCAGGGACAGCCTGGTTACGGTTTTGTGAAGCCATCATGGAAGCCATGAAGTGCAGAACAGAGAGCCGTACGTAGGTTGGCTTGCAAAGGCAGAGAACAATGGAAAGAATATGCTCCTGCGGTGCTTTATACGTCTGAGGCTATTAGTCAGTCATGGATGGATTGGTGGATGGATGGATGGACTGGTGGAATTATGGATGGACAGACGGATAGAACTGTAGATGGATGGATGAGCGGGTACGTACGGACTGAAGTAATGGACGAACGGGTCAGCGATTATTTATTTATATATTTTTCTTTATTCCTTTATATGTAACCGCCATTTATTCCACCCTTGCTTTTCCGATATACAGAATTAAAATGACGCTGTTCTCACAATCACAGACAGTGCCGCATACGAGTACAAGAACTTAAATGATTTCTGTTTTTAACACAATTTCAGAACAGGTCATCCTTATTTGAGCGCGTAAAAAAAAGAAAAAGAAAAAAAGAATGATGTAAAAAAAAAACATCTGAACTATGTTACATTATTTTTTTCGTTTCGTTTTAAATTGTCCGCTACATATTTTTCAATGTACTTTATCCCAGCATGCCTCCTCATATTGGTTACATTGGGACGAAGCATATATACGAGTATATATATAGGTGGTGTGTGTGTGTGTGTGATACATCTCTGATGTAATTTAAAAACAAACAAAAGCAAAAATGAGAATCATGCTCCCAAAGAGGCTGAGACCGGTTTCATTTTGTTTTTATTTATCCTGTTTTTTTTTCAAAGCATACATTTATCACGAAGCAGGCTGGATAAACCGAGCTACAGATAATACAAAGTAAGGCTGCCTTTGAAGTCTGAACATATATAAATGTGGGCGTAATGAACACGCAAACACACACACACACATACACACACCCACATATACGAATGGCAAGACAAGTCTAGAAGAAGATAACTCGCGCTTCTGGAGTCCTACAGTTGGCAAGAAAAGATCAAGAACAGAGAGGAATGGAGACGTGTCCTGTCTGCAGTAATGAGCCTCAGTGTCTCAGAAAGCTGCTGGATTCAGCAGCTGCTCAAATAAATAAATAAATAATCCGTAACATTAACACATTAATGACTAACAATAATATTATAATAAACTGAGAGTAGTAATAATAAGGGCACGTAGAAGGGTACATAATGGGGAAAAAGAAAGAGAGGAAGGCCAAGGCGAAGATGGTCGCAAGACATCGTTGATGATCTGCGAATTGGATGCGCCAGCAGCAGGGCATTCTTGCTTACAACCGAAAGGCCTACAGTAGAGTAATAACACCACTAAATATCACAATTTATTATCATAATAAAACTAACATAAATATATTTTAAAATAAAATAAACAATAAGCAAGAATAATAATAATAACAATAAAACCAGTTGGTTGCACCACGGAAGAACTCTTTCTCATTGTGAAATGTCGGTGCCGACTGGGTCTTCTGGGTTTCCAGAGAAGAACTGAGACTCAGAGCTTCTTAATGCGGTCCGCCTACGACGAACAAGGAGACGATTCTTTTCCAGGGAACGTCAGGCTGTGGTGACACGACGGCGGAAGGTTACTGACGCGAGCCGTGACTACAATGTCAAGGTCTGAGGATGTAGCACAAGTACTTTTGTTTTTAACCTACTGCCAATACTTCTTCTTCTTCAGCTTCATATACTCAGCCATCTAGATCACAGACGGCCCGTGGGGGCATTACCGGGTAGCCCGCGGATACGTTAGCACTGTCGGGTTAAGTGGACTCCATTTAATAAAAACAATGAAGGGGTATGTGGCACTGCGACATTATGTATCAGCTGATGATCCGCATACTATATGTAGTTGGAAAGTGCGCCTTGAGTCTGTTGCCTGCTTCTTCCTCAGTCTCCTTGGAACTGCGAGCTGGTGTTCTTTTGCAATCCGACGCGTTGAAGATATCGTGAAGCACAGCGTTGTGTTGGCTTGGGAGCTGGTCATGGCGCTTTTATTTGTGGGTTTTTTTTCTGTTTGTAAGTGCAACTAAAAAGCAGGAGTTATGAAGTACTTCTTCAGCAGACTACACCACCACGGGGACTGTGACGATCCTTGCCTTGTTAGCCAGCCTGGGACTGTTGCTGAGGATACCAACGGAGAGGTGGTACAGGGTCTATGATTCGTCAACCCTGACGTCAGTTATGGACCGCCAACCCTGATGGCCAGTTATGGACCGCCAACCCTGGTGGCAGCTATGGACCATCAACCCCGAATCCAACTACGGACCGCCAACCCTGGTGCCAGCTACAGATCGCCAGGCCTGATGCCATGCACAGATCGCCAACCCTGATGCCAGCTATAGACCGCCAACCCTGGTGCCGGCTATGGACCGCCAACCCTAATGCCAGCATGTCAGCTACTGAGAGCCAAACCTGACGCCAGCATGTCAGCTATTGATAGCCAACCCTGACGCTTTCGTGTCAGCTATTTGGGAACATAGATCTAGACAAGGAAAATAGTTGCCGGCACGAATCACAGAGTCAACCGGAGTTCTTCATGTGCGACTACACAGTTATTCATACGCGTTCTTTTCCAGAGGCGAAGCTCATGCTCTTATAATTCAGTAGAAAGTACAAGTTTCCAGAAGGTCTTCTCCAGTCTGGTGACAGCCACGACATGTGCAGGGCCAGCCACAGATTTAATAATACTCACAGCTAGGAAACAGAAGCGCGCCAGCTATTCAAATGAATGACCAGAAACACTTATCTTCACATACCTTGCTAGCATACTAATTCTGGATGGAGGAACAAATAAAGACATTTAAAAAATAGAATAAATAAAGCCAGAACAGCTTTCATTACATTTACAAACATCTAGAAATCCTACCAATACTGTTCTAGAACCAAAATACTGATGTACCAGAATTGCGTTTTATCCATCCCCCCCCCCCCCCACGGAGAAGAATCGGGGAGAGCAACTGAAAAAGGGAAATGGGAAATGGGCAAATTATCCTAATTCCACACAGCCTGTCTCTGAAGGATTTTTCATAGTGGCCGTAGACAAAAAATAATAGAGACCTACTTGGCCAATGTGAAGTAGAAGATATGCATGTCATAACACCGCGGGACGTGGTTTGATCACGCGCTTCGAAGAGACCCCCAGCAATATCGTTAAAACAGGCACAAGATGGACACCCGAGGGAAAAGGAAAAGGAGGCCGACCAAAGCCTGGTGGCGGAGAACTGTAAAAGCGGAAATGAGCAGCATGCAGCACAGCTGGGGCACAGTACACAGGTTGGTCGGGGAGCCGTGAGAAGTGGAGAGAATTTGTTGCTGCCCTGCAAGACGTCACAGGGCGTACTGGGCAGTGATTGTTTAGCCGATCGCCGACGAAGGACATATATACATGGATTGATTTATTGATTGTAACAACACGTGTAATCAATCAAAGGTAACAATCTGTGGACATAAGAAAGAAAACAAGTTAGCGAATGCACCGACACGCCACAACGAAGCCAACAACCAACCTGTAGGTAAATGAAAACGAGGTTAATGTATGGAAATGTAAGGCACCGACAAAAGAGTGTCTTGGCGCCACGTTCTGAACTATCTATACCTCGTCTCTCTCTCTCTCTCGAGTCTGCGAGACCCCATAGTAGTTGCTTCCCCTTTCGAATATGCGAGTTCCTTTCTAACAGTTCACATTCTCTGGCATTCCTGGCTTGCAGTTTATGTATCCCACATATTATACCAGGTGTTCTTAACTTTTTTTTTTTTTAACGATTACAAACCCATTATGGATTGCTCATTTCGTTCCCATATCCCAGCGGGTTGCCTGCAGCATATTAACACACTATCATTGTTAGACAGTCATCGCCAGTTCTATCTAGGTACTAGTATGACTCCGAAAGATGTCACTAGCTTGATTTTTACTACACATTTACATATGGATATTGGACGTAAAATAAATTCTAATGTAACCGAAAAAAATATTTAGCTGTTATTCGGAGATCGAATCATCATCATCATCATCATCATTGCCTTTCACTCCCTTGGGAGCATAGGCCACGGATACAAGCTCTCCAGTCGTCCCTGTTCCTGGAATCATTCTCTGTTTCCTTCCATGTGTATCCCCTGTCTCTGAGCACTGTCCTGATGTCCGTTCTCCAAGTAGTTTTTAAGTCTTCCTTGATTTCTATTTCCCCGAGGATCCCACACCAGTGCCGGTTTGATTATGCTGGTTTCCTTATTGTGTGGCCAGTCCACCTCCATTTCCCAGACATGATTTGTAGGTTCATAGGGTCTTGTCCTGTTCTTTCTCAGACCTCCTCATTCCTGATCTTGTTCTACTATTTAAGGGGGTGAAGACGCCCGATAAGGTAATCAGCAACCCATAGCTGATATGCCAGGGTCAGGGTTAGCGACCCATAGCTGATATGCCAGGGTCAGGGTTAGCGACCCATAGTTGACCAAGACCCTGTCCCACCTCTCCGTGTTACCCCCAGTAACAGGCATAGTCCCTATGGTGGTGGAGTCTGCTAAAGAAGCATTGCACACCCCCCCCCCCGCTTTTTTAGCTGTACTCTGGGTCTGAAAAAGTAGCTGCCATAACCCGCTCCCACGCCGATACGATGCTGTGCCTCAACATCTCTACAGCATCGGCTGCAAAAAACAATAGCTCACAGTTACAGGGAGTTCGTACAAGTACATGTACAAGCAAGTTCTACCATTTAATGTTTAAAATCCTCACCAAGCATTAGTTCATAAATATTTGCATCCTCCATGTACTGTCTTAGAAACACCCGTATAGATTTAAACATATGCATCCATTATGCGGCTCCTTCCATTAAGAAATCCCTGTACTACACTCACATTTGCGCTTCTGAGAATGCCGAATATATGCTTACCTCGTTTCTTTCCGGGTGTCACAATCCTCGTGTCGACTGGACAGTTACTAATGACTTCGCTTTCAAAACACCTTTTTTTTGGAGGTGCGAGATAGCGCAGTTCGTTGTACGCTGTTCTGTCGTGGCTTAGACGGCTCCTCGTCCTACCGGAGTCCGTGGTTCGAATCCCAGGTAATTCTCTTGTGATTTGTCTTTCTCTCACGGCTCACTAAAGTGCTTTGTCTACGAGGTCTAATTCTACAAAACTGTGTTCTCTTACTTTAAGTTTAATACTAAATATACCACCCTCTGCTATGCCGGTGTGACAGGTACGGGGCACCCCAAAGAGAGGGACTGAATCTGGACACATTTCTGCCTGAGGCATGGATCACTCCTGAGTCAGTGTTGCCTAGTCACCATACACTCTCCTCGGGCAGGGAGCACCCTGGAGTCATCACCGCCCACGCATGTAGCACCCCACCTAAATTTAATCGTGAAAATACCAATATTCGTGTAAGTTATATCACATCTTACTCATGAATTTTGGCGCAGTGTAAGAAATTTCGGTGGCAAAGGAACATTCAGTCATATACGCTTTTTTGTCAGCCTTGTAGTCATGTAAAACACACGAGAAGCTTTATACCGATGAGAGGCTGACAGACCAGACTAGAAGGGGGCTACAATGAAGACGGTACATTAGAAGGGGGACAGTACTTTAGAGCAGTGGTTCCCAACTAGCATAATTCCGCGGATCCCTGCTCTTTCAAAATCCGGGCCACCGACTCTCTTACTTTGGAAAAGTTTGGTATATGTATGGTAGCTATGTGCATTAAATGCAAAAGAACTTTTTTTTTCTGAAAATGCGGGCGACCTTCCATGAGTAAACTCTACACTATACACAAAAAAAAAGAAGCACAGTACAGACTTGGTGAATTTTCAAAATGACAGTAATGTGGTGAAGAAAAAAAATGCACAGCAATTAACATTCCTACTTGTTCTGACAAAATGAACAGAATATGAAATGTATGGCAGCCAACCTACCTAAATACGGTGAGAGAAATCATGCCACGTTTTAATTCGGAACAATTGCTCCTCCCCCCCCCCCCCCACACACACATATTTCTTTCCTCTTTCTCCTCACAGGTTCACCGGAACATCCGTTGTTAAACATTTAAAAAAAAAGACTTTGTCACGAACCCCTACGATCACCACTTGGGAACCGCTGCTTTAGAGAGTATACTGAAGTCAGAGCTGTTTCTAGCAGAATGTCCTACCAGCCTACCTAATGTGACACACTCTAGGTATACGGCGACCAAATTAAAAGGGTGAACTTAAGGAGCTACTGACGTGTGTAATCGTCAGACCAGTAACAAACAAGCAAAAAAAGTACTGTTACGCAAGGGTTGCTTCCTGGTCGAGTTGATAGTGCAGTGCCCTCTCGTGAGTAGGCTGTTGTATTCCAGGGCTGTAATCATTCTCTCGCTATGTTTTTCTCTCTTCTCTCACGTCTAATGTGATGTGTTTGCAGTTTTTCTAGACTAATCACCCAAACTTTGTTTCTAAATGTTAAAGTGCGTGAACCTCGTTTGTTTCCAGACAGATTAATATCGTAGCGTAGTAATAAGTTACGACTGTAGTATTATTATAGCCTTGTATGTTAGGATAGTGTTAATGTTATTATTACCAGTAGCACTTTATTATAGTTATGATTATTATTTATAAATAGAAAATAGGTAAGAACAGTGAAAAATTTTAGAATCGGTGGGAGAGGAACACTCCCGCTGTATTATTATTATTATTACGATGGGATTAAGCGGATACTTGGAAATACTAGATACAGGGGCGCTGAATACGGTCTAGAAAAGTGTACTCAGATAACAATAGTACATACAGAGACAGACGGACGGACACTGTATAAACAGAAGTGGACTAATAATCCTCATCAGGTATCGCAAACACCTGATACTAGATAAGAATAGTTTACCCAAATGGAGAAAACTGAATAGACGGATTTGACGCAACAGACTTACTGGCAGGTAAGGCATATTTGCTAATTTTAGGACGTAATTTGCGCACATGAATAGTCCAGCGGACCAATACGATGACCAAAGAAAGTGGACCGACTTATCCCGAAGTTCAGTCAGTATGTAGTCAACCAGCTGACCAATGGAAAGATCTGGATGTGTGTCATACTGGACAACCGACTTACGTTATATAAGCCAGGCATGCAGGGAAGACAGAGAGACGAGAAGAAAGAGAAAAAGGAGGATAAATAGGAGAACAACGACATATAGAGCAGATGTACAAGTAGAACAAATAGATATTAAAGGGATAGAGAAACAGTTTAGAGCCAGAAGTAGTTTAGGACAGACAGAAGATGTGTTTCTTCTGAGAAAGTGATTATTAGTACTGCCTGAGAAATGCAGAAGATTTGATATTTTTGTAACTTTGTGTAAAATGCTTTCGAGATTTGATACTTATGAGTTCCATTTGGTGAACATTAAAGGTGAACTATAGTTTGATTCTGGAACGAACCATCTGAATCTGTGTGTGTGTTAATACACAAGTATGCTGTGGATCATATAGTATCACGTGTAGTGATATTCTGAAATCGTGAAGTGAACACAAAGAAGAAGTAACGTGCATTCAAAAATTAAAAAGTAATAAGGAATATGAAATGTTGTCGCGGCCTATTCGTCGTATATAAAAGATGCAGACGATCAGTGAGTGATTCCTGCAAGCTTCAAATCATTCAAGATCTAGAATTGAAAGACAGTGTCAATTCGAACATCTTCCATCATTAACATATAAATCACAACCCTATGTAATTATGAGTGTCGAGGTAATTTAAAGTGCTGTTGACTTTGTGTTGGGGAGAAGTAAAGTGATTAATGAGTGGGTGAGGCGTTCACTTGCTTATTAGGGCAGGCAGCAAGGGAAATCACTCTGTCTGAAGAGAACTACGAACAGCTTTAGGCTGCAGTATTATCTCTTCCTAAAAGTAAAATTTATCTTTTTGAAAGTTGGGAAACGCTTAGAATCTGCGTTGCTCGCAAACAGTTTAAGATTAAAAAAAAATTTTTGCTGCGCTTATATAACCAGATACAAGCTAATTGTCATTTTCTTTTCTTGTTATTTTTGTAAACAAAAACATATCGCCGAAATATTGAAATGTTACTGTTTGTTTTACATTTCTTCGTGATTATTTCATTATCTCTACTGTCATATGCACTCATTCTTAACTACATCATAATAGCTTTTAAAAACTGTCCTTGTTAAATGTGTTTTAAAATGTAAATTCCACCAGATAATAAACTCGCTGAATCTGTTATTTATCTCATCAATTCTGGAGATCGTTTCAACAGTCCTGTCAATGAAATAAATGTAGCAGCTTTGAAATAAAAAAAAAATCCTACTTGCCCTATCTTCTGTCTGCGCATATTAAACGGAACCTCCAACTTGGTTAACATAAGCATCGAAGTAATTTAAAGTGCACTTTGTCTAAATACAGTGGGGGAGAAATAAAAGGGTCTTCGAGTAGGATCGCTACAGCACATCTCTCTCTCTCTCTCTCTGAACCTTAAGTGCCCAGGGCACATGGGGCTTCCGCAAGGGTTTTCCACAAATGCCTGTCTTTCGCCTTTTTTTCTGCTCTTGCCCAGGTGAGCCCTCTATTGCTCAACATCCTTTCTGTTGTTCTTCTCCATGTCTCTTTTGGTCTACCCTTACTTCTGCTCCCCTGTGGTGTCCATCTTAGTGCTATTTTTGGTAGTGAGTTGTCAGTCATTCGGAGCACATGTCCCAACCATCGCCAACGTCTTTCCTCAATAATTGTTGTCAGTGGTTTCATCTGCATTTCTGCCAATAAGATGTTATTTCTTATGGTGTTTGGCCAAAATATTTTTTTAATTCTACGTAAACATTTAGTCTGGAAAGAATTCAACTTGTTTTCTATGGTTTTGGTGATTTTCCAGCATTCACTTCCATAGAGTAGTACACTTAGAACATTACTCTTAAATATCCTGATTTTCATATTTATGCTTAGTTTATTTGATTTCCATATATTCTGTAGCATTGCAAAAGCCTGGTTTGCTCTAGTAAGTCTGCTGTTGATGTCCTCTGTGCTGTCTCCATTTTCTACTACTCTGCTGCCAAGGTATACAAATTCGTTGACCTCCTCCACTAACTTGTTATCTACTCTGAGTACATTTCTGTTGTTCACATTTTGCTTCCTTAACTTTGTCTTTCCTACGTTGATCTTTAGTCCTATGTTGTTTGCATTCTGGGTTAACTTGTTTATTTTATCTTGCATATCTTTGTGACTGCTTGATAATAGAGCTACAGCACATGGCTACTGCAAAATGTGTGCCTTTGAAGACAAGAATTATTTTCACCTCATTTACGTGAAGATGAAATTAAACACCCAGTCAAGAAGCACCAAAAAAAAAAAAAAACCATCATCCAACAGCAAACTAAACACCAGCTGGAAAATAAAAATGAAAATAGAATCAACACAAGACCTCATTCATCAACTACAGAGATAGCAGCAAACCGCAGTCTTTCGACTAAGAAAGGGACACTGCACACTTCCAAGCGAACCTCTCGCCTCAAACTATCACGCACAAATGAATGTCCCTGGCACCAGAACACACCCTTGCAAACCTGTCCAACCCACTCAAACTTCCGAGCACAGATCTGGCCCCGGGGGTGGGGGGGGGGGAACTTAAAGAAAAGCTGTGGGGCTTACACTCAAGCCAGGTGGAGACGGTGGCGGACTTCGTCAGGGCGAATGGGCTGCATGACCAAACTCCCTCGAACGTTGAAGAAGAATAAATGAAGATGAAAAGACGTGCATGTCCAGGAGTTGAAAACGAGATTTTATAGATGGAAAAGGTGTGAGCAGTGTCGGATTAAGATACATAATGTCAGGGCAACAGCTTAGATTCTGATCTGCTCACAGAGGCAGATTTCATGACTGTAAACTCAATAGTCCAGACACCTGTCCCCGATGTTTGTTGGCGAGGAGGAAGCGGCGAATGTGCTAGAAGATCGTTTGATCTTTCGGACAGGTGTTGCAAATCAGTTGAGACCAGGCTATCACAGTATGGTTCTGGACTGGACTTGATGTCAATTCCAACCTTGACCTCATTACCAACCCTCCTGCTTCTCCCATCTCTCCGCACAAAAAGAACACTAATTCGATGAAATCATCTCTCTTAGTAATTTCGTTTCAGATCATATGCGATCTGTTCTAGAAATTGTGCATTTCGTACAAAAACAGTTATTAACAAAATAATAATAATCTTCAGGATACCTTGTCAGATGTATGAAAGTAGATGGAGGTATATGGTTCAGTTTTACAAAAAGATAAGGTGAGGAAAGTGGGCAGAAACAAGAATGGCTGAAAGTAAAATGAGCACGTATAAATGAAGAACATACAACAATCCAATATTTCGCCAAAAGCCTTTTTCAAGAGTCACGTACAAAAAAAAAAACAACGACAAAACACAACGGATAAAAACACGAAAAATAGATGGAAATGTGTGTGCCTGTCTTTCCTGCTCCTTTTAATTTCCCTCATTGTATCTCCGCTATTAGTTAGTAAAGATCCAAGATATTCAAAACTCTTCAACGAGTAAAACAACTAAAGAAACTGTAGAGAAGAACAGGCAGAGCTACAAAATTAAGATTTTTAAGGGCATGCATCTTTCCTATCGCAGCATATGCCTTTGAGACCTGGACATCTAACAAAACAGTTGAGAAACACATAAATGCCTCTGAATGTAAATGCAATAGAAGAGTTCTTCTTCTTCTTCTTCTTCGTTCGCACTGTCTGTCTATATCTGCAGTCCTGTCTCTTGGATAAATTTCACTGTTTTTTGTAACTCATGTATGGAACCGTAGAGCTTATCTTCTTTAGTGGTTTCACTGGGCCAGTAATTATTTCTCAGTGTCTCGTAGTTGATGCAGTTCTGGAGGATATGTTCCACGGTTTGGGGCACCTGGGCACATGTACATAGATTAGTAGTACCAACCTTAAACTTTGTATGCATATGACTTCGGAGTCGGCTGTGTCCTGTTCGGAGACGGAAGATGGTGACTTGTTCCTTTCTGTTTAGCATGTGATAGTCATCATGTGGTGGTGTTTGTGGCTTCCTGTAGGTTTTTATCATGCTTTTCTTCTGATTATAGGTGACTGGTATGTCTGGTTGCTCCATTTCAGTGCCCTCTTTGGCCAGATGGTCAGCTTTCTCATTGCCTGGTATCCCACAGTGGGAGGGAATCCATTGCAAAGTGACTCCATGTTGTAAGCCAATTTTTGACAAGGCATCCTTAAGGTCTGGTAGTTTGTTGCACTGAAGAGCCTCCAGTACTGATCTTGCATCTGTGAGAATTACTACAGGACATGTATCAATTCTGGAGTCTGATAGTTTTTCAACTGCAGCAATAATTGCCCTAACTTCTGCATCAAAGTTGTTGCAGTATTTTCCAGTGGGTATGGAAATCTTGTCAATGGTGTTGTTTGGATATTCAATATATGCTCCTGCCCCACCATTCTTTATGGCATTATGTGCAGATCCATCTGTATACACACGTATCCAGGTGTCACATGGATATTTGTCATCTAGAACACTAAGTGTGGCTGTTGATCTTACAAGACTGCTCTGCATCTCACCATTCTGCACACCTTTCACTTCAGTCTGAATAGTTATTTGTGTATAATCTGCTTCTTTCCATGGTGTATGCTCTGGTACAGATGATAATGGAGTGACTACAGTTGGAAGGTCAGGTATCAGCTTACGCATACGCTGGGCCTGATGAATGAAGCTGCTTCTTTTAAGCCGTCCTAATGCCAAGTTATTGAATCTCTCCTTCAGGGGATGGCTTACAGAGCTAAGGAATTTTTCTCCCATGGTCATGACCTTTGTGTCTCTACGTTCCTTTAGCGGCTGAACACCAACTATTTTCTGCATTTCTACTATTGGTGTGGACCTCATGGCACCTGTGATAATCCGTAGTGACTGATTTTGAACCTTGTCTAGATTATGCAGCGTAGTGTTTGATGCTGTGCACCAAGATGTTGAGCCATATTCTAAATGTGGTAGAATACTTTGCTGATATACATTCTTGAGGATTCTTTCACTAGCTCCCCATGTAGTCCCACTCAATTTTCTTAATATGGCTAGTTTTCTTCTGGCTTTTGCTTCTGCACTGTTGATGTGTTGCTTCCAAGTCAGTTTTGAGTCAAGAGTCACTCCTAAGTAAGTGGGTTGGTTGTCCATCCTTAAGGGTATTTCATTTACAAAGATCTTACCTGCTTTCTGTTTAGATGAGAGGGTGAACAGAGTGGTGCTTGATTTCTCTGTGTTGATACTTACACACCATTTGTTTGTCCATGATGTCAAGATGTCTGCTGCTCTTTGGAGTCTCTGTGTAGCAACTGTCGCATATTCATCTGTACACCACATGACCAGATCATCTGCATACAGTGTCGCTTTGATTCCATAGGGAAGTTCCTTGACCAGGTCATTAATGAATACAAGGAATAGTGTAGGTGAAAGGACTCCTCCTTGTGGTACACCGTGTCGCAGAAGTACTTTCTGGCTTTTGTGTCCATCCATTACTACTCTAGCTCTTCTATTGTGTAAATAGGACTTTATCCAGTTGTACAGTCTTCCATTCACATTGCAGTTTCTTAGTTTCCACAACAGACCTTTTTTCCATACTTTATCAAAGGTTTTCTTCATGTCTATCCACGCTGCTAGTACAAGGTTTTTCTCTTGGAATGCATCCTCAATCTCTTGAGAGAGATAGGTCACTTGATCTTCCGTACTGTAGTACTGCCTAAATCCTGCTTGTTGTGGAACGAGAAGGTTTTCACTTTCTAGGTACCATTTTAGCCTCAGGTCAATGATGCGTTCCATTGTTTTGCATAGGCAGCTAGTGAGACTGATTGGCCTGTAGCTGGAGGCAGTATCACTGTTTTTCCCTGGTTTTAGCAGTGGTACCATGCTTGCTTCCTTCCAGATTTGAGGTAACTTACCTGTGCTCCAGCACATATTGAAAATATCCAACAGCTTTCCCATTGCTGCCATTCCCAGGTTCTTGATCATTTCATTGGACACTCCATCTGGTCCTGGTGATTTCCTTGGTTTCAGTTTACTAACTGCTAGGTCTAACTCACTGCGTGTGATTGGTGCATCCATGACCTCCACTTTTCTGACTTGTTCCTTCTCTTTCTGTGGCTCGATGCGCACTGTACGCTCCTTCTCTGGATGGATATCAATGTTGCAGTCCTGTGCAAACATGCGAGCAAAGTGATCTGCTACCTGCTTACCTGTAAGAGTTTTCCCATCCTCTATTAGTGTAATCTTTGTACTTCTTCCAGTACTCTCATCATTTAACTGTTTGATTAGTTTCCACAGTTTCCTTCCATCCTTTTCAAAGTTTAGGGACTCTGTTTTCTCTCTCCAACTTTCCCGTCTGGCTTGCAGCTTTGCTCTCTGAAATTTGGCCTTAGAATGTTGGTAATTATTGTGGTGTTCTTGGCATGGTCTATTTTCTGCTTGCTTTCGAGCTGCTTCCACGTCATCATGGAGTTTTCCCAGCTCACTAGACCAGTATGGTTTATAGTCCCTGCGAGCTCCTCTGGGAATGGTTTCACGAGCGGCCTGAAGGATGCAAGCATTGAATTCCTTCACTATGCTGTTAATATCCTTACCTTCTATGGACAGCTGTCCCACCAGGGTACCTGTACGATGTCTGTACATTGTCCAGTTTGCTTTTTTATAGTTCCATCTGGGGAGAGGGTTACTGGTGTTAAGGAGTTCATTTTCTATTGTCAGGAAGACTGGTCGATGGTCGCTACCTCCAAGTTGTTTTCCAACTTCACGTGTAATGTTCCACTTCAGATCTGGAGAGTGGAATGCCAGATCTGGTGTTGATTTTGTATGCCAAGCCCTTGAGTAAAATGTTGGGGCATCCATTGGCTGGTTGATCAGGAGAAGTCCATTATCATCCTGCCAGCTCTCAACTTCCTCTCCTCTCTTGTCTATGTGGTCATAGCCCCAGCTCTGGGAATGACTGTTAAAATCACCATAGACCATCAGTCTCTCTTTGTGTGGGATTGTTCCTAAAGCAAGTGGGCGGTCATTAGGACAGTAATAGTTAAGGAGGTGGAAATCTGTATTACTACTTTTTAGATGGATCATCTGGTATTCGGCTCCTTCCATGTACACTCCCACCTGACATGCGCTGATGTTATTCTTAACAAGTGTGAGTACTCCTCCTTTTCTTCTGTCCTGTCGGTCTGATCTAAAACACTGGTAGCCTCTGATTTTAAAGGCGGCATCTTTGGTTAGGTGTGTCTCCTGTATGCAGCATATACTTACCTGCTCTGCAAAAAGTATGTTCTCTAGTTCAACCTTTTTGCTATAGCCATCTCTAACACTGCTGACACCCTCAGCATTCCACTGCATTATTTTAAGTTCTTGCTTTTTGGCTGTTTTCTTCTGTTGTATTTTTTGGCCAGTAGCTCTACTCTCATGTCTCCTGACTCCACAAGACGAACTGAGAGGACCTCCAGTAGCATTGGGTGGACCCTTTCGAGGCAGGGGGCCCGGCACTGCACCTGCCTGGTTAGTCTTCACAGGGCGAGCACCATGTTTGAAAACTGTAGATATAGACATTTCATTAGCGATAATGCGTGTTACCCTGATTTTTGCGATGCGCCTTTTGGCTGGGTAACTCCGACTTCAGCACCTTTCCTTGCTAGGGCAGACTGTGGTCTTGCTCGGACTGCCATGAAGACAGTGTGGCTGGCCTGGCCAAAACTTTGTTTTCCAGCCTCTGGTGGCTGTACTTAAGCCCCTTCTCCATGTCAGATGGTTTGAGACAGTTCCACAAAGACACTCTGACTCTGAGATGAGGAATCGGATGAGTGCTTCAACGATATCCATTCCCCGCCACCTATAGTCTACTGGCTCTGTTTTGTTTACATCATTCTGATAGCCATTGTTGTAAAGACCCATAGGCTTGTCACGTCCTGGATTCATTGGTTTCACACCAGACTTCCCTCATCCCCGCCAGAGATCTCCATGTCCCCATCCGTCCACCAACCTGACATTACATTTTGCAAAAATAATAATTACAATTACAATTAGTGTTGATTGCTACAAGTTTCTGGGCTACAGAGGTAGGTCAGAGTTTTTAAGCAAACAGATCTATGTTCCCTGTCTCACAAACACTATGTTAAGATAAGTGTGCTCTTAACACACTTGTTCCCAGGGGAGAAGAGTTCTTAAAATGTTACGGACAACAAACAAAAAAAAAAATTACAAATATATCCATACTACAAGAACTTAATATTGAAGAAGGTTGGCTAGTAAAGAGGATTAAACATAGAAAACTTCAATATTTTGGGTACATTAAACGTCATGACAATTTAGATAAGACCATCTTGGGCGAGTACATAATGGGAAAAAGAAATAGAGGAAGACCAAGGCGAAGGTGGCTGCAAGACATCGTTGATGATCTGCACATGGACGCATCAACAGCAGGGCATCTTGCTTACAACCGAGAGGCCTGCAGGAGAGCTGTTAGGGAGGCGAAGTTCCGCAAGGGACATGCAAGTGACTGACTGACTGCTGACTTTCTTACTATGAGAGGACCAACAAAAAATTCAAGTCTTTATTTTCATCTATTTTTCGTGTTTTTATTTGTTGTTGTTGTTGTTGTTGTTGTTGTTGTGTGATTCTTAAAAAAGACTTGTTGAAATATTGGATTGTATGTTCTTCATTTGCATGTGCTCATCTTGCTTTCTGCCATTCTTGTTTCTCCATTTTCCTCACTCTGTCTATCTTTTTTTTTTTAAACTGAACCACACACTCTACCTTTATTACTAGAACCAGTTTTACCGCAGTCGTCATTTCTCTTATCTGTCAGTTTTATGGGTTGCTGTGAGAATTTCACTAACCGTAACTGCCCTGTGTTTACACAATAGCGCATGCGAAAGGAGTTTTTATAAAAATAAATGTGCCAGTTTTTATATAAAAAATATAATTGTGTTATATTATATTCACGCTTTTAAAATGTTTAAGTAAGGGAATGCGTCCTGCCCGGAGGTGAGTGTACGGTGTCCGCAGGTAGCGGTGACCTCGGGAGTGAACCATGCTTTAGGCAGGAAATGACTCTTGGAGTCACTCCTGTCCAGAGGGAAATGACTCTTGGAGTCACTCCTGACTGGAGGGAAATGACTCTTGGAGTCAGTCCTGTCCGGAGGGAGATGACTCTTGGAGTCACTCCTGTCTGGAGGGAAATGACTCTTGGAGTCACTCCTGTCTGGAGGGAAATGACTCTTGGAGTCACTCCTGTCCGGAGGGAGATGACCCTTGGAGTCACTCCTGTCTGGAGGGAAATTACTCTTGGAGTCACTCCTGTCTGGAGGGAGATGACTCTTGGAGTCACTCCTGTCTGGAGGGAGATGACTCTTGGAGTCACTCCTGTCTGGAGGGAAATGACTCTTGGAGTCAGTCCTGTCCGGAGGGAGATGACTCTTGGAGTCACTCCTGTCTGGAGGGAAATTACTCTTGGAGTCACTCCTGTCCGGATGGGAAATTACTCTTGGAGTCACTCCTGTCCGGAGGGAAATTACTCTTGGAGTCACTCCTGTCTGGATGGGAAATGACTCTTGGAGTCACTCCTGTCTGGAGGGAAATGACTCTTGGAGTCACTCCTGTCTGGAGGGAAATGACTCTTGGAGTCACTCCTGTCTGGAGCACTTCATGTCTGTTAAACCGGCATATCAGGCACTTACGCCCGTACGGCTATGTTCTATGCTCATTAACAGCACGGAACAACAGATCAACCTGTACTTTTACCGATCAACAGCCCTCTCCCCCCCCCCCCAAAAAAAAAAACCACTTACATTCTTCTCTCACCTCCACTCACTTACCTGTGTGCCCTAGAATCCGTGGTTTCGTTCTGCCTTTTTTTTTCAGATATTGGAGGAGAGGGGAAGAGGGAGAGAGAGGGGGGGGGGGTCTCATAATAACTGAAACCAGCGCCATAAAGCTCTCACCGTACAACCATGCACTGTGCTAGGGTGCTATAACCCAGATCACATCAGATTCTGCTTGTGTAGAAAAAAAAAACGTCGAGGCCTACTTCGTTAGCCAGTCTAAATGGACGTGCTATCACGCAGCATTTAGAAGATAGATGAAATAGGTTCTTGAACCCCCCCCCCCCCCTTACCCCTTCCCCGCCCAAAAAAAAACCCCATAAAAAACTCTAATCCATTGACTTTGGTGTCACAACAGCCGTACTAGCTCCTCCAGTTTTGTTTTGCTTCCTGAAAGCTCAAGGCTATTCAGTTGATGTCACCATGGAAACATAACCATTCATCCTAGCGTTCTGTAACCAGACCCGTCTCATTTACGGATCGTCTTGCATTTCTGTCATCCAGTCTCGTGGAAACGCAAGAAAAATACGAAATAAACCTTTAAAACAAACACACCATTCCCCCCCCCCTCCCAACCCCCCCACCTCACCATCACACATAAAAAAAAAATGAAGTGAAAAATAACGGAGAAGAAAGAGAAGGAGCAGGCATGTCAGAAAGAACGGAATAGAAGCTTTGTTTTTTTTTTTTACATCATGATGGAAAACGATGGTAGTAAACCAAAGGAGGTATGAGGGAAATAAAATGAGTTGGCGCATGGAAAAATAGTCCGTATCGGTAACGAAACGGCCTTTAGCTTGGATGACCAGGATGCAGTCTTTCATTAAATGGAGGCGGTTGATTTATACCGCTGTAATAGTGTCTGGTAATTTAACAAGATTATTTCTTGTTAAATTACCAGACACTGTTGTTTAAAACTTGCCTCTCTAATGACATCAGGTCCTGAAAGCCGGTATGACGTGAAAAGGGGGGGGGGGGCAGGAGGAACGAACCGAGGCTGTTCCTTTCTCCCGCCCCCACTTGGGGCCCTGGGTTGCCCCTCTCCCCTCAACTATCTTTTCTTATGAGACGCAAAATTCAGGAAGCAAGTGATCCCAGGCCCCGAAGTGGCTTACATGGTCCTTGAAATCGGATGTTGTTATAGATAAGTTAGTAAACTATGTGGCATATAAACTATCTGCCGGTCAGAAAGGCAGCTGGTACGTGAGGTGGCAGATGAGCTGTCCACCTTCAGAAAAGAAGTTGTTATACGAGGTGGCAGATGAGCTATCCACCTTCAGAAAAGAAGTTGTTAGACGAGGTGGCAGATGAGCTATCCACCTTCAGAAAAGAAGTTGTTAGACGAGGTGGCAGATGAGCTATCCACCTTCAGAAAAGAAGTTGTTAGACGAGGTGGCAGATGAGCTATCCACCTTCAGAAAAGAAGTTGTTAGACGAGGTGGCAGATGAGCTATCCACCTTCAGAAAAGAAGTTGTTAGACGAGGTGGCAGATGAGCTATCCACCTTCAGAAAAGAAGTTGGTAGACGAGGTGGCAGACGAGCCATCTGCCTTCAGAAAGGCAGTTAGTAAATGAAGTGGCAAATGAGCTACCCACTTTCAGAAGGCAGTTGGTAGACAAAGTGGCAGGCGAGCTATCCACCTTCAGAAAGGCAGTTTCATCTTTCCAGCAAAAGACCGTGAAAGCTGGTGACACGTCTCGGATTGTTGCTGCTGCTGACCTTTTTTTCAAGATTATTATGAAGATTCTGCTGATATTACAAATTTGACAAAAATATGTTTGCTGTGGAAAGCGCAGGCACACTTTTCCACCAATCAGCAACCACTTAGGCTAAGTTTCGGTTTTCTTGTTATTAATAGCAACCAACCACTCGAGCTGTTACATCTTCTACGCCCTTGCTAACACAAGCTTTTATATTTAAAAAAAAATTACTGCAGTTTCACCATGTACACACAAAAAAAAAAACTGCGTGACGTGACACATGACCGTGACATGCTGACATGACGTCGATCTTCCAGATTTTGTCCCTTTTTTGGAGAGCTCGTCACGTCCTCCCCAGCAGAACTGGAGGGAATGCATTTCTTTTGTAAACGAGACAGATGCAAAATGTTACTGTACACCATCACAAGTGTTAACTCTTATGCCATGCCTAGTCTTAGTATAGGCCTCGTACGTAATACACCCCCTCATATGTAGATGAAGTTCATAGTTCAGATGTTTGTTAACACTTTTCCCTGGCCTTGTTTCATGCTGAGACCCTGTTGTATGGATCGGGTCCTTATTTTCTGTCTGTCTGTCTGTCCATCCGTCCGTCTGTCTAGTTTTTAACCTCTTTGCATGTCAGTCTGGCCAGGCTTGTTGTCTATATGTCTGTTTTATACACCTCATTATGTCTATTTACGCTAGTATGTGTCTATATAAGCCAGTGTTTCTCTTTATACACTCCAGTATGTGTCTATATACTGCAGTATGCGTCTATACACTGCAGTATGCGTCCACACACACACACGCATTTGTTTCTGTTCACGTTAGCACGTATGTGTGCCTGTATACGCCAGTATGCGTGTCTGTAGAGGCCAGCATTTCTCTCTACACACGGCAGTATGTGTATCCACCCCAGTACGCCATATGTATCTGCGTGTTTCTCTTTAAGAGAATAAGCCAGTTCTTCGCGCAGTAAAGAAGAAAAAAAAAAGAATAAAGGACGAACTATCAACGGCATATGTGCTCGGTTATGTTATAAGAAATTCCACTGACATATTTATCTGTTTGCAGTTTTCATATTCTAAAACGTATCCTTCCTTCTTGCAGTGCACTTACCTGCACAGTTTTCTAACAAAAAAACATGGCCGGCTTGGTATAAAACCAAGGTGCATTATAAATATGAGGGTATGGAAATGAGATGACTGCGGGTCGAATTTTTTTTTTTTTTTATTCAGAGCCTCTGGCTGTTATTGATTAAATTGTTTTGGCCTGGCCGGAGGTAATTGTGATCCAGCGCGAACAAAATGTGTATGTGTGGGCTCCGACCTTATGCTGCACATACATACTCGCACAAAACAAGCAAACCAGTCATCAGAAGGGCGGGCGGTGGGGGTGGAGGGGGAGGGGGGGAATGGCAGACGGTTTCGAAAAAAGTACAACAGGGCAACATACTAGGCTTCTGCTTGGAAGCCATAATATAAAAGTGGATAGGTAAATGTAAAATCCCCGTTTCCATGCCATTAAGGCATGTTGTGGGTGGGATACGGTGTTAGGCCCGTATTTCCAGGACCGTCGGCACGTGGAGGCCTGATGTGGTCAGTGTCACGCCCTGGCCGCGTTTACCTTCCTAGATTACTCCGGTACCCATTTTTGGAGGCTGGGTGCCCCCCCCCCCGGAGGAGTTGGGGGGTGGGGGGGGGGCTTTTTATGTGATGGTACCAAAATAAATAAATAAATAAAATTCCACTGCTGGGGGTTGAACCCGGTACCGCTGGATTAGTAAACCGAGCGCCTAACAATTCAGCCACCCAGGCCGCCTAAATATAAAGAAATGGCGTAAATTTTCTGTCGCTGTATCTCGAAGTTCTTTATATATTTTATTGTAAAACGCTTTTTTTTGTGGCCCTCCCCCCCCCCCCTTTTTTTGTATTCTGTTTCTTTCAGTTTAAGGGTTTCTATCTTTGTATGCAAAGGCAGCAGTGGACATTATTTCCATTCAAATCTGGCGCCTCCCCAGTCTAGGCAGCGTCGACAGTCGCGGTAACTGATAATAGTGATAAGTACAGATGATGATGATGATGATGATGATGATGGTGACAGCGATGTGAAACCAAGACTTCACAGTCTTGAGTTAATAAAAGATAGAAAACTACATTGGCGCATCTGAAGCAACATTCTTTGTGAAGGCAAATGTCTGTTAATGCCTCCCGTGATTAAACTCGTTTACACCAGTTAATACTCCAGTGACTAGACTCGTATTATACCAGTTAATACTCACATGATTAAACTCGTATTACATCAAGATTAAACTCGTAATACGTCAGTTATGAAAGAGATAACGACTGCGGTAAAACTCTGCTCTAGTAATAGAGGTAGTTAAAGGTGTATGGCTCTAGTAATAGAGGTAGGTAGAGGTGTATGGCTCTATTAATAGAGGTAGGTAGAGGTGTATAGTTCTAGTAATAGAGGTAGGTAGAGGTGTATAGTTCTAGTAATAGAGGTAGGTAGAGGTGTATGGTTCTAGTAATAGAGGTAGGTAGAGATGTATAGTTCTAGTAATAGAGGTAGGTAGGGGTGTATGGTTCTAGTAATAGAGGTAGGTAGAGGTGTATGGTTCTAGTAATAGAGGTAGGTAGAGGTGTATGGTTCTAGTAATAGAGGTAGGTAGAGATGTATAGTTCTAGTAATAGAGGTAGGTAGAGGTGTATGGTTCTAGTAATAGAGGTAGGTAGAGGTGTATGGTTCTAGTAATAGAGGTAGGTAGAGGTGTATGGTTCTAGTAATAGAGGTAGGTAGAAGTGTGTGGTTCTGGTAATAGAGGTAGGTAGAGGTGTGTGGTTCTAGTAATAGAGGTAGGTAGAGGTGTGTGGTTCTAGTAATAGAGGTAGGTAGAGGTGTATAGTTCTAGTAATAGAGGTAGGTAGAGGTGTATGGTTCTAGTAATAGAGGTAGGTAGAGGTGTATGGTTCTAGTAATAGAGGTAGGTAGAGGTGTGTGGTTCTAGTAATAGAGGTAGGTAGAGGTGTATGGTTCTAGTAATAGAGGTAGGTAGAGGTGTATGGTTCTAGTAATAGAGGTAGGTAGAGGTGTATGGTTCTAGTAATAGAGGTAGGTAGAGATGTATGGTTCTAGTAATAGAGGTAGGTAGAGGTGTATGGTTCTAGTAATAGAGGTAGGTAGAGGTGTATGGTTCTAGTAATAGAGGTAGGTAGAGGTGTATGGTTCTAGTAATAGAGGTAGGTAGAAGTGTGTGGTTCTGGTAATAGAGGTAGGTAGAGGTGTGTGGTTCTAGTAATAGAGGTAGGTAGAGGTGTGTGGTTCTAGTAATAGAGGTAGGTAGAGGTGTATAGTTCTAGTAATAGAGGTAGGTAGAGGTGTATGGTTCTAGTAATAGAGGTAGGTAGAGGTGTATGGTTCTAGTAATAGAGGTAGGTAGAGGTGTGTGGTTCTAGTAATAGAGGTAGGTAGAGGTGTGTGGTTCTAGTAATAGAGGTAGGTAGAGGTGTATAGTTCTAGTAATAGAGGTAGGTAGAGGTGTATGGTTCTAGTAATAGAGGTAGGTAGAAGTGTATGGTTCTAGTAATAGATGTAGGTAGAGGTGTATGGTTCTAGTAATAGAGGTAGGTAGAGGTGTATGGTTCTAGTAATAGAGGTAGGTAGAGGTGTATAGTTCTAGTAATAGAGGTAGGTAGAGGTGTATGGTTCTAGTAATAGAGGTAGGTAGAAGTGTATGGTTCTAGTAATAGATGTAGGTAGAGGTGTATGGTTCTAGTAATAGAGGTAGGTAGAGGTGTATGGTTCTAGTAATAGAGGTAGGTAGAGGTGTATAGTTCTAGTAATAGAGGTAGGTAGAGGTGTATGGTTCTAGTAATAGAGGTAGGTAGAGGTGTATAGTTCTAGTAATAGAGGTAGGTAGAGGTGTATGGTTCTAGTAATAGAGGTAGGTAGAAGTGTATGGTTCTAGTAATAGAGGTAGGTAGAGGTGTATGGTTCTAGTAATAGAGGTAGGTAGAGGTGTATGGTTCTAGTAATAGAGGTAGGTAGAGGTGTATAGTTCTAGTAATAGAGGTAGGTAGAGGTGTATAGTTCTAGTAATAGAGGTAGGTAGAGGTGTATGGTTCTAGTAATAGAGGTAGGTAGAGGTGTATGGTTCTAGTAATAGAGGTAGGTAGAGGTGTATGGTTCTAGTAATAGAGGTAGGTAGAGGTGTATGGTTCTAGTAATAGAGGTAGGTAGAGGTGTATGGTTCTAGTAATAGAGGTAGGTAGAGGTGTATGGTTCTAGTAATAGAGGTAGGTAGAGGTGTGTGGTTCAGTTTTACAAAACGACAAAGGAAGTTAGGAAACTGAGCAGAAACGCATGTGGCAGAGAATAAGAAAGTAAGACGAGAACGTATAAGTGATGAACTTACAATATTTGAGTGTGAGACTTTTGTTTCCAAGGATTACATACAAGGACAACACAACCCATTTTGGGGGGAAAAAATCCCAGAAAGTGGACGAAAAACTTAGCTTTTTTTTTTTTTTTGATCTCCTGCTTTGAGAACGATCATTCATGCATAAAAAATGAAACAGTTGTTGCAGTGATAAAGTGTGTAGACAGCATGAGAAAGGCTGTGAGTTCGGTCCCCCCCCCCCCCATATGTATCCATTTTTGTGTGTGTTTTATTGTTATTTGATTAAATATGCTTCATTTTGAGTAATAATAATAATTTTCATTCCTTTTACCCTCCTTTTGTGATGATATACTGCAGGTGGCTCCATATTGCTATGGATAGCCTTCAACCTTACCTTCGGTATTTATGTTTATTTATATTTATTTACAAATCTGTTGTCATCCAGATTCCATAACCTATAGGTGTCACGCTGAGACCTTTCTCACAAACATTATACAATAAAGACCTACTTCTTCAAGGTATAAGGTTGTTGCGTTAGGCGGAACGACCTGGAGCGAAACGATAATGTCGGGCCAACATACGGTCGACCTGAGGTCAAAGAGGCAGCGACCTGGAGTGACCTGTTGGTAGCTGATATATCCATTTTTTTTTTCTTTTCTTTTCCTTTCTGTGCTTGACTGTGTGTGTCTTTTCACACGAGGCGTTGTACACTGTGGGTTGTTTGAGTTTAGTATTTTATGGTCTTTTCAATGCCTCTCTCTCCCCCCTCCTCTCCCCCCCCCCAAACCCCATTCGTTCCCTTTATCTGTCTTCTAGTGTGTTCCTCCGTTACCAGCAAAGCGTTTGACTTTCCAGATCGCCAGTGTGGAGGATTATCATTGGTTTGCATGAAACGTAGGTTTTTGTTTTTTTTTACAAATAGTTTCAGTAGCTGTTGTGTTGCGTGGATTCTTGTGGGTGAAAACTGTTAATTCTAGTATTTAGCCGCACGTTAATCTTGCGTTAATTTTCTTCCTAGAAGAAACAACAAATTATAAGGAAAGTAAAGACAGTTAAACGAAACCGTATGAGACACAGCGAGTTGTTAGTGCGTGTATGACAGTTCTGCGTATATTATGTGACATACAGAACATTTTCTATGATAGAATATTTGTTTGTATGGAATTAGCTTTAATTTTGTAAAAAAAATTAACTTAGGAATTAGCGGTTTATTATTTCAAGCCAGTCACAAACAGCCAATCACTCAGAAGTATGCTATTTTATTATACAAGTTTCGTCTATAACCTCATATAGCTCTGTTTTTGTTTCGTGAATTTATTCTTTGTATTTATTTCTCAGTGGATATTTTAAATAAACGCGCCGATGTTACGTCCTTACCGTTTAGCTTCTCTTGTTAAGGTTGTAGAATAGCTTCTCTTGTTAAGGTTGTAGAATAGCTTCTCTTGTTAAGGTTGTAGAATAGCTTTTCTTGTTAAGGTTGTAGAATAGCTTCTCTTGTTAAGGTTGTAGAATAGCTTTTATTGTTAACGTTGTAGAATAGCTTCTCTTGTTAAGGTTGTAGAATAGCTTTTCTTGTTAAGGTTGTAGAATAGCTTCTCTTGTTTAGGTTGTAGAATAGCTTTTATTGTTAAGGTTGTAGAATAACTTCTACTGTTAAAGTTGTAGAATAGCTTCTCTTGTTTAGGTTGTAGAATAGCTTTTCTTGTTAAGGTTGTAGAATAGCTTCTCTTGTTTAGGTTGTAGAATAGCTTTTCTTGTTAAGGTTGTAGAATAGCTTCTCTTTTTAGGTTGTAGAATAGCTTTTATTGTTAAAGTTGTAGAATAACTTCTACTGTTAAAGTTGTAGAATAGCTTCTCTTGTTAAGGTTGTAGAATAGCTTCTCTTGTTAAGGTTGTAGAATAGCTTCTCTTGTTAAGGTTGTAGAATAGCTTTTCTTGTTAAGGTTGTAGAATAGCTTCTCTTGTTAAGGTTGTAGAATAGCTTTTATTGTTAACGTTGTAGAATAGCTTCTCTTGTTAAGGTTGTAGAATAGCTTTTCTTGTTAAGGTTGTAGAATAGCTTCTCTTGTTTAGGTTGTAGAATAGCTTTTATTGTTAAGGTTGTAGAATAACTTCTACTGTTAAAGTTGTAGAATAGCTTCTCTTGTTTAGGTTGTAGAATAGCTTTTCTTGTTAAGGTTGTAGAATAGCTTCTCTTGTTTAGGTTGTAGAATAGCTTTTCTTGTTAAGGTTGTAGAATAGCTTCTCTTTTTTAGGTTGTAGAATAGCTTTTATTGTTAAAGTTGTAGAATAACTTCTACTGTTAAAGTTGTAGAATAGCTTCACTTGTTTAGGTTGTAGAATAGCTTTTATTGTTAAGGTTGTAGAATAACTTCTATTGTTAAGGTTGTAGAATAGCTTTTCTTGTTAAGGTTGTAGAATAGCTTCTCTTGTTAACGTTGTAGAATAGCTTCTCTTGTTAACGTTGTAGAATAGCTTCTCTTGTTAAGGTTGTAGAATAGCTTCTCTTGTTAAGGTTGTAGAATAGCTTCTCTTGTTTAGGTTGTAGAATAGCTTTTATTGTTAAGGTTGTAGAATAACTTCTACTGTTAAAGTTGTAGAATAGCTTCTCTTGTTAAGGTTGTAGAATAGCTTCTCTTGTTAAGGTTGTAGAATAGCTTCTCTTGTTAAGGTTGTAGAATAGCTTCTCTTGTTTAGGTTGTAGAATAGCTTCTCTTGTTAAGGTTGTAGAATAGCTTCTCTTGTTAAGGTTGTAGAATAGCTTTTCTTGTTAAGGTTGTAGAATAGCTTCTCTTGTTGAGGTTGTAGAATAGCTTCTCTTGTTAACGTTGTAGAATAGCTTCTCTTGTTAAGGTTGTAGAATAGCTTCTCTTGTTAAGGTTGTAGAATAGCTTCTCTTGTTTAGGTTGTAGAATAGCTTTTATTGTTAAGGTTGTAGAATAACTTCTACTGTTAAAGTTGTAGAATAGCTTCTCTTGTTAACGTTGTAGAATAGCTTCTCTTGTTAAGGTTGTAGAATAGCTTCTCTTGTTAAGGTTGTAGAATAGCTTCTCTTGTTTAGGTTGTAGAATAGCATTTATTGTTAAGGTTGTAGAATAACTTCTACTTGTTCTCTCTCTCTCTCTGAACCTTAAGTGCCCAGGGCACATGGGGCTTCCGCAAGGTCTTTCCACAAATGCCTGTCTTTCGCCTTTTTATCTGCTCTTGCCCAGGTGAGCCCTCTATTGCTCAACATCCTTTCTGTTGTTCTTCTCCATGTCTCTTTTGGTCTACCCTTACTTCTGCTCCCCTGTGGTGTCCATCTTAGTGCTATTTTTGGTAGTGAGTTGTCAGTCATTCGGAGCACATGTCCCAACCATCGCCAGCGTCTTTCCTCAATAATTGTTGTCAGTGGTTTCATCTGCATTTCTGCCAATAAGATGTTATTTCTTATGGTGTTTGGCCAAAATATTTTTTAATTCTACGTAAACATTTAGTCTGGAAAGAATTCAACTTGTTTTCTATGGTTTGGGTGATTTTCCAGCATTCACTTCCATAGAGTAGTACACTTAGAACATTACTCTTAAATATCCTGATTTTCATATTTATGCTTAGTTTATTTGATTTCCATATATTCTGTAGCATTGCAAAAGCCTGGTTTGCTCTAGTAAGTCTGCTGTTGATGTCCTCTGTGCTGTCTCCATTTTCTACTACTCTGCTGCCAAGGTATACAAATTCGTTGACCTCCTCCACTAACTTGTTATCTACTCTGAGTACATTTCTGTTGTTCACATTTTGCTTCATTAACTTTGTTTTTCCTACGTTGATCTTTAGTCCTATGTTGTTTGCATTCTGGGTTAACTTGTTTATTTTATCTTGCATATCTTTGTGACTGCTTGATAATAGACAAATGTCGTCCGCAAAGTCAAGGTCCTCCAGCACTGTGTCAAGGGTCCATTGTAATCCTCTGCGTTTGTCTGATGTTGCCTCCTTCATTAACCAGTCTACTGCCAAGATAAATAATGTTGGTGATAGTACACATCCCTGTTTCACTCCTGTTTGTACCCTAAAGCTACTGGAGGTATGTTCTCCACAGATAACTTTGCACTGAAAACCCTCGTATAGGGATTTGATTACATTAACTATTTTATGGGGGACGCCATGCCATCTTAGGATTTTCCACAGTGCATCTCTGTTGACACTGTCAAAGGCTTTCTCAAAATCTATGAATAATGCATATGTTGTGCTATGCCACTCATTTGCCTGTTCTAATATTTGTCTAAGTACAAATATATGGTCTATGCATGATCTTCCTTTCCTAAATCCTGCCTGCTCTTTCCGAAGTTTTTCCTCAAGTGTTGGTACAATTCTGTTGATGATTATTCTGCAAAATACTTTACTAGTGAGTGGCAGTAGGGTAATGCCTCTCCAGTTTCCGCAATCTCTGATGTCACCCTTCTTTGGTAGTTTTACTATAAGACCAGTTTTCCACTCCTCTGGGGCTTTTTCTAAATCCCAAATTTGTTGTAATATCCGGCAAAGTTGTTTTGGTGTTTCTGTTTCTTCTGCTTTCAACATCTCAGCAGTCACTTCATCTTCACCTGGTGCCCTGTCTGATTTTAGCTTCTTTATCGCCTCTTTTACTTCATTTATTGTTATTGGTCCTGTATTGATGTTTAGTTCCGCTTTTGCTTCAGGTATATCTATTGCTTGTGCTGCTTGTGTTCTGTTTAGTAGGGTGTTAAAGTGTTCCCTCCATCTTTCAATTTTTTCTCTTTCTCCACTGACCAGTTGTCCATTTTGTGTTCTTACTGCACTTTCACATCTTGTATTGAAGTTACCTGTCATATGCTTTGTGATTTTATATATGGTTTTCATGTCATTTGTATATGCTGCTTTCTCTGCTGTTTCTGCTAAGTTGTCATAATATTGACGTTTATCTTGACGGCATGATTCCTTCACTTCTTTGTCTTTTTGTGCATAATTACTTAAAACTCGTTCTTTAAGCCGTTGTGATTTGGTGTTCAGTAATTTTTTCTTGATTTCTTTTCTTTGCTCTATCTTTTCCCATGTGGTCTCACTTATCCATTCCTCTTTTCTCCTTTTCCGATATCCCAGCACCTCTTTTGCTGTTTCCTGTAGTGTTTTATTGAACTCTAATATGGACATTTCTGCTTCGTCTTGTAGGACACTGAAGCGGTTCTTAAGTATTATTGAGAATTCATTTCTTGTTTGCTGGTCTATCAGTTTTCTTGTATCAAAATGTATCTTCTGTGTTCTCCAATTCTGGCTTTCCTTAATTTTAGTTTTATTTTTGCTACCAGAAGGTTGTGATCACTTCCTATATCTGCTCCTTTCCTTGCTCGCACATCTTGTAGTGACCGTTTCCACTTGTTGTTTATTAGTATGTGATCGATTTGGTTTTCTGTGATTTTATCTGGTGACCTCCAAGTCACCTTATGGATGTTTTTGTGTTGGAAAATTGTCCCTCCGATGGTCATCATGTTTTCTTCACAGAAACTGCACAGTCTTTCTCCATTTTCATTTATTTCTCCGATTCCTTCTCTTCCCATGATTCTTCTTCTATCTTCATTTCCTTCACCTACTTTTGCATTGAAGTCGCCCAAGATGAGTAGCATATCATGCTTGGGTATTGTTTCTACTGTGGCTTGGAGGCTGTTGTAAAAATCTTCTTTTAATTCCTCTTCAGCTGCTTCTGTTGGTGCATAACAAACTATAATAGACAGCTTCGTGAATCTTGAGTTGAACCGTGCATATAATAATCTCTCATTTATTGGGGTCCATTTCAGCAAAGCTCTTGATGCTTCTTTTGTTATAATCAATGCTACTCCTCCTTCATGAAGATCTTCTTTACCTGACCATATTATTGTATCTTCTGTGTGCTGTGTTGTTAATTTCCTTCTGCCTTGTCCTGTCCATCTTGCTTCTTGTATTCCTAGTATGTCTAGTTTGTATCTGTGCATTTCCTTGATGGTTTGTGCTAGTTTTCCAGTCTGGTTTAGTGTTCTTACATTCCAGCTGCCTATTTGCATCTTTTGTTTAGGTTCCAGGAGGTCTGCAGTCGGGCTGGGGACTTCCAGTGGCTGGCTTTCATCCACAACCTTCATGGGCTCAGTTTCCTGATACGCATTTCTCCTTCCACCTGCATTTGCTTTTTCCCTTGCTTCTGTTTCTGTAGCAGTCTGATAGTTTTTTACCAGATAGGGTTGCTGGCCCTATGCTGAACCCTCCTTAGTCGCCTTTTACGATCATGCATGGTAGGGTACAGTGGTCCTATTCTTTTTCTACTTGTTAAAATTGTAGAATAGCTTCTCTTGTTTAGGTTGTAGAATAGCTTTTATTGTTAAGGTTGTAGAATAACATCTATTGTTAGGGTTGTAGAATAGCTTTTCTTGTTAAGGTTGTAGAATAGCGTCTCTTGTTAAGGTTGTAGAATAGCTTCTCTTGTTAAGGTTGTAGAATAGCGTCTCTTGTTAAGGTTGTAGAATAGCTTTTCTTGTTAAGTTTGTGGAATAGCTTCTGTTGTTAAGATTGTGCAATAGCTTCTCTTGTTAAGGTTGTAGAATAGCTTCTCTTCTTAATGTTGTGGAATAGTTTCTCTTGTTAGGATTGTGGAATAGCTTCTCTCGTTAAGATCGTGGAACAGCTTTTCTTGTTAAGGTTATAAAATAGCTTCTCTTGTTAAGGTTGTGGAATAGCTTCTCTTGTTACGGTTGTGGAATAACTTGTCTTGTTAAGGTTGTCTAATAGCTTCTCATGTGAGGTTGTGGAATAGCTTCTCTTGTTAAGGTTGTAGAATAGCTTCTCTTGTAAGTTTGTCGAATAGCTTCTCTTGTTAACGTTGTAGAATAACTTCTCTTCTAATGTTGTCAAATAGCTTCTTTTCTAAGATTGTCAAATGGTTTCTCTTGTTAAGGTTGTAGAATAGCTTCTTTTCTAAGGTTGTCAAATAGCTTCTCTTGTTAAGGTTTTCAAATAGCTTCTCTTCTAAGGTTGTCTCTTGTTAAAGTTGTCAAATAGCTTCTCTTCTAAGGTTGTCGAGCTAACATAGAAATTTTCTCACATAGTTAATGCACTGATGTAAATTTTTTTAAAAAAAGGACTTTGCCTTCTTTGTTAGAGCCATGTGCTTTTATCAGTCGTCACTTCTACGTTGTTTGTTCTCACTCATATACAAGTACTTACGTCTCATCAGAGACTGTGTACCAAACAATGTCGTTAACGGGAGGATACGTTTTTAACAGTAAACAGAGGAGCTGATATTTTAAGACAGCAAGATATAACTGCTGTAATATGCCTCTTATTTTCTTGCTGTCTTTATAATAAAAAAAAGTCAAATATTCAAAATGAAATAAGTTCTGAGAGAGAAGGAAAATTAAAACATATCTTGTCAGTTCTATGATTGTCTGATTACTCTCTCTCTCTCTCCTCTGTGTGTATGTGTGGGTGTGAGAGAGTGAGTGACTGACTTTCCCTGTCTCTCATTTTCTATCTGTCTTTTATCTCTGTTCTTTTTTTCTGTCGTTCTCTTTCTCTGTCTCTTCTCTCTGTCTCTGTCTGCCTCTGTGTGTGTGTGTGTCTCTCTCTGTCTGTTCATCTCTTACTGTCTCTGTCCTTCTGTCTCCCTCTCTCTCTCTCTCTCTCTGTTTCTGTCTCTCTGTCTCTGTCAGTCTCTCTATCTGTCTTTGCCTCTCTGCCTCCCTCTTGTCTCTCCCTGTTTCTGTCTCTCAGTTGTTTGCATTTCATAAATTTTCCAGCGTCATACAGAGACTTAAAGAAAAGTGTTTCAGTTTAAAAAGAAAAAAAAAAGAAGAAGAAAGAGATAGCTGCCGACATGAAAGAGTTAAGTCATTTCCTTAAAAGCGATTTTTAGTTCAGTTTGTGGACATGGGAAGTTCTCAGTATCTTTGTTAGTCGATATTCAGAGGAATGTACTTGGCTGTGAAATACGAACAGCCGTGACATAACAGTGTAGAGACATATATACGGGAGAAGTGTGAAATCTTCAGAGGTAACCATAATAAAGGCACGGTGCCCGGGCCTGCTGGAGCTGGAGTAGGTAAGTAGACGGGGTGAAGTAAACAAGGGATACTTCCACTAGGGGTGGGAAGGTCAGATGTGTAAACAGGATACAGCAAGGTACTGATGTAGCACAGCATTTCTCTTGCAGGTTTAATTGCTGGGGTTTTTGTTCTTTTCTTTCCTTTCATTCCAGCGGTAACTGTGCTGTTTTATCCTTGTATCTGACAATAGATTATCTTCTTCTTCCGCGCTCAGTTTCATGTCCTGAGCCGTTTAGATAAGGAGATTGGTAGACTCCATGATTTTCATTGTCCAAAGAAGGACATGCAAGGGGGCCCCTCCCCCTCCCCGCTCCCCCCCCCCCCAATGTTTCCCAGGTGAGATCTTTTCCTGGGTCCCAGGTGTGTCCTTGTACGACTCTGTATAACCTGCAGCTTTGCAAGATGTGTTCTGGAATTTGGGGGGGGGGGGGTCTTTCTATAATAAAGGTAGCTAGAGGTGTATGGTGTAATTTTACAAAGTGGCAGAGTGAGTGAGTAAAGTGAGGAAAAAAAAAACTATTAGGAAGTATGATAATGTATAAATGAAAAACATACAACATCCGATATTTCGGCATGAGCCTTTTTTCGAGGACTACATGCACATACGAAACAAATACAAATAACTAAACGAAGAACTTATCTTAATATGGCCTCCTCCAGAAGTAGGAAACAGAGAAATGGGGCTGTCTTTCTGTTGTGTTCAGAGTGGACTTTTGATGGCATCATTTTATGTATAAACACTGGAAGCATTTGACTGCCGCTTTGTGTGTAAGCTGATAGGCGAAATTAATTGGACGTACATTAAGAGATAGCGAAAAAAAAAATGGCCGGTAAAAGTAAATACGAGCAGAGAGAGAGAGAGAGAGAGAGAGAGAGAATGAATGAATGATCTTTATTTTTAAAGGGTAAAGAATTGGGCACTCAGGCCCGTCTTACATTCTGCCTTTCATCACTCTATCTTTCATTCTTCCCACACACTCGGTTTAATACAAGTATACAAATTGTGTTAGAAAAAAAAACATATCAAAAGAGTACGAAATTAAACTATTACATTCACAACATAAGAGAAGAAGTAATTAACAAAATATCGCGCGCATACATGCACCCACACACGTAGGCATATACATAAACACAAATACATTTTCAGTATAGTTTTTTAAACATATATTCTTTACCATTCGTTAAAATAATTTCTAATCGCTTCTCGGCTTTTTGGCTAAGATCAAAGTGTAGTTCTGCGCTCTGTAGAATGTACACTTTGTTATTTTGGAACCAACGAGGTGTTTGAGACCGCCCTGCACATTGACTGCCGGGGGTAAGGTCCGCATCTCGTTACGGGTGGGCCCGGTTTGCAGTACCACCGGGTCACGGCCTGTTGTTTTCGTTGTCTTAAAAAAAAAAATTTCTAATAAGAGCTAGCAAATTACTTTTAGAACTTGATGGCTGGCGAGCCATGGGTTGAGAGATTACTGGCTATTATATGGAGGCACATGTTAAAAAGCAAGTAAATGTTGAGAAAGGTTTGAGTTAAAGGATGAAGTATGCAATCATTCATTTGCATGTCCCTTGTGGAACTTTGCCTCCCTAACACCACTCCTGTAGGCCTCTCGGTTGTGAGCAAGATGGCCTGCTGCTATTACATCCATTTGCAGATCATCAACGATATCTTGCAGTCATCTTCGCCTTGGTCTTCCTCTCTTTCTTTTTCCCATTATGTACCCTTCCAAGAGGTCTTCTCTAGATTATCATGACGTTTAATGTGTTAAAAATATTTAACCTTTCTCTTTTTAAATCCTCTTTACTAGCATTCCTTCTTCAATATTAAGTTCTTGTGGTATGGATATATTTGTTCTTTTTTGTGTCCATGATATTTGAAGAAGTCTTCTGTAGCATTTACATTCAAAGGCATTTATGTGTTTCTCAGCTGTTTTGTTAAATGTCCAGGTCTCACAGGCATATGTTGCGATGGGAAAGATGCATGGCCTTAACAATCTTATTTTTGTGGTTCTGTTTGTTCCTCTACACAGATTCTTTAGTTGTTATACTTTCTGAAGAGCGATAGATGTATTCCTTTTAATTTCCCTCATTGTATTTCCATTATTAGTTAGTAATGATCCAAGATATTCAAAACTCTCCACTTCTTACAATTTTTCCTCATTGATACATATTTCAGCTGCTTTGTTTGTTTTGTCAGTTGTCATCAATTTAGTTTTCTTCGCATTAAGATAGAGGTTTTGTTCTTCGCTGTTCTTACGGACTGACATAATTAGTTTTTCCATTCCTTTTTGTGTTGTGGACAGTAATACTGTGTCGTCAGCATATCTAGTCTCTGGTATTTCATAACCTCCAGTTGTTATGGCATCGTAATATTCTTTGTCTACATCTTCTCAAACATTCCTCATTATATTTTCAGTATACAAGTTAAATAAGTAAGACGACAATATGCACCCCTGACGGACCCCTTGTTTTATGTCAAATCAAGTTGTTGTTTCACCACTTATTCTTACTGCTGCTTGTTGGTGTAGATACAACAGTGATGTTAATTGTATCAAATGTGTTGGAAATCCCATTTTTTCCGTTATTTCCCAAAGTTTCTGGTTTTGTACACAATCAAATGCTTTTGAGTAGTATGTGAAGGATAAATATAGATTCACATTAAACTCTCTACATTTCTCTATTATTAATCTTATATTGAATACATGATCTCTTGATCCTCTTCCTTGCCGATGAAATATTACTAAGGGATTTTAAATGGTTGGGATGGGTGTTTCAGAGTTACAGTGTACAAATCATCAACGATCGATATTAGTGTCTAATCCATAGTTTGTTTTTTTTTTGGTCGCTGAGATGAATAGTGACACTCCCGATGCCGTTTAAGTCCAAGTTCAGCCGCCATCGGCATGGGATTGGGGGGCCTTATGGGTGGGGTTAACATGTAAAAATAATCGAAAACGATCAATATTAGTGTCCAGTCCATGGTTTTTTTGGTGTCGCTGAGATGAATAGTGACATTCCCGCTGCTGTTTAAATCCAAGTTCATCCCCCAGCGTCATTGGGGGGGGGGGGGGGGGGGGGGGGTGGGTGAGAAGTGGTTAAAAATTCACCGAGATTACTGTCCAGTCCACAGTGTTCGCGGTCGCGAAGCTGATTGGTGACAGCCCTGATGACAGCTAAGCTCACGTTTAGTCGAATAGAACAAATAGAACTCTGCAGGACCATCTAGACTCTGTAGAACCTTCCAGAAGGTTGTGGAAATTAATAAAACAGTGTAGAACCTTCTAGAAGGTTGTGGAAATTAATAGAACAGTGTAGAACCTTATAGAAGGTTGTGGGAATGAATATAACAATGTAGAACCTTCTAGAAGATTGTGGAAATGAATAGAACTTTGTTGATTGGGATAAATAAATATCCGGGCAACACCAGGTAATCAGCGCGCGTGTGTGTATATGTATCAGATATCTGATTTGACTTACGACAAGAAAGGAACGAATTTCACTTTAACAGGTTTTAAAAAATAGAACAAGCATGTTATTGCGTCAATTTGTTTTTCTTTCTGTTTTTTTTAATCAAAACATATGAATTATTTTGAGAAAGAAATATTCCCAGATAGGCTGCATGCTTTCGCCGAATACACATGAAGACTGTCGCCGTGGAGGGATTAGGTTTGTTTTTTTGTCTTGTTTGTTGTTGTTGTTGTTGTGTTTGAGTGGGCGTAAGGAGTTTGGGAGGGGGGAGGGGAAGGATGGATGGATGGAAAATGTTGTAGGCGGTTAAGGCTGCAAAGTTATAATGAGTCAGGAAAATGAACTGACATTGGAAAAACTGGTGATTATCTTCTCATGATTGTGATTCCTCTTCTTCTTAATCACATTCTTCTTCCTTCTCCTCATCATATCATATATCATATCATATCACATCATCATCATCATCATCATCTCCTGTTTCCTCCCATTCCTCTTCTCTTGCTTCTTCATTCTCATCTTGTTCCTCCTGCTCCTCCCTCCCATCTTCTTCTTCTTCTTCTTCTACATACTCATTTCCAAAATAAAAAGACAGATATCCTCCACAAGTCCCCACTTTATATGTAATTCTTCATGCGGGCTCCACAGTTTGTCATCCATGTTCTTGCACTAGAGTCGGCCACGAGGTTATATCCACGCAGAGGATAATCAAAAGAAGAACAGAGAAATAAATAAAATTTTAAAAAAAAAGATGAAATCGCCAGTAACTAATTTCATCAAAAAGCACAACTAACGTATTCAAACGAACTCCGGTTTGTAAATTACGCAGTACTAGTATTTTTACGCCAATTTGTGCGTTATTTACTTTGATGGAAATTGAACTCCCACTTTCGATTCAATTCTCTCCGGATCAAAGTTCAACTGGAAGAAAAATGTTTTCGTTATTCTTTCCCACATGTTGCATCATACGCGCACGTGAGCTTGTTTTGGTGGGAGAGAACTGTAAGGTTAATATATTCAGATGAAGAAAAAAAAAGTTATGAAAATAGACTAGAACAGTGAAAAGACCGCCCTTTAAATAGTGCCTGAGAGCTTGACCGTGCAGTGGTCAATGCAGAAAGACTTTGATAAAAACCCAGTCTTACACAACAGGCTGAAGAAAAAAAAAGAGGTCGACCACGTGAAACTCTAAAGAGGACATTGTTAAGGGAGGCCAATTTAGTAGGCATAAAATCCTTTGATGAGGTTGAAAATCTCGCCGAAGACAGGAGAAGTTGGCGAACCACCATGCGAGGTCCCATGTGACGCTTAACGGCACGGGAAGGATGTAAGATATGTCTTACTGGAACGCACCAGTCACCCCGACATTTACAATAACTTGCATCATGTGACAGCTAAACACTCGGGCCAAAAAAAAAAAACACACAAAAACGACGAGATAAATCCGGAATACCGGCAAGTCATGAAAGCACAGCAATGTAAACCCAACAACAAATCATATTAAACAGTTATTTAACGCCATTGTTAAACCCACTGTTGTTTTAAGTGACAACAAAACAAAACAAAACACGCAAGCAGGTGCACTGGTCTATTTCTGTGTGTTTACGTAGGAAACGGGTATTTGTTTTGTGGATAGTGGTTCAACATTTTATATTACTCATTGTCACATTGTAAATACGTATGACTGATGCCTGAAGATTTTCCGTGGGTGGGTAGAGTGTCGGGAAGGGGAGGGGGGAGGAGCGGAGAGAAGAGGAAACTACATGGGGTGAAGGTTTTAAAACTGAACGCAGTCCTGTCTTTTGTCAAGGATGTCTTAGATGAGTGGCATATTAAAGTTTGTTTTTATATACACAGGTAAAATCCTCGCTTCCATGCCATTAAAGGCATACTGGGGAATGCGGTGTTAGGCCCGTATTTCCAAGACCGTCAGCAGTGTGGTGTGGTCAGTATCACGCCTGGCCTCATTTATCTTCCCGGATTTTTTTCTCTGGTACCCATTTTTAGAGAACTGGTGGACCCCCAGGGCCCTTTTGTGTGTGTGAGTGTAGTGGTACCTGAAACTGTAAAGAAGAACAGACAGAACTACAAAAATAATATTTTAAGAGCATGCATCTTTCCCATCACAACATATGCCTGTGAGACCTGGGACACTTAACAAAACAGATGAGAAACACATAAATGACTTTGAATGTAAATGCTACAGAAGACTTCTTCAAATATCATGGGCACAAAAAAAAAGAACAAATATATCCATACTACAAGAACTTAATACTGAAGAAGGCTGGCTAGTAAAAGAGGATTAAACAAAGAAAACTTAAATATGTTGGACACATTAAACGTCATGATAATCTAGAGAAGACCGTCTTGGAAGGGTACATAAAGGGAAGATGAAAGAGAGGAAGATGGCTGCAAGACATCGTTGATGATCTGCAAATAGATGCATCAGCAGCAGGCCATCTTGCTCACAACCGAGAGGCCTACAGGAGTGCTGTTAGGGAGGCAAAGTTCCGCACGGGACAAGCAAATGAATGGAACCTGAAAAAAAAAATGGCCACTACTGGGACTTGAACCCTGTACCCAGATTTGTAAACTGAGCGCCTAACCGCTCAGCTAACCAGGGCACCACCATGTAGCATGTACAGAAAGCTGATCTACTTGCAGCCATTTCATTGTTAGCTCATCGCGATCATTATCACATTAGCTAGGCGAGAGTAGTGATGATTGTGGCAGAGTAACATCATAGATCAGAGATAGAGTAATATTACTTATCACTTATCAGAGATAGACTAATATTACTTATCACTTATCAGAGATAGAGTAATATTACTTATCACTTATCAGAGATAGAGTAATATTACTTATCACTTATCAGAGATAGAGTAATATTACTTATCACTTATCAGAGATAGAGTAATATTACTTATCACTTATCAGAGATAGACTAACATCACTTATCAGATACATTACTTATCACTTATCAGAGATAGAGTAACATTACTTATCACTTATCAGAGATAGACTAACATCGCTTATCAGAGTAACATTACTTTTCACCGACAGAGTAACATCTCTTATCAGAGTAGCATTGCTTGTGCAGAGATAGAGTAGCATGCCTTATCAGAGATAGGATAACATCATTTATTAAAGACATGATAACATCACGTATTAGAGGCAAGAGTAATATCGCATAACAGAGCCGGCGAATCAGCTGGCCAAGATCCCCCCCCCCTTTCCCGTCTCTCTCATTTAGTGCTTATAGCAACAATCTCAACATGGTCACTAGGACGGGGCCTGCGCATGGCTCGCCACGAGGGGGGGGGGGGTTGTGGGGGGTGGGGTGGGGTTTTCAGTCTTGGTCTTCGTACCCCAGTTCGACACAGTGCCTCGTGACCCAGCATCTTTACGACAGCAGCTGATGATCGCAGTTTCAGGGAAATAAAACATAACAACTACAACGTTGGCCATGTTCAAGCTTGTCTCTAGAAGCCCCGGTGGATGTAGTCTTTTCAGCTAGCTCACTGGTTCTTATCTTGGGTTCCATTGACCCCCCGGGGATCCGCAGAAGGGTTTGGGGGGGGGCGGTGGCACGGACCAACAAATAATTTTTTAAAATGATAAAAAAAGAAATTGTAATATTATGTGAGTTGTATTTATTTATTTATTTTTCTGGCGAGGGGCCACAGCTATTCTCAGGCTGGAAGGGGGGTCCACGACAAAAGAAGATTAAGAAGTTATTGGGCTCGCTAATCGTGAAAACTGCAACACATCTCAAACCAAGTAGCTTTCGTCCATTTAAGACCAATGCTAGAAGACTGTAGATACAGCGGAAGATGGGGGCGCAGTGATCAGTGCGCATGTCACTCACGGCGAGTTCGGCAGTTCAAGTCCGGTCGAAGCCGGCCCACTCACCCACACGACGAGGTCGATAGTTCAAATCCCGGCGAAACGCGTCACTCACCCACACGACGAGGTCGATAGTTCAAATCCCGCTGAAGCCGCTCCACTCACCCACACGACAAAGGTAAAATCCTCGCATCGAAGGCGCGCCACTCACTGACGCGACAAGATCGGCTGTTCAAGTCCCATTGACGGCGCCCCACTCACCCACAGGGCGATATCGGTAGTTCAAGTCCCGTCGAAGGCGCCCCACTCACCCACAGGGCGATATCGGTAGTTCAAGTCCCGTCGAAGGCGCCCCACTCACCCACAGGGCGATATCGGTAGTTCAAGTCCCGTCGAAGGCGCCCCACTCATCCACAGGGCGATATCGGTTGTTCAAGTCCCGTCAAAGGCGTCCCACTCACCCACATGGCGATATCGGTAGTTCAAGTCCCGTCGAAGGTGCCCCACTCACCTACAAGGCGATATCGGTAGTTCAAGTCCCGTCGAAGGTGCCCCACTCACCTACAGGGCGATATCGGTCGTTCAAGTCCCGTCGAAGGTGCCCCACTCACCTACAGGGCGATATCGGTAGTTGAAGTCCCGTTGAAGGTGCCTCGCTCACCCAGGTGTAGAAATGGGTACCGGTTCCTTTCGGTGCTAGGTGAAAAGAAAGGCGACCACGTGCGATGCTAAAGACACCACCTTCTCTGTGTGCTGACAGGTTAAGGAAAATAATGGTGCTAACACTGTATCCCATAGGTGCCTGTACAGTATCTTAGAACCACGTTTATTTTTTTTTCCTTGGAAGATGTAGTTGAAGCAGTGTTAATCCTACCAAAAGAGAAGTCGGAAAATGTACTTGAAGCAGTGTTAATCCTACCAAAAGAACTGTAGGAAAATGTAGTTGAAGCAGTGTTAATCCTACCAAAAGAACTGTCGGAAAATGTAGTTGAAGCAGTGTTAATCCTACCAAAAGAGCTGTAGGAAAATGTAGTTGAAGCAGTGTTAATCCTACCAAAAGAGCTGTAGGAAAATGTAGTTGAAGCAGTGTTAATCCTACCAAAAGAACTGTCGGAAAATGCAGCTGAAGCAGTGTTAATCCTACCGAAGAACTGTTGGAAGATTTAAGTTAAAATCGTACCACAGAAAACACAGGGTGAGATGGGGTAGGTAATGTGACAGAAATCAGCCTCTATTTCCCCCCCCCCCCATGTGGAGCCTAGCCTGATCTTGTCCCTCGTTTATCTTCCTTCACCGTGTGGTTTTCATTTGTGGCCACGCCCCTCCAAAGCGCGTAATACGTCGCAGTGTGTGTAAAATATAAAATAATCACATCACCTTTTCTAAATCCTTACAGTAAAACTGCCCAGGCCATAAATTGCCGGTCTACACACCGAGGACATTTAAATTCATCAAGAGATTTTTCTTTTTCGGGGTTGTCATTTCCCGTAAACCCCCGCCCCCCGTTTTTAAAACATTTTTTATTTTAAGGCAGTAGCCCTTCTTGTGAGTTTATTCGCTGTTCAATCCCGGGACAAAAAAAAAAAAAAAACTCACAAGACCTCTGGGAGTCATGAACCAGTGGGGCGCACCCCCTGCCCTCTTTTTACAGTGTCAGGTGTAGGTTGATGAAGGTGTTGACTGTAGATAGTGTGAAGATGTTTGCTGTTTTTCTTCTGTCTCCCTGGAACTGCGAGCTGGTGCTCATTGCAGCCGATGCAGTGAAGATGTTGTGGCACAACAGCGTGTGGGCTCATAAGCGGATTACGGCGGATATTCTAAGAGTCCCTGAGTGGAACTAAACAGCTAAAAAGTGTGCAGTGCTTCTTTAACAGACTCCACCACCATGGAGGACTATGGCGATCCCCGCTAGGCCTGTTACTGGGGGTACCAACAGAAAGGTGGGACAGGGTCTTAGCCGACTGTAGTTCACCAACCCCGACTCTGTCATGTCAGCTAATTTTTTTTTTGGGGGGGGGGGGGAGAAGGGGTCGATGATTGCCAGATCGGATGGAATCTTCACTGCCCTTTAAACTGAGATAAATGACCTAAATATTTGTTTTTTAGTACTTCAGCTTTAGCTGTCTTACGTCTGACTGTAATTATTATCAGACAACACGTGAAAGCCAAAATGTATGAGCAATCTCCATTGGCATAACCCCAACCCAATCAGAGTATGCATACCATTATTGCGCCCCCCCCCCCGGTTCGGCAGAAAGGAACTGACGTCACGCCATTTGTTGAAACACTTTTTTTTTTTCACCTGTGTAGGTAAAATGTTTTTTTTTCCCTGTGCGCGCAGCACAGTTTTCTAAAACATAAATAAATGTACATATTTCTTATGCCTGTCATATTCAGCAGGCAGCTGCAGGTTGTTTATTGTGTCATCTTCTGTGTGTGTATAAATCTTTCGTGACGTGCGTTGCTTATTATTTTGACAATGCTTCGCTTACCATCACAGTGATTCTCAAATTTTTTCCAAGTCCGGCTGAAGGCGCCCCCACTCTCCTATTCAGCGGGATGGGTACCCCGAGTCCAGCTGAAGGCGCCCCACTCACCCACAGGGCGATATCGGTAGTTCAAGTCCCGTCGAAGGCGTCCCATTCACCCATAGGCCGATATCGGTAGTTCAAGTCCCGTAGAAGGCGCCCCACTCACCCACAGGGCGATATCGGTAGTTCAAGTCCCGTCAAAGGCGCCCCACTCACCCACAGGGCCATATCGGTAGTTCAAGTCCCGTCGAAGGCGCCCCACTCACCCACAGGGCGATATCGGTAGTTCAAGTCCCGTAGAAGGCGCCCCACTCGCCCAGCTGTAGAAATGGGTACTGGTTCCTTACGGAGCTGGGTAAAGAAAGGCGATCATGTATGGTGCTAAACATACCCCCTTGTCTGTGTGGCTGACAGGTCAAGGAAAGTACTGATAACCTGTAACATACAATACTAAAAAAAAAAAGTGTAATGCAAACGTTATGTTTGTTATAGAAATGCATGTAATTGTGTTGTGATGGTAACCGTAAAATTTCTGTGTATAACGCGCAACTCGTAATTTCCCATGGCGGGTTGAAACATTTCCACATTCACTGGCAGTACAGATCCTCGTAGGTCATTGGCCAGTGGTAAATGTTCTTCTCCTGGCGTGTGGCAGACATTATGTTTACATGGTGTCCAGCAAGTGTGGAACATACGGTAAAAAGCATGTTAGGGTGGGGCACATATAGCGCGCATACACAGTGAAAGTCCCTTTTGGTTCCAGACATTCCGAAAACTATACTACTACTGCTGCTGCTTCTGCTGCTGCTGCTACTACTACTACTACTACTACTACTACTACTACTACTACTGCTACTGTACTACTATCATTATTATTGCTATTACTACTGCCATTACTACTACTTCTGCTGTACTACCATCATTACTACTATTATTACTATTACTATTACTGTTACTACGACCAATAGCACTACTGCTATTACTACTTCTGTTATTACTGCTACTATTAGTACCACTACTACTGCTACTACTAATGTAACTACTGCTACTAGTGTTACTACTGCTACTACTACTACTACTACTACCACCACCACCACCACCACTACTTTCATTTCCTCTTTTTATCTTTAAAATGATGATCTCATGGTTAGTATTTGTGACATGTGGTATGAGATTTTTTTTGTTTTAATGCACATAATTTCAGCTCCGCTGATACAAATGCTGCTGTTGGATTTGCTCAGGAAATTAAAATGTCAAAAGTAGTAATTAGTACTTAATAAGTGCCTATCTCTGCAAAATTTCTAAAATAGTGCAATACTGCGTACATGTTCAAGTATGTTGAATAACATCCTTTTTTTATATTTCTGTTGTTATCGACTAGCCCTGTTCCCCGTGATTCTATTGTTCGAAATGAAATTTGTATTCGGCCATCAGGAAAAAAAAAAATTAAGTATTCGGATTTTCTGCTTTGTTTCAAAGTTCCCAGTCCCTATCTCCTCTTGTCTTATTTGACATAGACACCAGAAGAATATACTACATATCACAGATACAAACACACTTGGACTACTGCTCCACAGTCTGGGATGGTTGTTCCATGTCAAACATGAAAAGACTTTATTCGCTTCAAAAACGAGCAGTAGGGCTTATAGATGGCAAACATGCAGCGCGTATTACAAATAAGGACAACCGTCTTGATATTCTACCCCTCAAGAAGAGATTTATTTTCAACAAGGCCAAGTTAATTCATAAAATTCTGTCGCACAATGCTCCGCCCTATCTGTGGTCGTTGTTCAAATCCAACCCAAAACACAGTTAACACTTAAGCAGTTGTATTCTCCCAAAACCAAGGCTTGACATGTTTAAATTTCTCTTACTCAGCTGCCCACCTTTGGAATGTCCTACCAACTCATGTAAAAGTTATAAGTAATATTCGTTCTTATAACTTTAAACTTTGTCAACATCTGTTTGATATGGACTATATACCTCCCTAAGCATATTTTAAAGTAGTTAAAAGTATGGCTTGATTGTTCAATTTTGTAACAGTTTTTCTATAAATTTTAGTTTTGAATGAATGTAAGAATGCAAGTTTATTTCATGCTGTTGCATAAATCAGAGTGTGGAGTGTATGGACAAGGGATAGGTTTATTATTTATGTATGTAATCATTTAATTGTGTCTTTATGATTATTAATGGTCATTAATAAATCCTGAATGACTGTGACTGAGTGAAAGCTGTATGATAAAGAGCAGAATGTCAGACGGTCCTGCGTGCCCAGTTCTTAACTCTTTGAAAATAAAGTATAAATAAATAAATAAGCACAGTAAATAAATTATTTGCTGCTTTTCTTCAAAGTTCCAATTCCGTGTCTTCTTTTGTGTTACTTACTGGTTTCCTTCGAAATTCCCACTCCTTGTCCTTTATTTTCTTTGCATAAATGAGAGCCGGTGCAACTGGAATCTAATTTACTCTGTGCTGTAAAACGAGGAGTATATATATATATATATATATATATATATATATATATATATATATATTAAAAACATTGAAATAAAATCGACTCTTAATCATACAGAAATAATTTTGCACGTTTTTTTTCCACTTAGTTTTCTTGTAGACGATTTTAAAAAAAAAGATTCATTTGTTTGTCTTGTATAAAAGAGAAAGAAAGGAGTACAACTGTAGTTTAAATTCTTTTGTTTGCTCAGTGGAGCTGTCAGTATGTTATTCTTACTTTATATTTCTTCTGAAGCTTTCTAGTTCCCCCCCCCCTCCCTTCCAATCTCGTGTGAACCCTCGGATCTATTCTTCTATATCCGCGACCAAACGTACAGAATCAATCCTGCTTTAATTAATTTTAGTTTTTTCTCCCTGGGTTTTAATCTTCGTTTATTTTTTTTTTCGCTTGCCTGAGCGAAACATAATCCTGTATCAGCCGCTTTTGCATGCTGAGTCTCAGCAAGTGAAGGTGAAGTGAATAATTACATTTCTCCATAGTTCTCAAAACAAGAAGAAGAAAAAAATTTTTTTGATGTTAAACTCAAGTTTTGTTTTTAAGCAAGTGCGATTTTGTCGGTGTCTGTAATCACGAGAGAAGTGAGATGTTCAAGGAGAATACTAAATGTGACAAGAAGAGACCAAACAACAAGATGACACCATCAGGGAAAAGCTTGGAGTAACACCAGAGTTACACTATGTCCAGAAACAGCAAGTCAAATGGTTTGGCCATGTTACACGGCTGCCACCAGACAGTATACTACAGAAAGCATACACGGTAAGATTTATAGGTAACAGAGGAATTTAGCACATCGCCGAGCCGTATCAAGGTGTCTATTTGTCTCCTCAATCACGAGAGGTATATGAGGAAGGCGACAAGGCAAGGCAAGTCGCTGTATATATTGTGTAACCCAGTCAGTTTTATACGGAGGAGAATCAAGAATTAACGCCCGTACTCTTTAATATGGGTTAACTGTGAGCAAATGAACATACGGGTTATTTCACTTCTACATACAGTCCCCCAGTCAGGATGTTGCACTTCTTGTGTCGTTCCACTAGCGTCTTCATTCACTGGGAAGAAGAAGCCCTTCGGCTGCTCCCGAATCCAAATCAGCACTAGTTCCTTAACCACGTGGTCAGGTATAAACCGGCGACGGTATAGAGCCCTTGTAAGTGGACCGAAGACGTGATAATCTCATGGCGCCAGATCAGAGCTGTAAGAGGGACGAGGAAGACTTCGAAACCAAAAGATGTTGCATTGTATCCGCCGTTGCGGCCTCTGTATGTGGATATGCATTGCCATGGTACAGTAAGACTTTGTTTTGTTTTGTTTTTTTTGTGTGTGTGGACCTTTTGTTGTCCTTTTCTCGTGCTCCTAGTTGCAAGTTTGAGTGTCTTTCTAAGCATATCTTAATGCGTCGCATTGATAACTTTGTCCGTAAATTTCAGCAGGCTTCTCTCCCTCTACCCGACGAAATCTCAGCTACAGCGCGTTGTTCAACACTGGTGCAATCCCGCAGCTGAGCTTCCATGTTTATTTGACCTTGACTTTAACTAGATTAATGGCAGAGCGCTGCGCCGTGCGTGCTCAAACTGCCCATCCACCATTGCGAACGTGTTCTATTGTATCAGCCGCCATCCGTCGTCGTTACGGCGTAATCATCAAATTGCTTTTACTCTGTTTAGTTCCTCATATTTTCAGCATAAATCTGTTCTTAACTGAATTTTTGGTATGACCACTGTCAGCTGTTTCAGCCTGTTGTATAATTACTTGGAAAATGTTATTTTAAATACAGCCTGCTAGTTTGTTTTTTAGTTCTTTGAAAGATCTACTTAATAAAGTAGAATGCCTTAGCATTGTTCGTAAGGTAAGGTAAAGGTAATCCTGTCGTGCCTTAGATGCACATAGGGACATGGTGTTAGTGCCCACATTTTCCTTGACCTGTCAGCACACTAGAGGGTGATATGGTGAGTATCACGCCTGGCCGCCTTTCCTTCCCCCAACTCCAGAGGAAGTCGGGTACCCATTTCTACAGCTGGGTGACTGGGGTGCCTCCAGCTGGATTCGAACCCCCGACCTTCGCCATGAGAGACCAGTGCACTAACCACTTCGCCACAACAAAAATAAAATCGAAAGATACAGAAAATCCAAATGAAAGATGCGTTCTTTCTTCTCCTTGCTTTATTTTGTCATATCTATGTTGCGCTTCGTCACCGGTATCAGGTAATTTGACCACAGGCGTACGATGTGCCCATGATGTGACCCGTTTTTTTTTTTGTGCTGCGCTATTATTCTTACAAGTGTCGGTTACTTCCTCCCTCGATCTGTCTCATCCTGGGCTTCTTTATGTGGGTGGTTGCTGGCATTTTATGCTGGTCTACCAGTGCAAGCAGATGGCTAAGAATCAGCCTCGAATCAGTTCATCCTTCGTTTTTCGATGAGCCTTTAACACCGGTTATGTTCCTGTGATGGATCCGATGTCTTCATTTCCCATCCCGTGTCTCTTCTTCTTCTTCTTCTTCTTCTCTCTCTCTCTCTCTCTCTCTCTATATATATATATATATATATATATATATCTTTTTTTGTGTGTGTGCTGCTTTCCTTCATACTTCACCACTTCCTGTGTCTTCTTTTCGTATTTACTGCTTTCCTTCAAAGTTCCCACACCCGTATGTCTTCTAATAGTATTTACTGCTTTCCTTCAAAGTTCCCACACCCGTATGTCTTTTAATAGTATTTACTGCTTTCCTTCAAAGTTCCTACACCCGTGTCTTTTGTTTGTCTTTTTTTGCTGCTTTCCCTCCATGTCTCTTCTTGTCTTATTTACTGCTTTCCTTCAGTTTCCACTCCCATGTCTCTTTTTGTCTTATTTACTGCTTTCCTTCAAAGTTCCCACACCCGTATGTCTTCTAATAGTATTTACTGCTTTCCTTCAAAGTTCCCACACCCGTATGTCTTCTAATAGTATTTACTGCTTTCCTTCAAAGTTCCCACACCCCTATGTCTTCTAATAGTATTTACTGCTTTCCTTCAAAGTTCCCACACCCCTATGTCTTCTAATAGTATTTACTGCATTCCTTCAAAGTTCCCACACCCGTATGTCTTCTAATAGTATTTACTGCTTTCCTTCAAAATTCCCACACCCGTATGTCTTCTAATAGTATTTACTGCTTTCCTTCAAAGTTCCCACACTCGTATGTCTTCTAATAGTATTTACTGCTTTCCTTCAAAGTTCCCACACCCGTATGTCTTCTAATAGTATTTACTGCTTTCCTTCAAAGTTCCCACACCCGTATGTCTTCTGATTTACTGCTTTCCTTCACAGTTTCCACTTGGTGTCTCTACTTGCTGTACTTACAGCTTTCTTTTCAACTGATGGGAACGCACTGAATTTAACCAACAGTAGAAGAAAAGGGAAAAAAAAAAGTCTCAAGTCTGGTTACTGGTGATTTATGGTCTAAAAAAAGTGTCTTTAATATGATACTAAAAGTCTAGGTCCTTCCTCGTATGTTGAAAACTAAACTTCCTTGTAACAGATTTCCGAAAGATAAACACTCGGATCTCTCTTAAGTCAGAGAAGTCAAACTGACCAGTCAGAACGTGACCTTTTCCATTTCTTTCTTCGTCCCGAGACCCAGGCTTGTAGATCTAAAGCGCAAAATTAGAAAAGCTGGTGTGAGTACCTTACACGGGTGGACCTAATATTGACCGAGTTACCGGGGGGGGGGGGGGGGAAGTGATTGAAAAGGAGGAGGTGGCGAGGGACTGACCCCAACACCCCACCCCACCCCCCACAACACCTTGCGTGAGAAAGAACGATCGACGACTCTTTACATTGAAACAGCTTTGAAATGGACTCTGCAGCAATGGTTATGTCCCTTTTCAAACTTTCCTGCTTTGATAGAAAAGGTTTCCGATCCCTGTATGAGTCTGTGTGTATGTGTGTTTCTCTACATCCCAGACGCTAGAACTACGAGGCTGACTTCTCAGAGGGCACTTTAACACCCCCCTCCTCCCCCCCCCCCCAAGTAAAAAAAAACACGTAGATCATCACTTCACTGTTGGCCCGGGGTAGAACTGCACATCCAGGTGCCAGAAGTAGTCGCCATGTTGTTGGATTAATGAAGCCATGATCCAGCCATGTAAGGCATGTTCTCACGATAACGTCATGTATAACAGCGTCACTTTTTTTTTATTCAGCGGTAAACTATACCTGGTACCGGGTACTCTAATAGTACATTTAAAATACCTCTCAGTCAAGAATTTAACTCTTCTTTCACCCCCTGATCTAACTTCCACGCTCTGTCAGACTAAGTTTTGCTGAGAAATTCTGTTAGAGAGAAAACGAGAAGAGCTTTTACCGTGTAATTTAAAAAACGTGGATTGGTTTTTAAAACGCAGTACTTTGCTTTTTTTAAATTTTATTTTGCTTTGCCTAACTGTCCCATCTGAGCATTGGTCTGCACTGACAAGCAAGATGTTTCCGACCCTGGCGTTGTTGATTTTTTTAGCAAAAGAGTTAAGCAGCGTGTGTTATGTTATTGTTTGAATGAAGGGAAAATTCGGTTGGCGAGACAAGTGCTCAACGGCGTTTCATTATTTCCATTTATTTCTAGTTTAGAAAGTTAATGAATTTAAAAAAAAAAAGATTTTAAAACCGTAGCAAATAACATTGTGAAGAAAGCAGATTAATTATTTATTTTTTCTGTTGGCAATGATTGTTTTAGTTTTCCCCTCTTTCCTTCATACACCCCCCCCCCTTTTTTTTTTCAAATGGTTAGGGCCGACGATTGGTGCAGATACTGGTTTTAAAAGTCCAGGTCAAGCGAGGACGACCTACCTACCAGACATCAACCTCAATACCCAAGGGCTGTTTGAAGGTCACTGCCAGGTCACTGTCTGACCAGAGATTCTCGTCTCATCCACTTTTCCTTTACATGTTCCCATACCTTCCGCCTCTGCAGCACGACTGTGAACTCTAACCTCTAACCTATTTAAACTATTCTCACTCAGCAGTTCTCGTACTATGTTGTGTTGGAGCATTCGCCACAGAACGGTATTGTTAAGTTAGTAATAGAGTTTTCTTCTTATCGTCGGTAATAAACGAGTTATGTAGGAACATTCCTGACATCAGATGGAAGATGCATAACCCAAGCTAAGATAATGTTCCAAAATATTTTTTTTAAAGTCCTCTGTGCAACATATCACTGTCACTGAATGTAAGGAAAAGGGTATTCCAGTGCTGCATAGAGCCAGTTCTGATGTGTGGATGTGGAGCCTGGACAGTTATTAAAGAGATACGAAGTCTGGAAGCCACGGAGATGCGGTTTCTTGGAATAACGTAAAGGATATCTTGGGCGGCAAGAAAAGCAAATGAAGAGGGTTTGATAGAGACAGATTCAAGAAGACAAATAATTACAACAGCCCGAAAAGCAAACTAGAACACATCGTGACTACAGTTAGAGGGGAAAAGAGGCCGAGGTAGACCAAGAGAGAAAATCATGGATGGATTGGCAAGATGGCATGGAAAGAGGACCCCAGAACAGCTCATAGAAGGAACACAAAACAGAGAGTTGTGGAGGTTTATAACCAGCAACGCCAGTAGGCAAGCCACTTCGTAGATAGATAGAATTAACGAGTGGGTTTCCTCATTTAAAATTCTGCTCATCACAACTTCAGAACAACTGGAATTGAAATTGGAAATAAAGAAAACAAAACAAAAAAAAAACAAAACATCAAAGCTACTCGTCCAGCATTTTAGACACAAAAATAAGATTAACTCTTCACCTCTCAAACAATGCCCATGAAATGTGAACATTTGTTTTACAATAATAAAATCATTCAGTGAATGTCTTAACAGGAAAATGACGCTATGCGGTAGTTAAAAAATATAACGTCAAACCATAGGACTATAGTTGTTTTACTTTCACATTTTTTATAGCCGTTTAAATGGCTTATCGTAGGATATGAGAGGTAGGTTATTGCATGGATTAAATGACGAATGCACAGATACACAGGCGAAGTGATGAAATGCCGTTTAGGAGGAAGAGTAATCTGATGGACGAATAGATTAGTGAAAAGTAGCAACATTATGTGTCGTACGGGCTCCTTTCTGTTAGCTTCCTGCAGCCAACATTATGCGTTGTACGGGCCTCTTTCTGTTAGCTTCCTGCAGCCAACATTATGCGTTGTACGGCCCTCTTTCTGTTAGCTTCCTGCAGCCAACATTATGCGTTGTACGGGCCTCTTTCTGTTAGCTTCCTGCAGCCAACATTATGCGTTGTACGGGCCTCTTTCTGTTAGCTTCCTGCAGCCAACATTATGCGTTGTACGGGCTCCTTTCTGTTAGCTTCCTGCAGCCAACATTATGCGTTGTACGGGCCTCTTTCTGTTAGCTTCCTGCAGCCAACATTATGCGTTGTACGGGCTCCTTTCTGTTAGCTTCCTGCAGCCAACATTATGCGTTGTACGGGCTCCTTTCTGTTAGCTTCCTGCAGCCAACATTATGCGTGGTACGGGCCTCTTTCTGTTAGCTTCCTGCAGCCAAAATTATGCGTTGTACAGGCCCCTCCCTTTCCTAAAGCTAACATTATGTGTTATGTGCGACTCTTCTCTTGGCTTCCTACAGCCAACATTATATCTTCTACGTCCCCTTTCTCTTAGCTTTCTATAACCAACGTATGTGATGTATAAGTTTCCTACAGCAAACATGGGATTTATGCGCCCCTTCACTCAGCTTTCTACAGTCAGCGTCATGTAGTTACGCGTCCCTTATCTTCGCTTCCTGCAAGCAGACATTTTGTGGTTGTACGCGTTCCTTCTCTCAGCTTTCAACAGTCAGTATTATGAGGTGTACGCGTCCCTTATCTTCGCTTCCTGCAAGCAGACATTTTGTGGTTGTACGCGTTCCTTCTCTCAGCTTTCAACAGTCAGTATTATGAGGTGTACGCGTCCCTTATCTTCGCTTCCTGCAAGCAGACATTTTGTGGTTGTACGCGTTCCTTCTCTCAGCTTTCATCAGTCAGTATTATGAGGTGTACGCGTCCCATCTCATAGCTTCTTAAAGCAAACATTATGTGTCGTACGCATTCCTTCTCTCAACTTCCTACAGTCAGCATTATAGAGTGTACGCGCCCCTTCTCTTAACTTGCTGCAATCAACATTATGTATACTACTTGCCCTTTCTCTTAGTTTCATATAGCCAACATTTATACGTCCCACTTGCCCGTTCTCTTAGAAAAACTTCATTCACCTACCAGTAATTGGGATATTTTTCTGGTTCCACCACATCAAAAAGGCTCCGAGGTCCACCTAGCCTAAAAAAAAAAATAGGTACCGGAGAAATCTGGGTAGGTAAATGCCACCAGGCGTGATACCGACCACATGACACTTTCATGTGCCGAAGGTCTTGGAAATACGGGCCTAACACCCTATCTCCAGTAAGCCTTAATGGCATGGACACGGGGATTTTACCTTTACTTTTATTCACCTGCCAGAGATATGAGGGTCTTTTTTTAACATCAGGTGAAGAGAAAGAAAAAGAGGCAGACCGCGTGAAACTCTGAAGAGGACATTGTTAAGAGAGGCCAAATTAACAGGCATAAAATCCCTTGATGAGGTTGAAAGATTCGCCGAAGATAGGAAAATTTGGCGAATTACTTTGCGAGCCCTATGTGACGTTTAACGGCACGGGAAGGATATAAGATATAAGAAGAAGAGTTAAGTTGTATTCATCTCGTAGAGTCACCTACATCCACCCAGTTAATTTTTGTTGTGTGCAAGGTTGTCTGAGATGTAAATCTGTGTCTGGTTGCCTTTCCTTCCTTACTTCCAGAAAAAGTCGGGTGCTCGTTTCCCACAGTTCGATCACAGGGGCGCCTCCAAGCTGGATTCGAACCACTGACCTTAGCCTTGAGAAACATGTGCACTAATGGTGGGATGTAGTTTTTGATTAGTGGCCATTCTGTGGTTTAGGACAAACGAATAGTTTGATTTACACAGAAAGTGGAGGAAAATAGGTTTAATTGTCCTACTATGTGTGCTATGTGTGCTCCGGATGACTGACGACTCACTACCAGAAACAGCACTAAGATGGACACACCATGGTAAAAGAAGAATGGGACAGCCCCCCAAAAAAAGACACGGAGACGTACGGGAGAGAAAATGATGATAAACAAAGGACTGACAATGGGGACAACCAGGAAGACGGCGAAGGACCGATAGAAGTGGAAATTTCTTACTATCAGCAGCCCCATGAGTCTTGGACACTGAAGAGACAAGAGAGAGAGAGTGTGTGTGTGTGAGAGAGAGAGAGAGAGAGAGAGAGAGAAAGAGTAAACAGAAGACATTCAGAAATACATATGGGTAAATAATTTCGTAGGTAAAGACATTGGTGGATGGATGAGTTGAGGGACCGAATGACAAATGAACAGAAAGGGTCTGGCTAGTGAGCAGATGAATAGATGGATTTTCTGCAAAATGTAGAATTGCCATTATCGTCATGTCAAAAACATCCTTCTGACATTTGCACGTTTAAAGATGATATTTATATGTATAAAGACATTTCCATTCCGGCGGAGAATCAGAGTAATAAAGGTAGCAAAAAATAGAATGATTGCCAAAGAAACCAAGGGCCGTAACACAAACTAATACTGGCAAATTGAAAGCCTGAATGAACGAAGACTGGCAGTTTCTGAAACAGCGGTTAGACGAGCGAGTTTTATAACAAAGAATCCGCTGGGCATAGAAAACGTGTACTCAAGTAAGGTAATGATGTAACGAGATGTGTCCACTGGATCTTTTCTAAAGTTCTCAGATGAAGAAAGAAAACAAAAAGCATGCGTTATGTGTTCTATATGTATAAGGGCGGATCAGAAAGTAGCTGCAAATAAAGAGACGTAACTAGCGAAAATTGTGTTGGCGAGTCAAAAAAAAGTAATCGCAAACCAAGGGACGTAACTCTGGAAAGACAAAGTGTACATAAAGTTCCTGAGCACTTTACAAAAAAAGATATTACTAGTGTAATATAACACCTTTCCGTACAGAAAGTAAATCCTCACCCTGGAGGGTGATTTCTTCTTAAATTTCCTATAGAAAGACCGCTGCACAGCAGTAGCACAGTTTGCTTCTGCAAACTGAATGATACAGATGGCTTTCTCGTCTCCCAGTTCCGCCATATTTCACTTAGTGCCACCTGGCGGCAAAATATTGAACGCGGCGCGAAAGTTTAGATTAAAAACTTTCCCTCAAAATCCATTTCAGTTCAAGTGCCATGCCGCGTGGCGTAGGCGATCATTTCTCTCCACAAATCCCCGTCTTTAGACATGATTATGAGATCCACTGGTGATTTTCTTCCTAGCCACACTGACAGCCCATCCTGTAACTTCTCTCTCTCTGTCTTCCTCTATCTCTTCTTCCTTCAATTTTTTTCCAGTTGCTACTGTGTGTTCCAATGTTCCTCTTCTCAGGAAATGTCCTATAAATCTCTCTTGTCTGCCTCTGATCTTTGCTATAATTTGCTTTTTAACTCCAGCCTCTCTTAACCATTCTTCATTGAATTTTCTTAGCTGTCCATGGTACCTTCAACATCCTTCTTATAAACCACATCTCCATGGCCTCCATTTCTCGCTGTACTCTCTTATTCATAGACCATGCTTCATATTCATACAACAAAATTGGCTCGATGTAACATTTAACTACTCGGAATCTTGTTTCCATTGATATGGATCTGTTGCACAAGATGTGTCTCATTGTCTGGATTGCTGACTTGGCTTGAGCACTTCTGCTTTTTATTTCATTGTGACGTTTCCCATCAGTTGTTATAATCTTCAAAGTTAGGTATCATTTACTGCGTAAGGTGTTATATTACGATAGTAATAACTTTAAAAATATATTCCTGGACTTTATGTATGTGAAGACTTTTTGACTCGCTTTCGAGTATTGTCATATATTTTCCAGTGGTTACTGCATTTAATTTTGAGATTAGTTTCTGACTCGCCATTGTATATTAATATAGTATTGTATAAAGGTATGTCTGAATGACAGAAAACAAAGAGTTTAAGAGTTTCAAACATTTAATTAAAACCGAAGAGAGAATATGATTTCGAAAGTTGAAAACCTACCGGTTACTTAAACTGGTCATTTAATCTAGCTAAGCCCGGGGGTGGGGTGGGGGGTAGGGTATCCGGTTATCTAGGGCACGGAAATATTTCCCATCATAAGGAGGGCACGAGGTGGATGAAAACAGAATAGCTAATCACGAGGGTCCCGGGGGGGGGGGGGCGAAAATTAGTTTTGCACCACCTTACAAATATGCTCATGAACCCAGATTACTGGTATTATACTGTATATTTTTATATTAATTATGAATATACAGGGGTTTCTATAAAGTTCATGAATAGTTTTAAATATTTATAACTTTGGATCTGTACATGACGGAATTAATCTATTAAAAAAATAATTTTAAAGCCTGATGTGTTTTTTTGGTTTTTTTTTTTGTCTTCCGAAAAATTATTATTATTAATATTCTAAAAATGTAAAATTACTATTTTCTTTCTTCAGAGTTGTTGTTAAACCCATGACTTCACTTGAAGAGAAAGTAAAAAACTGTCTTCTGTTGTAGGCTGTTTGAATAAAACATGACTCCCCCCTCCCCTATAGAAAGAAATCCAACGGAGTCAAGTCTGGTGATCGTAGTGGAGGCCAGGAGATTGCTCCAGCTCCTCCAGTCCGATCTGTTTGGGCATGTTTCATTTTGAAACTGTCCAACTTTGAGCGCAGAGTGATGGAGGAGTTTCTGTGTGGTCCACTGTAATGGGTTCTAAATCTTCTCTGGACAGTAGTGGCAGATTATTATTTTTTTTTTAGCTCGGCCGAACAAAGCACACAGTTTTACTTTCTCTTTGATGTGAAGTCGTGGGTTAACAACAACTCTTTAAATAAAACAATAATTTTAATTAATTAATTAATGAATTAATAATATGCTATCTCCAGGACGAAGGTTGCCAGTACTGAATCTCAAGCATCTTCTCTTCTGTCGCCTTCATGTTGCATTCAGCCAGAAGTGTTTCCTGTCCTTTCTCGTGTGTGTGTGTGTTATCTCCCCGTCTGTATCTCTGTCTTCCACTTGCTCTTCCAACCATCTTTCCTTCTGGTGTGGTCTTCAGTATGTTGTTATGTCTTTTAATATGATCAAAAGTGTTTTTGTTTCCTTGATCGTTGTTTCTTTGAGAAGTTCACATTTCACTTGGAGCTGTTTCAAAAATGTATGGATTTGTTATTTTCATTCTCCGTGCTAAATACCCTAATTTTCTGTAGATACAGTAGTAGTAGTAGTAGTAGTAGTAGTAGTAGTAGTAGTAGTAGTAGTAGTAGTAGTAGTAGTAGTAGTAGTAGTAGTAGTAGCAGGAGCAGCAGCAGTAGTAGTAGTAGTAGCAGCAGCAGTATTAGCAGCAGCAGTAGTAGTAGCAGCAGCAGCAGTAGTAGTAGTAGTATATTTTCAGAATGACACATCAGGTTATTAAATATACAGATTGATTCTGTCAAAACTGCGCACGGACTTTTATAGACACCCTGTATTTTGGAAAAGCAAAAAGAGAGAGAGCAAGAGAGAGCAAGAGAGAGAAAGAGACCAAGAGCAAGAGAGAGAGAGGAAGAGAGAGAGAGACCAAGAGCAAGAGAGAGACCAAGAGCAAGAGAGAGACCAAGAGCAAGAGAGAGAGAGGAAGAGAGAGAGAGACCAAGAGCAAGAGAGAGACCAAGAGCAAGAGAGAGACCAAGAGCAAGAGCAAGAGAGAGAGAGACCAAGAGCAAGAGAGAGAGAGACCAAGAGCAAGAGAGAGAGAGACCAAGAGCAAGAGAGAGAGACCAAGAGCAAGAGAGAGAGACCAAGAGCAAGAGAGAGAGACCAAGAGCAAGAGAGAGAGAAAGAGACCAAGAGCAACAGAGAGAGAGAGACCAAGAGCAAGAGAGAGAGAGAAAGAGACCAAGAGCAAGAGAGAGGGAGAGAGAGAGACCAAGAGCAAGAGAGATAGAGAGAACATGTTTCTGAAAACTGTTCATGGAGGCCACAGGTCGTTGCTTGAATTTACTGTCAATAATGGCTTGAGGGCGAGTCATGGCTGGAGTTGTACTTGACCAGAACTTGACCTTTGCCAAGTCTAGTACGTTTCCATGTCCTTCGCGATAGTTTTGTTGCTCTGTTCTAGGTTTTACTTAAGCGTCCTAGCTTTTAAACACCAGCCGTGTTCGTCCCTGTTTTGGTTTAATTCGTCGTGATCATCATCATCATCATCATCATTTACTTCTCATTGTAATAATCGTCGTCACCGTTATCAGGCTTACAAGTAGGAAAAAAAAAAGCTGACTGATATGTCAAATAGCATAATTTTAACAGGAGTCTCTCTCATTTCTTGGAGTTCCAAACTGAATGAGCTCTGTCTAAGAAAAAGGTTTCTCTGTATATGTTATATAAACCTGCTCTGCTTCTCTTTATAGCAGTACGTGTCGCTGTATGGGTCACAAAACGTAACGAACGAAGACCGTCACGTGAGCATGGTTTCCAGGTCTGGACATGGTGGGAGAGTTTTAAGTTAAGAGAGTGGTCAGTTGAGTGAGAGTTGGAGGGAGAAAGAAAGAGGCGTAGGATGGACGTCCGAAGATGGCTACCTGGGATATATGTTGCTGTGGTGATGGCTGTGTGTGATGCAAGCAGAGCGTGCCGGGAGAGAAGCATCGCCGGCTGTTACCGCAGCTTTATCATGTTTCGTGAGAACGTGTTTATTGTCGGTCTTCATCGTCCCGCATTAAACAACTCCAGTTGTTCTGACCAACGAATGTGCTTATCACTTTCTGGGTGCCCTGCATGGAGAGTGTTCCCGTATTTGTCGCGCACATGAGGACAACCGAAGGAGAACTTTTACTTAAAACCTCTTCTGTACTGTACGGTTACTTACAGAGAACTGGACGGAACATTTACACTCACACGCGCACGCACACACACGTGCAGTCATAAAAGGACACTGGGACCGTGTGATATGTCCTCTTGCAGGACCATCCCATGCCTGTCCCAATCGTTATGTTCTTTCCCATCAGGTTAGCAACCCCCCTCCGGTTCACCTGTATGTTGGTTCCCACCCCCACCCCCCCAACCTCCCTTCAGTAATATGCTTAGTCTGACGATGGGGGCAGAGATTGCTGCAGTCTTCATGGCGGTGGACTAGGACTAAAGTAGCGCTCCACCCTTGTCTTCTAATTACCCACACTCCAGATCTGCAAGGAACCCCCTCTTCCCCCCCCACCCTCACAGTAACCCAAATGTACATTCGACAAGAATGCTTGTTCTTCAAGGCCTTCACCACGTCGGCTGCAAGGAAAATTCTTCTCGCAGATCCATGGCGATGTAAGAAACAAGAAACACTCCAGCAAGAACGACCTGTCAGGATGTGCGTCCACAACTCGTACAGCCAGAAGATAAAGGCGTGTCGGTCCCCAGTGCTCTCCCTGTATGTCTCGGAAAGAGGCTGCACATATGAGAGCTGCCTCTGAAGAAGCAGGGCAGAGAGCAGACAGCGAGCTCTGCACAAGATTGTCCTCGCACGCGCAGATGTATATAAGCCTTAAATTATCCTTCACTATGCATGAATGAGTGAACACTAGTCCTCAAAGCAGAAAAGTTCTCTAAGTATTTTATTGTCCACTTATACCAGTATATAGGTTACCAATTGTTTTGTGGCTGTTCAAGCCTTCTACATCGCACGCTTAGGCAAGTTGGTCATTTGGTCAAGTGACTTGAGTTGTTAATGAACTTGGTCACGAAGGGAGGGGGGGGTGGAGGGGGAGCAAAGTTAGAGGATGGATGCATGGAAGTGTGTGAGGTCTGTATCTGTTCACATGAATGGTGAGAAAGTGACTGAGCACGGAGAATGTGCGATTTCTTATGTGAGATCTTGGAGCTGAACCTTGGACCCGGTCTTCAATGTAGAGTCGCTCCTGAGCCGCGGTCAGAGACAGCGTAAAGTGTTTGTTGTGCTTGGATGATGTTGTTGTTGTTGTTGTTGTTGTTGTTGTTGTTGTACGCTGTCGCTACTTACAACACGAGTCATCACGCATATATTCATCCACCACTAGACATTACGCTCATCCACCACTCATTTACACTTGTTCACCACTAGACCATTTACACTCGTCCACTACTAGATCATTTACACTCGTCCACCACTAGGCCATTTACACTCGTCCACCACTAGGCCATTTACACTCGTCCACCACTAGGCCATTTACACTCGTCCACCACTAGGCCATTTACACTCGTCCACCACTAGATCAAGCCGAACACATATGAGGGACAAAAAAATGTCTTATACGAATTTGACTGATTTTCAGGTTATGTGCCCTATAAGATTAGGGACAGCGTATTAAGCTCATCAGTCTCTAAAATAACTTAACAACAGGATATCCTTTTTTTTAATAAACCAAAAAAAAAAAAACCATTGACTAAAAATTTTTTTTAAAAAAGCATTGACAAAACAAAGAACTACTTTAAACATGATTTTAAGGATAAGAACAATCTAAATATAGATTTCAAAGCAAAACTGCGTTGTTTGAAACAAACAGCATAAAGATTTTTGTTTAAAAAAATATCATCATTTACTTCAATAATTTTTTTTAATGAAAAATACAAAACCAATTCCACGCCGAATTCTCAAAAATTAAAGATCGTCATAAATCCTGGGTACATGCAATGAGATTCTTTAAACTTGCGCAAGCAAAAATGTATTCTAATCCAAAAGATGTCTATAATATGAGGAAAAAATACGTACATCTCAGCCCCGAAGACTCCGTCGTTTACAACAAAAAAATTTGGAATACTTTGCAAGAAAATTCTAGAGTAAACTTTTTTTTTTTAATCGTTATGCTTTTTTGGATTGATAAAGATCTTGTTCTTCTTGTATCCCTGGAAATGAGAATAGACTGTTTCTTTGCAACCCGATGCCAGGAAAGGTGTCGAAGCAAAAGCATCGAGTAGAATGCTCCCTCATGTGGTCTCTTCAGTGTCCAAGGCACATAGGGCTGATGGTAGGAAAAGATATCCACTTCCGTCGCCCCCGCGTTATTTCCTTGGTTGTCTCCCATGCCAGTCCTTGGTTTGCCAGCACTCTCTCCGCTGTACGTCTCCATCATGTCCATATGGGTCGTCGTCCCACACTTCTTTTGCCTTGTGGAATTCATATCAAAGCTGTGAGTTGTTAAGATTCGTCTGTCGTTTTCATAATGCCGCCTTCTTTCAATCACTGTCGACAGTGGTGTCATGTATATCTCTCTGATTGTGTTTGGCCAGAACACTCCAGCTGTCTTACGTAGACACTTGTCTTGGAAGGTGGCATGTACGCCGTTGTCTCTCTCATTCTCCAGCATTCACTCTCAAATAGTAAGACACTTAAGGACATTGCTTTTGAATATTCTGCATTTGTTTTCTGGCTTACCCTTTTTGGACTTCCAGATAGAGTACGACCCAAGTTTGTCAGGCATTTTTTTATTGTTATTTACTACTACCTTTGTCTCTTGTAACTGTACTGCCAATGTTTGTGAATTCTTGACTTCGACTGGCACGTATGATTGGCCTAATGATTTTAGAATTTTGTTTCAAAAGTTTGGTCTTTGTATTCACTCGTAATCCCAATATTGTTTGCTTTTGTTGTTGGTCCATCTTTTCTTGTATGTCCTTGTGGCTGTTTGAGAGTAATATAGAGTCGAATTTGGAGAAGGTAAAGGCGACTAGCATGCAGACTTGGAGTGAAGCTAAAAGGAGGGAAAAGGCCCAGTGCTGGTCGAAGACTCCAGCGCTACCGGGAGTCATGGTGATCCCTGCCTGGTTGGCCACACTGGGCTGGTTATTTGGGACTTCAGTGGAGAAAAAGTGAGACAGGGTCATAGCCAGCTGTCGGTCACTCCACTAACAACGGTGAAGTCACACTAGTAATCTTTCAACCAGCGGGGATATACTGATATCCAAAACACGTCGAGGTTTTCCGGTGAGAAAGTCCAACTCCAGATTAAACTGGTGCAACGAAAACCACGGTGTCACGCAATCCCGCTTCTCCGACCAACCGAGAATACAGGCCCAAGCCCTGCGATACTCTGAACCTCTTGAGGTCCTCTCAGGGATCACAGGAGGACCACGGGACCTATCGAGGACCACAGGAGTAAATTCAGTAGGATCACGGGGCGGTCTTGGTGGTAGGAAGCGAACGAAGAAGAAGAAGACTAGTAATCTTCACTTCGTGATTGATGAAGAGCAGATAGGAAGAGAGGGAAAATGAGATGAGTAACTCCATGACAACCCTTTGAATCTCGACAGAATGCAGAATCTTTACAGAATGTTTTATGTTTAAAGACGTTTGAATCTTGACAGAATGGTGAATATTTATAGACTGTTGAATCATAATAAACAGCTGAATCTTTATAGACAGTTAAATCTTGATAAGACTGTTGATTCTTGATAGACTTGGATCTAGAAAAGACTGTTGAGTAGAGATGGACCCGAGACAGACAGAAGTGCAGATTTTAGATTCGGGACTGGGGGTTCCTCTGTTGACACATGATAAACACAGAATCGCACACAAAGTCACTCACAAGCGTGCGCGCGCACACACACACTCAGACGCAGAGAGAGAGAGAGAGAAAGATAGAGAGAAAGAGAGAGAGTTACCAAAAACACACATAGTTTCTCATACTGAAAGACAGAACGAAAGAAAAAGCCGCAGTGACAGAACGAAAGAGATCCTCTGCGCAGTCTCTACCCCACAATTCTGATGTGTCTCTGTTTTGTTTTGTATTTTTTTTTCAAACTATGACCTATCTTGTGCTTACCTCATATAAAGTGCATCCTTTCTCTCCCCACTCCCCTCCCCCAACCCCTTTTTTTTATAGCAACCTAATCTTCCATTTTGAAAGTTACGTTCCTCCTCTCTGTCACAATCTCAATTCACCTTTCCCCTTCATCCATCACAAACTCCCTTTTGCCTGTACACTGTATTACAGACAAGACCAAAACAAAACAGCCCGGCATCGATTTTGGATCTGGCCTGAGTTGTCTACTTACATTTTGGGTTTTTTTTTTTTAATGTGTGTGTTTTTTAAGAGCCGCGCTAGATGGATTGACCGACTTCACGGTGTATGCAACACTGCAGTGGCTGATTAACTGAAGGGTTTGATATTTGAGGTTGCTGTAAGGGCATTCGGACCATCTCTTTTATATACAGCTATTTCTGGGATTGCGACTTTGCTTTCAACTTGAAATCTCACTATCTAAAGCTTGTTTTCTGTCTTGTACGTCCATGAATATTGCCATTTCAGTGCGATGCTTCCCAACCTTTTGTTGTTTTTTTTTTTTTACATCCTTCTTCGTGTGACATGTCCTTTCAAGAACGTCGTCCCTCTCACAACTTGAAATCTCACTATCTAAAGCTTGTTTTCTGTCTTGTACGTCCATGAATATTGCCATTTCAGTGCGATGCTTCCCAACCTTTTGTTGTTTTTTTTTTTTTACATCCTTCTTCGTGTGACATGTCCTTTCAAGAACGTCGTCCCTCTCACAGCTTCATCGAGTGCAAGACGGTCTTGCACAGGTTGACCGGCGTCTCGCAATGACATATTTAGACCTTCCATGATGTCGCTTTTCTCTGTTACCGGGCACTAAGCCATCTGTTACCAGCCTCCCCACGTCATCGTGAAACTTTACGTGGCCGAAGTATCTCAGCTTTCTAATTCTGATAGTGTTTAAGAGGCAGTTTTCTGCCACACCGAGCCGCATTATCATTTCTTTCACTGTGGGTTAGTTCATTCTGTGCTATAGCTCATCATTGCTGATGGTATCTGGCTATCTAATCTGAAGGATCTTCCATAGGCAGGTGTTAACAAAGGTCCGTAGCAATCTCTCTCTCTCTGAACCTTAAGTGCCCAGGGCACATGGGGCTTCCACATTGGTTTTCCACAAATGCCTGTCCTTTGCCTTTTTTTTCTACTCTTGCCCAAAATGAGCCCTCTATTGCTCAACATCCTCTCTGTTGTTCTTTTCCATGTCTCTTTTGGTCTACCTTTACTTCTGTTCCCCTGTGGTGTCCATCTTAGTGCTATTTTTGGTAGTGAGTTGTCAGTCATTCGGAGCACATGTCCCAACCATCGCCAGCGTCTTTCCTCAATAATTGCTGTCGGTGGCTTCATATGCATTTCTGTCAACAAGATGTCCGCAGCAACAGATATCACTTAATACTAAATCGAAGCCGCAGCTGCAGGCAGTCAGATAATGCTGTTAAGGACCACTTGTTATCCAGAGACAACGGGTTTGGAACCAGAGCTATATTGGTGTATCTTCTGCTTATCCTTCTTTGGTTAGATTAAACAACTTGATTACCCATATATATATATATATATATATATATATATATATATATATATATAATGAAGGGCATAACTCTTGGGAAACAAGCCATCCAGCCGAAGACATGATAGCCCAGAACATCAATGACATTCAGAACGCCACCCTCACTGAAGCAGGCATTCTGGTTAAACAATGAGACATTATCAGACTAGTAATGAAGAGACGAGCAACATTCTTCGAATAACAAAGATTACACGAGTGAGGTATAGCTCAACAAATATCTTAGTTCAGTTCTTGCCCTGACACCCCTGCCCACTCGACTTCTTATATTGAATCACTGTAGTTATCAGCTTCTTTTAGAAGTTCATCATAGCTCAGGCAAAAAGTGTGCTTCATTAGATAAGCTTCAGAGAATTCATTTGTTTATCGATAATGTAGTAAGTTAGTGCATAGGGGATGGAATAGCACAAGAGCAATAATCAATTTAGGTAAACATTTTTGATGATCTTCAGCAGGTTTTCCCCCCTTTTTTACGATTACAGACTTCCTATGGACTGTCCAGTATACCCAATTCCCTTATAGATTGCCCAGTATGTTTCAGTTTCCTTTGTGGATTGTCAGTGTGTCTTCCTGTTGATTGCCTAATATGTCCCCATTCTCCCTGTGGACTGCTCAGTATGACCTCATTTTCCACATGGATTGCCCGATATGTCCCCATTCTCCCTAAGGATTTCTCAGTATGACACCATTCTTCATTTGAATTGCCAAATATGTCCCAATTCTCCCATGGATTGCTCAGTATGTCCCTCTTATCTATCCCCTATGAAATTCCCGGGATGTAATCATGTCCCTTGTCAATTGCCCAGTATGTCCCCGTTCTCTCTCACAGTATATCGCATGTATCCACTATGGATTGTCCAGAATGTAATTTTCCCTATGAATTGCCCAATATGTCCCCATTTTCCCTATGGATTGCCCACTTCTTTCTATGTCCCATTTATCCCCATTGGACTGCTGAGGATATTAAATCCCAGAACTAGACCTTTATATTATCACCGTTCTTGCGCTGACCTACATTGTGAAAAGCTTGGACAGAATGTTTAAGTGGCTTCTGTTGTGCTTTTTGGTGGTTTATATATATATATATATATATATATATATATATATAGTTTTGGGATGAAGTAACAGCTTTGGAAACAATATGCTGTAAATAAAAGATGGCAACAACATCGCCATACTCAGGGGAGAGAAACTCTGAGAGATGGCAGACCAAAATGCTGGATGCAGTACAGTGTGAGAGGGAGTATGAAAATAATTCTCCTCAAAATAATACTGTGTAGTTCTGTCATTTCCCATGAAACTTGTACTGTTAATCCTCTACCAAAATAATTAAAAGTACGAGGGCGATTTTAAAAAAAAAAAGTAACCGCATATTAAGGGACCCAAAAATTGGAAAAAAATATCAAAAAACTTTCAGCCTCGAGGTCGTTTGAGTTTTTCATATATTCTTCATTGGTTACGTCCCTTCATTTGCATTTTTTTTCTCCCTTGTGTATTACAGACAACGTCATTTTAACGGGTGGGCCAGTGGTTCCCAACCTGGGGTACGAGGCAGGATGTTTAGGGGTACGAGAGACGAAGCTGGATAACGGCGGAAACTGTAGTAGCATAATAATAACATCTATAATAATAACAAACAATTTTTTCTAACATGAATTGTAATTTATGGAAATAGGCTGCCAAGGGGTACTCGAGCGGAGGAAAGTTGAGAACCACGCTTTTTTTTTTAAAAGTCCTTTCTTTCATATTTCTCAGAAAAGATCAAAATACGCATCTGTACTTGACTCGAATGAATCAGATTTATCCGAAGGGCTCAGACTGAATTATGAGAAGAGCGGAAGAGATATTTTAAAAACTTGTCAAAAAACGCGAGAGAGATAATGTACTTTAGGACATGCAATGAGAAGGAGGGGGGGGAGGGTATTGAAAATATTGTAACAGCAGGAAAAATAGAGGAAAGGCCGAGAGAAGTGACGCTGGATAGCTAGACGAGATGGTAGGGGATGAGATCGCCAGCTGAACTGATGGGCTGCTTGAGGGAACCGATATTGTGGAGAAACATAATAGCCAACTCCAGTCGTCTCATCGCGGCACCTGATGATGATGGTGATAGTCAGATTGCTCTCACAGCTGAAGACATGAGGCCGCACCTGCGCTGCTCCTCTGCCCAGTCACGCATTTACGCACACGTAAAAATACACATACGTATATTAAACACACAGGTCAAATCACACATGTCAGAGCTGTTGGGGGAAAGATATAAATAAATAACAAGGTCCATTTCCCCTGCCCTCCGGGTTATCGTATCCCCCCAGACGTGTCCCCTCCGTGACCGGTCATTCCGCTCCAGGCCGGCCAAGTTCCGTGACCTTGTTAGCTCCGAGCCTGGTATCCGGGCGATATTCCGTTCAAGCTGTCGCCACTGTCTTAAGTTCGACCTGGTCGGCCTGTGTTGAAGATTTGTTTTGTTTAAAGTTGGGTGGCTAGTTTGGTGAAGTGGCTGATATATACTACTGGACAAAAGTTAAAGGCCAGTTTTTTTTTCCAATTCTTATAAAAACAAAATCAACTGACCAACAAACAAGCCATTAGTACCAAAAGAAAACAGCATTTAAAACTGAACAAATCGGAATAGGAATACACATACAGCAAGCTGGCGAAATCACTCACCCATCGTTCAAAAATTCACAAGAGTGGTCTTCAAACAACAAACATGTCAGTATCGCGTGTGGTCACCGTTCGCTGCCAGACATTCGACGCACCGTTGCCTCTTCGAGTTAACCAGGGTTGTTAGGACATTCTGTGGAATGGCCTGACACTCTTGTTGAAGGAAAAGGGTCAGCTGGGTGACATCAACAGGTGGAGGATGATTTGTCGAAACCTGACTGCCCAGGACATTCCAAATGTGCTCAGTGGGCGACAGATCGGGCGACCGAGCTGGCCAATCGAGTCTAATGATCCCTTGCTGTTGAATAAAATCTACGACACGACCCCGATGTGGTCTTGCGTTATCGTCTTGTAGGATTGCCCTTGCACCCATGACTTGCAAAATAGGCTGGACAATGGGTTGCAGAATTTCATTGAGGTATCGCTGGGCGGTTAGGGTGCCATGAATGACATGGAGTGGAGTCGTGTCGATGCCAAGCTGGACCATTTTGATTGATTCCCCTTCTGTAACGATCCACCTTATGGATAGTGGCGTCATAGAACCGTTCCCCTGGCCTTCTCCAAACACGGATTCTGCCATCATCGAAGGACATATTGAATCTGGTTTCGTCCGTGAAAAGAATTTCACTCCACTGGCACCTCGTCCAACGGATGTGCTGCCGGCACCTGGCAACTCTAGCTCTGCGGTGAGCTGGAGTAAGAGGTATTCTTATTGCTGGTCGTCGTGAAGTCAGCCCAGATTCTCTTAAATGCCTGCGAATTGTTCTGCCGATAACATTGACGTTTACTGTATTCATTAGCTGGTTTCTGAGAATGGAAGACGTTAATGTCCGGTTGCGAAGTGTCGACAGCTGCAGGTATCTGTCATCTTGACTACTCGTGCAACGAGGTTGGCCTGAACGATGCCTGTCTTCTACTCCTCCGGTTGCGCGAAATCCCTCCAAATGCCTTTGGGTGATAAAATGGGACATTCCCGAACGCCGTGCAATTTCACGGCCAGATAAACCGCTTTCAACCAAGGCTATAACCCAAAGGTGCTAAAACGCCTTCGGAATGGCATGGTGTTTTTCAAATGACAAAAATATCCCTAAACCATTTCAATAAAAATGATTGGAAGGTGAGAAATGTTCACTAAGGGTGCCTCTTGCGCGTGCAGCACAAATCAGCACGATTTAATCACCTGCTGGGTCATGCTGACACTTTTAAAAATGCCCCAGCATTTTGTCTAGGGCGATGGTACTTACTGCACATGATTTTTACACTTGTTGTGATGAACAGTTGGTGTTGTTTATGCCTCGGCTGCATGGAGGACTGCCCGAAAATGCATTTTAATCAAGATTCTACAATAAATTTATTTACAGTTTTAGTAAGACAATCAAAATAAATACATGCTTGAAATTAATGACCAGCCCTTAACTTTTGTCCAGTAGTATACTTCATATGTCTCTGCTATAAAGTTCGTGATCATTCATTTTATAATAACAGAACTAGTGTAGCAAGATAAATTATATAATTGAAATAAGTGGTCAGTAATGTAAGCTTCAGTCTAACAGACGCGTAGGAGTAGCAAGGCGGTAAGAGCAGTGACTTCTCAATGATGCAAGATTGTTTAACACTCAAGCCCCACTTCACGGTTCTGTTTAAAGTTAACCCGCAAGCCAAACTTCACGGTTTCTGTTTAAAGTTAACCCGCAAGCCAAACTTCACGGTTTCTGTTTAAAGTTAACCCACAAGCCAAACTTCACGGTTTCTGTTTAAAGTTAACCCGCAAGCCAAACTTCACGGTTTCTGTTTAAAGTTAACCCGCAAGCCAAGCTTCACGGTTTCTGTTTAAATCGGGCACATGCAAGAGGTAGAGAAGCTGAGAGTGTTAACCTGTCCCAAAAATATAAACTGTATCTTTACCAAAAAAAAATACTACCCTCATTTCTCTCGCTAAGTTGTTGCTGCTTTACACATATTAGGAATCCTGCGGGTAAGTAAATGTCCCGTTTCAAAACATACATAATGTCCAGAGATGTAAATGAGCAGGTGTCAAATTATTTTGGTATCCAAATGTCCGGGCAGAACATTTGCGTTCAGTAGGAGAAGAAGCTTCGATCTGGCTGTGGTACATTAATCAGCAGAGACAAGTAAGCTGATGTTTCCAGCAGTATCCATCCTAATAATACTCTTCTGACTGGATGTTTGAGCCCGTATAACTCTCATATCAGCTCTGTAGATTTTTTTTTCTTCTTATTTACTCTGCTCTGCCTTACAGCCTATATCCCCGATTGGCTGCCTCTCTCACTTTTCCTATCTCCACTTCCGTCCGTGGCCGCAGTCTGTGTTCAGTTTCCTCAAAGAGCGGATCGCAGGAATTTTATTTTCGTTTATTTATGTTTGTCCTGTCTTTTCTGTTATACATGATAAAGACAAATTTGGTGAAATATTGGGTGTTTTAAATTACTGTTTTGATCTCTTGTTGCTGATTTCTCTTCGTGTCCTTCCTCTCGCTTTAAAAAAAAATGCACTATTTATCTCCCTCTGACTACATCATCCATCCCGTATATATTGTGGCTCTTGTCTAAATCAGTGGCCCCTCAACCTCATATTGTGACCCAAATTAAGGTTACACGTTTGTCTGAACCATTTATAAATGCCTTTGAATGTAAATGCTACAGAAGAGTTCTTCCGATATCATGGACAAACAAAAAAAAAAGAACAAATATATCCATACTACAAGAACTTAATATTGAAGAAGGTTGGCTAGTAAAGAGGATTAAACAGAGGAAACGTAAATATTTTGGACACATTAAACGTCATGAGAATTTAAAGAAGACCGAATTGGAAGGGTAACTTAACACATTATGGTTATCTAAGAAAATAAAAACAAGAACCAAACTTAGGCTTTTCAATACAAACGTAAAGACTGTCCTGCTATATGGGTCAGAGACAGGTTATGACCAAGACAGTATAACAGAGGATACAAACATTCATGAACTACTGCTTGAGGAGAATTTCAAACATTAAATGGCAGGACAAGATCAGGAACGAGGAGGTCTGGGAAAGGGCAGGACAAGAACCTATGAACCTACAAATCATGTCTAGGAAGTGGAGGAGGATTTGCTGCAGTCTGAGGAAACCCGACACCAACATAGCAAGACAGGCATTGCTATGGAATCCTCAAGGAAATAGAAAACGAGGAAGACCTAGACTTACTTGGAGAAGAGAAATTATGACAGTGCTCAGAGACAAGGGGTGCACATGGAAGGAAGGAGAGAATAATTCCAAGAACAGGGATTACTGGAGAGCCTTACTCTGTGGCCTATCACTCAAGGGAGCGAAAGGCGATGATGATGATGAGTTGGAAGGGTACATAATATGAAAAAAAGAGAGAGAAAGAATAAGGCGAAGATGGCTGCAAGACATCGTTAATAATCTGCAAATGGGCACATCAGCAGCAGGGCATCTTGCTTACACCCGAGAGGCCTACAGGAGAGCTGTTAGGGAGACAAAGTTCCGCAAGAGACGTGCAAATGACTAACTGGCTGGTTGTCTGAGGTAGGGTCGCCAGAAGATATTACGGTAACTGTTCGGTTGCTATGAAGTGACATTTATGCATGATTTTAGTGAGTGCTAGCAAAGTGAAGAAATCAGTACACAGAAAGATAAACAGCCACAGCTTACAAGAAGAGAATACTAACAATAATTTCAATCAGGAACATACCAATCATTCCACAACACTCAGTGAAGTAGAGGAAATAAATATAGATGAATTATGGAATTCTTACAGAACAGACATAACCACAGAGCGAAAGCAAGAAAAAACAGATGCCCTGTCTTCACTGGCTAGCAAAATAGGACTTGAAATTAACAAGGACAAAACAAAAATAATGACACTTCCCATTAATCAAAATGGAAAAATACGCGTAGAAGGGACTGATATTGAGGAAGTCAATCAATTTGCATATCTTGGCAGCTACATAGACCAGGATGGTGACACCAGAAAGGAAGTTAGAATTAGAATTGCAAAAGCAGCATTAATCTTCAAGAATATTGAGAACATATGGCGTTCAAAAGTTGTAAGCACAAAAACCAAGTTAAGACTGTTCAATTCAAATGTAATATCCACTCTCATTTATCCATGCGAAAGCTGGAACTCAACTGAAGAAGTAGACAAGAAATTAGACTCTTGAAAAAAATGCATAAGGAAAATACTCGGCGTCAAGTGGAACGAATTCAAGAACAATGTAGAGATAAGACAGATGACTGAACAACAACCAGTCTCATGGGTGATCAGGAAAAGGAGATGGACATATGTTGGTCACGTTGGAAACGATCAGAGAATCCCAAAACAAGCTATCAAGTGGAACACAACAGGCCGAAGAAAAAGAGGCAGACCGCGTGAAACTCTGAAGAGGACATTGTTAAGAGAGGCCAAATTAACGGGCATAAAATCCCTTAATGAGGTTGAAAGACTCGCCGAAGACAGGAAAAACTGGCGAACTACCTTGCGACCCCTATGTGACGTTTAACGGCACAGGAAGGATATAAGATATAAGAAGCAAAGTGAAGGTTATGTTACGTCATGTTAAGGGCACTTGAATGGTATTAATTAACTTTTGTTGAATTTCAATATTTTTAAACACTCATTTTTCACGGGTAGTGGGTCACCTAATGATATTGGGTTAGGCTCGCCGGTCAGTCTACCTTTGCTGACATATCGTGGAAGATCACGTACCACTGCTGGGTTTAGAGTCACGAGCCACCGATAAGTAAATGATTCAGAAGCAGGTAGACTTTTACAAAATACAAAAAAAAAAAGCGATAAATACAACCCAGATGATACTAAGATTCTCTTAATTAAGCCAAAATCCATTTCCAAGTCTTTGGGCCACCGAAAAATTCCTTCCATGGACCCCCTGTCTGTCTGCCTGCCTGTCACCTGTTTGGTGGCTGAGTAGAAAGACGCATTTTTCAAGACGCAGTGCCTAGTGAAAGGAGTGGTTGAACTCCTAGAAAAAGTAAGACCAGAAACACACGCACACAAACACACACAATCACGCACTCAGGGAAGTGGCCATCATTTCCTCCCGGTATATTCCCCAACTCCACCCTAACACACTACCCTGCCCTGCCCTACCCCTTCCCAAATTCTTTGTCTAGTTTTAGAGGGGGGGGGTGGTTGTGGTTTTTGTGGGGGAGGGGGTGGGGAGGAGGAGGAAGTACTGCTTGTGATGGTCTGTTGCAATGGTGTCAAAGTTTCATTTTTGGGTCGTGGATCCCCTATCTGACTCCAGAACAGCTGTGGACCCATCATTACAAAACAAAAAAAAACATGAATACAACCCAAATCGTGCTGAGATTTTTTTTAAAAACTGACCCAATCCATTTGCTACTCTGCGGACCCCCAGGAAAATTCCTTTCATGAGCCCACCAGAACAACGGGTTGAGAACCTCTGATCTACTGAGTTGTGTAGCCATTTCGCTTTCTCTGAAATGGGAGTTGAATGCCTAGATCACGCGGCACTGACCTTCTTCATTACGACGTGTGCTGATTTCTTTCGACTCCCGATCTCCCAGTATCACATTACCGGAGTTTCCATTTTTTTTCTTAACCAGATTTTGTTTTGTTGTGGATTCCGAAGCTCGCAAGCTTGACGAGTTGGAGCATAACAACAAAAAACTGCAAAGATCAAGAGCAGTGTTGAACCGGACGTTTAATACAAGAGAGAAGGCCGCAAGGATTTCTAAATCAGTTGTTTGCAATGTCAGTTCATGTATCACTCAAGATTTATTTACTTTTTTTTTAATTATGAAAGCATCTGTCTGTCTATCTATCTGCCTCTTCGTCTGTTTGTCTGTCAGTCTGTCTGCCTGTCTCATCTGTCTGCCTGCATCTCCGTTTGTTTGTTTGTATGTGTATCTGCTTGCTTCTCTGTTTGTTTGTCTGTCTCTCTGTCAATTTGTCTGTTTGTCTGTCTCATCCATCTGCCTACCTCCGTTTGTCTATTTGTATATCTGCCTGCCTGTCTGTCTGTCTGCCTGCCTGCCTGCCTGTCTGTCTGTCTGTCTGCCTGCCTGCCTGTCTGTCTGTCTGCCTGCCTGCCTGTCTGTCTGTCTGCCTGCCTGCCTGTCTGTCTGTCTGTCTGTTTCATATCTTATTTTCTTTGCTAATCACGCTTGATTTCATTTTCGACGTTCAGAGAAGAAACAACAGGATGCATCCCTTCTTCTGATCAAATCTTAAAAGGCGGCCACAAAGAAAGGCCACCTAACTGGAAGTAGACGTTGCTGAGGGCTAAGATTTGAAACCTGAGCATTGACTGCATGGATTCATCGTCTAACCCTCGTTTTATTTGTGTACGAGCCTCTCTGTTTGCCTGAAGATAAATATGTCTTTTTTTTTTGGATACGACTTAGAAACTGGCAAGTGTGAATTTAGGCTTTTCAGTACAAGTTTAAAGACTGTCCTGCTATATGGTTCGGAGACATGGGTTATGAATAAGACAGTACAACAGAGGATACAAACATTCATGAACTGCTGCTTGAGGAGGATTTTAAACATTAAATGGCAGGACAAGGTCAGGAACGAGGAGGTCTGGGAAAAGGCAGGACAAGAGCCAGTGAAGCTACAAATCATGTCTAGGAAATGGAAATGGATTGGCCACGGTGCGAGGAAACCCGACACCGGCATAGCAAGACAGGCACTGACATGGAGTCCTCAAGGAAATAGAAAACGAGGAAGACCTAGACTTACTTGGAGAAGAGAAATTATGACAGCGCTCAGAGACAAGGGTTGCACGTGGAAGGAAGCAGAGAATAATTCCAAGAACAGGGATGACTGGAGAGCCTTTATCCGTGGCCTGTGCTCTCAAGATGATGATGATGATGATGAAGTGTGAACTATTGGTGAACGATAAGTAATCATCTCTTGTTAAGAGAAACGGGCATAGCACCACTGTCATGAGTGATTGAAAGGAGAAGCTGGCAGTGGATTTGTCACATGAGAATGACAAATGAATCCTTACCACGTACACCTTACAGCCTTGATGAGAACTCCACAGGGTAAAGGAAACGTGGATCGACCCGAAGAGACATGGAGACGTACAGCAGAGAGAGAATGCTGGTAAACAGAGGACTGGCATGGGAGACCAGCTATGGGAAGATAGGGAAGGACTGATAGAAGTGGAAATCTCTTGCTACGAGTACGTTGACTGGGGGGGGGGGGGGCAAGATTGATGAACGAACGAACGAATTAATTTTATTTTCAAAGGGTGAATAATTGGACACACAGGCCCGTCTAACATTCTGCCCTTCATCTCTCAATTTTAATTCAGATACAGTCATTCAGTATCAGTTTAGTTCTAGTATTACACACATGAAAAAGCTAAATATGAATTGAAAACCAGTTAGATATAACCGCGTATCTACACATTCAACAATATATGCTAATAAAACCTTTCTATCCCTTTGGTCCATGCCACTCAGGCGTTTGTCGTCATTGATTTCCACAACCATCTCTATCCTTTGGCTGTTTACATAAGATGTGTGCTGGACCGTTCTCCGTGTCATTCACTTAGTCCGTCAAGTATCTTGTTTCTTTGCATTCCTCTGCCCCTTTTGTCGTTTTCGTGTTGTTACTAGGTAGTTTTGCTTCTTCTCAAAACGTGTCCTACAAATCGGGGCCGTCGTGTTTTGAGTTTTGCTGTAATTTCTCTCTCTTTTTACCCAGCCTCGCTTAGAACCTCTTCATCTGTTTTCTTGGCTGTCCGTGATGTTTTCTCATCATTCTTCTTAGGAACCACAACTTCGCTGCTTCCAATAGATTTTGAGCACTCTTGGTTACTGTCCTTGCTTTGCATACAATTAACAACACGGGCTCCATCGATGTCAATCAGTCAAGTGCTATGCCACGTGGCGTAGGCGATCATTTCTCTCCACAATTCCCGGTTCTTAAACTTGATTATGAGATCCGCCAGTGACTTTATTTCTAGCCACACTGACAGCCCATCCTGTAACTTCTCTCTCAGTCTTCCTCTGTCTCTTCTTCCCTCAATTTTTCCAGTTGCCACAATGTGTTCCAGTTTTCCTCTTCTCGGAAAATGTCCTACAAATCTCGCTTGTCTGCCTCTGATCTTTGCTGTAATTTGCCTTTTAACTCCAGCCTCTCTTAAGACTTCTTCGTTGGTTTTCTTAGCTGTCCATGGTACCTTCAACATCCTTCTTATGAACCACATTTCCATGGCCTCCATTTCTCGCTGTACTCTCTTATTCATGGACCATGCTTCACATCCATACAACAAAATTGACATGATGTAACATTTAAGTACTGGGAATCTTTTTTCCGTTGATATGGATCTGTTGCACAAGATGTTTCTCATTTTCTGGAATGCTGACTTGGCCTGAGCACGTCTGCTTTTTATTTCGTTGTGACATTTCCCATCAGCTGTTATAATTGTTCCTAAACACTTGAATCTCTCACTCTATCGATGTAACGGTGAATAATTCGCTAATAAAAGATACCACGGGGTTATTCCACTTTCTAGCGCATTAACCACGACCACGTTGATAAATAAATCACATAGAAGAGTTATTGCTGAGTTAGTTAAAGCTATTATGAAATTAGATTTTGTCAAGCACCATTTTGTGATACGGAGTCTCTCAATTTAAAACAAACAAAAAAAGAAGCATATAGCCTGTGTGATATGTTCTAGTATACGCTTAGTTCTTGATATCATTGTCAGTGTGGACGGATATTCATTCCTGATACTGGAAAAAAATGTGAGGAATTGATTACAGCGTGAATGATAATACATTGTACAGTGATGTAGGTATTCATGTCTCACTGATACATGGGCGTCCCTTGCGTCTAGTCTTGTCCATCTTATATGATGTGTCAGACAGTGCAATACTCTCCACCTCTGTTGCTCTTATGTCCGTGGTCCCTCTCGAGTATTGAGAGGAATTGGTGAGGGGGGGGGGGGGCGGGTGATAAAATGAGGGAGGGGAAGAGAGACGGAGAAAGACAGAAGGGTCAAGTGTCTACATGGTATCCACAAAATGTCAGTACAATTAAAAAAAAATATTCTAAAATACAAATGAAGCGATAACTCTTCGCTTTGATGTGTAGTAAAGATGCGCCATAACAGTTTTTTTTTCCACGTAATTTAGTTCACTTCAGAATGAGAACCACTTTCTTACGTGATGGCGGTATTCAGTTTCGTCCATATTCTCTGTAACAATATATCATAACCAGGGGTTTTCAACCAGTGGGAAATTTTAGGGTTTCGGGGATATCAGGAATTTTTTTTACTGGGGGGGGGGGGGGGGGGGGAAGGGAATCTGAATCACATTTATTCAGACTCAAACTGTTAAAATATTAAACTTTCTACAAATCAAATTCTTCTTCTCCTTCGTTCTTCCTGAAACTGCGAACTGGTGTTCTTTGACAGCCGATGAGGCGAATATTTTGGGGCTCGGGGGGGGGGGCGGGTTATGGCAGATATCTTTTCAATCCCTGAGCGCAGCAAAAAAAAAAGGGGGGGGGGTGATACACTTCTTTAGCAGACTCCACCACCATAGGGACTATGGCGGTTCCTGTCTCGTTAGCCAGGCGAGGCCTATTACTTGAGGGAGGAGGGGGTACCAACGGAGAGGTAGGTCAGGGTCTTGGTCAGCTATAGGTCGCAGAAAGCCAAAAACGGACAGCGATTCTCCCTTCTCCCTCCCCCTTTCCCACTTTCTACAAATTACTGCATCCTGTGAATCAGTAAATCTTGGAAAATGGTCGTAAGGGATATGAGTGTGTGTAAGACAGACAAGCAGAGACAGACAGATGGTGAAAAAAGTATGCATGAGGCAAGAAAAAAAAAAAAAGATCGAGAACCGCTGTCATAAAGTGTTCCAAGAGCATCAGTAGTCCCTTTCCCTGAAGATGTTCATGACCTTGACTCCAGCAGACCTGCACAGAGTTATCTCCTCGTGTAATATTTCTTCCCTGTATTTTTTTTTTTTAACTGGGCAGAGAATTTTGCGGATACCCTGTGGATCGATTTTCCGAGTAAAGTTACAGAATCCAAAGATGTTAATAATTTAGAGATGGACTTTTAATGTGGAGACCCCAGTAATTGAAGAAAAAAAAAAGTTGCCCGTTGGCATAAACATGCTAGCGAACTTAAAGTTTCTTTACTGGTGTCCTCCATAAAGTGTGTGTTCTTAGAAACAGGCTATATCGCACAGGTTGTCGAGTGAGGTGATGATTGTCGCGGTCACTGTGGTGGTGGTGGTGGTGGTGGTTCTGAATAAGCTAGATATGGGGCTCTCTGGGGCTGGCATCGATTACGTTCTTTTTTTTATGGGACTTGGGAACGAATCCTTATATCATCAGGCGGTATCACAGAGAAGAACATAACAAAACCTATCACCAGAGAACAGTTATCACCAAGAACGTATTATGCAGCAGTACCAAAGAAAATAACATTTTTCATTAAGACTGTTATCAGTGATATTGACATCAAACCTGTTAGAAAGACCATGTCGTCTATCCTCGGGATCTCTTACTACCAGAACTTGCTACCAACAGCATATCACCATTCATCAGTAGTTCTTACCATCAAGATAATCTATGTGCCTCTCAGTCTGTCTGTCCGCCCGCCCGCCCGCCCGCCCGCCTATCCATCCATCCATCCATCCATCCATCCATCCGCCCGCCCGCCCGCCCGTCTGTCTGTCACCAAGAACATCATCGGGAAATAACTTCTATTTTCTGTGTGGCAGAAAAAAAAAAACATGTATGGTCACATCGTAAACAACCAACATGTGACAGGAACTATTAGCAAACATACTCTTGGATAGATGCTGCGGCATGCGACGGACCATATATGGGGTTGTCCCGAATGCAGTAAAGTCGGAAATTTTGAACTTTTGAACTTTTTTTTTTTAACACGAAAACATTAACTCCCTTATTTTGTAATTAATTTCCATGCACCCTCAGAATTTTGATGATAAATTTCGATAGAAATTGGAAGTTGCTTTATAATGTAAAAATATGGGCAAGGTTAGAAATGTGCTACTTTTCGTTTTATTGAGACTGCCTAAATATCGCTCTGAGCACTGACTAATGTTATGTATACAAGATCTAGCAGCGCTGCCAGTGTTGTTTTGGAGGCAGCGCTGCCAGTGTTGTTTTGGAGGCAAAATAAAGCGGCTGCTTTATCAAATTGATACTAAGTTCCGTCCAGTAAATAAAAACAATTAAAGATTCATAACTTTGCAGAAACATATGACCTTTAAGGACGGCTCAGTGCTCCCGGGCCAAAAAGAGTGGATGTGTTTTCGTTGTCCATAGGGGAGCCAGACTGGTGGCATAGAATGCAGGGGGGCCTCCTGCCATACAGATGGAAAAACGAGGCAGTGACCAAGGTTCTCTCCTGGCTAGTTCGGGAGGATGATACACACGGTGTGATGGTGACGGACTCCCAAAGCATTCGTCGCAAAAATAGAGAGGGGCTTGCTACGTCATAAATGGGTTCAGCTCTTGGGGAAAATCCAGTGTCACCCAGGCTGACGTAGATGTATTGTCCAGGGCATACGGGAGTGAGAGGCAGTAAGGTAGGCTGGTAATGCTTTTGCAACAGGTATGATTCCTATAGTCAGTGGCCGAGTGTCTGGGGCAGGAGAGGGAAAGGACATGTGTTGATAATAAATATCTACAGAGGATGAAGGATAGAGGTGTGAGGAGAGGGAAAGGACATGTGTTGATAATAAATATCTACAGAGGATGAAGGATAGAGGTGTGAGGAGGGGGAAAGGACATGTGTTGATAATAAATATCTACAGAGGATGAAGGATAGAGGTGTGAGGAGAGGGAAAGGACATGTGTTGAGAATAAATATCTACAGAGGATGAAGGATAGAGGTGTGAGGAGAGGGAAAGGACATGTGTTGAGAATAAATATCTACAGAGGATGAAGGATAGAGGTGTGAGGAGGGGGGAAAAGGAAGAGCCAGGTTGCTGGCTGGTAGAATTCAAGTTTGTCAGAACCAACAGGCTGAGTGGCACAATTAGCGTTCAAGCCCTTCGCTAGTTACTGAAACAGAGGGCGGCCCGTGTATAAATGTGATCTGAGAACGATGATGCTAATTCTTAGATTCAAGATTCAAGCTTCGCGATATCACGTGTAAGATGGTGCTCTGAAAATTATATGTAGTTGGGAAAGTGGTCATCATCATCATGTGCCGTGCCGACTGGCGTTGGCTATTATGCTTCTCCAGAGTACGCGATCCTTCATGCATGCCATCAGCTCAGTTGGTGATCTCCTCTCACACCATGGGAAAATGGTCCTTGACCGTAAAAATGTTGGGAACCATTGATCTAAAGGGCAAGAGCCCTGGCTCACTCCCCCCCCCACCCCAGAAACAAGAAGATTTATGACTCCAGCCACTGCTGTTGTATCTGGTCAGTTTTTGGTTTGTTTGTTTGTTTGTTTGTCTGTACCAGCCCATGCTAGGGTTGACGGAACTGAAAGGATAGATCACTTGGCTGGCTCATCTGCATTTTATTCTATAAAATGAATCGACCAGATTCTCATTAATGCTTTGAAAAGAAATCGGTCGAGCAGAAGACTCTACTGACATCTGTGAGACGATATCTTTGTGCAGGGGATGAAGGGGCTAGAAGTAAAATTTGGATTTGCGGGAAAATCATGTTACAGGACACCAGATGAATGGTTAATCAATACAGAGTGGAGTTAGATGGAGGTGTATGTTGCGGTTTTACAATTAAAAAAAAAACAGGTAAGGAAAGAAAAAAGGAAGAAAGGTTAACAATAAGGAGTATGAACAATGAAATGATTACGAAATACAACAGTAACAACCCAGTATTTTGGTAAAATTGCCTCGATCAACAGAAAAGATAAAACAAACAGATAAACAACAACACGTTGAGAAATTTATCTGCGATCAGCTGTCTCTGAGGAAGCTAGGGAGACTATACCCAAGGACGAAAGAGGAAATGTGACAAGTTAGGGAAGCAGCCAAGCGTGGAATAGGGTCAGCTAGATATTAATGTAGCAGGAAGGGAGGAAAAAAAAAGGGGGGGGGGGGGAATAAGGAAATACAAATTTTGAACTTTGCTATCTCACAGAACAGATGAGAAGAAAGTCTGTCAGAGAAAATAGAAAAGAACGTGGGAAATGAACAAGAAGAGAGATACGAAACCAGTTATAATCCAACCAAGGAAGCGGTCACTCTCGGTCATTGCACGCTGGTGCTAAGGAGCCTAGCACGATCTCAGTGGATGTGTCCAGAATGCCAGGATGATAGTTCTGTCTAACTTATAGTTCATTTACTCTCCGACTGGGTGGAGCCACCACTAGTTAGTGGGTGTCATAGCCATCCACAGGTAGTATACTGTCGTGCAGTATCATGTGAATGTGAACTACATCTGGTATGAAGCGGATCTTGTCTGACATACAGTATCAGGTGAATGTGACCTACATCTACTATGAAGCGGATCTTGTCTGACATACAGTGTCAGGTGAATGTTACCTGACATCTAGTATGAAGCGGATCTTGTCTGACATACAGTATCAGGTGAATGTGACCTACATCTACTATGAAGCGGATCTTGTCTGACATACAGTATCAGGTGAATGTTACCTTACATCTACTATGAAGTGAATCTTGTCTGACATACAGTGTCAGGTGAATGTGACCTGACATCTAGTGTGAAGCGTACCTTGAGGGTCTGAAGAAGGTTGGTTAGTAAAGAAGACTGAACAGAGGAAACTGAAGTATTTCGGACATGTGAAAGTCATGAGAGTCTGGAGAAGGCAGTCCTGGAAGGGTACATAATGAGAAAAAGAAAAGAGAGGAAGACCAAGGTAAAGTTCTAAACCTCTCTTTTCAATCCACGCTGTCCTTGAACTCTCCCCTATATATTATTTAAACCATCATCCACAAATGATTTTCATCATTATACTTTCCTACACGGTGATAATTACTGAAACCTAAAGACTTGAAACTCCTTCTGGAGTCACATACCGTCCTTGTAAGAATCACATTTCTCGCGCAAATCTAGGATTCATAGGCGGGCAAACCAGTTCATTTATCTGTGGTTGTGAAGGCGTGGGCAAGCTGGGGATTTTTTTTTTTTTTGAGAGATGGGCTGTGCCAGAGATAGTATTTTTAAAGTAAAAAGGTACGGTAAAAATCCGTTTCCGTGCCATTAAGGCATGCTGGGCATAAGGTGTTAGGTCCGTTATTTTCAAGACCATCAGCACATGAAAGTCTGATGTGGTCAGTATCACGCCTGGCCGCATTTACCTTCCCATATTTCTCTGGTACGCATTTCTAGAGGCTAGGTTGACCCAGTGGCCCGTGGTACCAAAAAAAAAAAAAAATCGTTCTGCTGGGACGTGAACCCGATGCCACCGGACTAGTAGACCAAGCGACTAACCACTCGGCCAACAGGGTATTGTTTGTGCGGCTATAAAAGCATGTTGGATCCTAGGCAGTCCAGCGGATCTACAGACAATTAATAGATGTGAAACACAACATAAACCAAGAATGGGAACTGGACATCAATATCAAGAAGACCAAAGTAATGGTGTTTAGACGGGGGGGGGGGGGGGGGCGGCGGGGAACTGGAGATTCCTTAACGCCACCTTTCGTTCTGGAGAAGGCACATGATGATGATGATAATGATGAATCCAGCGGTGAATTCGAAACCGTCTCAGGGGAAACAACGCTAGCCTCTAAAAGCAAGTCATCGTAAACATTGCAAATATTGTATCTAAAGCCGTCATAATCATCGCGGGCCAGAGGACAGCTCGTCCCCTGTAGCATTAATCGCGGAAAAAAAACAACACCTCATTTACAGAAGTCTGCAGGTATATCCGCTGCCCGAAATGCTACTCAAGCCTTGGACTGCTCGATAACGAAAATACCGGTTGCTGTACCTCAACCCTTCCTCTTTCCAAAACACGCTGAACGATTGTGCAGCAACGCAGTCATATACACGCAAATACTCAAGTATTCACACTCATACGGTTATTGTTGTTGTTGTTGTTGCTGCTGCTGCTGCGCACCTGACGGTGATGCACCCAGCCAGACTTCACGGCCTGACCTGGTGGGTGGTGTTGTTTAAGGTCAGCGATTAGCGAAAACAAAATCATAGCCAGTATCGATTCTGCAACACGCGGTGGCATCAATACTGTTGTACTCGCAAGTGCAATACCGTTGTAGTAATTTGCTTGAGTGAGAAGCTGTGGAAAAAAAAGAAAACGTGCAACAGGCAGGAAATAACCCGGCGAAAAGTAATGTTATAATTATATGAGGAAGAAGCATTTACTGGCATTATGGAAGCTAAATAATTGCCAAATATAGAACTACAAGCATGGAACTAAAGAACTGTCAAGAATAGAACCAGAAAAGTGGAACAAAAGAACGGTCAGGATACCACCCCCCCCCCCAAAAAAATGTGCAGAAAAAAGTCTTTACAAAAGTACTTTAAATCACAAATATGAACTACTACTTCTTTCTCGCTGATATTGCCAACTGGTACTCTTTGCGGCCCGATGCAGTAAAGATGTTGAGAAACAGCATCATGTCGGATTGGGAGCAGGATACAGCAGCTTTTTTTTTTTGAGTCCTTGATTGGAGCTAAAAAGCATAGGGTGTACAATACTTCTTTAGCAGACTCCACTGCTATGGGGGGAACTATGACGATCTCTGCCACGTTATCTAGGCTAGGCCTATTACCGGTGGTACCAACGAAAAAAAAAAAAGGGGGTTGGCAGGTATCCTGACTGGCTAGCATTCGCCAACCCAGCCGCTAAGCATGTCAGCAACGGGTCATTGACTGCCAGACCGGACAGCGTCCTAGCCCCTTGTATGAACAAGTTAAAGAACAAGAAGTGCCACACATCTCCTCGTTAGTGTACAGATAAAACAAACACAGAAGCAGACATGGTAAAAACGTTGAACTAGATCGAAAGTTCTGGCTCAGGAACGATGGCTGTCTTCTTTGGTTGTCTCCCATGTCAGTCTTTTTTTTTGTTTACCAGCATGTTCTCTGTTGTACGTCTCCGTGAATCTTCTAGATCATCCCATGAAAGAAATAAGTGTAACTAGCTAAAACTAGCATGCAGTGCTCCCCCTTTGACTGCTGATCATTAGCACTTCTCTCAGCATCGGTTATGCAGTAGCTACTGATTTACTTGCGTGCGCAAAAGCTGGTTTATAAAACCGTCCTTATATCCCCCCCAAACCCCCACCCCCCCTTTTTCTTTTCCTAAACTATGGAGCAGGAGAAGAGAAAGGTTTAATTTTGTCAGCAAATAATTCTTCTGCTACAAACAAACATTTAAAGAGCGGACAATAAGGTTTATAATAAACACAGCTGCTGTGTGTACACGTTTTCTCCTCATATGTGTACCGGTGAGATCAGTGACTGAGGAGAGTATGGGTGGACGACTTAAATTGTTAAGTAGTGACAGCTTAACAAACAAGAACATCCAAACAGGCGAACATTTCCCTTTGATTTCGATTGCGACTCAGGTATGATCTCTGCATTGAAGAATATGCCCGAGCATAAGTCCCAACTCCGAGATCTCACATATATACTGCATGTTTCATCACTTTCTGAACACTCATGTAGACTAAAGACCTTGCATACTGTACATCCATACGTCCGACCTCTAGCTTTCAGAAAGATGGTCTCTTCTCTCCCTCCCCCCCCCCCCCAAAAAAAAAAAAAAAGTCATGCCAAACCCTTTCTCGTGGCCAAGTTCAGTAACAACTCAGTCACATGACCAAATGATCAGCGTTCACATTGTCATTTGCTTAAACGTGTGATGTGGGACAACTAGTAACCCATATACTGCTATACATGCAGTTACCGAAAATTACCGGAGGCTTATAATTAGCTTGCACGTTAGTTTAAAAACAATGACAAAACCAGATAGATTTCTTTTGTGATGTCAGTTTTTGGGGTTTTCTTTTTTAAATAAATCTTTTTTTTAAGCGGCCCAAGGAAGGAAAAGAGTTCCATTTTTTGGAGATTAATAAAATTGGGTTGACACTGTCTGAGGGGAAAATGATAAATATAGACCAGTAAAATCCTTCACCAAGTTTCATAGAACTGGCCTTATCTTCCCGAGATGCATTTTTGAAATTTACAATTTTAATACAGCTTCTTCAAAGGAACGCGGGGGGTGGAGACGCCCGATAAAGTAATCAGCGACCCATAGCTGACAAAGACCCTGTCTCACCTCTTCTGGGTCCCTCCAGTAACAGGCATAGCTTGGCTAACGGGGCAGGGATCGCTATAGTCCCCATGGTGGTGGAGTCTGCTAAAGAAACATTGCACACCCCCTGCTTTTTAGCTATACTCCGGGACTGAAAAAGTAGCAGCCATAACCCGCTCCCACGCCAATACGATGCTGTGCCTCAACATCTCTACAGCATCGGCTGCAAAGAATTACGGCTGGCAGTTACAGGGAGTTCGTACAACTACAAGTTAAAGGAACGCAAGCCCAGCTGTGTACCACAGTACAGAAGCTTGATTTTACAGTTAGATAAGGCTATTCTAACTGGCGAAAGGTACACATTTTTTTCACTTGAGAAACAACAAAGATTTCAAACGGTAAAGTGATTTAACGCAGTGTTATATGGTTAGAATTCGAAACATAGTAGGCTTTAGAAATAAAATGGCAAGATAATTACCTAGGACACGAACCACGGACTCCTGTATGGCGAGCAGCCGTCGAGCCACATTTAAAGACTCAGCTAAGCGTTTTAGATGGCCGAGTGGATAATCCGCTGTTTCTCGGCGGCTGCTCGCCCTACAGAAGTCTGTGGTTCGAATTTACTTGTCATTTTTCTTTCTTTCACGTCTAAAGTGCTGTGTCTACTATTTTTTCCCCGAAAGCTAAACCATGCAACACTGTGGTAAATCGCTAACTGGTGAAAGTCTGAGATATTTTAGAGAAATAAAATGGACAACCGGACACTAGTGGCTCTGAAATCGACCGTGCGTCTTTTTTTAAACATGATCGAGGAGAAAGTAGGGAGATTGTATCACTTATATAGCTTTAGATTACTCTGCTTCACATTACTCATCATACAGATAGCCTTCGCTTTCCTACGAATTTCGTGTTCACAGAGGAAAGCGAAAATGGACGTAAATCGAATTTCATGGGGAAATGAGTATACAGTACTTTACTTATCATTAGACAGGCGTGTTTTTAAACATAAAAATAAAGTAGAATGGCCTTATAATTTGTAGACAAACTTTAAAATAAATAGTTTCATATTAAATAAATATCCCATACTCTTAAAAATGTGGATTTACTCTAAGAAATCCTATTATTTCGATGGAGCGATGGTTGTAAAAGCGATCCGTCGTAAAACAGGACATCGGAAAGCGGGGATTATTTGTATTTCACTTGTCCTCATTACTTCTCCACTCTTGCAGAGCGTTCCTATTTACTTATATGGGATCAAGAAATAACAGTGGGTGACTCCATTAAAGAGGTAAAAGATAACGGTAATCCTGTCATACCTTAGAGGCACATAGGGATATGGTGTTACGTTAATGCTAAATCGCTATTGGCATTTGCACCGCTTGTGAACTTGCTGGTGTAGTGGTAGCTCTTTTTTTTTCCTAGTGTTCTCAATAGCCGTGAAGGCAGTCACTATTTCTTTGTTATTCGTAGGTATCGTAACACTAACTACTCTGCTACACCGTTAGCGTATAGTAACTCCAGCACACAAATATGTGTTCTCTTCATATCTCCCTCTCTCTCTTTCTGTCTCTCTCTCTGCCCCCCCCCCTTTTGTTTTCACCCCTGCAACGCATTACTTTCTTCGAAGCTATTGGAAGCCTTTCTAGTCAACCCCATCCCCTTTTGATCGGTAGCAGGGCTGTTACGCGCCACAGGGCCTGGTTTTTGCTGTTGTATCGATTCCGCACGGTATCGTAATACTTGTATACCGAAGACTAAGCGAGCTGAGTAAAATGTCGGGCTAGGGTGACCTCGACCTTGATTTCTAGCTGTCTACAAGGCTTGTTGAGGGCGAGGCCAGCCAGCCTGACCTCATTTCCCCTTTTCTCCCCCCCCCCCTTCCCACCTCTCTCTCTCTCTCCGTTGTTTGTCTACTTCTCTGTTTCAGACTGAGGTGGGATTAAAGTCAATTTGCAGTAGTACCTTCCTGTGCCCTGAGGAGGGGGGGGGGGGGTGTGAAATAAAGGGAGATGGGAATGCGAGTGTGGTTTCTCGCCTAATGCAGTGCATTATCACGTGATCGCCAGGGATCGATGTCACTTTTCGAAGAGGTACAGGAACGAGCAGTTTTATGGTTGTTTCTGGGGCACCAACAAGAAAGGGGGGAGGGGGAAAGGGGGGGGGGACGGGAGGATGTCTGAACTAAAACAAAATCTTCGATCTCCCTCGCCTCAGCAAGGTTTTCACAATACAACAAACAGTACATAACAATAAGGTCTGAGCTGTACAACAGAGTGTTTATTAGCACTCCCCTTCCTCCCCTGCCACCACCACCACAACCCCCACCCTGGTGTGTGCACAGTATGTTGCCAGCTACACGGACAGATCATTAAAACCTTATTGTTTCTGCGCCATATTATCCAATGGCAAAACTGGGTCATTCAGTTTAACCATACGTTCCACACCCGTCGCCAATCAGCGCCCCCTCCCCCTTTTCCACAGTTTTCCTTCCTCACACTCTTTCCCTCTGTCCCTGTCTCCCCACCTCCCCTCTGCCAGGGGCGGGTCTTGACACTAACTTGATACAATTAAAGAAATGCAGAAATATTGGATTAAAAATAGAATGCGAACCTCAGAAAGGTCACGCCGCCCTTGTTAATCTGAACTGTGCGATTATGGGCTATGGAAATGAGAGAGGGAGGAGAGGGGAGGGGCATTGAGGCGGGGATGGACGGACGAAGTCCGCTGACAACTAGGAAAGAAAGAGCGGTAGTGAAAGAGCAAGTGCACACACACGTACACGCACGCACGAACAACGCTGCCTAGCCTTTCACGAGCCTAGCCAAGTGTGTTTTGTTGTGCTGCGAGTTTTCTGTACGCTCTCTCTCTCTCTCTCTCTCTCTTGCTAAATGCCAACCTGCATACAATAAAATGGACTGGAATTTATTGAATTTAACATTTTAATTCCTTTGTTCCCGCTCTCACCTCATGTGTTTAATTTTTCATGCGCTGTTTATTTCGATCGCGGCTGAAAAGCACGTACTGGTCTCTCGACCTTTGCTCTATTTCGACCTTGCCCTTCTCCATCATCTCCCTGGTTTTTTTTTTCCTTTGCCGGTATGGTCAACGTGTTAGCCTATTTCTCCCCCCCCCCCTTCTCTCTCTCTCTCCTCCCTCTTTCTCTCTTCCCCTCTCTCCCTCTCGTTTTTCTACCCCTCACTCCCATCTACATTCAAGGCATTTTGTTCCAGCCCCGCAGTGAGAAATGGTAATTAGGTCGAACTTGTGCTCACAGTGAGAGTACTTGGATGTCAGTAATTCAGTTAAACGAATTAAAAACAAAGAAATACGCTTCCTTGAGAATCATCAGCATTAACCTGACCAACACAACTTTTCTGAGTTTCAATATACGGGACACTTCATACAACAGTTTCTCCTTTGTGTGTGGTGGGGGGGGGGGGGGGGAGAGAGAGATAGAAAGAGAAGCTACGAGGCGTGATTGATAAGTTCTCGGCATAAGGTACAATGGATTATTTGTGGACAACTTTTTTGGGGTATTTCTCAACATAGTCCCTTTGCAAGTTTATGCACTTAGTCCAGCGATCCTGGAGCATACGGATCTCTTCTTTGTAAAAGTCAGCATCTTGTGCCAGTAGAAAGTGGTCTACAGCATGAATGACGTCATCATCTGAAGCAAATTTGCGACCACTGAGCTCCTTTTTGAGTTTGGTAAACGGGTAATAGTCCGACGGGGCCAAATCTGGGGAATAAGGAGGAAGTTCAAGAGCTGGAAGCCATATTCATGAAAAGCAGCCATTGCCACCGCCGACTTGTGAACTGGAGCATTGTCTTGCTGAAAGACAACTACTCTCGTCAATTTCCCTCCAAGCTTTTCCTTCAGTCTGACCCGCAGTTGCTTCACAAGATTAGCGTAATAGGCCCCGGTGACTGTTCTGCCCTTTTGAAGATAGTCTACCAATAGCACACCGTCTGAATTCCAAAAGATGGAAGCCATCACTTTGCCTGCAGACAGAACCTCCCTTGCTTTCTTTGCAGGTGGGGATCCATGATGTTCCACTGCTTTGACTGTTCTTTGGTTTCTGGTTGAAAATGATGAACCAAAGTCTCATCCATAGTCACAAATTGCTGAAGAAACTTTTCAGGATCTGCAGAAAAAAATGGCCAAGATTGTCTCTTGACATGTTGAGACGCTGTCGTTTGTGATCAGCTCCAAGAAGTTTCGGAACCCATCGAGCAGAGACCTTTGTCATTTGAAGACCATTGTGAATAATGGCATGAACACATCCTGGGAGATGGCTAACTCAGTAGCACTGTACCGCTCAGTTAGTCGTCGATCCTCCATTATCATGTCATGGATTGTGCTGGTGGTTTCATCGGTGATTACCGTTCTTGGTCTTCCTGGACGGGGATCATCTTCCAGACTCTCCCTTCCATGTTTGAATTGAGCTGCCCATTTCTTCACTGTGCTATAAGAAGGGGCATTCTCCCCTATAGTCTCTACCATATCCTCATGGATCTCCTTTGATGATAAGCCCTTGATGCAGAGGTAGCGAATGACTGCTCGATGAGAAATTTTGTCCCTTTTCTCAATTTCTACCACCCCTTACCACTTTAGTAGCCTGTTAAAAAAAAAAAAATTGGTTGCAGTTAATTTCTTGAAACTTGGTGTTTAATCTTACATTAACCTGATCTACAAATGCACGTAATATCAACTTTGTGTTTCAAGTATTTGTTCCTTATGCCGAGAAGCTATCAGTAACCCCTCGTAGATTTAAATTTTAATCAGTGCACTAGTTTTGTATAACCTGACTTTCAAATGTACCATTACGGCCTACATGTTATAATTCTCCACAGAGAGAATTTTCACCAAAAATAGCAACAGTTCCACTAAGATCATTTTTTAAAAAAAATTCTGGGCATTTTCCGAACACGCAGCGATCAAAGATGAGAATACGGGACAATTTAGGGGATGTGTGTTAAAATAGGTGACATTTAGGCAGACTGGACGAATGAAAACGATTTCCCGGGGTGGGGGGGGGGGGAGGAGTACTTAATATACTGTCCCATATAATACGGGACGGTTGGTCATTTTGCTAGCAAGGATTTAAGCTGTTTAACCTTCTGAAATCGTGCAATGAAGGGACATGATAATCTTGATGAGTGTCATCTGAGCATTAATTGTCATGCGTCATCTGTACTGTAATTCTCCACCCTGCTCTATCAGCCTGTGGGGCTGATAGTAGAAGGCGCTATGCCCGGCGGAAGAGAAGGTGGGCCACCTTGCCGAAGGTGAACTCACGGAAGGCCCGAAGTGAGAGACGCTGGTCAACTTTTGCAAGACCTTCAGGGAGGCAGTGAGAGGGGGAAAAACGTTCTGGAAAGGAAACGTCGCACTAAGGAGCTTCGTCACCCTGGGCCCTGGGTGGGCCCCTGGTATATCTGTCTTCAGCACGCATTTCTTTCGGCTTTTGCTTCTATTGGGTTTGACTGTCCCCAGCCATCCTGCAAAGCAGCAGAGTTTGAGTTGTGCTTTCTCTGGTCTGGCCTGGGTGACCGTGTCAGGATGTGCTGATCCCGCCAGCATAGCTCTTTGCGTCGTGTGGTCGGGGGTGGGGGGGGGGGCACAAAGGCTGTTTTATCACGGAAAGGTAACAACCAACTAGGGAGGAAAAATCTTTTTTTTTTTTTTCAAAACAAAACGGAAAATATTCTTTTGTAACTGTGGGCCAATACAGGAGGCTAAGCGACATACATGGGTGAACAACATCAAGAGATGGACAGAAACCAGCTTGGCCGAATGCGCTAGGGAGACAAGAAACAGAGCAGAGTGGGGATTCATTGCAGCCAACCTTCCGTGGGGGAGATGATGATGATGATGATGATGGCGATGATGATAATGATGGGAGGTTAACAATGATTACTACGATAATTAATTTAAGAGATATGCGGGATATTACTGATTGTTTAAAAAAAATGGAGCTTTGGCGGAACAGTTCAATAAGGAGTAGTGGTAACTGGTCCATTTTTGTTGGGTTAGCTAAAAATGTGAAGCCAGATTCGTTGCTTCGCTAAACGCAGATTTCTTATTCCACATGGTGAAATGGTTAGACACAAGACAGTTAGCCACACGGACAGTTAGACAGTGAACGTTTAGAGACCACTCAGACAGTGAACATTTAGACATCAGACAGTTAGACAGTCAACGTTTAGACACCAGACAGTTAAACAGTGAACATTTAGACACCAGACAGTTAAACAGTGAACATTTAGACACCAGACAGTTAGACAGTGAACATTTAGACACTAGACAGTTAGACAGTGAACATTTAGAGACCAGTCAGTTAGACAATGAACATTTAGACACCACACAGTTAGACAGTGAACATTTAGACACCAGACAGCTAGACAGTGAACATTTAGACACCAGACAGTTAGACAGTGACCATTTAGACACCAGACAGTTAGACAGTGAACATTTAGACACCAGACAGTTAGACAGTGAACATTTAGACACCAGACAGTAAACATTTAGAGACCACTCAGTTAGACATTGAACATTTAGACACCAGACAGTTAGACAGTGAACATTTAGACACCAGACAGTTAGACAGTGAACATTTAGACACCAGACAGTTAGACAGTGAACATTTAGACACCAGACAGTTAGACAGTGAACATTTAGAGACCAGTCAGTTAGACAGTGAACATTTAGACACCAGACAGCTAGACAGTGAACATTTAGACACCAGACAGTTAGACAGTGAACATTTAGACACCAGACAGTTAGACAGTGAACATTCAGACAGTTAGACAGTGAACATTTAGACACCAGACAGTAAACATTCAGACAGTTAGACATTGAACATTTAGAGCCCAGACAGTTAGACAGTGAACATTTAGACACCAGACAGTTAGACAGTGAACATTTAGACACCAGACAGTTAGACAGTGAACATTTAGACACCAGACAGTTAGACAGTGAACATTTAGAGACCAGTCAGTTAGACAGTGAACATTTAGACACCAGACAGGTTAGACAGTGAACATTTAGACACCAGACAGTTAGACAGTGAACATTTAGACACCAGACAGTTAGACAGTGAACATTTAGACACCAGACAGTTAGACAGTGAACATTTAGACACCAGACAGTTAGACAGTGAACATTTAGACACCAGACAGTTAGACATGGATAATTAGACACCCCCTCCAAACCGCTATAATATAATTTCCCTTTTATTTTTTTAATACTGATTTTGGATTATAATTCATTATTTATGCATACAAAACTCATGTTTTTCTTACAGGAAATGTTCTACTTCAGCCTTCTTTCTTTAAGTTTCAACTTTCTGTCGTTGGTCAAGACACTACTTCAACCCTTAAACTGTGCATTCAAAAATACCAATGTCATGTGTCCATTTCTGCACGGTACGATGGTCGCCGTTAGTACGACCTAAAGAAAGAAAGAAATGAAGCCCAGCCCTTGTGGCTCATGTCGAAGCTATTCTAGTCTTTGATAAAACAGCTTGGTCACAAAGAATGTGATGTATTTTCGCCGACAGTATGAATCAGTAATGTTGAAAAGTTATCGGCCCGACCAAGAAAGAAATGTCTTTGAACCATGAGACTTGCATGTTGTTCCACATATTCACCTCGAATTTCGGGTGTTTGAGTGGCGACGTGGTTAGTGCATTGGTCTCTCATGGCGAAGGTAAGGGGTTCGAATCCGGCCGGAAGCACCCCAGTCACCCAGCTGTAGAAATGGGTACCCGACTTCTTCTGAAGTTGAAGAAGTAAAGGCGGCCAGGCGTGATACTCACCATATCACCCTCTAGTGTGCTGACAGGTCAAGGAAAATATGGGCACTAACATCATATCCCTATGTGCCTCTAAGGCATGACAAGATTACCTTTACCTTTACCTTTTTTTTTAACCCCGAATTTCAACATACTTAGTCCAAGGTTTTTCTGAAGTTTATTTATCCCCTCCCATCAGGTCACTGAAATACTGCTCTGTTGGCGCTGTCACCTCCGAATCATACGAAAAAATTTCTTCCGTTGTAAATGCTTTTTAAAGTTAGGAAACGGGAAGTAGATGGAGCAAGATTTGTTGAGTATGGTGGATGGCCTTTACAATCAAACCCCCAAATTATTCAAAATATTAAGCGTCGCGCGAGCCTTTTGAGCTGGCCCATTGTTCTGAAGAAATGAGAACACATTTCTGAATCTCCCCCACCGTTGTTCTTTCATCAGTCAATCAATCAATCAAGTGCCATGCCGCGTGGCGTAGGCGATCATTTATCTCCACAATTCCCTCTCTTTAGACGTGATTATGAGATCCACCGGTGAGTTTATTCCTAGCCACACTGACAGCCCATCTAGTAACTTCTCTCTCTGCCTTCCTCTGTCTCTTCTTCCTTTAATTTTTCCAGTTGCCACAGTGTGTTCCAGTTTTCCTCTTCTCAGAAAATGTCCTACAAATCTCGCTTGTCTGCCTCTGATCTTTGCTGTAATTTGCCTTTTAACTCCAGCCTCTCTTAAGACTTCTTCATTGGTTTTCATGGCTGTCCATGGTACCTTCAGCATCCTTCTTATAAACCACATCTCCATGGCCTCCATTTCTCGCTGTACTCTCTTATTCATGGACCACGCTTCACATCCATAAAGCAAAATTGGTTCGATGTAACATTTAAGTACCCGGGATCTTGTCTTCTTCTTTCATACCGTGTTTTACTCGGCGAAGGCAAGTTACGGTAGTATTCTAGTTGGACCCTTCGGAAGATTTTTTAGAAAAAGGTAAAATTCCCGTGGCCACGCCATTAAGGCATATTGGGGAATACGGTGTTAGGCCCGTATTTTCCTTAACTGTCGGCACATGAAAGTCTGATGTGGTCATTATCACGGCCTGGCCGCATTACCTCCCCTGATTTCTCTGGTACCCATTTTTAGACGCTGGGTCGACCCCGGGGCCTTTCTTTAAAATTAACTTAGTTATGAAAATATCTTCCCTACCCAAACTTTTTGGGCCTTGAATTTCTTCGGCCGTGAAGAAACCGAAGGTCTGTTGTTTGGCCCCAGGATCACGGTGGTGTGTAGCCATGTTTTTTTTTTATCAGCAGTGACGAGTCGTTCCAAAAAACAAAAAAAAACTTATCACAAGATCTTAGAGAATGCTGCAGAATCAACCTGGAGGTTTATGATTTAGGTCAACATCATTGCACTCCGTGCACGTCCATTGATGATCAGACCCCGGTCCTTCACCATATCCATCCGTGTCCTGCTGCTGATAGTGCCTGTCTGGCTTTGTATATGATGACAAGCCCTCTCGTGTGTTCAGTATACCTTTCGTTCCTGGTCGTGCCAGTCTGTATTTCCAGCTCTTTCAGTCTAAGAACCGATGTGGATTCGTTGCCCTCAAAGTCCTCCATTCCGCTTCCGGTGTATACCAGTATGGCGGTATTCTTTCTGCCGGCTCGGCTGGAAAGTGTATTTTTCATGTTATGTGCATTCTATGGGAGGAAATTCCCAGCGGGAGTGACCAAGCAGAAAGTGTATCCACGTGCTGAGGGGCTGGATGACTGCGGTTTAGCCAGTCGTTAGCGTGGAAGTGGGTTTTTGACAGAGGGCGTACACGAGACTTCCAGACACCCCTTCACTTGGAGGTGTCCACTCGACTTCGTTTCTTGTCAGCCTTCAGATATTTCCGCAGCACCCATATGGCCCACATTTTCTGTCTACCAAAATGCTCATGAATTATAAACCCAAAGCGTTCCCTGGACATCCCCTAGTGTCTCGGCAGTTGCTTTAGTCAAATTCGTTCGATCTGCTAAAATCAGGTCTTTTAACATGGTCAACAAGTTTCTGAAGTTGACGCTTAAACTGTTGAAGACCTTCCAGCTGTTGCTGCTGCATCTTCTGCTTCGAAATCTCCACACTGACTTTTAGCGTGTCGCTTCCTCACAGATGAGTATGATGGACACTTGCCACTCAATTGTCTGCAACAAACACTCATGGGTTTCTTTTGAAGTTTTCTTCTGCCGGAACGGGGACTTCATGACGGCCTGGAGTTCAAGATTTGAAAACTCCACAGCTTTGGCCGGCATGATTCTGTCACTGATTTGAAATAAAAGTGAAAAAGTAGTGCTAGGATCCTACAAATTAACGCTTTACATTATAAACTTGCTGGGATCCTACCAATTAACGCATTACACTATAAACTAACACTTTTCTCGGCTACTTCGAAAGAATTTCGCTCAGATTTTGAGACGTGGATCGGGCCGATAACTTTTTTTTTCAGCAGTCCCTCGTAGTTCTTCGACAGTGCACAAACACACCTATCAGTGTAACATGTAATGAAAACCTTCTGGAATAAGTGGTCCAGGTTAGACTATCTTTTAATGTACAGTTATGGCCAACTTCTCTCCGGACGAAGAAATCAAACCCTGAATAGGAAAGACTTATTGTAGGAAAGACTTGGTATAGGAAAGGCTTGGTGCAGGAAAGAATTGGTATAGGAAAGACTTGATGTAGGAAAGACTTATTATAGGAAAGACTTGGTGTAGGACAAATTTGATATAGGAAAGACTTAGTATAGGAAAGACTTGGTATAGGAAAGACTTGGTGTAGGACAAATTTGATATAGGAAAGACTTAGTATAGGAAAGACTTGGTATAGGAAAGACTTGGTATAGGAAAGACTTATTATAGGAAAGACTTGGTGAACTGATAACAAGGTCAAAGAACAACAGTGGGTCAAGACACAAACACTGAAGACAAAGATTATGCTGTGTGATTGGCTCATGAATTTGATTAACGACAGAAGGGCTGAACGTGAGAAAAATTAAGCAAGGTCTTGACCAATGTTAGAAAGGGATGGAATAGGTAGAGTCTGAAAAACTCGTATAAAAATATGAAAACTTCATGAATTCTTTAATAATGTTATATGTGCACATTTTGCTATGATGCCATATGTACAACAAATAGGATCAATTGAGGAATGTGCGAGTGGCACCATTAAGATGACAGCAGATCACATGCTGTATGCAAAGGACAGGCATTTGTGGAAAACCCTTGCGGAAGCCCCATGTGCCCTGGGCACTTAAGGTTCAGAGAGAGAGAGAGAGAGAGAGAGAGAGAGAGAGAGAGAGAGAGAGCACATGCTGCAGGAGTGCCCAATATATGAACAACAGAGAATCAGATATGGCCAGCTACTACACCAGTTCAAGATAGACTGTATGGGGATGTCCACACCCTCCAGATGACCGCCAGTTACTTCAGAAATATACAAGTCGACGTCTTAAAATGTTCGAAGAAGAAGCAGAAGGCCAATAAGAAAGAACCGGGCTGCCCATAGCAAAGTGATACAGCGTAGTGTTGTGTTATTAGCCTTCAGAAAGAATAAAATAGTAGGCAAAGCACTTTAGACGTAATAGAAATTTAAGGAAACACACACGTAATCATTAAAAGAATGATAGTGACTCGAGACTCTATGTCTGTGATTTTCAAACGGTTTTTCCCGGCATGCTGGTATGCCGCAAAACAGCCAGAGATGTGCTCGACACATTTTCATTGAAAAACATTTTTTTTTTCAAAATTACACCTTCCTCTGTGTAATGTAAACAGTAAAATCTATAATAGATTTACGCTTACTATAAACAAGATTGTTCGGGGACCGAATCTTTTTTTTTTCTTTGTCCAGTGTGTCAAAGTCTGTAAAAGTCTGAGATCCATTGCAAACCAAATCGCTCATCCAAATGGAGTCTGTGGTGGGTCCACGGCCGTTACCCACACAACAAAAGCTAAACTAGGCTAGGAACACCAACAAAGACTGAACTACGTCAAGGAACGCCAAGACTAATATAAACACACTTTCTTTTAAATTTTCCGGAACATTCATGCCCCATAAACAATAATTAGTGTATAAGTATATAACTATACACGAAGCACTGCAGTAAAGCTGTGATACCAGAATGCATAAAATAGGAAAAAGTAGGAGCAGCTTTATTACTTAACGATTACAAAGTTGTGACGTTTCGGCGTGAGCCTTAATCATACAAAATCATACAGGACGAAGAAATAGAGAGAGGAGATAAAGTATAAATTCACATGAATACTATCACGCCGAAACGTCACAGCTTTGTAATCGTTAAGTAATAAAGCTGCTCCTACTTTTTCCTATTTTATGCAATCATGACCCATACCGCCCCAAGAAAACACCTCACACCCCAAATTCGGTATATTCTTCAGTTTATTCTAAGACACTACTATTCGTTCTCTCTCTCTCTCTCTCTCTCTCTCTCATTTAATTGTGTCTTCATGATTATTATGCTCATTAACAAATGCTGAATGACTGTGACTGAGTGAAAGCCGTATGGTGAAGGGCAGATTGTTAAACGGGCCTGCGTGCCCAATTCCTAACCCTTTGAAAATAAAGTACGCGTATGTTCGTTCGTTCTCTCCCGCCCTCAAGCTTTGCCATAAGGTAACAAACTTTTAGTCCACCCTCATAAACAATGAAAGATATTTCCTTCAAACCTTAGCAGCAGATATCCTCCTCTTCCGCTCCCCCCCACCCCCAAATTCCCAAATGAAAGGTTACCCCTAAAATTACTTACCCCATACGTATATTAAACCACATCTTGCTTATCAGGGAAACTCACTTAGGACTCTGTAACTCACATTTACTAATAAGAACGACCCATCACAAACACAGAATATCATCTAGTTAACCAAAATGAATCATCTCACTATACTAAACTCAGTACATAGTAATGGTCAACTCACCTCAGTATATCTCGAAGCCTCGTCATGTGTATCATATTCTTAACCACGCGTATGCTTGTTCACTTCATATTATCAGTAGTTCGTATTCGACATCAAAACATCGATTGACGCGTGGTTTATATTATGTGTGGTTATGGTTTGCTGGGCACATAAATCCGTCATATTACGTTACAGATGTTTTGGGGGTTTAAAAAAAAATGATTAGGTGTTTTCTGCTTCTAACTTGCACTTGGAAAACGTGGCGTTCAGTGTGGCTATCGTGCCACTGTGAGTTTGCACACAGGACATGAGATCAACAAGGAAGGGACAAACATAATGAAGAACGTAGTCGCGCAAGAGGGAAAATTGTATATTTGGCATGAACAGCAGTAGAAGAAGTAGACCATGTTGTATATCTCGGAAGTTAGGTAGATCAGGAAGGAGACACGAGGAAAGATGTTAGAGCCAGAATAGCAAAGGCAGCATTTGCCTTTTAAGAACCCTGAGAAAATATGGAAATGAAAACTCCTAATCACAAGAACAAAGCTCATGATATTCGACTCTAATGTAATAGAGAGCAAATTGGACTCGTTCGAGAACAAATGTCTAAGAAAAAAAAATACTCTGTATACAATGGAACGAATTCTCAAGACTAAGTAGGGACAGGATAACTGAGCATGCAGCGAACAGTCTCGGCAGTGATCACGGAAAGAAGGTAGGCATATATGGGCCAGGTGATGAGAAGAAACAGTCAGAGAATCACAAAGCTATCCTTGAAATGAGAAACGTCTGGAAAAGAAAAAAAAAAATAGGCCAGCCTCGAGAGACCCTAAAGAGAACACTTACAAGAAAGACTAAGATGATTGGCATCAAATCTCTTGATGAGACTGAGAAGATTACCGAGAATAGAGACTCATGGCCAGGCATATGCGAACCCTCAGTGACGTTTGGCGGCACGAGAACGATGTAAGATACACAAGTCACCTTCCTCCCTACGGTTCCTTCCCTCAATCTTTGTCTAAATCTGTCAGGAATGGCAATACTTCTAAGTAAATATAAGTATGTACTCACCTTCCATGATTTATCGATGGTGTTCGTACCACTTCTTTCTGTGGCTATTCCCCAGACCTCAGTCAGTGAATTTAGCATGTTCCCTGCTGAATTTTGCCTCCTTAACAGCTCTCCTGTAGGTCTCTCGCTTGAAAGCTAGATGCCTTGCTGCTGATGCATCCATTGGCAGATCGTCAACTGTACCTTGTAGCCATCTTCGCCTTGGTCTTCTTCTCTTCCATTATGTACTCTTCCAAAACTGTTTAACGTGTTGAAAATATTTAAGTTTTCTCTCTTGAATCATCTTTACTGGCCAACCTCCTTCAGTATTAAGTTCTTGTAGTGTGGATATATTTGTTTTTTTTTGTGTGCTCATGATATTTGAAGGGCTCTTCTGTAGCATTTACATTCAAATGCATCAAAGTGTTTCTCAACTTTTTGGTTAAGTGTCCAAGTTTCACAGGCACATGTTGCGGTGGGAAAGACGCATGTCCTTAAAAAATCTTATTTTTATAGTTATGTCTGTTCCTTTGAGGAGCGACAGATGTCCTCCTTTTTCATTTCCAT